>JAWWEW010000078.1:121178334-121188592 GCA_035583185.1 Anabacerthia variegaticeps | reverse complement strand
GCAACCCACTATAAACAAGGGAGAAACTCTCTTTTGCAGCTGCGTCCCCGCAGCTCGGTTACCCCCAGCAACTCATGCTGGTACCCAGTTCCCATTACTGGTCTCGTCTTCCTTCCAGCAGGACTTGAGGTTCTTGAGGTCTGGTCCAGGAGAACAAGGGAGGGGAAACATCTTCCCCCATCTCAGGAGAGCAAGAGAGGTAAAACCCCCTTTTGCAAGCAGAGCTCTTCTGGGCTCTCCCCCCCACCCCCTTTTGGGGGGTGAACACAAGACACCACACCAGGCTGGGCAGCAGAGTGTGTGTTTGTTTTTGTGTATGTGTGTGTGTGTGTGAGAAATGTCAACAAGGTGTAGGAGCTGGGAAAGCCTTTTTCTAAGTGGCAGCATACTAATTTTATAACACTACTCAATTATCATATCTAAAGGTTGCATCCAATCTATCCCATGTCCATACCCAGAACTTGCCTTGGTTCCGCCCCATGGCACACCTCTCCTAGAATTGAGTTGGAGGTCTTAAGACCCCTTACTTCATCCTTTATAATCATCTTAATGCCACTTTCCCTTATTGGAGCTTCTCCAGTGTTGCTGGGCTTTGCTTTCTTGTTTTGACTAACATGGTATCTAATTGTCTTAGCTCTGATACATGTTTCCCAGGCATGGTGTTCCAGCTATTATCTGACCCTTAAGACAGCTAGCACAGGGTTAGAGGTTGCTAGCTACTCTATATGTGATAAACTACCTAGAAGTATAAAAATCTACAAACTCATGAAAACCCTAAGGCATCACTTATAATCTGAAAATCACAAAGTAAAAGAAAGAAAAATTCAGAAGTATTAGATCATTATAGGATGACTCTGAGCTAGCAGTGTCATAAAGTTTTGAGAACACAAAGTGTATTTTTATCACCTATCAACTGTAACTAGTGTAGATATAGAATTTTGTTGACCTGGTTGTATCTCACCTTAGCTGTTTGAGTTTGCTGTGGCAACAGTTGTCACAACGTGTGTTACAATGAACAAATGGTTTTACAGAAAACTCTGTCTTCTTTGTAATTAACCAGTGACTTGCAGAGACTTCAATGAAGTGGTCAAATAGTATGTGGCCAGCTAATTTGAAAAATAAGAACAAATGGCAAGGATCAAGTCCATCCAGAGAACAATTTGTAGCAAGCACATCAGAAACCTATGCCATGGGTTGCTAGCATTATTTAGTAGTTTAATGGAGTTTTCTGAAGCTCTCCTGTTAGGAAATATTTCATCGCAGTCTTGCTCATAAATCCATATGTGAGCATATACTTATGTAGAAATTATATGAGACTTTTCATGAACACTAGAACTTTCAGGAAGTTCCTAATAAAATTAAGTTCCCTGGAACTGGCTTAGCTTTTTTTGCCAGTCCACTTGGTACCAGTGGTAAAAATGGCACAGACCTTGAGGGCTGGTGAAAATGGATCTGATTTACAAGACATCTTACTAATTAAGGCATATGTTATATGGAGAACTGTTCTGGTTTAGACCAGATAGCCCCTTGCTAATGACCCCCACAATGGGATGGGGAAGAGAATTAAAAGGGTGAAAGGCAACTCAAAGGTTGTGATAAAGATAGTAAAGTAGAAGCCACACACGCAGGCAAAGCAAAATGAGGAATTCTTTCAGTATTTTGCATCTGCATGCAGGTGTTCAACCATTTCGAGGAGAACGGTTCTCCATCATGCATAATGGTTGCTTAGGAAGACAAACCATCACTCTGAGCATTCCCATGTTCCTTCTTCCCCCAGCTTTATATGCTGAGCATGATACCATGTGATATAGAGTATCCCTATTCAGGGTCAGCTGGGGTCAGCCATCCCAGCTGTGTTCCCTCCCAGCTCTTTGTTCACCCCAAGCCTGTTCACTGGTGGTATGAGAAGCAGAAAAAACCTTGATGCTGTGCAAGCCCTGCTCAGCAGTAATAAAAACATCCCTGTGTTATCAACACTGTTTAGATCACAGATCCAAACTGTAGCACCATACATAGCTACTTTGAAGAAAATTAAGTCTACTGCAGCCAGTCGTACAAAACCACAAGAAGATACAAGGACCACTGCACATAGGCTTCTTTAAAGTTTATATTCCTGAAACTAGGAAAATTGTTTGCACATATTAAGTTCTTTTCATGTTCTTCCAAAATTCTGATTCCTTTGGAGTCTCTGCAATGCAAGCCAATGCGCTGTTTCCTGGAAAGCAGTAGATAATGCTGTTTATAATCAGTTTATTGATTACAGTTTGTCTCAAGCTTTTTTATATCTTTTTAATATTAAACTGAGTATTATTTTATACTTTAATAGCAGTGTTTTTCTGGATTTCCTCAGACTGCATTTAAATGAAAGCACAATAATGAATAAACAGTTCTTAATGAAATTTTACCAGCTTTTATAACAG
The DNA here is from genome assembly GCA_035583185.1 of Anabacerthia variegaticeps. Lineage (NCBI taxonomy): Eukaryota > Metazoa > Chordata > Aves > Passeriformes > Furnariidae > Anabacerthia > Anabacerthia variegaticeps. Next base: position 121,186,172 of record JAWWEW010000078.1, on the reverse strand, counting down.
ATCTGGGCAAAACTTTTACATAAGCATTCAAAAAATGACAGAAAAAAACCAATTGTCACATGTCACCAGCAGTGTAGTCTAAGATACTGAACATTATTTTACAGTTCCCATGGAGAATATAGTAGAGTACAGTCCCTACTGGATATCAAAATAGTCTTACTGATGTTGAAATACAATGTAGGAATGCACCCTTAGTTGCACCCCTTAATAAGTTAATGCCCAGCTGATCCCTCTGACACTGCTGAGATGAAATAATTTCAGATCCCACAATTAAAATCATGCACAAAATAAAAATTGCTATAGGCTTTCTACTAAGAAGAGACAGTAATTAAAAATGACATTGGAAGTATTGTTTGTGCAGATAGTTTTAAAAAGCAAATAGATTAAGCTGTGTCTCCATGATCACTGTTTGAATTCCCTACTCTTTCTTTCTTTATTCTTTCTTTCCATTATAGTTTTATAAGCCTTTAAGTTAAGTAAATGAACACATTTTATTCAAGTGGTTGAGATGTAATACCTATAGTAGAAATAGTGACTCAAAAGTCTTATGATGAAGAACATTGCAAGAGGAACTGAAATGCTAACAATACCCAAATAGACTTATAACTAAAACCATTATCAAGAAAATATATTTAGTGATATATTTCTGCAATCATTTCCAAACCATTTGTGAGGGAATAATTATATAAGTAAATTTTTTGATTGATCACTTGTTAACTATCAAGAGAATATGAATTAAAAAATATTCAGTAAATTATTTTCTAATCTTCAGTAACAGAAATTTTCAAGTAATATGATCTGGTTTAGAACAGTTTAGAATAAACAAACTCTGAATGCAGAAAGCCTCTACTAGTGTTTCTCAGTATTCTCCTCTTAATGCTAGTTGCATATTCTCTTAGACTGCACCACTCAAGTTTTCAAGGCAGGGACTGATCAAATATTCAGTTTGTACAACATTGCAAAGGCACTAGCAAAATACACTGATAAAAATTTATGACAATAAACTATGATATTTTGACTTCCATGCACAAGACCCAGTTCAACCCTAAGTTACAAGGTGTTTCAGAGGAAGGTAGTGGTATTTGTGTGTGTACACGGGCAGAGCCTGGCCCTTAGCCTCCTTGACATCAGTAGGAACAGACATGTTCTCTTTTTTTTCCCTTGGGGCTTCCAACATTGTCTTAGTACAAAGCAGTCCGATTTCCTAACACTTTAAATTGCAGTGTGCATAGGTTTTCTTATTTTTCACTGTCAGCTTCATTGCTTGCTTATACACTTTCTAAACTTTGTAGGAATAATAGTCTCATTGTGGCATTTTGAATGCTGAAAATTACATTACTAGAATTGTGATATAAAGCATCCATCCAAGTGGGGAAAAGTAACTTACAGCAATATAATGCTGTTATAATGCATATGCAATAGGGGGAGAAATTAAGACATGAAGCAATCTCAATTCTGACATTAGCCATAATGTTTTCTAAGTTCTTGACTTGTCAACCTTCATTTTTTTCTTCACATTTTTAAATGTAGTATGTGGAGTCTGTTATTTTTAAAGAAAAAAAAAATAGTGTAGTGACAATTCTGATATCTACATAGGTCCTCTGTATATCCACTTGTGTGAATGGATATCTAGTGATCTAGTGAAAAGTTGTCCCTGCCCATGGCAGGAGGGTTGGATTAGGTGATCTATAAAGGTCCATTCCAACCCAAATCATTCTATAATTCTATGATATTAAAGTGAGATGTAGATATTAAATTGAGATGTAATTGAGATGTAGCACCTTTTCTTTTTCTTCCTCAACAATTTGTCAATAGTGGAAAAGCAAAAACTGAAGAATCTTGACACATATTCATGCCCTCTTCTAATTCCATCTTTGCATCCTAATGGATCTTCAAACTACTTCCCATCTTCAAGCTTCTTATAAAGAAACCCATAGATGTTAGTTGTTCTTCATTCTTTCTAGAGGATCTGTAGTTCAGTCTCACTTCCTTTTAATCTCTTCACAACTGCCAAGTGACATTTTGGCCTGTCACCATATCCCATCAGCTCTTTCTGAAAAGCCTGAGCCAATGTACTCCTCTAATCTGGACCCTTTTTTGCTCATGTCTCCTTTGCATCTGAACTTTGTCTTCCATGCAGTCCAATACCAGATATATAGAGCTGGATGCCAGAGAACAAAAGAAGTGAAAACTTCAGGTTTGCAGAACAGCTACCAGGTAAAGTAGTTAGTGAAAAGTCCTACCGACTTTTCTCTGGAGTGTGCTTTGTGAGAGTGGCATCCTAGAAGTGGTCATTGTTAAAACTCTGCAGTACTCTCTGAGCATATGTAGTTTTCAGACTACATATTTCACTTTCTCATCCAAAGCAAGTGGACTAAAGAGATCTCATCATTTTTATTTTTATACTGGTTGGAGTTACTTTGAAAATTTTTGGAAGAAAATAATTTGCTTATAACATTAAAGTACATTTTGAATAGCTTACAGAACTCTCAAAGTTATAGGTCAAATGGCTAAAATTTGTAGATTTATAATCAAGAATAAAAGAGCCAAGTCCCAAGTGGGGAGTAACTCCTCTAATAGATAGGCTAGTCTCAGTAAGTCTTTGTGCAGTGTCCATATTTCATTTTCTTTAGATGTCTTCCCAGGAGTTCAGCTTGAATTCCGTTTAGCATTTAGTGTACAGCCTGTATTTCTTTGACTGTCACTGATACAGATTTTAAATTCTGTAAAGTTTTAATCCTGGTTTCAGATTTCTTCTCTTATACCTGTTTGTTTTAGTGGAGGATCCTGTTTAAGACGAGTTGGTGAGTCCAGGTGCTTACTGTTACATGAAAGCTTTTAAAGAGATATGTCTGTTCTTCATTTTGCAGTGCAGCAGAGAGTGTCTTGCAACACAGATAAGATCTTTAATTAAAAAAAAAAACAAAACACAAAACCAAAAAAAACCCCAAAAAAACATAAAAAACCCCAAAGGACCCCCTAAAACCCCAAACCGACAAAAACCAAAACCAAACATTACTACCAAAAGTTGCAGTGCATAACAGGGAAGAAAGAAGCAAAGACTGTGAGAACTGCCAAAGCCTGGTGCCTTTGCAGATGCAGAAAATTTGGCAGCAAAAATGTGCCACAGTATTTCTGTATACTTTGGGTTATTAATCATTGCCAAAAAAATTAAAACCAGCCATGAAACATGAAATCTTGCCCATGTGACCAGAGAAAATACGACTTTTCCTAGTCCCAAGTCTAGCACAACCCATATAGTTTGGTTTTGGGCAGATTTCTCAGTAACATGCCAGTACCCATAAAACTTTTTCTAAAGCAACTTCTAAAACTGAAGAATATTTGTTTGGATTATATATATTAGCTTTGCTTCCCATCTCCCTTTCTGTATCTCTTTCTGTTCTGTAATCTTTGGCAAATTTTTCAGTTCAGAATTAAAAAAAAATTAAAAAAAAATCAGTTTTGGATGGTGGCTAATCTTAGTTTTCTAAATAGAAGGAGCTTGTGGGTTGCTTGTAGTTTTTTAAATGTTGGTGAGTAGGTGGCAGTTAAAAATATCCAGTTCTTCTGGTTTTCAAGGATTTGTAGTTCTCAGTTTTTTCCTAGGGTACCATCTTCCGAAAGTTTTGATTAGGTCCCTGTTCCTGCCTTTCCTTGTGCAACTGTAATTCTTCCTGACTAGTGCAGTCAGGACAACATTTGGAGTTCGAGTTGGTTGATAGTCATCCTTACAAATATATTTTATCAGTTAAGACACCTGCAGGTTTCCTGAGAAATCTTTTCTTTGTTGTACAGAGGTGTATATTTCATGATTTTTTCCCCCTACAGACTAAAAAGAAGAAAATTCATTATTAATAATCGCTTTGTCAAAAGCTGTTTGATGGTTTTAATTAATGCAGTTAGGGTGTTGGGGCATTCTGTTCAAAAATTATTATTTCCAAAATCAAGTACTTACGTGATTCTGTATCAATGCGAGTGAATCTTCTCTTCCAAAACATATTTTTATAAGAACTAATTGGCTTGTAATTTTTTTGGTTTAGTTTTATTCTTTCATTTCTTAGTGTATATTGGAAAATTCTGTAACTGCTCCTTGTGCTGCCCACTCACAATCTCTACGCCTCTGTAGGAATCCCACTTTCAAGTCAATCTTCTGTTGTGACTGGATTTCTTTGAGTTTGTTTTTGTTCCTACAGCAAACTGTGTCAGACATGAAACAGAAGAAACAATAATCTTTTGGAGATAACTTTCTAAACAATAGGTTGATAGGATATTGTTTTGTATTACAAGGGGAAAAAAAGGCTACTGGAAAAACAGTATAAATTTCAGTGGCCTTAATGGAAGGTACAACTGTCACAAAAGCCTTCCGCAGACTTGTTTCTCCAGATAAAAGACAAAGGATTACCAAGGAAGGGCTTGTAAGAGATTTAGTAGGTGTTTTAATGAGCTTAGATACTGTTGTGATAAACAGGGGGAAATCTTGTACAATTGGTGTAACCCTGACATTTTATAATTGTGGAATTTCATTGTACTGGTAGTGATATAAACACTCAGACAGATTAAATTATATAAAATGAGCTTTGGATATTGATACAGGCAGTTTCTTCTAGAGGTAATATCAAATTGCATGACAGTGGAGCAGCAGAGCATGCTCAATCTGAATAGTGCCATTGGACAATGTACGCTAGTTATCTCAAGGCAATAAAAGATTAATTAAGTGGATAAGCAGCTGAGTAGCATACTTGCAACTGGCAATTTGTAGGCCAAATGTATCTTCTAATTTTGTTAAATCAGACCTCTGCTGATGCCCAAAATCATAGTTTTACTCATTTCAGTTTCACAAGCAGCTACAGTTTTCATCATCCTCTGAACAGAATGTAATCAACACCCATAATGTAAACTCCCTCCTTTTTGGAATTGGAATTTTTCTAAAAATGTCAATAAAAAAGGTGTTTTAAGTTACCATGGCATAAAAAGCTTTGGCCTATCTCAGGATATGATTAGGCTAGGCACAGTGCAAAAGCAGCCACAAACCAAGATGTTTAGTTGTGTAGTTTACATTTAAAGGATCAAGACACTGGACAGTAGGATACAGTTGGGTACTTCAGTCCTGGTCTTCCCCAATATACAAGAACCATAATGCAGGAGCAGCTGAAGTACTCATATGTAAAGACATCATAGAAAGAAAGAGAATAGGGGTGTAAATGAGATGACATGTGAAGATGTTCCATCTCAGGTCTAGAAGCTTTGCATCCAAATCCACAAAGGTAGGAATGCACAGAAATGAATACTGAAAGCAAAGTGATGGGATAGAAAACTCATTATTGCAACAATGCTTTGATTTTTTACAAGCATGCGGTAAAGCCAAAAAAAGGATATTGTGGTAACTTCATAAGAACATAAATGAGATTTTTGATTGCATAGCTAAATAGGATAAAGAAACACCAGAAATGTTCCAGACACATTTTGAAAAGAGATCATGGCTGAAATAAAATCTAGAAGGACAACAGAAGAAGAGTAAGGACAGAACTCGAAGAAAGCAAAGACGGGAGCTAAGAAAACCTTTTTAAAGGCCATCCTAAAAGAAGTGTAAAGTGGCCAAAAATGTTGTTTCACACAAATGAAGAAACGACAAGATTGCACAGTCAGCAGATTAAAAATCAGTGAGAAGTAGGAAGCACTCCTGGTTCTGAGATTTTAGTAGAGTCGTGGGAAGACAGAGCAGAAGCTTGGTTTTTCTTGCTTCTCCCTGCCTCCCCCAAAAAAACCCCAAAAAACCAAAACCAAAACCCCTTCCTTTGTTTTCTTAAACAGTTACTGGATGAATCAATAATATGATTCATTTTTAACATGCTCTAGAATCTGAGTTTTCAGGGATTTAACAGATATGTTGCTCTCTGTTGTAGGGATTTTCAGCTGAAAGTTGTCCTTAGATGGGGAAATAAACTCAATTTTTATGGTTATTTTATTTCAAAGTCTCTAAGAGATTTTGGATTCTGATTTTCCATTTAATCATTATAGAAAACATTTTATAAATTAAATCCAAAATGGAACATATCTTTGTAGTATGGGCTTTGCAATAATAAGCAATGTCAAAGAAAATTATCAGGCAATGAGACTGTAAAGAGAATCCTTTTAGAGACAGCAACAGCAATGTTTCTGTGCCTTAAGTGTTTGGTGAATGTTTTGCACAGATAATGTTCTTTTGTTAATTTTGCAGCTACAGGAATCTTCATTAAACTAGATGACTAACTGTAATTTTTTACCTTAAAAGAGACAAAGTTAATAGACTTGTTTATCAACTTGTCCAACAATAGATTTGTCATTATTGCTGCAATATTACTTGAGAAAAAATTCTGCTGGGCAGACTTTGAGATACTGTCTAAAATGCTTAATAGGCAGTATAAATATTGAATCTATAGAAACAAAACTATTCATTTTATTCTGTGGTGTGCAATAAAGTTCTCAAAGGAAGTTTGAACCACACAATGTCTTGGATGTTGTACATACACATAATAATAAAAACCAGATACAAGCCACCTAGATTCTGTCTCATCTTTACCCCTAGTGTATAAATTTTGCTCCGTGAATACCTAAAATTAGGGTCTGGATATACCGAGGAAAAACTCTGTACATAGAAATCATTGTCTTTTGCCTAGGTCCTACACAGTCTACAGTTTGTGTCTGTTTACTTGAGCCCTAAAGTAATTCTGACTTACAGCCTGGAAAACAGCTAGCTGGTTCTGACAGCACTGGTGTCACTAAAAAGCGCATCATGGTGCTCACATCACACAGCTATACAAACAGATTAGTGTATATATGATGTATATATAGGTGTATATGTATATCTAAATGGTTAATGCACAGAGGGATAGAAGCAAGGAAAAATAAATCAAAATAAATCTTTCAAATATATTCTACAAAAGAAGAGGGCACATTGATATATGAGCAAAGTCAAATAAGAAGTCTGTGACAAAGCTGGAAATTGAGCTGAGAATTTTTAGTGCCTGAACCACTCTATTTTTGAGTTTGGGGTGTTTTTATCCACTCTAATGATTACTGTTTTGGGATTTTTTTCTTTTCTTTTTTTTTTTTTTTCCCTGTCACAGTAAATTCTATTTGCATTAGTGTTTAAATTTGAGTTTTTCAATAGCTGTTTTTTGCAGCAATGAAAGATGACATTGTGGAGCTGGTCTTCATTTCCAGATGGAGAACTTATGACATACAAAGCTGTTCAAACAACATTCTGAGAGAGACCTGATAGCTTTGGGAGGTGGTTTTTATAGAGGAAATTTATAATGTACTGCACCAGTCAAATCTCAAATTTCTAACAGTTAACATAAAGAGGAAAGAATTATGAACTGTATTGTCTTCTACTGAAACCATAAATTTTGTGGCTCCTGTAATAATTTTTATCAACACGTTGAAATTTCTTTATTGCTGAGACTTTTCCTATGAAGAAGATCCCCTCTTATGATAAAGTAGCAGAAGAGGTTTATATCAACTTTATTTTAAAAGAAAAGCAGCCAAATCTGAATATGTCATTTTACTTAGTTATGTCATCCAATTACTTGTGAAGAGTCTTAATTTTAGTTAGTACATCTTAAGAATTGGATAATTGTCTTATTTTTTTCAAAGTAATGAACTTTAAAAAAAAAGCATAATGTGACTGTTATTTCAAGGCACAGCAACTCAGAAGGAAGGTGAACACTTTACCTCTCCAAATGGATGGTTTTGCTAATGAAGTGTTTTCCATAATTCAATTCTTTTCTTTTCTTTCTGGGGGGGGGGGCGGGGGGGGGGGGGGGGGGGGGGGGCGGGGGGGGGGGGGGGGGGGGGGG
>JAWWEW010000078.1:121137537-121176731 GCA_035583185.1 Anabacerthia variegaticeps | reverse complement strand
TGAATTATCCATCTGTTCAAACAACCAAAAAACCCAAAGAAACCCAACCAAACAAAAAACCCCACAAACAAAATACCAAACAAAAAACTAGCTTGCAAAAAAATATTAAAAGAAGTCATCATTATTGGGATAACTAATAGGTTTTTATTAATGATCAAATGGTAATTAATTGATGATTCAAAATCAAATGTTGATAAAGTAATAATTTATTATTAGTTAAACAGTGATTTAACAATTAATTGAGAATGATTTTACAATGGTTTAAATGATGCTTTAAAGGATAGATGGTGGTTAGACACTGATTTAGACAACAATTTAAACAGTCAAACACTACTACTTACTACACTTCTAATAATTAGTCTATAGCTGGATATATACAACTGACTGTAGCTCACAATGTATTTTAGGCCTAATGTAAAATGTTTCTTACCTCATTATAGGTGTCAGGTGCTGGTCAAATGGTCTCTAGGCCTTGAGGAGTAGACTCGAGGGGCAGCCCTGCCCGTGGACGATGGCTGCTGTGCAACCAGATACCACGCAGGAGAACACAGTGGACCTCAGTGGGGGACGCAGGTTTTTATAATGTAAAGTGATTGTAGGCAGCCCCCCTCCCTTGGTGTATGTGCAGGGTTACAGCTGCAACAGTTTTAGTTCTGTCCAGTCCCAGTTCAGGCTCCTGATAAGAAATGGCCTGTACTCCTTCGTTCCTGAGAAGATACAGCCCAGCATGGTCTCACAGCCAGCCCAGAGGGGCTGATCCCAGTCAAGGCCCACCATTTGGTGGTGCTTGAACCACAGTGCTGTTTACTTGTGCAGAGAGGGTGCCTCCATTACACCAACTTACTGTGTAAGCGAACACAATAAGCAGGCAGCAGCAAAAAGAAGGGGGGACATACAGAGGGATATCTGTGATGCATTTCTACTTGAAAGTTCCCATATGCAGTAAGTGAAAAGGAAAAACTTCACTGTGAGTGTGCCAGAGCACTGAAACAGGCTGCCCAGAGAAACTGTGGAGTCTTCTTCTCTGTTCAAAACCCTCCTGGATGCAATCCTGCGCAACATGCTTCAGGCGAATGTGCTTTAGCAAGGGCTAGGACTCGACGACCTACAGGGGTCTTTTCCAACCCTGACCACTCTGTGATACTGTAATTCTCTGAGTTGTTGACTCCTCTAGGAATGCCTATTATGAACATACAAAAACAGCTTGTTGGCACTTGAGGTTTGGTTCTTTCTTTCTTTTTTGTTCAGTAAATTAAAAAACTGGAATGGCATAAATAAAGTGAACCTTTTTAAAGACTGTGTAAATGCAAGATGGAGAAAAGGGATACAAGTGACCTAACCACACAAGAATGCTGGGGGTTTTATAAAAGATTGGGTTGTGACTTGTCCCAGATCTCGAACACAAAGAACTAATTTTTGTTGAAGCAATTAAACTTTGTCAACCCACTGAAAACTTACTGAAGAAAGTTAAATACTTGGATTGCATGAGTGTGAAAGAATTTAAAAAAAAAAGAAAGAAAAAAGAAAAGAAAAGAAAACAAAACAATACAAACCAAACCCCAACCAATCCCAAACCAGAAAAGAATCTCTAAAACAAAAAGGGGAAGCAGAGGTCAAATTTGGAATCCATAGAAGTTGTCTTGCCAACATCACACCAATCATAATGAAATCATCCAATGCAGATGTCTGTAATATTGTTGTGTAACTACAAAGGATTGCAGTGACTGCAAGAGTCAGTAGAATATATATACCAGACACAAAAGAGAATATTCCAGCTCAGAAAAGACCATGGAAGTAGTAACACCAGTGCAGCAAAAGGAATTAGAAAACTGTTTTAAAAAAAGAAAATCTAACTAATGGGCCCACATTGTTAGAAAAATCCCATTTGCCTCAGAAAGGTATAATGTGTCCGGTAAGATAAAAAAGGGTCAACAAGGATCCATTTTTAGTTTACTGTGGTAGAGTTAAGCCAACTCTACTATTGCAGCAGAGTTACACCTATTATTGGAACATTTAAATGAAATATATGGATAATTATAATATCAAAATATACAAAAAATAATGATGAAAACGTTCTGTGATGAGGAAAAGTATAGAAACTAAACTTTCAGAATTAAAATATGACAACTTCCTTTTGGTCTCAGTAACAGGACTCCTTTAGAAGGCTAAATAAAGACAACATAGAGACAGGCTAGCTGCTTCTCAATAATAATCACTGCTTTAGAAATTTTGCCAAGTTATTCTAGGAAATAATAATTGCTTACACAAGAAATAAAATTATGTTAAATACTGCATATTTAATTATTATGCTAAAAGTAACCTTCTAACAAAGCAAAAGTCTTCACAGTTCTTTTATTGCAAGATTTCTCTCTAGTGGGTTAGGCATATCCTGAAATGCCTCTTTTGAAATCAGCTTCTTCTCTGATTAAGCCCTTACAATTTTGATTTATTCTTAGTCAATTCATTTATATATTTATATACATATATATATTTGTAAATTACACTTACTGGTTATGTACCCTACACCATGTTTATTAATCCTTAATCTGTTGATAAACTTCACTTTTGTGTCTCCTCTGGCAATATGCATGCAGTATTTTCAAACACATACCATGTGAAAATCATAGAAAATGCAGAAAAACTTCATTAATATGGAAAATAGATGCTAAAACATTTTTAGTAGTTTGTTTATGAATGTATTAAATAAATATTGATAAATGTTATAAACCTAATATGCCACATGTTTTTATATATTAATTAGCAAGAAAAGTATTAATTCATTTATGATAAAATATATCCTCATATACTAAATTTACTGTTATACTTCTGGTCCATATGCCTGTGTGTCCATAACAGGGAGCAAGAAACATCTAGCTGGACTCTCAAAACCTGAGTTACTGTTTGATTATAATTTTTGCAAAGAAATTTATGAAGAGCAGTGTAATTGACTTGCTGTGAAAATGCTTTTTATACAGGGTGTAGCTGCTGGAATCCACCCATTCTCCGCTTCCTCCTCTCAAGAGAAATTTTTTTCAGGAACTGAATTTTTGTAATGCAGAAACAAATGGATAGATGTAATAGTCTGAAGTCTTTAGTATTCAAAGGAGTGATAAAATGAAAGAATTAAGTACACACCCAAGACAATGTCAGAACCAAGACAAAGTTTTCTATTTAGGCATAAATTCAAAAGCACTTAGCATGGTCTCAACCCATGTTGACATATTAAGCTCTTTATATTATCAGCAATTTTGTTGAAAAGTGCAAGCCTGAAGATGCCAACACCGTTTTAGGAAAGTAGATGGGATTATATTTCTGTAACTTGAAGATTGAGAAATATAATGTTCATATTATGTCTGTTGTGACATCAAGTGAACAGTGATATTAAAGCAGCTGTTAAAGGCCTATACATATGCCAAAAACTAAGGCAAAGTCAGGAGTTGATACTGATGGCACCTTGGGAAGAAATGGCCTGAAATTCCTTGGTTTATATTGACTGAAACAAGCAATGAACTTGTCCTTTGTGGTAAAGTTGGTCAAAGGTTGTACTCGGTGATCTTGGAGGTCTTTTCCAACCTAAATGAATCAGAGAAAATCCTCTTCCCTATTACATACAAGCAAGTGGGCTGATAGATGCTGGTGTTAAAGAAGAAGAAAAAGTTTAAAATCAGATTCCTGTATAACTAACTTTGCTAAGTTACAATATAGCAGTAACAAGTGTCTTTGATTCTTAATTCACAGAACACAACACCAGGGTCTCCATGGTCAGGAATTGCTGCAAGAGCTGCTGGGATCTTGCAGAAGTCTCAAGGAGGTTTCCAAGGAGAAGGGAAAAAACCACAAAGATACAAGGAAAATTGAAGAATAGACTATGTTTAGAAGGTCATTATGAAATGACTGACATATTTTCCACGGCATTAAGATCTTTTTTCTTGCTTCTATATGTACAATTCGACATGTCTCAAATTGCTATTTAAAATAGTTTCCAGTTTTAATATATTTCAAAACATCAATCCTGACCAATTATTGAATAACTACATACATAGTTGAAGTCAGTTTGATGTTCAACACTAAGAGAATTAATATTTAGCAAGTTTCTGCAGTCTTCTGAATTTACTAGGGAAATAATTATTTTGAATACTGTATTTGAGGAAGGAATAGATAGTAACTTTAAAACTTTTTAAGAACTTCAGAAAATCTGATTTAAACATAGAAAAATTTCTAATTTCCTTATTTTCATACTCTGTTGAAAGTCAAATAAAATGTTCCTTATGCAAACAATCTATAAGATGTCTTTTGTCAGACTCTAACCTATAATAATTTTAGTAGTTTTGTGAAAAATAAAGTGATTACATTATACTGGAGTTTGAATTTCAGTTTGTGGTTTCTGTGGGCTTTTTTTTTTTTTTTCCCAGTGTGTTTTGTTTTGTTTAAATATATGCTAAGGTGTATTAAGTTTGTGAAAAAAATATTTTGTCATCAAGTTTCCTTTGGTGCTTATCCATTAATTAATGCATTATGTCAAAAAATAAATGGACATAGTTCTCAGTCATGCAAAGTTTCTTCCAATAAATCTTCATCTTTAGAGAGACTAAAAATTGCAATTTCTTTTCTACAGGGAAATATAATATTTAAAAGTAACAAAACATTTTAACCTGCTTCCAGCTGTGGAGATAAAGGGACATGCATAACTTTTCTAAGTATCTAATACTAGCAAAATGACATAACTGCCATTATCCTAAAATTTTGGAAGATGAGAAAGAAAGATGAAATATAGTATTACATCATTGGCAGGATCATTTTATGACTTATAGTACATTTTGCTCTGTAGGAAATGGACAATTAGTTGTAAGTGAATATTTTTTTTTCTTTTTTTTTTTATTCTCCATTACCTTGCAGACAAAGTAATATCTCACAAAGCTGGTGGCTGCCCCAGGAGACCCCTCCCCCCAGTATACAGGCATAAAACCCATCACCATATGTCCTTGGGAGCAGCTCTCCTATTCACCTTTCAGACTAAGAGAGGTCACTGCCTTGTGGTGCCACACATAATGGGATGCCGAGGAAGAGCATCTTGCAATCAGACAGTAGTCCTTATAGGATTCCCGGAAGGAACCAAAGATGAAAAAGGGAGGGATTTAGGAGACTTGAGGAGGAGCAAGTATGGGAAATAGAGGGATAAGGGAATAAAAATGGCTGGTAAACTATAAATATTTGGTTAGCTGGTGCATTTGTCCACCCATACCCTATGCCTTATCATTGCGATTTGCAATTCGCAATTCTGAATCTTTCTGAAATCTAGGTTTTGACTGACTTTCTGTAAGAGGCATGTGGTCTTACTCAGATAGCATAAACTACAGTTTTCTTTGAGCAATGGATGATTTGCTCATGTTTTCTTTATATTAGATCATGCATGCCTCCACTTCAGAATTACTGACTCCCATCCAGAGATAACATTAGTTAATGACCTCAAGCAATCATACAAGATTTCTTGAAATATCCTGATGAGGGAAGAATGCTTTCAAATTATTAATGTTAAAATATCTGTTTTGCTAAAAAACAGTAATATATTTCTATCACATGACCCACAGCTAGCTCTATTCCTGCTACATGCAGGAATGTGTATGCAGCCAATGACACAAAGTACAGTAAGAACTTGTGGTTAAATATTTGATGACATTCCTTTAAAATTACAAAAAAGCACCATAATTTGCATCAAAAGCAGCTGCAAATCAAGTCATGATGAAAAATATAAAGGTGGTGAAACAACTGACTAATGTCCCAATTTTCAAGAAGGGTAAGAAGGAGGACCCTGGAAACTACAGGTCTATCAATTTCACTTCAGTGCCTGCAAAATCATGGATAAGATTTAATCTAGGAGGTGTTGAAAAAAACCTGGAGGACAATGCAGTCATTGGTCACAGCCAGCACAGCTTCATGAGAGGAAAGTCCTGCTTGTTGGACATGATTTCCTTCTACAACACAGTAATCCACCCAGTTGATCAAGGGAAGCCAGTTGATGTAATCATTTTGGATCTCAGTAAAGCTTTAATACTGTCTCTCACAGGATCCTTCTGGACAAAATGTCCAGCCCACAGCTGGACAAATACATTGTGTGGTGGGTGACCAGTTGGCTCATGGGTTGAGGACAGAGAGTAATAATGAAGGGAGTGACATCAGACTGGTGACCTGTCACTAGTGGGGTTCCACAAGGCTCCATCTTAGGCCCTTCAACATCTTAGTAAATTACTTGGACACAAGACTTCAAGAAATGTTAACTAACTTTGCTGATGACATTTAATTGATGATGGGAGGATCTTTTGGCTCCCTCAAAGACAGGGAGGCCCTGCAGAGAGATTGCAACAAAGTAGAGGACTGGGCAATCACCAACCATATGAAGCTCAACAAGAGCAAGTGCTGGATTCTGCATCTGGGATGGAGCATACAGGTTGTGCATGTAGAGTATGGAACAAGAGTCTGGAGGGAAATGCTGTGGAAAGGGACCTGGGGGTGCAGGTCAATGGCAAGTTTAATATGAGTCAGCAGTGCCCTGGCAGCCAGGAGGGCAAACCATGTCCTCGGGGGCATCAGGCAAAGCATCGCCAGCCGGTCGAGGGAGGGGATTGTCCAACTCTGCTCTGCACTGGGGCAGCCTCACCTTTAATGTTGTGTGCAGTTTTGGTCACTGCAATATAGGAAAGATATTAAGCTATTAGAGAGGGTCCAAAGGAGGGCAGTGAAGATGGTGAAGGGTCTTGAGGGGAAGCCATATGAGGTGTGGCTGAGGGCACTTGGTCTGTTCAGCTTGAAGAAGAGGAGACTGAGGGGAGATCTCTCTGTGAACTTCAACATCTTCATGAGGGGAAGTGGAGAGGTGGGCAGTGATCTCTTCACTCTTGTAACCAGTGACAGGACTCAAGGAAATGGCCTGAGGTTGTGTCAGGGGAGGTTTAGGTTGGGTATCAGGAAAAGGATTTTCACTGAGAGAGTGGTTGAGCCCTGGACCAAGGAAGCGGTCACAGGACCAAGTCCGAGTTCAAAAAGCATTTGGACAACACTCTCAGGCACATGTTGTCATTCTTGGGGTGTCCTGTGCAGGGCTAGGAGGTGGACTCAATGATCCTTGTGGGTCCCTTCCAACTCAGCATATTCTCTGATTCTGTGGATTGAATACTGTGGAAACCTCATTAGCTTCAAAATTTTGAACACCTGTTTCAACTATTTCTTTGATTTTTTTTTTTCCCAAGTTAAAAATGAGATATAATGCTTTGGGAAGCATATAATTTAGTATTTCATAGACCAAATGGAATTAAATCTAGTCTCTCAGTAGACGAAACTAATCCTGAAACGTATTTCAGCGTGTTATGGAGGACCATAGCTCTGCACAGGAAAAATTTATTTTAGCAAGTATTAGAGAATCAGATTTAGAAGTTATAAAGAAGAGGAAATGCATTTTGGGGCAATGTGGTTTTGTAATTTAGAATCTTTAAGAATAATTAAAGGAGTGCTTAATTGTAATGCAATATAAATTATATTATTCTGAGTTCTATATAAACACCTTTAAAATCAGTTTTCTTGGAATTGTAGTTAATTGCACCATTGAGGTGGATGAACTTCAAAGTATTTAAATAATGTAGACTACACTATGGCCTGGCTGTTCAAAATGGATCACCACCTCTTTTTGGGGCTTTCAGAAGGAAGGTCTGTTCCTGTGTTTAGCAGTCACCCTCCTTCATCCCAAGGAAGATTGCAAACTATATTTAAAAATACTTTAAGCCACTGAGCAATGAATCACTACAGCTGAGTCAGCTCAGAGAATTCTTTAAAATCACAGTCTCTCTTGGGTAAGGCAGTAATGTCCAGCCTTTGTTGGGTTGGTTGGCCTTCTGGTGTTCTGTTAAAATTGTGTAGCCCTCACTCTTATGGCTCAATTGCTTGAAATTATTTTGGTGTGCGACAAGATGAAAAGCAAACAATTCCTCTCTACTCCCATGCCCCTTCCCTCCCTCCCTGCTTCCCTGTGTCCCTCCCTCCCTGTGTCCCTCCCTTCCTTTCAGAGGCTTATGGTAGTCTCACTGTCACAAGATTTCATTTGTCCATTCAAAAGATTTCTGAAGGTCATTTAAAAATTATAAAAGTAAAAAAACTGAACACCTTCACTATATTCTGACTCATTATATTGTAGAATCTGGTTTCTCTGAAGGAAGAAAGCATTTGTCTTCTCTTTTTAATACAATATTAGTATTTTAGTAAAATTTATTACTATTCTTCATTCAAAATATTAGTATTTCCAAGGATATTTACATCAGTGGAACTGAATTCACACTTTTAAAACTACAGTACAGAATCAAAGCTCAGAGCAGTTATCGTCACTAAGAGTCTCTGTCATCCATTCACCTTCTGTTGCTGACTTTTTGTGGCAATAGGAGGTGTCAATAGGACCTTTATGGTAGCTTAAATATACAAAAATGACTGATGGAATTCAAGGACTATTCTCCTTGCATGTGTATATATACACATACATACATACATACATATATATATATATATATATAGTCTATCTTACATTTATCACAGAGTGCATACCAGGGTTTTCCACTCATGGTGTAATGAAGTATGAATAAGGAGAGTAGTTTGCAGAGAGTAGTCTACTACTTTCTGCAAAACTTGAGTTTCCTTAAAAAATTACTTTGGTTATCTTGCAAATTAATGCATATTTTTTTCTGAACATTTGAAAAAATGAAAACAAAAAGAAGACCTTTAATTAAAATGAGTATATAAATATTAAAGCATGCACAATTTAAGATAAATAACAAAGGTGTATAGTGAATGACATTTGTTCAACTCACTGTCAGGATATGCAAGAAGATTTGTGGACGTCGTAATACAGAGACACCAGGGACATCATGGCTAAAAAGAGGGTTGTTTTCTGTGAATGAATGAGTCTAACAGTAGGGTAGAAACACATTTTGAAAAAGAAGCTGGAAGTAGAGTGTGGGCTTGCAGAGTAATTCAGGACAATCACGTGGTTGAATTAACTCTGAGGCAGGGGCTGGCGGGGACTTTTGAATGACAGCAGAGGAATGTTGGTTGAATGCAGTGGCAGAATCAGTGGAAAATCCAAAATATGTCCTTTCTTTTATGTACATATTTTCAAGCATATTTTGTCTAGACTTTTTTTTTAACTAAACCATGATTTTTTACCTTTTTTTCCCACTAAAAATGTCTGAAGTATTGTTGACGTGACAAAAGCCAAGAAGTATGACACCAAGATGATATTGCAAGAGACTCTATATTCTATCATGGATAGCAATTAAGTTGGTGCGACAAAGTTTTTATCTTGGCAGCCCAGGTTGGCATTTGCTTATTTCCTTTGTACTTTTCAAGAGCTTAAAACTTTATTGTTTGCCAGTATTTTGCAGTTCTGAAATGAGATGGCCAATCCACAATGATTTGGCCTCTCCTTATTCTGCCTTGCTTTCAAGATCTCCCACATGTTTTTCACTTTTCCTCTGTTTTATAATTAACATCACCATTTTTCTATTAATTTTGTTCCACTCTGACTACTAACAATGCTGAAGTTGATTCAGGGCAAATCCCTCAGTATTTGCTTGCAGTGTATGTGTAGTATAAGGCACTTACATTTGCCTTTGAGTGCCTTGCATACTTTAGGATAAGTCTTTCAGGTCCGGACAATTGAAAACATCTAATTTTTCTCAGTATCCTTTTGAACTCAGTATTCTTTTTGAACTCTCATTTGAGCACTTATCCTGTAACCTCTGATTTTGTCATAGTTTAATTAGCTTTCTCTCCCAAAGTTTGAGTGAGACGAGTTTTAGATCAGATTAGCTATTCAGAAGAGGTATTTTGTATTTATTTTCTGTTTCTGTACATCGATGACATAGTTTGGCTCGGAACAACCCAAGTGCGGACATGGAAACTGCTACTATTACCATTTTATTAGAGGACACGAAATGACTGCCCTCAAGTGGCAAAATTGGAGTAATACCACTTGTGGTATGTTCATCTCTTTATCTGCTCCAAACAAAATCACAGAATCACAGAATATTCTGAGCTGGGAGTACTGAAGATCAGAAGATTTAAATTAAATCATTAGTCAGGGTCTGTCAGCTAAGCTTCCCTTTCAAAGAGAGCTGCATTTCTGAATGGGCAGATTCTCGGTAAAAGCTGCTGTTTCTCGCTCAGGCAGGGTTTGTTACAGTTTTACTGTGCTGTTTAATTTCCTTTCAGGCCAATTTATTGAGACATTTTAAAACTGAAGATTAATGAAGTGATTGAAAGCTGTAGAAGCCCTCTAAGATTCCTTAATAAATGAATACTAATATGAAATAGGTCTTCTAAAAATGTAAATGTGTGACTTTGGATTCTCCTACATACTCTTTGTCACTGGAAATATAGAGCCATATTAAAATCTTATTACCTTTTCAATCAGATTTTTTTTTTCTACAATATAGCAAAGCCTTAATACTGTTGAAAAGAAAATAATATTCTAAATGTAGCTGCACTTCTGCCCTGTTCTCAGAACTGGAACAGTTTGTCCAGGCAGATTTGAAACACTGAAAAGCCAGTGAACAAAAAGCCAAGGAGAAGTTTATTAAGCGTATCACTCTATGGCTTCTTCATCCCTTCATTTTGTACTTGCTGCGACCCACCATTAAGCCACGATCCACAGTTAATAGCAAAGAGAACAGAAAATTCAGGCAGGGTACATTGGGAGACTGGGATTCACACTGATGCTGAGAAGTGCAGGGAGAACAGCACTTGCAGTAGTGATACAGTATGTCCTCATGAGATGAGATATAAATAATGCATACTGATGGGCAACTTCACTTTTAATTGCTTTTCTTCTTGTCATTTGGAATGAGGTGTTTTGTTTATGGGTGTGTGGGAGTGAAGCTGGGAGGTAGGTATTTTTTATAATGAAGACTGTATGTGACTAAATATTTCTTATTTAGAGAAATTATGCATCTGAGGTAATATTAGGAATGTATAGGCAAAGTGTTTTAACCGTATAATTCAAGAATTTTCTCTAGTGAGAAATCTGAGCAACGCTTTGACCAGATATAT
This sequence comes from Anabacerthia variegaticeps, assembly GCA_035583185.1. Classification (NCBI taxonomy): domain Eukaryota; kingdom Metazoa; phylum Chordata; class Aves; order Passeriformes; family Furnariidae; genus Anabacerthia; species Anabacerthia variegaticeps. The sequence goes on along the minus strand of JAWWEW010000078.1, from coordinate 121,165,646 downwards.
AATGCAGGAAATACATTTTTTTTTTCTGTCTACTCAAATTTCAAGCTACAAGTGCAAATAACATTTTCCAGTAACTGCAGTTTTCTCTTGTAACTCTACAACCCAAGCAGACATGAATCTGCTACACTGTCTTATTTATTCTGGGCATAAATGGTTTTGGTTAACAAATGGTTTTGTATGGTAGTTCCTATTTCTTTCTCCTTTTCCAACAAATATTTTCTCCACTGGACCTTTAGTCACATCCTCTCAATCTAGAGCACCTGGTACTTTCTGGAGGCCTAGGCTGCCTGAAATCGTTTTGCATGAGGTGATGGAAGGGCACTTCACATGGGGAGGTGAAGAGTGACTGTGTTTGCCTGTAATATCTTGAACACATATCTGAGTCAGCAAATCCTGAATAGTGGTTCCTCTCCATACTGTCTGTCCACAGCCAATTTGAGGTAATTTTTTAACTGATTAGGAGACTGCTTCAAAGTAAACTAAAATAATAAAGGGAAGAGACACACAGACAGAAAATGTAAAGTAACTGATGTGTGGTGAGTTACCTCTAGTATCTTCCTAGTTAGTGAATCAAAGGCAATATTTGGATCTTCAGTCCCTGAAAGGCCATGCCAGATTCATGTGAAATTAGACAGAAGTTTGAAAATGCAAAGTGGAGTCTTCCCAAATAGATGGAAAATGGCTTAGGATCACCTTATACCATTTTATTCAGGAAAATTGATCTACAGCTAGTTTTAACTTTCTAAGATAATATTTTCTGCCTCTTAGATAAGTCTACTTGAGTGCTAAGGGTCCAGTTATAAATAGGCATGAAGGACAAAAGGTGGAATTCATAATTGTTTTAGACATGGAAAAATTACTCAAACAGCCCTTCATAATGAGTAACATCAATTTAAATCACATCAATAATTAATATTAGTAGCTGTATATTGATTTGGACTGTAAACCTTTGTATTCTCTCTGGAAGCTGAAAAAAATCTTGTTAATTCTCATTTCTCCACCTTGCAAGTCATAAAATATTTGATTTATGACTTGGTTTGAAGTCAGAGCTAAATGCTGTCCATTCTGGGTAATAATGAATATAGTTTTGGGACAGAAATTTGATACATGTGAGTGAGACAGAAAAAAATACATTTATCTTCCAGTTTGAGTTGAAGGAAAAAAACAAGTTTTTTTAACGTCTTCAGAATCTTAGAATGATTGAAAGAGCGTTGGCTGAGATGGACTCATTTGCATGATCCTGCTGGAGCAGTTCAGCACAATGACGCAAGCAGTTTTTCACAATGCTAATTATTGTTTCTTTTTTTTTTTAAGTGTTTGTGCATTTGTCCATGTATCATTACAAGAAGAAATTTAATGTTCTAATGGTAAAGTGTAGGCTGTGCAGACCTGACCACATGGGCTGTGAAAGTCAGGATCATCTAGCCATAGAAGTAATGGTTCCCAACGAGCCTCTTTTCTACTGAGTCAAATCTTAAAAAGGAACAGAAAGTCAAAATAAAGTGTACTAAATCTAACTGGCTTTCTCTAAATTGTCTAGAGACAATCAGGATGTGTGAAATTTGATATATGTGGAAAATTATATCTTTATAAAGAAGTTGGAGATGCATTTAAGTATCTGTATCAATTTTTCACAATACTCTTTTCAAAAACACACTGGGCCAAATCTATTTGCCTTTCTCTCATAAGAATTTCAATTATATTCCATGAGACTATGTGCAAAAATAAACTGAACAACCTGGGACCTAATATATCTTTCTACTGGCACCAAAATGAAAACAAAAAAGCTTTTTAGCTTTTTTTTTTAACTTGCATTTCCTGACTTTGGATAGCTTCATTTCTGAATGTTCATCCTGAATTAATTACAGCCTATTTTATTATATGTCCTTGGAAAGAAAGACTATAAAATGTTAATAAGCTTCTAACACACCAGAACAGGAAAGTACTTCTCTACACATCACAATACTAGCATAAGTATGCTGCATCCGTTTTTGTCTTCTGCATGAGAAAAAATACCCTTCACTGTAAAACAAAGACCATAGCTGCAATATATGTGATAAATTTTCCTAATCTGTCTTTCCCAAATTCTGGCAATTCTATTTTTATCAACTCAGGAAAGCTGCCAAGATCAGTATATTATAAAAATATCTTACTGGAAAATAAACTATGGCTACCTGTGCATTATTCAGTAATTTTGATAATGTGATGTATTAAAATAAGGCAGTAATCTCAAGCAAAGGTACTTTTCTGAGCATTCAAGAAATATTTAAATAAACTGGGGTAAAAATATTATGCAACAAAAGCTATGATAGAATTCCAAAGGAGTGGACATGCACACATACATGCTCTGCAACCATTTTTTTCTGAAAAATAATTTTGATTTTCTTTGTCGTTCTGAGGATATTTGCCTTAACTTTTCTTCCATTAAAATGGCAGAATCAACTCCCTTGACCTGCTAGACATGCTGCTTTTGATGCAGCCCAGGACACAATTGACTTTCTGAGCTGCAAGTGCACATTGCTGTCTCATGTCCAGCCTCTCATTCACCAGCACCCCCAAGTGCCTCTCAGCAGGGCTGCTCTTGGTCTGTTCATCCCCAGCCTCTACTGATACCAGGGGTACTTTGGCTTATTAAATTTAATGGGCATATTACAGCCCTGTTAAAATACAAATTCTTTTCTTTGTTACTTCATGACTAAGAAATACGAGAATTTAGAAAATTAAAAATTAATTAGTTGGGTTTGTATCTTTCTCTTTTGCCAGTCCTGTGGCAGTTTGGAAAATGAAAACAGGCAAAACCAATAAGGTTTCTATTGAGAAACATCACTCAAAGTTTTCACTATTCCATCCTAGATGTCCATGTTACTTCTACGATGCAGAGTAAGCATCAGACATCTGTAACAGGATTCATAACTGATGCCCCTGAGCAAGGGATCAGCTAACCCAGTCAGCTGGGTGTTTGTAGAGGAGCAGTGCACAGGAGTGTCTCCCTGGGGGTATCAGTTAGGCTAGAATTCACACATTTGACTTACAGTGTCCTCCAGCTATTCAGGAAGGAATAGCCCATGGAGGTCTCACTCTCTTTATGACAGCCCAGGGAAATGGCATTCAATTTCTTTTTGTTAGCGGGCACCTAAATAATTTCCATTTGAGGCCTGAGACCCACAACATAAAATAGATATCTTATAAATAGTTTGCTATATGTATGCCTATTATTCCTAGCCATAATTTTTGAACTCTTTAAGAAGGATTCACAGGTCTTCCAAGCTGGAAACCACTGGTAAGAGTTAGAGCCCTCACTCAGGGAGGGAGATGTTTCAGCTATATCTTCATATTATGTGAAAACTACATTTGACTCCAGTTTCTGTTCTGGAAAACTGACTGGTGCTGCCTTCATGGGCAGACATTCATTCCAACTGGGTTGAAATATGTTTGCTAGAGTCTTTATTTATTTGCCTGTACAAAGGTGTTCACTGCTTTCAGAGCAAACTGTGGGTTCCAGGCATCTGCATGGACTGGCAGTGATGACACAATATCTGCAGGAAGCTCCAGGTCTTCTGGAGAAGCACCTAAGACCCAAGTGAGGTATCTGAAGGCATCTCAAAGAGCACCAGATACCTCTATCTGGCTTTCTAGTTGGTCTGCTGGCTTGCAAGGCCTTCTTATATTTCACGTCATACCTTATGTACTGGGACTAGTTCTGGACTAGAAGACTGAAATGTAGTTTTCTGTAGGTAATTTTCTACATGAGTCCTTGATATCTAAGCTCTCAACAGAATCAACTGAGATTTAGGGCACAATTCTGTTGCTGAAATGTAGGTCCCATGTAGACCTTTTGATTTTGCTCCCTGTAGATTTGTGTCACATTTGCCAGGATCATGCAGGGGTTTCAGAAAACCTGGTGGTGTCTCAAAAGCAGCTTCATACCTATGTTCAGGGCTCTGAATTGAGACTTCTGTCCATAGTGATGGAACCTGGAAAATGACTCTCCCCAAAGCAGATACTTATCTTGCACATAAGCAATGACAGTGAGTGACCTTGTCTTTGTTTTGAACTTAATGTCCTTTCTTTTGACCTCTGTGAAATGTAGTTCTTACATTGTCTTTTTACTGTCTGTGTTTTTAAAAATGGGTATAGGATTTGAAATAGGAATAGGGTAAATCTTGCTCTGCCTTTTTTCACCTCACTACTTGCAGGTGTTTTGGAGGCTTAGGAGATGGAGAAAACATCAGCTGCAGTGTCTGGATCAGCTCTAAGGATTTAGCAGGTCAGTGCCCCTAATGCTGCAGGGTAGAGGGAAATAACCCTACAAGCTGCATTGCCAGCCTCTGAGTCTGCATACTAGCTTCCCCATCTTTCTATTTCTCATCTTCACATTCATCCCAGAGGTACAGGTTCCACTCTCGAGTTTTACACATTTTTTTTTTTTTACTGAAATGGCACAAATCTTTTTTCCCCAAGAGATTACCCTGCACACCAAGGAATCTTATTAGCTGGGGGTGAAAGAATTCCTCTTCTCCTGTTGAAATTGAACATATGGATCCAGAACATGGTGATGGGAGCATCTGAATGTGAGGAAGACCTGAGTTCTGCTCTCTGCTCCTCACTTTCTAAATTCTTTTCTTAAACTGGCCTTGATTACAATACGTAAGTTACCTTCCTTTCTTTTTCTTGTCTGCCATTTCCTTTCCATTCTTTTCCATTCCTTCTTGCGGAGTCCATACTCCAGCTACATGGTGGAAGAGGTGTGCTCCTGGACAGTGCATCTTTATCCCTTTGTGTGTGAAATGGGCTGAGGACTCTACATCCTATTTTTGGCAGAATGCATTAATTGCTTAGATATGATATGAAGGCTGAGAGCTGTACTTTCACTCCAGTTCCCTCACCCAAGAAGCCATGACTGCTGCTTTGCTTTGTATTCATCTTAATGTTATCACTATGTATTAAATGCTTTCTGTGTAATTCTCTTTGGGTCCCTTGGGATGCTTATATAGTGACGTATCCTGGGCCCCGCATGGCACTGATGCATTTAATAGATCCTGAAGATACAAAAGTTTAATTTGCAAGAACTGAAAAGAAATTCTTCTTTCTGAAGCAATTCATAATTCATATAATCCTCAATACCACTATTCTTATTCCTCACATTTTGTAATTTCTGAAAATGTTATACATAGTGGTAAATACAAAGGAAACTAAAAATGTCAGTGAGAATTCCAATGCTTTGGCAAACAATTTCTAATAAATTTGGAATAAAAATAGTGCTTTCTTTATGAATTTTTAAATTTCTAAAACATATGTAAGATACGTGCTTATGAAGGTTCTTAATTTTAAAAAACATTTCATACCGAAGATTCTTGTGTGATTTTAGTGCATTTGCGCTCTATGGCCTCATGGTGGCACAGTCAGTTAAGGAATCCCCCGTTCTTGCACCCTCTAGTCGTTCTCTGAGCTCTCAGGAGAGGCGCAGATGCGTGCTGGAAAGCAATCCTGCTTCCTTCTTTCTCCAAAGAGAAACGAACACTTTCTGAGTCAGGTACTTTTTTATTTAGAGGAAGGCTGTGAAACGTTAGCTTTGAAAACAGAAGTACAATGCCACCCTAAGAAAGCAGCAGCAACCCTATCTGGTTTAGCAGTTTTCCTCAAGGACACTGTTTGAAGATAGCTCAGTGAATATATTAGCTATAGACAGCTAATATTTGCATTGGTCCATGGACATCTATTTTGATCTATTGTTACCTGCAGGATTTCTGAAGCAATAGATATGCAATACATTTAATAAGCACCAAAGATGATCTCTTAGATGCCTCGTGTTTCTTGACAGATTGACTTTGGCAAAAACTTGACTCCGTGTCTGCTCTGGAAAAACACAGGGGGAAACCTTGTCTTGTTACAGACAAAGCCAAAACGTTCACTGATCTTGAGTAATTAATGCATTATCTTAAAATGGTTTCTGTATGGTGAACTTAATTCTTTGGGACTTTTATCTCAAATTACCAAATAACATCTAAAATTTTTTTTTGATTTTTTTTTTTTTAAATTACAACAGTTTATATGAATTTTAATGAGATTTCTATTGTTTTGTTTAACTGTGGATTTCACTGTTTGCGCAGATAAATGCTGACACAATCACTCAAGGTTTCTTCATTCCTGACTTGTATAAATTCCTGGTTAGAATGATGGAAGTTTTCCTGGTATGAATATTATTGAGGTCCTAATCTTGAGAAAGAAGTCAGGTCAGCTACTTCTCAGTGACATTGTGAGAGAGCAATTATCCCTTAAAAGACATTCTTTTACGTGATTAGGATTTTAGTATTAACGCCCCCCCCCAAAAAAAAAAAAAAGCAAGTGAGTTATGTTATGTCAGCCCAGGCCTTCTACTGAAAAGAAAACCCATTTTTTAAAAAAATTTTATTTTCAAGTGCATTAGTTTCCTAATGATCTTGTAGCATGTGTCTATACGAAATCCAGAAGAGAGAAGGAAGGGAGGGAGGGAGGGAGGGAGGGAGGAAGGAAGGAAGGAAGGAAGGAAGGAAGGAAGGAAGAATAGAGGATTGTTCTTTTTGATGGGCAGCTCTGAATTACCTTAAACAGCCCAAATTGATCTCACAGTTTCACAGACTCTTTTTCTTTGCTTTTTTATGAGTCATTTACTTAAAAGATTTTTGCTTCGTTGCTGCCAGAGAGGCGGTTTCACTCTGAGAACAGTAACAAGGAAAGACGGTATGCTTCCATCCCCAAGGAGAGAAAGAGTTAGTAGAAGAGGAGAGGAGGAAGGACATTTTGTTGAAAAGACCTTAATTTTCAAAAGAGGGAAGCAATCTGATGTTTTTGTAGTAGATAGGAAAGCTGAGATTTGGATTGAGAGTGCCTTAGGGATTTGCTTTTCAGTAGTTTCACAAAAATATTTTTTTTTTATTTCTGTGCATTAAAATGCACATGCAAACTGTTTTTTGATTCTCTGTGTTCAGACCCTACACGTGCATTTGAAGGTAAATGCATAAAAATACAAAGTTTTGAGAAAAATCTGTGTCTTTACATGCCACTCATGACGGTGCATATAGACTTGGAGTTATTTCACAAGGATGTATTTTGCTCAGATCAGTACATTTTTCTGTTCAAAGCAAATAACTGAGAAACTGCTTCTTGTTTATTCTTTTCCTTTTCTGTTGGGCAGGGAGAAGTCTTTATTTTCCACTGTAAATCTATATTAAAAGAACAATACATGTGACTATGGAATGACTTCATACTCAGCTGTGCCCCATTGTCACATGTCATGCTATTGCTCCTGCTTAAGGAATCAGATTCTGCTCTTCCATGGGACAACCACCTGCTTCAGGTCAAGCACAAGTCCAGTGAAATATGTAGACAGATCCTCACTGATTCAAGCAGGCTCATGACCAGACTGTCCCAGTACCTGCTAGACACCAAACAAGGCCAAGAACACTGAATTGTGCTAAAGTGCCTGGAGAAGGGCTCTGACAGTGTGCAGTAAATAAACTATGTGGGTCAAATGGAGTATTGAACAGCTTGTGTTCCCTGAGCACAATACACCCTGGCATGAGAGGGAAAGCAAGAGGCTTTTGTTTTAATAAGAAGAATAGGTATGTACTGAGAAAGACAACTCTCACATACAGAAAGGGCAGAGTTAAGGTTATGTGCTACGTTTGTAGTGAGTGCTTCCTTTTGCAAACTTGATGCTTTTTAAATTTCCTTGCCATTTGAAAGCTTTGTAAAGGTCTTCTTTGTCATGTTATAAAAAGTTATTGTGACCTCATTTAAAACAGACTGAACATCATGGGTAGTTATCTTACAGCATCTTGACTTGTGAAAGGGGATGAGCTTTATAAATAAGAGGGTAAATTATTAATGTTCTGTCATATGAGTCTAGACACTGGTGTTTGAGTAGGACATTGTCATAACAATAAAACTTCATCAGAATCAGATCTAGGGATCACAGTAGCTATGTTTTCAAGCTCCATTTCTGAGCAGGAGAAAAGTGTACTATCTCCTCTGTTAAATATTAAATTGTTGGTCTGTGGATGATTTTTCAGACATTTACTGCATCTGGAAGAACCATCTTCTGCAGTATAAGTAAAATGGGAAAGTTGTAGAACTATAAAGTGATGACTGTCTTAACAACTCAGCTTTTCATGGCATCCTATAATTAAGATTTCCACTGGGAATGATGGGAATGAACCCTTATTCCCACAGAATGTCAGGAAATATTTAATAAAATTTTTTTCCAAGCAAGAGATACTGAGTTTTAGTGAGATAAACATAAAAGCAAAAGCAAATTTAGTTCCATGAAAAATAGCCCTAAGTATGGACATACAAAGACCATCATCCAATATTGCATTTGGAAATTGCTTGTTTATGGTTTCCTTTCTGTTTCTAGATGGGGAAAAAGAAAAAAAAAAAAAAAAGCTGATCTCATTTTGTTTTAAAATGAGCATTTTTATATAAAGCAGATATGCTATTCCATTAAATCCCTAGGCATTGTGCACAAATGACAGCAAAGGTGTGGCTATTGGTCCATTTCCAGTCAAATCTTGTATTGGCTGATATTCACTCAACTAATACAAAGCCTTTAAAAATTGAATACAGAATGTAAAATGTTCAATCAAAACATGTATAGAATACTCTTCCTAATGCTCACAACTGTCATTACATCTCAGTTATTTGGATTTGCAGACAGGAAGGAATCATCTGAAAGAAACATATTCCAGCACCAGAAAGTGAAGGGAAATAAAAACTAAATAATAATGATAATAATAATAGTAATAATAATAATATTAACAACAAGAATTACAATAATAATAATAAACTCTGAGTTTTGGAAAAAAAGCATCTTTAAATCCATTCAATTTCAGTTTTATTTTCATGCCTTCCCTTTAACTAAATTAATTTCTACATGCTGTTGCAAAGAAATAATGTCACTGAAATCCAGGCAGTCCTTCCTTATCAGTCAACGGCTGTCCCCAGATGCAGCATTTTAATTTTGAAAGGAATATAAGAGCAATACATTTTCACTGACAACCATGCAGCAAACAACCCTCATTCTATAATAACTTGTCTACGGTGTTTCTATTCATAGTGGCTTTCTGCCTATTTCATGTAACTGAATTTTATATTCACCTTTTTTACATTGTTTAAAGAGAAGGTTGTCCATTTCTGTTTATAATTTAAAAGCTCATTATTTTTGCTGGCTCCTTTTCTCTTCAATACTGCTTCTTGTTTGATGTGTTCCTGTTGTCCTACCAGCAGGAATTCCATTGTAACCAGACTGCTGTGCTCAGTGTTCCTGCTGTTTTCCATTTTAATTGCTATTATTATGTTTGCTCCTCTAGTTGAAGACTTGGTAAATAAAGTAGTTACTGTACACCTAAATCTTTGCAAATATATAAACTGTAATAAAAACTCTCCTTATAAACTCTTTCATAGATTTGTAAGATCTCTCCAGAGCAAACTGTAGGTCCTTTAAAGCTCAGAATAATAAGACATATTTTATTTGTTCCTAAGAACTTACAAGTCTTTTAACTAAATATCACAAATCAATTAAAGTTATAGGAGTGTTTTCCAAAGGAAGTTATCATGATTATTATGAGAGATACTTTAGCTGTCATTACTTGTCATTCATGCAGTGGTATAAATGCAATTGGTGTTTCTAATTCTTTGTATATCAAACTCTCAGGAAGCCACCTCATTAGGAAAGATAATACTGCTAGCTATGTCTTGACAGTGTACTGTAAGGAATTTCAGTTAAATAATGTCCAATTGTGTAAGATTTTATCTCCAGTGTTTCTTTATGTTAGAATGTACCTGGAAGAGAATGACATTTTGCATAGTTTTAACTAAATTTAGTTCTATTTGGCTGGGCCTGAAATAGAGAATATTATTGAAAACTAGAACGCTCAACCCCTATATTATATCTCCAAACCTAGAGAAAGGATTTGGGGTGAGCCAGAACTGTCAGTATAAAAGCCAGCTGGGAATTTGCCCAAACATTTGACTCAGCCCAGTATAGATTGGTACCAGACATAAAAACTGGGTCAAAATCCAATTTTTTTCCAAGGGCCTGATGTGTTTTCAGTCAAGCTTTCCTATTCATATTACAGTCACTTTTCTGAGTTTAATGGTAAAATGCATATCAAGCATAACACTAGGAATACAAGCTGTTGGATTATTCATGTCTATGGAATTTGGGAATTCCAGCTGTCATGTCACCATGGCACTGCTGGAAAACCAATGTACCTGATTGATTTTGTGTAATTAATCTGATCATGGATTTTGTGTTTCAAAGCATTCAGGATTTGGAGGGAAAAGAGTATGCCAGACAAAGAGAGGGATCCTTACAAATGCAGATGTCTTATTCTAGAGAGTGTGCCAGGGCTTCAAAAATAGTCTGAGAATCAGGAACTGATTCATCCATTCTTTCTGAGTACTCACTCTGTGCTGTGCTGACGCAGCCTTAAGACTGCAGTTAAGGTTTTCATGCAGATTTTCAGTTTCACAGCATAAGGATTTATTTTCAAATTCAAAATTGTCTGAAAATATTGTATACAAGAATTATTATTTTGAAAGTACTTGAATTTCATGGTTGATTTTTTTTCCTTCTGTTTACAGACTATGCAAGCAATGATAGATATTTCTGAACCATTTTGCTGAAATCATCATGAGAAATTTGAGGCCCCAAGTGCTCAGCTAATCAGATACTGCTTCCAGTGTTCTCTGTAATTAAATACACTAGAATGCTGCAGTCCTGAAATGCTGGTGTTTTTTTTTTTTCAGCACTTTATCTCATCACATTGTAAGCCTGCTTTTTTCATACTTCTTTGTGCAATTGTATGTGCAGAATGCAAGAACACAGAGACATCTGATTCAAGCAAACAGAGATGCAGACATTGGATTTAAAAATGATATTAAGCTTCATGGTGGAAAAGGACACAGAGGTGCTGGTCAGTAGCCGGCTGCACATGAACCACCACTGTGTCCAGGTGGTCAAGAAGGCCCAAGAAGTCCTGGCCTGGATCAGAAATAGTGTGACCAGCAGGACCAGGGCAGTAATTGTGCCTCTGTACTCAGCACTGGTGGGACCATACCTGAAGTCCTGTGTTCAGTTTGGGGCCCCTCACTACAAGAAGGACATTGAAGTGCTGGAGCACATTGAGAAAAGGGCAGTGGAATGGGAGAAGGGTGCAGAGAGTAAGTCACATGAAAAACAGCTGAAGGAGCTGGGCTTGTTTATCCTGGAGAAGGGGAGGCTCAGTGGGCACCCCATTGCTCTCTACAACTACCTGAAAGGAGGGTGTAGTGAGATGGGGATTGGTCATTTCTCCTGAGTGATAGAATAAAAGTAAATGGCCTCCAATTGTGCTAGGAGAGGTTAGGAAAAATTTCTTCATTGAAGGAGTGGTCAAACATTGGAACAGGATGCCCAGGGAAGTGGCTGAGTCTTCATCCCTGGAGATGTTTAAAGGACATGTAGATGTGACACTTAGGGACATTGTTTAGTGGTGGACTTGGCAGTGCCAGGTTATTGGCTGGGCTCAATGATCTTAAAGGACTTTTCCAACCTAAATGATTTTTTTATTCTATATGCATAAATATGTCAAATCAATCATCTGTATGCATGGTTATTGCATTTATTTACAAATTTGCAGTAGTCCTATGTGGAGATAAACACATATAACGGACAATGAATACTATAGGTGGGCTGCAAATGAGATGGAGGTTTAGCAGTGGTTCATTGCTTTGGTCCATGCTCTTTTTGGTATGTATATTATTTTACCCAACCAATATATGGAAGTGGCTGGGTATGGGTGAGTAATACAGTCAGTGAAACTGTAGATAGTCTCCGAGTGACCAACTATCTTACGTTCTATTTTTTTCAGGATAGTTGATCCCCTTATGGTACAACACATGTAGTTGTAGTGACCAGAAAGAACATTCGTCTTCAAATTGAAAAGTGTAAAAGTTTTTTATTTTGTAATTCACTGGGGAGCTGTGACATTCAGGAAGAGTTACCTATCTAGTTTATAATAATTTGTCTCATGAATTGATTTATCCAATGTTTATACTTTTTCTAATTTTTTTTTTTCTCTTTCTGATTAGGAGGTTGAACTCGAGGATTAATGACCATCAAATCTAAGCAGTAAATTCAACCGCTATTAGGCTTTCACCTAATTTTGCTCCAGTTGCAGGACCTCTGTAATAGATCTGGATGTTTCCCAGGAAAATAGAAGGGTTTTCTTGCATGTTTAAGGATTCATTATGTCTGGGAGTCAAGAAACAGTAGGGAAAGGAGAACTTGATGTGGAAAAGATTAATAAAAAAAAAAAAAAGAAATTTCAGCAAATGGGTATTTCTTGGATACTGAGTTACAAAGAGTCTGGATAAATTAGTAATAATTCAGAATCATGCTAGATGCAGAGTGACAAGAGAAGTTCATTTGTTTCACATTCTGTAAAAGAAGAGTAGATACACCCTTGTACTGAGAGACAAATCACGTTTGCTAGTTATATTCACATATGTGTGGAGAATTATGGTTTACTTATGCTTCAGTCTTCTATACAGTTTATATTGGTGTAGCTTGTTCCTTTACTCCCTTTTTTTTTTTTTTTTTTTTTTGGGATGAGGTGGGTGGGAAGGGGATAGATAGGCACAGTCTTAGAGCATCTCCAAATGTCTGCGTGGTGTTGAGCTTACTTTTCAGCCACACAGAAATACAGATGTTCATTGTAAGCTGTAGTCTGACTGTGGAGCAAAATGATCTTTAAAACAGAATAGAGTCACAGACCTTAAATAATTCCTTTTCTTCTTTGTCAGCATCCACACAATGAACTTAATACTAGTAATGACATTAGATATGTACAGCATGCTCTGAGTAGTCGTATGTTATAACCATGTCATGCTTGTGTTCATTTATATTGTTTTAAAAAAGGCCATTGCCCCTCTATTCATTTTATACCTGGCTGCATATTCTCACTTAGTCAAAGGGAGCTTGAGGCCTGAATCATTTATAAAGCATGTATTCATGCTTTTGGTCAGTTACCTTACATTTCATCAGCTGCCTATAGTAGCCTGCAATGTATAGCAGTTCAGGAGTTTGTGGTGAATTTATTATACTTGACAATATTCCCAAGCATATTTGGTAGAATGGTCTGAATATTAATGCATCTCCTGAGTCAGTACAATCCCTCACTGTTCTGTTGTTACTGCTTTCTTTGAAATTCAGTCAACAGCCTGCAATACCAAAACAACAAAAATATGTGCACTTATCTTCGGGCCATTAAAATCCTACAGCTGTGTTTACCTTCTTTTTTTTGTGCAAGGAATGAGTAAAAAGCTTTCAATCAAATGCATGTAAAAAAGAGGAAGGATAGGGGAACTCCCTGACAGGGATTAGAAGCTGCTGCCTTCCTGGCACTTGCTGCAGAACAGAAACATCCTGTACAATGTTAGCTGCTCTTTTCATTCCTGTTGAAGCAGTGACAGTGTTTCTAGCACCCCTTGCTTAATGGGTAAGGGACCCATGGGTACAATTCTGCAATCTAATAATTCCAGGTAATTTGCCGTTTGGATGGTTGGGTTAAGGCAAAGTGGTCCGGAGACCTGAATTCATTTCAACCTCAACTTATCGTCACAACTGGAATGAGATTCATGTTTTAATCTTAAACTTTTGTCCATATATATTAATGACTCTTCTCCCCTACCACCCATACCATGTGCAAAGGAAATGATATACATTTGTTGTTTTAATTTCATTTCAGTTGATGAAAGGAGACAAGGACTCTAATGTATGTATGAGAAGGGAGAGAGATGGCTCTCTAGACCGATTAGCTCTTTGAGTTAATACCTATATAATCTTCCAAAAGCATGTGCTTCCCATGCTTGCATTTTCTTAAGAACTAGGACGGTCATTCTTGCAGAAACCTTTCAGAACAGGAACTATTTTGATCTAGACATGGATTTTTTTTATTACTTTGCCTTTACACAAAGGAAAGCAAATTGATTCAAACGCACATTTGGAAAACGGAAACAAACAAATGACAACCCCCCACCTTTTTTTTGTAGAGTGATCCACTATAGCAAAATTTTGTTTATAAAAAAAATTATTCAGTCTTTCCATTTCTCTCTCATTTCCCCCCCTGAAAACAACAGAAAGGCCTAACTTCTCACTGAGCAATTTTTGGAAGGTAAAAAAGGTCACCCATTTTTCTTTTCATTTTCAAATCCCAAGAGGAGATTTTCAAGGATACTAAGGGCTGTTAAGCACCCAATTCCCACTGAGCATCAGAGAGAATTGGACGACTGGCTGCCCTTTGTGTCTTTGATTTATTTCCCTCTTTGGTCTTTACTAACAACAATTTTTTCTCATTTGGAACACACTGATTGAAAACATCCAAGGTCAAATTCATTTTGTGGAATTCTACTGAAGTCAACAAAGACACACACCAAGATGGAGTTGAGTCCATAGCTGTACTTTTATCCTCTCATTAGTACCAAATCTTTGTTTTTTTATCTCCATTGGAGCCACTTGGAGAAAGAAAAAGACAGCTTAATAAGTGCTTAAAACTAAAGGGGAATGAAAAAGAAATTGAAATGTGTTTTTGCAAATGTTAGTTTTAAAAATCTGATCATGAAGAATATTTTGCTGTTTGCAGGTTTGTTCTTGTCAAATGTTTCCTCTGAAAACTTTACAAGAAAAAAGATGGGCTTCTTGCTTAACTAGTTTTGAGGTTTCTTTAATCCTTTTTTCTACATAACTTCTGGTTGGATGTTAAGAGTGGGATTCATCTCACATCACTTTACAAGTCTGCAGTCTAGCTGTCTACATTTGAACTACTTTTCCTAGACTCCATTTACAGTCTTAAGGAAGACAAAAGCACTGCAGGGCATAATTAATCTGACCTATCTTAAATAAGATGTGAGGAATAACACTCTATGTGTACTTGTTTTTCTCCACTAGCAAGAAGGGTAATCCAGCTGGCTAGATCAGATTTGCACTGTAGGAGTCTACATTTGATCAGATGAATCCTCCCCTGCTGTCATTTCTTCTTCCTTCCAAGGCTAACCTTGTTCAGTCTGGTGTGATTGCAGTTTGTAAGATAAATTGCATTTGTGAATCTTCACATGTTTCACTCTTTCTGATGTTTGTGCATTAGAAAAGACAATTTCCAAATTCATTAATATGATGGAACTGATTATGTATAATTTGATACATCTCTCTAACATATTATATTGGCCTATGTCACAATAACATGTGAGCACTTTAGCCATCCTTATTCATTTGCATACTTCATTAAAAATCATTGCATTTTATTCAAGTACAGTAGCATTGTTCTGATGTAATATAGAATTTTCTAGGTCAAACCAAAATACGTTTTCCTTCTTATCAAGAGTATATGGAGAGCTAAATGAAACCACTATGGTTCAGGACCTTGTGGCATTGGTCATGGTGATGAATACAAGTTCTAAGAGACTGGAGACTGGTGGTTCATATAAGACACCTGAGATCTCCCTGAACAACTACTTCAGAAATGCTGCTACCTGGGGTTTGTTACTTCATGGAGCAGAGTTTCCAAATTTCCCAGTGAGTTTACTGAAAGTGCTGTACAGCATTAATAGCCACTTCAGACAAAACTCTGCATTTTCTGACAGTGTACCAGAATGAAATCACACTGCAGATTATACTATCAGTTTAATTCTCCATGATCTGTTGTTGCTGTGGTGCCTTAATTGTTAAAGTGTTTTTCATACTTAATCCTTGCATCAGTATTTTAAAATACAGTTTTGTTCAGTTAAAACCATTCTTCTTTGGTCATGAGAGTAAGTGCAGATGGGTTAGGGAAATGGGTTTGTCTGGAGCTCAGACACAAGCCAATACAGTTTAGAAAGCTTAATTTTAATTACTTGGGCCTCACTTAAATAACAGGGCAATCAGCACCTAAAACACTACTTGTGTTCACTAACTGCAATATCTGACTTATGTCTGCAAAAAAAAAACCTACGCACCCGATTCATTTAAGTTTTTGAAAATATCACTGCATGGCAGGAGAAATGGAAGACGTACATGACTATTCTGCTATTTACTTGTTGTTTGTTTCAGTTATACTCTTGAGCTGGAATTCAATAGTTTGGTTGGGTCTACAAAGCCACAGGGATTATTGAGAAGGACATGTTTCCTAAGTAGAATGGTGAAAATTGAAGTTTGTTTCACTAAACTGTAGTCCTGTAGGATACTTTGTCAGATCACCTTATCAATAACTCAGACATAATCAATTTTAGGTACATTCTGGTTGATGGTTCCTTGTTAGGTAGTATTAAAGACCTCCAGTTCTAAAGATTCCACAACTTCCTCAGCCCACCTCTTGTAACGCCTCATTTTCTTTTACTATTATTAAGACTTTTCTTTTTACCTAACTCAAGTTTTCTTTTCTGCCCTTTAAACAAAATCCACCCTAAACTTAAAAACAGATGATTCTGATCTTTGATATTTTTGGAACCATGCCATTGTACTCTCATTTTGATCTTCATCAGTGTAAGCTACTAAATACATTTAATCTTTCCTCCAAGGTACTATTTTCTAGATACCTGATGATTCTTATCATTCCTTTCTGTTTCCACTAGGTCCACACTTTCCTTCAAGTGCAGGGAAACCAGTTAAGATTTACAAGTATGGTGCTTATAATTTTTTGCCCCAGGATGATTTTGTTGACACATGATGAATATGTTACCCACTGTCAAGTCCATCATGTTATGGTTTTTTTTTTTTTTTTTTTAATTTATTTTAAGCATAGGTGAACAGCTAACATACAGAACAACTGCATGGACATATGCGTGGAATCTACCTGAAGGACAAAACAGCTGTCTTGTACATAAGCTCATAGTGCCAGGCCTTTAGTACCCTTATGGTAGATGTAAAATCTATATTATTTTTCCATAGAAGTTCTGATTAGATGGTGTTCAAGCATCAGGGACAGTTTGTGAAGTTGATTCTTTCTGATACTCTTATTATTGACTGTGTTTTTCAAACCGTACCTCTGATTTCTCAAAATGAGTTTTAATTCCTGACTCTTTTCCCTGTCTTGTTATCTGAAAATGTAATTATCTGCACATTCAATAAGTATACTCTTTATTCTTTTGTCCGGTTCAATGGATACCAGATCTGGAGCAGACACCCATGAATACTCACATAGTATGTTCTTCCATTTTGACAATGAGCCATTGATAACTAGTTTCAGTAGAGTTACACTATGGAGTATAAAACAATACATTGAAAATGAGATCAATGAGTTATGAACAATTACTGATTAATATTTTTACAGGTACTGTTACAAGTCAATTTCTTATCTCATTCTTAGTGTAATTTTTTGCCCCTTTTTTGTTAAAAAAAAAACGAGCTAACCCCCCACCCCAAAAAAAAAAATAAAATGAAAGAACCAAACTGCTTGCTCTGTGAAAAGGGGCATTATTAAGAGAGGGATCATTGTTATGATATATGATGTTTCTGCTCTTTAAGGCTACTTGCCACCTTTGAGAGTATTAATTTATATATTGATTGGCAGAACTTAACATTTTGAGGAAGACCATATTCCTTGCTAGAAATATAAAGCAAAGTAGTTGTAGAAAATCTGAATTAATAATGGAACAGTTTATAAAGAAGATTCTGATGAGATTGATAGACCTCTTATCTTTATGGAAGCACCGTGTCACTGAGAGTATCTCTGGGATTCACCACTGACCAAGCATGAGGCACAGAGTTTATGATCTTCGGTTGGCATTGTGAGTTCTGTTTTTTAACTGAAATTCTGGTTCAGTTTATGATTTGCATGAAGACTATCATGTGTATTTATACACAGCCTCAGAAACAAGCACACACACGCGCACTGGACCCAAATTCTTTCTTTTATTATATATTGCATAAAACCCCATTCAAATCTTTGTCAGGGTATTAAATTGTAAAATTGAAGCTGCAATTTACCTTTCAGTCTATAAATAAATATTTGAGTCTAAAAATAAATAAAATATAAAATAAAACCTATAAAAATCTGTCAGATGAAGCTGAGCAAAGAATCTTGTCTCTTCTATTGCTTATAGAAACCAGGGTGCAGATGTTCAGCCCTGACTGCTTATTTGCAATGTTACTGTTCAGGTCATGGGTGACCATCTGTTTCCTTTCACTTTATGACACAGCACTTGCCCTCCATGAATCTTTCTGAGTTTCCTTCTGATATGATGGCAAAAGAGGAATGAAAGAAACACTTATTTGGACAAGAGGCAGAGAAGCTTGAATGAATAATATTATTGTAGTAAAACAGTGTGATTCTTCTCTTAAGTTTCCAAGCATCCTTAACAGTGCCGTTAACTGCTCCTCAAACAAAAAGAAGACACAGATACACAGCCCTATAGTTAGTTGACTTTCGCCCTTGTAGGGCTCTGTTTCTTCCCATCGACTAGATTGACCACCTTTGGAAAATGATAAACAGAACAGTAAGTACCTAAATTAGCTGCCACTGTATGGCTACCCTTCTAAAGACCTGGACTAATGCTTAGAGGGAGCAAATGTTTGTCTAAACTTTGTAACAGTAAAACATTAGCTCTTTCAGAAAGCTGAACTGGCATTCAGTATGGTTTCATGAATCAGAGGTCTTTTCTGTAATACAGATGGGCATTTTTTAGATTAATGCTAACCCTATATTATGAATAGTTCTCTTCATGAGTGGGCCTGGGTTTATTTCTACAGGGAAATAGTATCTTTTCTTTTTTGAACAAGATACTTCTAAACATAAGGGGAGAGAACAATGAGACAATGTTGAAAAGAAAATAGAAAATGCAAAGTTAACCACAAATTTCCATAATGAGGAAACAAACCACAATGTACTCTGAGATGGTGCCAGCCAGTCCCTTGCTGGTTTTTAATATAAAATAGAGGGTAAAAGAAGAAAAGTTAAGGGACTTTCTAATGATCTACATGCCCTGTTGAATATTTCTAAGTCCCAACTTCTCCTGTCAAATATACATATGCAATAATGTTGCATACAAACACATTCACTTGAATGAAATGACAACAAAATGATGTCCAATGTACACATTATGCAGAGAATATAACACTTATGCCAGTTTTTTGACTTTCAAGAGCTTGCTTAAAACCCAAACACAGCATCTAACAGAAAAGATAGGTTCTAGTTTTTGTATCTTCAGTAATCATATTGCAAAATGTGTTTATAGCACAGCCACTGTGCTTAAAACCTTGGTATTTTTTATGTTTCAAGGCAATAATGTTCCAGATAAAATGTCTCAGGTAAGAAATATACAATTCAGGTACGTGAATGAAAACTCTTCGTGGTCTTCTAACTTAGGCATGAGCTGTCTTGGGTCATTATTTGACTACAACCACTGTCAACTGAATGAATGCAGTCAGATTTGAAACCATTTCATTCGAAATCAAGTCTTACCATATATGTCTTACTATTTGTATGTCAGCTCCAGAATCTACAGACTTAGATAAAGTTAGGTGTTTGAGTTGATTTTACCATTCTGCACACACAGTAGGTCTAGGTAAGTGTCAAAATGGACCCTATATAACAGTTAATATAGACTTGATATACATGAATGAGGATTTCTGCTGTATATTCTCACAAGAGAGAAGTCCAGCAGGGGCTCCTATGTTTCTACAATCAGACTTTGACTACCACAAACAACTCATCTTTTAAATAAATAGATAATAGAGAAGAATCAACTTCCTTTAATGGAAAAGTATTTTAACTCAATCAATGGATAAACAGAAAACATAATTTCCAGCTGAGATTTGACTCTCATGAGATCCAAAATCAACGCCCAAATGTTGCTAAACACTTTATCAGAACAGGAATGATTGTTGATCAGTATTTTCACAGGAAAAACTAATCTGAAAGATGCTGATATTTCTTGGAGACTTCTTTCTCAAACTCTTTATGTATAGACCTGAATGTCACTGACTGTATTTTATTTTTGAATTTTTTTACCTAGCAACTTCCTTTTTATTTGCAGAAAACTGTAAAAAAAGTGGTATCTGCTAATTAATGAGTATCTTAAATAGAGAGGTCATCTTGAATTGAGCTTCCTTCATAGTATTTCCCTGTCATCTTTGCTTTCACTGCGACAAGAAATTAATATTAGTATTACACAACTGTGCACTGAATCACCTTTGAACTGTAATGTTATGTGGAGCAAGGAACAGAAAACCTTCTGTATTTTTCTCAGTCTTTGTGTACGAACTTAGAGCTGAAGAGGAGGGTCTCAACACCTTGAAAAATAGGGTACTGAATTTTCTTAAGTCAATATGTTTCCTACAGATTTATGTCACTGTAAATAAGTTAAGTGAGTTGAGTTATTGCTCAAAACAGTGAAACAGAAAGTTGATGCATACATGGGGAAGAAGTAGTACATTTTCTTCTTTGATTTCAGAACATTTGATATAGAACATTTGCATTTGACTGGCATTTTTATAAAAATATTAAAACCCACCTAATATTTCCCATGGAAAATTATTAATCAATCCAATATTTCTAGTGCTCAGAGCACTTTTTCTCCTAATTTTTCTTATTCTTTATATCATTATATTACGTCTCATTGCACATGTACTGTTTTAAATTATTCTTATATCCCTTTGATATTAATGTGGCTACATTTTTATCTCTCCAGCCTACTGTCCAGAAACATCACATTATATTCCTCTTTTGCAGTAGAAAAGACAAGTAATCAAAAGCTAAAAGTGCAGTTTAGGCTGCATGTACAACTTTTTGTTATCCACAGCGTAGGTGGGATAAAGCACATGATCACATATATTTTTACTAGATGTACAGTCAGACCATCAGTGTCCATTTAAACACAGTCAGGACACGTTTTAGCTAGAATTGAGAGTTTAAGTTTAGGAAAATCTTATTCTTTTGTCTTGGGGTGCATGAGATACCCTAGATATACACATTGTTAGGAGCAGCATATGTCAGACCCTGGAGAAGAACAGCTAATTATAATCACTGAGATAATATCTGACTGCATGTGTGCAGGGGGAAGTTGATGCTTCTGGCTGCATAGCCTAATAATTCAGCTGTTTGCCAGAGGACCTCTTTGATCTAGCTCCTCACTGTAAGAGGATTTTCACATCCAGCTTTTGTGTTCTAGGAGGGTATCGGTACCGACAGTCCCTGGAGTGATTTGACCATGACTTAGCTTCTCTTTCTATTATCACTGAGATACATTACAGCCAGAAAGGGAAAGGCGATCAGACTAGATAGTAGGAGCCTTGCCCTGTAAATAGTTGTTTGGGCATTTGGCCAGAAAGGGTCATATGGGTTCAAGTCCTGCTCAGTTTTGTTTTTCCCAATTTTGTCAAAGGCTAAATGCTTAAACTACCCTGGGAGCAAACTGATGTCTAAAGGCAGGAAATTATGTCAGGTCCTTGGAACCTGGAAATCTGAACAGTGGCTGTAAAACAGGTGTTTAAATTCAGTCAAGACATTTTAGATGCACTGAAGCTCTCTGATAGAGTGCGATCATGCATCTTTATGTTGCACATACTGTCTGCCTTGAATCCCAGTCCACAAACTTAATGTAGGTCAAAGCTGAATCTCTGACTCAGCTTTATGGATTCCATGTTTTGAATATGCTGAGTGCACGACTTTTAAGCATGCAGCACCTAATATTATTATGTCAAAAGTCTTTTGTTGAGTTATTACCATGGTGAACAACACTCTAAAATTATGTTTCCAGAGTGATAGAAAAGTATTTTCATTATTTGGCTTAATGCGTGGCTCCAAGTCTCTCATTTCCTGCCCATTGTTTCCATCTTTCACATGTAGGGATCCGTGGTACAAGCTGAGATAGCAGGCAGTTTCTCAGGTCATAGTCATTACTGTCCAGGTTATTCATACCCATATTGTGTCCTGTCTTCTATTTTATCCCAGTTTCCTTCTAAAATAATTCCTAGTTCATTCCAGCATCTAATTCTTTTTTGTTTGTTTTTGTTCTCCTTTGTCTGATTCTTCCCTGCTTTTATCTTACTATTCCCTGTTATAAGCCTGTAAGCCAGTCTACTTGCTCAGTCAGTATGAATCCTTTACCAGGCCTGGCACTCTAATCCTGACCCCATATTTGTTCTAATTTCCCACTCCTATAACCATCTAGCCTCAAGTCGCAGTCCACTCTTTCACACTCCAGAATCTGTTCTGATCTACTATAGCCACTTTTGTCTTCCCTGTCTTTGACTGACTCTTACACTGAGAGAATATGCATTTTTTCTCTGTGTTGCCAACAAGGATTCTGGACTCAGAAGGAATACAGATATTAGATCAGTGTACTGGCATGGCCTGCAACAGGCTACAGGCTGTCTGCATTCACAGTTTCATCCCTGGAAGAAGTGTGTTCAATGTAGAGGAAGTTTTCAGGGAATTTATTTCCAAAATCAAAAAATGTGAATCTAATACACGTGAACCACAATTTTTTAAGCACATTTCAAGGTTAGAAGTCAAGTCTCCAAAAGACCATTCATTAATGACTTAATGATAAGACCCTACTTTGTCTCCTCTTTAATCTTCTTCCAGTGTTTGCAACCATTGGATTTTGGATGTTCTGTACCAAGAATACCATATTTTATGATGGTTGGCTGTAACTCATGAGGACAATTCATCACGTCTCTTCCACTCTTCTGATGTACATTCACGTTACCAAAATACAAGTATTCTCGTCTATGTTGTAAGCTATACATGTACAACATCTGATCATGAGACCTGATATGTGACCCTCCTCCGTCCTTGATGTTTCAAAATGTGTTGTGGTAACTTTTCATTTGAGTAACATAATGTGGGAGAGAAGGTGTTTGTCATATGAAGGACCTTGAGTGTTTCCATAAAAGTCTATCTGCTTCCCCTTCACTTCCAAAAGGATGGGCATGGCTGCTGTACCTACTGCTGATGACTCCCCTGAGAATGATTCCCCTCACCTCATAATCAGAAAAGGCTGGTATCTTGTGTTCCTCTAAAAGACACTGTATTGAGCCTGACCTGTGAAATTAAGTCCAAATGACTGGAATTTCTTCAGTGTCTGAATACAAAGACACCAAGAAAGTAGCCCTAGTAACGCATAGATCCTAACTATTGTTTTGCTTTTTGGGTCTGATATTAAGTGAATTTCTGTAAACCAAACATAAACAGCAATTAGAAACCATGATTTTCTAAGTAAGAGTATGAATACTATAAATATGCATACAAAATTTGTGATTTTCTATTGTCAAAGCATAACACACAGTCTTGTTTAACTGTTCATTCCAAAGTTATGCTGGAGTATGTGTGAACATTAAAATACTTGACAAATGCAAGATTGGTACTTCCAGCAAAGTCACTTTCTATCTTGATTCCATGAGCATGGCAATGTGTTGGAGGAGAGCTTCTGACTGGCAAAATGGTTTGCCTTTCCATTGTTCAGTATTGTCTGAAAGGGGCTTGGGAACATTTCAAGTACTTGGAGAGATGAACCAACTTCTTTTGCTTTGTGAGTTTGGTGTTCAGTCAGAACTTTCTTTATGCATTGTTTCCTAGATGTGCAATGTTCCAAAAGTGAATATTTTTTCCTTCAAATTGAACAATGTAATCTGCAGGTAACTAGGATCTATCACTCCTGTGGCCAATACTGTATTTCAGAATTAAGCTCTTATTCTTTCTCACCAGGAAATGCTTCTTGCAGTATACATAATATTCTCATCCAAACCTCCTTCTTTCTTCCTTTTTTTTTTTTTTTTTTTTTTTAGGTCTCACCTAGCTTGTCCTTCTCAATTTCTATTTCAAACATTGTCGTATTTTAAATGACTGATTCAAGCTCCTGAGCAAATAACCTTGAAAAGTCCTCTGTCAATAACCTCTGGACACATAAACCAGTATACAATTTACAGAAGCTGTTTTGCTCTTCCCCAGACAGCACTGTTCAAAAGGCAGTGTGCTACCGTCTAGGTAACACTGCTTATAGAACTACTAAGTGGGCCAACACAGCACCCGAAAGCTCCAGCAGTTACTGCCTTACCATCTGCTTTTTGGATTCATACTGGCTTTTCTTGTGGTATCAACTTAGATGAGAACAGCGGCACACAGTTGTGCATGGGCAGGTGAATTAATCTCTCCTTTAAAATCGATGGAATTACTCCTCAGGAGACACACAGGAAGTTGGAATGACAGGCACTAGAGGGCTCTAGAGTTCTGTACACATGATGTATTTTATATGAACATTTAGGAGAAAACTTAATTACCTTCGTAAGTGAAACACAGCTAGCCTGGGCAATAGGCAGAGGTAGAAAATATTGTCTGCATTTCAGAGGAAACCATCCAATTCCGGCAGGAAAACAGGGATTATTTCATGGTAAGTAGCCCCAGTTTTTAGTCTTCTTGAAGCTATTCCAGCTCTTAAACGGATAACAATTCAATTGTGTTGGAAATTCTGGGAAGTGTAAAAAAAATAAAAAAATTGAAAAGCTAGAAATAACCTCATACACAAACTAATGACACTTTTTCTTTCTAATTGACTCCTTAAATGAGATTTTTTCATTGAAAACAATTCACCTAAAAATAATAAAATAATAACAACCTTATTGAAAAGTTCACCCCCACATACCCTAACTTACAATTGGCTATTTATTTTCTTCCAGTTGTATTATAAATTCCCATGGGAACATAGATCCCTTTTTGATTTCAGGCAGGAAATATCATTCTGTCAATATGCTTGTCTAACTTACACTAAGTCATTTTTTCCCAAATAGGTGACATTTTAACATCGCATTTCATTTGCACAAAAACTGCAATATTAAGAAAACTTAATGCAATAATTTTTCTTGTATGAGTTAGAATCCAGATACAAGTCTGGAATGAATTTTTCCAGCAGTGTTAAAGGTAATAATGGTTAGCTTCCTGAATGCTGATGTTTAAGTTTTGGCCTTTTCCACTTGTGGTTGTTCAGTTTCTCAAGTAGCTATGAGAAGCTTTATTTTTCTACTTGGTATTGTAAGTTTAGTGAGGACTCAATCCAACAAAGGTCATAAGTAAACTTAAAACAGTAAAATGATCCAGAAAACTATTTACTTATATGCATGCTTTGCCCATGTCCTCCTTGGGTATCTTATTTGTTAACTTCATTGGTGGGTCCCAGCCTGTGAGAACTGCAAATTCAGAAAGGAAGACAAACATTTAATGTGTCCTTAAGCAAAAGGTAGACACAGAGCAGACACGCTATGGTAGTCTATATCAGGATGCAGGACTGTGCCCTACTGTTTATGGTCAATACAATGACTTGCTTATCCTCCTTATCAGACCATGCTGCAGCCACCATTTCCCAGGCATTAAAAAGGCATTATTAGAACATAGGGCATTATGAAAATGTGACACTATATTCTGTATGTCTGAGAGACAAATGATACAAGAAATACAGTTTATATGCATTGTAGATAAAGATTGGCATAACCCCTTGGTAAGTAAAGAGGGGAGTGTCTCTGCTGTGCTTTTGGGTTTTGTCCATGTGGATGCTGCTTATGTGACACAAACGTTCACTTGGTCAGTTTTATCTTAAAGTGTCTTAATTTGCAGTCCTAGCTCAGTGACTTCAAGTTATGTATGCATTGTTGAATATATCTGTCATGAGCAGTGCATTTTGTTTGGGAAAAAAAAGACATTCCTTTTTCAGTCCCACTTTCTAGCTTACCTGCCAGAAATGAAAGTACACTCAAAGTTAAGAATCCTAAGTATCTTCATACAAGTGTCTGTATGTGCATTGGGTGACTAAGCTGCCACTGTAATCAATGGAGATACAGGTGGCATTAAATAAGGTGTCAGCATCCTGTCAGCTGAATAGTGCTGTACACTCCACTGGCGAGGAGCTCAGTTCAGCAGCCCTCAGCCCCAAGGGAGAGACATAGCATGCTCCCAGCTCAGGCATCTGGACTCCAGCCTGTAAAAAGAGAGCAGTCTGGCATGCTCCCAAACCACTGCTCTACCATCAATTTCCCTTTCAGAAATCTTTGGGAGTTAAATTAGTTTTTTAAAGAGGAATGGAAGGAGGATTTCATACTACTTTTGTAATGTGTATTTCAGGCCTACCAGTAGTGGACAGGAAGGATTTTTTTCCCACCTTTCTCATGTTCAGTATGATTTGTGGGGGTTTATGTTTTTCACCTTTTTTCTGAAGCACAAGGTGTTGCAACATGGGCAAGTAGTGCTAAAGGTCTTACTGGCATTTGAGAAACTCTCAGATGTCAGACTGGTATGTGTCATTTAAGGGCTCAACTGATCTCTAGATTTTAATGTAAGAGTTTTCAAGGTCAAGTTCATAGAGGTCTTTTGGACTTTGCCTCTCACTTTAACTGTCAGCCAGAATACACCTGATGAAATTACCTGGCCAGTTTCTCATAGCAGATTTTTCTACTACTGCAGTGACTCAGGACATCAGTGATCATAGTGACTAATAAGGCAGCATAATTACAATGTCTAAACTTTTGAAATCGTTTCTGCGTGGATCATAGCATGTGTTATCTAAACAGGCTTCAATTAAAATAGACTGTGTACAGCAGAGAGAGCTCTTGGTATGTTCTGAAATTTGGTTTCCTCTATATTATAGACATTTGAATAAATAAAATACCAAGTATTCAAAATTATTGTTTGTTTTTGAAAGTCTTTGGTCATGAGTATTTTCTGTTTTCAATTTGATTCACTTTCTTTCCACCTAACATAGCAAAATCTTGGAAAATTTACATTTGGATACAAAATATTAAGGAGGTGTAAGTGTTTTTGTTGAGACTCCTTTTTTTTTGTGGTGATAGATGTTATTTTATTAAACTCCAGCATCATATGCACAATATCCTCATACACAGATGCATGGTGAAGGGGAAGCTGTTAGAAACTTTTTGCATGGAAAGATTTTGTGACAGAAAAAAACTACATATTGCGGCTTTAAATTGTGAGTATTTATTCATTCTGGAAAGATACATATGGAAACAAAAACAAAAGCAAACTTATCTACATAGAGACGTTTTTTCTTCAGGACTTGTCATCATAGTCAGAGGCCAGTTTATACATCAAGCTACCTTCAAGAGCAGTTAGCTGAAAAATATTTTATTTGTTAATGAAGCTTCACAGCACTATGCTGTACTACATGATGCAACACAAGGGCATTCATTTTGTGAATTGTAACATTTAAAAGCATTATAAAAAGATCAAGTACCTCCTTTTGTTCTCTCTTGACTGGTAATTTTATACTGTCTGTTGAAATGGCAGGAATTGGTTGCTGATTACAATGCTGATGTCAAAGAAAGAGATGTCAAAGAGTTGCTGCATCCTGTTAAAAATGCTACCTTCACTGCATGTCTGTTTGGTCATGTATATTGCAAATTATCTCTGAATATTAAAAATATCTGCATGGCATTGTCCAAAAATTATGCATTCTTCATTTTGTGACTTTTTCCCCCCAGTTCATTTCTTCTCATACAGAATGACTGAAATATTTAAATGGTAATTATAATAATAGCAATTTGATTCACAATAAACATTGTTATTTCAGTCTCTCAACAGTGAGTGAATTATCTTGTGTCTGAACTGGAAGTAACTGCATTGGTGTATTGCTGTTATTCTTCTACCTTTGCTATTAGAAAACAACCATTGAAAGGACCTCAGAATTTCAGGGGTCACATACTTCATTTAACACTACCAGCCTTGAAAATATTAAAACAACAGAAATGTTGCCAAATGTTTTTTCCTTACCTAATGCGACTGTGTTGTACCGGTAAGTCTGTGCTGCTTACGGGCATTTAACTGAGCTCACCTGTCCTCCGGTGGTAGACAGAGGGAACAGCACCTGAAGAAAAAAAAAAAAGACTGGAACATTCATAGATAATATAAAAATATTGAGAAAGAAAGGAAAGGAAAGAAGAAAGGAAGAAAAGAAAATAAAGAAAAGAAAGGAAAGGAAGAAAAGAAAGAAAAGAAAGAAAAGAAAGAAAGGAAGGAAGAAAGAAAGAAAAAGAAAAGAAAGAAAGAAAAAGAAAGAAAGAAAGAAAGAAAGAAAGAAAGAAAGAAAGAAAGAAAGAAAGAAAGAAAGAA
>JAWWEW010000078.1:121045305-121137437 GCA_035583185.1 Anabacerthia variegaticeps | reverse complement strand
AAGAAAGAAAGAAAGAAAGAAAGAAAGAAAGAAAGAAAGAAAGAAAGAAAGAAAGAAAGGAAGGAAGGAAGGAAGGAGGAAAGGAAGAAGGTTAAAGAAAGTTAATTCTTCTGTGATTTTTCCTGTACTTAATGTGTTAGATCATTCCTATATTTTGAAGCAACGTTTTAAAAAAGAATAGTTATGACTACGGCCGTGCATCGTCTGGATGTGTTTTATCCTACATGTTATAGAAGTGCTTGGAGATAACCAGTCTCCAAACCCAAGAGTTTAAATATTTAAGGAAGTACCTGCACGTGCAGGGATGAGAATAAACAGAAACTTAAGCCAAGATAGACCCTTTCTATATTGCTGTAGCAGAGTTAAAACATGTATCCTAATTTGTTTTGCTTAATGAACTGTGCCGTGTAAGTGATTTCAAAATTAGATGTTTAAAGAAACCTGACAATTTCCTTAGGTTTCATGAATGCCACATGATAGGTAATTAATTGCTGATATTTCCCTGGCACATTTACACCAACAAAACAATCAGAAAAGAGAAAACCCAAACAACAACAAGCCATACCAACATAATTAATGCTATTTTAAATTTTATTTGGGAGTTTCAGCAGAAATTACCTATAGCAGGAAAACACAGGTAAATTTTTACTGTTTTCATATTTCAATTTATTTTTCTTATTTATAGATGAGGCAGAGTTGTGAGGCCAAAGAAAGAAGAGATCGCCTCCATTCATGGATATCCAGAACTCTATTGCCATAAATGTAAATTAATGTTATTGATACAAATATCTTGTTAGAGCAGGAAAAAAAAATGCTACACCCATGAAACTAAATTAAAAAAAAAATAAGAAATTAATTCTCTCCAGTCATTCATATGCAGAAATATTTTAGATATTAAACAATAATCACATTGTTTAAAATTTATTCAGGATAAAAGTAAATGTAGTTTGTTTAGGTCTATATTTTTGAATTTATACTGATCCATCTCTGAAATATGCACATTTCTCAGATGTGTATGTTTTGTTAACTACTAATTTTGATAAGAATGGATTTTCTACCTATCTCTTGAAAGCAACGGTAAAACCCCCTCTGATTGTGTTGAGACTACCTTTTCTATCATCAACACTACTTTGACCAAAGCAAATGATGTAATCTTTTGTCATTGAAAAGAAAGAGCATATGCACTTGTGTCAAATGTGTTCCCGTTTATGTTTTGAAATACTGGCTGCTGAAAGCTCTGCTGAGGTCTAAACAGAAACATTTTTCGCCTCCACTTCCCCCTTATATACACACACAATTTCCTACACCTTCTATTTACCACCCAGAGAGAAAGATCACATTTCCACTCCTCCCCTCTTCAGGGAGTATTTCAGAAGCTTTTTGAAAAATTCTTGACCTCACGCATACGTACTATTACTGAAAAATGTTCCTTCAGTTTTCCTCTGATACCTACTTCTGGGTAACCTGATACAGAACTATAATTAGTAAAAATAAAGGAAGCTGTCTTTAGAGAACTATTATTTTCCTTGTGAATGATAATTAACCAAAGGTTTAAGTAAAGTGCCTTCCCTCTATGCTTTGTAGGAGTGGTGACCCTCACTGTTACATCTGAAACACCTTGCTTCTCCGCAGTAGCCAGGCTGTTTTGGGCAACATAATCACTGTCTGAATGCACGGTATTATACGTTCAGTAAGTTTTATAAGCATGTGTGTCTTTTGGGGGTACTCATCTTACAAGCACCAGCTATTCTGAAAGGTAACCTGGAGAAGGCAGTTGATGGAAGGACCTCCAGCACTGCAAATGCCTGATATTGTTTGAAATTCCTCTTATATTCAGCGTAAAAGGCTTTCAAAAAACCAGGTAGACCACTAGTCTTGAGAGCTTGATGCATACCAGTTTCTGCAGCAACAGCACACAGGAGTAAGGTAGCTAAGCAACACAATGGGGTTATGTTCAACAGTTCAGTCCTGGTTGTTTTAGGAACTGTTTAAAATGTTGCATATGAGCACTGAGCTGATCTTTGGAGAATTATTTTGTACAGGCTGGATGCCATATTGCACAACTGAACAATGGAAACACCCAAGTTAGTTTCTTCCAGATTCTGACCTAATATCCTTTATGCAGATGAGTATTATCTTTAGTCCCCATATTCTCTACAGAAATATTCCTGATTACTTTTCCCCTTGACCATTTATCTTCTGGAATTTTTGGCTATTTGGGGGAAGAAATGCTTTTAATTTCATGGCAGTTTTCCTTTGTAGTCTTCAATATGAAAAATTTCCTTTGCAACAGGCCCAAAGAACAATTCTTTCTAGAGAGGATGTGACTAAGCACTTTCCTTCTTCAAAATGGCTGTAGCTTCCCATTCTCAGCTGGTCCAAGACTTTAGGCTGCCCTCAGAGAAGATGGTGACCCCTTTTTCAACATGGTTACCTCACTTCTTATCATCAGTGCTCTCCATGGAGTGAGCTTGACAGCCCTGGTGTAGGTGGAATTTCCACTAAGCTTTTCAAAGCCCATATACCTCCAGGATGCTGAATGACAGCACACTCATCTGCCTACACACAGAACTGAGGCATTACAGCATTGGGCAACTCTGATTGATTGAATAGACCCTGAGGGCAGGACCCTATTACAAAGCCAATGCTGAGAACTGATTAACCCCTTAGCCAGTGTCAAATACAGTACATTTCTGTAAGAAGACTATAAATCATAGGATAACTGTAGGGTCAGGCCGATTGTGGCCCTCTTATATGTCTTGCCTAAAGCCTACTGTTGATTTTTCTAAACAGAGTATGTTAGTGGTATTCTGGCAGAAGAATAACAGTACAGGAACTTCCCATTTAGATTTTTATTAATCAGAACATTTTGTAGCTTGTTTGCTTTTTCTCTTGTTTCTCTTGGTCACAGAGGGAAATGCATTACATGAGAGACAACAGGCATTTATGTTTTGGGACAGATGCAGGAAAGATTTTTAAATGGTACCAATAGTCTTGTACCTTTGAGAAGCTGTTTTCTGCACTCCAGCAGTGACAACTACTTAACTTCATTCATTTCAGGATTATTATCCTGGGAATTCTTAATTCCCTTGTTTCTTTCTGTGAGTCTGGTCAGTTTTGAAAAGGGCAGCTATGCTACTTAGTGTTTTACAAATGAATCCAACAACAGATTTAGGTATTTTAAAAGCTAAGTGCAATGCCAGCCATGCCTACACACTGTCTTGCAGAATGGAGGCCAGAGTTCTGTGTTTGGCTTCTGAGCACCTTGTGTACACTATTGCTAACATTCCCATTCCTTCAGAATGGGAATCAGAAGGTGGGCTTGTTTATCAAGGAGACACCTGGAGTTAGAAACAGCTGATGGTAGACACTGAAAAACACCCTGTTAAAAGAATACATTTTTACCTGTACTCAAAGTTTAGGAGCATTGCTCAGATCTCCTTCTTAGAATTGATGGGCTGTTATGCCCTCTTATAAACAGGTGTTAAAACTTTCAGAGAAGGAGCAGGATCCGCACATGTGAAAACAGAAGAGAAGGTCCCTGTGACTATGCTACTGCTAGTGCTTGTGATAGCTCTCTTTTATAAAGCAGCTCGATGGCTAAGGCACTACCCTAATAGCTGGGAGCAGGTAGGAATCCTGCTCCCACATTCATAGCTATATTTGCCATAATAAATCACTAACAAAAATGAAGAATGAACTCAAGGAAGGACTGGGATTCATGTTGTCTTTTTCTCCAAATGTGTGCTGTGTTTCTACTTGTTTTCTCTCTCTGGCCCAGTGAATCTTCAATTCTCTATTTTTCATGGGAGCGCAGTTGCTGCAAAAAGCAGTGGATAATGTGCCCTCTCCTGAATAGTGTAGAATGTAGCTTAGCTGAGAGTACTGCTTAGGGCATCCTCTTGGGAGGCAGAAGGTGTAATTAGAATATCCTCAGACTGAGGAGAGGGCTGATTCCGAGTCATCCACTTCCAGGATGACTTAAAGACACTTAAAGACAAGTGCCTGCATTATCACCTCCTTATGAAGGAAGATGAAAATGGCCCCTCATCTAACTACACCTATCTTTATCAAGAGAGACACAAAGGGCAAATTTTTCAAAAATGGGTTAGACCCAGGTCCTCAAAGACATTTAGGCGTTTGATTTTCTTTGATTGTAGGGGGAATTAGCTTCCAAAGTGCCTTTGAGGATCTGGACCTTGGAGATTTAAGATACTCAATGTCATTTATCAAATGTGGAATCAGTAGGAGTCGGGCATCTAACGAGAACCCCACAGTCTATATGTTTCTAAATTATGTATGCGCTTTGAAAATGCTAAGCCCTTTATCATGCAGGAAATCAGGATTGATGACTGATGATCCTTTCTAATCTTAACATCCCTTGTAAAGCTTGCTAAGATCATGTGAGCAGTATGATGGACACATCACAGTCATATATATGTCATGCAACCTGAGATATTTTATATCTATATACACTTCTGATGGACAGTCAGCTTCCTTCCAATATGGCATGTCTTATGATAGGCTGCTTTTTAATTATTTAAATTATTTCTGGATTTTCTGATGCTTAGACCTTTCAACTATATATATATATATATATATATATTTCATTTTAAAAAGAAAATTTCATGTATCTTTACACTGATTGATGTTTTCTAAAAGTGCATTATTTCAGTATTGATTTATCTTAGCAGAACCAATTCTGTGAATAATGTCTATATATTTTATGGAAAGAAAGGGTTTGTGCTGTTTGCTTTGAGTGTTAAGTTATTACGGCTGATATATAAATTCCTGGTTTTGTTGTTTGTTTGTTTGACCAACAGTAATAAAAAAGCCCCTTCTGGTCTTTTAATGATGCAACTTTTAAAATAATCTCCAGCTTTTAAGGGCTTTTTGGTAAACATTTGCCTCCTCTCTCACTAAGGCAGTTCAGGCAGAAACCTACTGACGGTAATTATGTATGGAGTTTTTCCACAGAGGTATGATATTTTGTTGTTTGGTTGCTTTTTTTTGTTGTTTTGTTTGCTTTTTCCTTTTATTTACTCAATTGCTCTTAGAATTTCATGGTAACGGGAAATTTTTGAGATCCTTTGCCCCAAACATTTTCAATTTAATGCATGTAACCTTCATCACCTGCTCAATGTTAGTCTGCCTTTTAATGATTATTAAAGAGAATTCAGCATCTTAGAAACTCACAGTCTCCACATCTGATACCAAAAGCAAGACTATATCTTTGCTATTCTACACATATTTTTTCCTTATTCTTTTTTTTTTTTCCTTTAGGATTGTTTCCTTCTCTAGTGATAAGGTGGTTTGCCACCTTGAGGGCAAGACTAGGTGAGTTCCCTATTGTTAGCATGGGTTTCACCTTCATGGTCTTGGGTCCCTTTCAGGCATAATAAGCAGTGTAAAATGCCTTTTCTTATCTTCAGCTGTTCTGAGATGAATCTTCTTGATGCAGTCACTCTGTTCTCAAGTTTTTATAGTGCATCCACTGTTTTATAGTAACTCTACTTTACAATTTCAAGTATGGCCTGGTACTTAAGTTTGAAATAATATAGAGGATGAACTGTTTATGAAATAGGAAGTAATGCCTAAGAGAAGAATTATTTTATTTCAATATAATCAAAGGTATAAAAGAAGCACACAAAAAAAATAAATCTAGAGATACAGAAGTGATATAATTTATCTACAGGTATTCATATGGATAATTGGGTATTGTCAATAGTGATGTCTATTAGTAGTAATGGAACTAATCACTGCCTAGAAATGTGGTTCTTGTAAAAAGAATATTATATCATGCATTAAAATTTTTAGTTAAAAGTAAAATAGGACACCAGTAGTCTGAAGTTAGCAGAGATACAATGTTAGTTAATTACAGTTGCATAATGAAGAATGTTGTGAAATTTATTAGACTTGGAAAAGAAATGAGGAAAAGCATATCCATTGAATACAGGTTTCTCAGAATTATGGAGAAACAGGGAAAAAGCCTGTGACAACTATAGCTCAAATTATTTGACTTTAAATATGCTTGAAGGGAGTGAGTTTAGTAATCACTTTTTAAATAAAATAGTTAAACTAAATAGAGGAGAATTAATCTTAAATCTTTCTTTAGATCTTTTTTGAAGTACGACAAAAAGAGAGAATATAAGAATAGTTACCAATGTTGAGCAATTCTCTTCTCAATTTCAATTAGTATTAAGCCAATGAATTCTTACCAAATAGAGGGTAACACAGTTCAGAATCATGTAATGGAAAAAATTAAGAAGTCTCTGTCCCCATGTTTAAATCTTTATTCAGCATTTACTTTCCCCTAATTCCTTTTCCTTCAGTAAGAATTTCGTGCAACTAAGACATGAACAGACCTGTGGTTTTCCCCTAGTGAAGGAAAGAGGAAAGAATTGTTCAACTACAATCTTCAGGACTGCAGACTACTAGAACTATTCAACTACAACCTACAGGGGTACTATTGAGTGCCTCCTCAGCAAGTTTGCTGACGATGCCAAGCTGTGTGGTGCAGTCGACACACTGGAGGGAAGGGAACTCTAGAGGGACCTTGACAAACTTGAGAGATGGGATCATGCAAATATCATGAAATTCAACAAAGTGAAATGCGAGGTCCTGTACCTGGATTGTGGGAATCCCAGGTAGACCTACAGGTTGGGCAGAGAAGTGGTTGAGAGCAGGCCTGCAGAGAATGACTTGGGGGTGATGGTTGATGAAAACTCAACATGAGCCAGCAATGAGCACTCACAGCCCAGAAAGCCAGCAGTGTCCTGGGCTGCATCCCAAGCAGCGTGGGCAGCAGGTAGAAGGCCAGGATTCTCCCCCTCTTCTCTGCTCTTGTGAGGCCCCACCTGGAGCACTGTATCCAATTCTGGTTCCCCTAATGTAAGAAAGAGGTGGAACTGTTGGAGCAAGTCCAGGGAAGGGTCACAAAGTTGATAAGTGGACTGGAGTATCTCCTCTATGAAGGCAGTCTGAGAAAGTTGGTGCTGTTCATTATGGAGAAGAGAAGGTTGTGAAAACACCTTGCAGCAATACTCCAGTATCTGAAGGAGGCCTACAGGGAAGCCTGAGAGGGACCCTTTGTTAGGAACTGCAGTGATAGCACAAGATTTAATGGGTACAGATTGAAAGAGGGGGAATTGAGGTTAGATATTAAAAAGAAATTTTTTGTTGTGAGGGTGGTGAGACAGTGGAACAGGTTGCCCAGGGAGGTTATGAATGCCCTGACCCTGGCAATGTTCAAAGCTAGGTTTGATAAGGCCTTGAGCAACCTGGTCTAGTGGGAGGTGTCCCTGCCCATGTCAGGGAGGTTGGGACTAGATGATTTTTAAGGTCCATTCCAACCCATTACATTCTATGATTCTATGAATATATGCTGTGATTTGTTGCCCATTAGGATGCTCTGATATCTTTCAGAGCAGCTCATTTAAAATATAGTTTAACTGAGGATCAAAATAATTAATATGTTTTTTTTATATTTATAATTAGATTCAGATTGCAAGGAAGAAATGCCATTTGTCAAAGGATCTGTCAGCAGTATGAAACAATTTTTTTTCCAGAATGTGAAACTCAAAAAAAAGGAATTAACCCAAATTTATGAGGAATACATAATAATAATAATAATAATAAAGAAGTCTGGAGAAGGAAAATAAAGGCAACAAAAATGAATTTATATTAGTTCTTGTATGCTAAAGTAGTTAAGGAAATGAAAAGGGTTTAATTTTTTTTTTTTTTTGATGAAAAATTGTCATGGAAATAAAACATACAATTTAGAAAATTAGGGAGAAGATGATTTTGAAATAGTTAAAAATTATTGTCATTCAGTTATCCTTTGAAAGTTCTTTGTTAAGCAAGAGGAATACAAAATGAAGCTCATACAGCTAGCAAATGATGACATTTTCAAATATACATTAATAAAGACTAGACAAGAGAATACTCAAAAAAGTGGAAAAATTACAAATTGTTCAGGCCAGCTGGTAGGAAGGCAATTGGGAAACTCATCTACTCTGCCAAAGGCAATTATTTTTGGTGAGACATAGATACCTGGGTAATTAGCTAAACACTGTAGAGAAAACAAACCAAATTCAGAAGGAAAAAAATAAACCAGTGATTTTGGTAAATATTTTCTGAGAATTCTCCATATGTCCCAGAGCAGTATAAGCAAAATATCAAGAGAAAAGAGCTCACTGTGAATTAGCTAAGTTGGACATCCTAGAGAGCAGGTCCTCTTTCTCCTCAACATAACTCTGTTCAAGTTATGTAAAGAGGCAGACGCAAGCTCAGGCTGGCTTGGCTTATTCCCAAGTTGGATGTGATGGCCTGAGCATTGCCTCTCTGGACCTACATCCTGAATCCTTCAGGTTAAAGTCCACCTCACACAGTCAACCAGCCTGCTGACAAAGATTCTTTTGCCTCTTCAAGAGAAGTAGATCCCATTCCTCCCTTACAGTCTAGAAACGTCAAAGTATGTGCCATGGCTATAAAGTCAAAACTCTCACAAGGGCACCAGCCACAAAGCCAAAGTTTGATTGGCATTATATGTCTATTGTTGACTGCACTATTGCCTTTAACTGGTAAAATGGAAGGCAAGCTATCTATATATTAAAACAATATTTATTTTGCTATATATTGTAATCTAAATATGCAATATATAAATAGTATATAAAATTTAAATTATTTTAAAATACATTAAATACATTATGTATTAAACCATACCCTATACTGTCACGTGGGCACTCATATATTGCCTTTCTCTTATGTACATTGTTTGCAGAATTGACATGTGAAATTATGCAGCCTTTGCACAACAGAAACAGATGATGAGGATGGTTTAAGGAATGTGTTGAACGCCAGGTGTTCCTAATTTCTACCATACTGGTCAGGCTTTACACCATTCATAAGAGAGAAAGGGAGAACCATCTGCCAAGTACCCCTTGGTGCAAGAGGATATGATGCATAGGTGAGAAAGTGTGTTCTTCATAAACAAACCAGCAGCTATTCTGTAAAATCTTGAAAAACATTAGTAAGTGCTGAATAGTTCATTTATTTTAAGATTCAAAACACTGAGAGTAATTTAAAAACAGTATAAAATAAGAAGGAACTAATTTAAAAATAATTTGAAACACATGTATATGTGTGTGATAAATAATTGGTTTGTGTGAAATACGGAAAATATGTGCAATTGTAAGGAAATAACACTCATAACTCATGAGATTTCAACTAGCCAAAATAGTATTATAAGTCCAGCAAAACCATTCACAAGGGGAAAGTGTAAAATTCCAGTAACAGTTATATAACTATATAGTTATAACTATAACTATTTTATTCATTTATGATTCAGAAAAACTCTCTACTAAATATGACAAACTACATCATGGTAGCAGAATAATTCAGTGTACTGTGGAAAAAGAAAATTATCCACGCTGTAGGTTATTATTCTAAGCTTTTTCCATCTCCAAAAAAAAACTCACAAAAAACGAGAGAGAGAGAAAGAGGAAATAATAGAAATGTTTTAAAAGGAAGATGGAATATTCCTCATAGAAGACATTGTATGATTTGTAAACAAGTGTCCCAGAGTAACAAAAGCTATAGATTTGTTCACACTACTACGCTTTAGAAGATTTTATAAGTCTCTCAATAATGAGTGATCCAGAATTTGCTAATAAAATATTACTGCTGACATACCAAAATAAATATTTTAATTTCACAGAATCACAAAATATGCCACATTAGAAGGGACCCACAAGGATCATTGAGTCCAAACCCTTAGCCCTGCTCATGACCAGCCCCAAGAGTCACACCATGTGCCTGAGAGTATCATCCAAATGGCTTCTTGAGCCAAGCTTGGTGATGTGACCATTTCCATGGGGAGCCTGTTCAGTGCCCAACCACCCTCTGGGTGAACATCTTTCTAATATCTATCCTATACTTTGTAGGCTTTCTAATGGCTTAATGTCTGTATTCTATTGCAGTGCCCAAAACTGCACACAATATCCAAGGTGAGGCCGCCCCAGTGCAGTGCCGTGCAGAGCGGGACAATCCCCTCCCTTGAGTGTTGGCGATGTTTTGCCTGATGCCCCCCAGGACATGGTTGGCCCTCCTGGCTGGCAGGACACTGATGACTCTTATCCAGCTTGCTGTCGACCAGGACCTCCGCATCCTTTTCCCTGGCACTGCTTTCCAGCATCTCATTCTCCAGTCTGTATGTACATCTGAAGTTGCCTGTCCCAGGTGCAGGATCTGGCACTTTCCCTTTTTGAACTTCCTATGGTTGGTGATTGCCCAGCCCTCTCATTTGTTGAGGTCTCTCTGCAGGGCCTCCCTGCCTTCGAGAGAGTTGACAGCTCTCTGAGTTTTGTGTCATCTGCGGACTTGCTTAGTAACCTTTCAATCCCGCATCCGAGTAACTTGTGAACATGTTGAAGGGCACAGGGCCTAAGATGGAACCCTGTGGAACCACACTAGTGAGAGGTCACCAGTCTGATATTGTCCCATTCACTGTTACCCTCTGTGCTCAACCCAAAAGTCAATTGCTCACCCACCACATGATGTGTTTCTCCAGCTGTGTGTTGGACATTTCGTCCAGAAGGATCCTGTGAGAGACAGTATTGAAAGCTTTAGTAAAATACAAAAAGATTACAATAACCAGTTTCCCTGGATCAATTAGTTGGGTTACCTTGTCATAGAAAGAAATCAGGTTTGACTTCCTCTCATGAAGCCATGGTGGCTTTATGACTGCGTTGTTCTCTAGATATTTTTTAATAGCTCCCAAAATAATATTTTCTATGATTTTGCAATGGATGAGAAAACTCTGACAGAAAGCATTTTATCACATCCCAAATTTTTGCTAGTTACTTAGTCAAAAATATATCAGTTCAACACCTGCTTCTTTCCAAAATTTTCTCAGCAAACCAAGATGCAGGAAGTGGTTCACAGTACCAATGACATTTCCAGAAGTATTGCTTGATAGAAAAAAAATTATATTGAACAAAAAATAATTAAAATCTCAGTAAGTAAAAGAGTGACTTAGAAAATAGCTGTCTTTCTAGAAGAATGATCAAGTCAATGTTCTCAAGAAAATCCTCTCGTGTTTCACTTTGTGTCCATCTCACATTACTGTAATTTCACTAAAGAGAAGTATTATGGTTAAATTTGGGCAAATGCATTTAAATCCCCTTTTTTTGATAACATCAAGAATATTTTAGGCAATTTTTTCTTTTTAATCTGGGAAGAAGGATAAGCCTTTATTGTGTACTGAAGTATAGAAATTTGCAATGCTTTTTATACTACGGAATATCTGCACTAGAGCAGTCTTTTATTTTGGACAGAAAATTCTCATTCAAATATAGTGGTTTTGGTCTTGGATAAGCATTCATACATTTTAAAATGAACTGGAAAAAAGAATGGCTTCCTCTAATTAGGCAGCTTGATCAATGTATGCATTAAAGACACATTTCCTAATGTATTATGAATTGAGATGGGTGAGAGAAAAGCAGGCTTAAACAGCTTTTAAAAATAGCCTAGAATCCTCTGCAATTTCCCCCTACTCACCACTTCTACATGCTAGTGTTAACATAATCTAAAATTCTCCAGCTTTCTACTACTACTAAAAGAAAACCCTGGAAGAGGTGAAAAATTATTTTCTAGCTCCAGTTCTATACAAAATGCTAGGAAAAACATTTTGTTAAGCAATGCTTATATTCATATTGTCTTCTGTAGCCAACTCTTTCACCCAAATCTTTTTGTGCAAAGATTAAATCCAAAAGTGTAAAGAAAGGATTACAGCTCAGTCTCAGGGAAGACTGCAATTATTAAAGTAGAGCAGCCGCTAACCTGCAGGTCCTTGGATCTTCTGGAGTACGATATGATGATTGATAGCCTGACCTACACTTCTTGGATCACTTGGCAGGTAGAAATATAGCATCTGCTGTATTCTTAATGCAATAAATTACACCACTTTCAAACATTATTTCAATAAATTAAATGCATAGATCTGTAGTAGTTTGCATAAACTATGTAAATAAGTGCTGTAACTT
Organism: Anabacerthia variegaticeps; assembly: GCA_035583185.1. Taxonomy (NCBI): domain Eukaryota; kingdom Metazoa; phylum Chordata; class Aves; order Passeriformes; family Furnariidae; genus Anabacerthia; species Anabacerthia variegaticeps. The sequence goes on along the minus strand of JAWWEW010000078.1, from coordinate 121,125,393 downwards.
ACATGTTGCTGCTTGGGCATAAATTCAGTCTACTTTTAAAAGGCAGAAGTTCAGTATGGATATTTAAGATGGCTTGTGCAATCGTATTAATCTTTCTACTTCATATTTCACATTTTTATGAGAACTTTATTACTAAATAATATATCTCCATGTTCCCTTTTGTAGCTGTGCTGTCCATTACTTGCCTAAACTACTTGCTGTCATTAGTTATAGCAGTTTTATGCTTCATATACTACACAGCCTCTGATGGCAGTCTCCCTAATAAATTCTTCATCACCTTGAACATGACCATCTGCATTGCAGCTTCATTAATATCCTTTCTTTCCAATTTCCAGGTGGCCAATGTCTTGCTTAGTTAAAGCTTTTTGTAAATTATTAATTATTGCAACCAAGAAACCTCCTCCCCTGGCTCTCACTGGTATCATGAAATGGTGATTTCATGGATATTACAGAAATGTCGCTCATCGCTGCCTTTATCTGTTAGGTTAATGAGGATCATTCTGCTTGAACACAATGGATCAAAATCTGGCCTTTGTTGCACACAGATATTTCCCATTGATTTCACTGAGCTCATTGCATCTGGAGCTTCAGGCTTAGTAGCCTATTAAAGTAGCATGGAGAGTGCAAAGCACAGATGAAAAAGTTTACCCTGGTAAATCAGGTGAAGCAGAAACCGAACAACTTGAAAGAATCTGGATCAGCACAACCAAAAGGTGGAAAAACCTTAGGCCACTGGCCGGGAGATCCTGGGTGATCTCAATTTCCTGACTGCATAGAAGGTTGAAAACAGCTCTTCAGCAGATGGGCTCTATGTTATTTGATTCCTTAGGGAGACATTGTGTTGACTATAACATTGAGGCAATTCAAATATGAGAATCAAAATGCACAATTCATATATTTCATAGGAAACAGTGAGTGCTTATAATCACATCTTGTAGCTTAAAGCTTTCAAGAATTTGTTACCATATTCTGCACCTATTTGAGTGAAACTGCTCTACTGTGTCAAGACAGCACAATTTCTTTTCAACTGTCACTTTGGAGTCAGTGTGATGGGCTCCACCAAAAAAGGAAATGTTTTGGGTTAGACTGTGAAGTTAAACTGAATGTGACCTAGTCAGTATGCACCGAATTCAGTGGTTTATCTAGTTTTTCACCATATGATTAGGATGAACCATGCAATTACAAATGAGGTAGACACAATTTTTCCTACATCCTTATATCACATTCCTTTTTCTCATTCATCTAATTTGTATGTCTGTGTGTGCCCTTATGTAAACTGTATGCATGCATTGATTTTGCATACACAACTACATTTACTTTTCTTGTATAAATGTATTAGATATGTCAAGCTGCATTTTACAGATGTTTAGTAGGGCAAAAAATTATAGATTAAGAATTGAAGATTTAAAACTGTGCATAATTCCACAGTCCTTTCTTGTAATGCCATCCTTTAAATAAATATTCAGGTATAATGATTTTTCTTTATAGGTGTCCTAATTATTCAGACTGTGACCCAGTGCCTCATTCAATAAACTTTTTTCAGTCCTCACTGGCGTGGCAGAATTTTTCCTAATACACTTTTTTTCATATTATCGAGACTGTGATAATATGTGCAAGATTCATAAAAAAAAAATTTATCTTGGCAACATGCAGTCCAATATCAAATAGGAGACCATCTTCTTGGAGTAACAGAACTCTCACTTTATATCTGGAAAGTGTAAGAGTCTGGGGATGCTCTGTGGAGTTGAAATATCTAGAAATTTTCACTGATGAAAAGGAGAAATGAAGGTTCATAAATAGAGATTTTTTTTCAGAGGCTTCTTTGTGTTCATCCAGGTCCTGCAAAAGAAATCATATCCTTGTCAAATTGATCAGTCATGATGCTGAATCTTATATAATTGAAAACTCTTTGAAATAAAGAAAACTTGCTAGATTTTTATATTGGAGAACCAAATCATTCTTTTACCTTATCCATGAAAATAGTTGGTTTGATACGGCTGCATAATTTTCATTTTATCATTTATTTTCATACCTCTATGGGAAATTGTTAAAGTCTGACAAAGCTAAAAGCAAAACTGCGTTTTAATACAAAGTCTTGTCGGGAAAGGTGATGTAATGAACCCTACATTTATTACGTCTACATTCCTACCTGTGCAGATTTGGAGGTTTTGCAGCACAATTCTTCTGCAAACCTGTTTTTTTAAAAAAAATTGAATACTCTTAAAAAAATATCTCATTTGTTCTGTGGCTTGCATTGTCCCCATTTTCAGTGCATTTGAACTTCCTGCATTTCTCCCCTCCAAATTCTCTTCTTTTTGTCTTCTTTCCTTCTGTAGTCACTGATTTTATCTCTCCAGTTTGTGAACCATGGGGGGACTAGCTTATACTCAAATTTCGGGATTCAGGCTGATGGCCAAGACAATCTTTCTTGGTGTGCCATCTCAAAGATCCCAAAGAGATGCTAGCTGACATATGAGACCAGAGAGCAAAAGAAGATTATGCTCAAGCCTCAAATCTGTCTTCTGAAACAAAGAATATAATAAAGAAATATAGAAATAGAGATATGTGTCTTGGTGAACCAATAAGAAACCTTCCTTTTTGCCTTAGAAATGAAGAGGAAGAGGAAAACCTTGGTTTGGTCTGCAGATATTCCTAAAGTGATAAGAGCAGCAGTTTCTTTTGAGTTGTAAGTGAAAAAGTGCCTCTGTTCCAAAAGAACGTTGTTGTTGAAATAGGTCACTAAAACATCATGGTAGGACAGAGGGAGCTTTTCAGCCTGGCAGGCACCTGCCCAGCTCTACTGTCAAAAGCTCATGGTATTCCTGAAGGGACAAGTATAGTTTTATTTGACCATTAATTAAAAACCACTTGAACTAGGTGGCTGGTTCTTGCCAACCCAGAGACCAGCAGATTCACATAAGTTTCATTATATTGAATGTAATTTATGTAATGAAGTAACCTAGTTCTGTATGCACCCAAGACTAAACCTGCCCTTCTTAAGTGTTCTTTGTTTTTCCCTCTAGTTTTCTTTTTTCTTTTTTTTTTTTTTTCTGTAATGCTAATCCAAGGTTCAGACTGTGAGGCCCACCTACAGTGGAAACTTTTTCCTCAATATAATTGTTAATGGAGGCTCCAGCCATTTGAGAGAAATGAAAACAAAACCTTATTATCCAATAAAGGATCGTTAAAAATTCAGCAGCTAACAGTTTTTGGCTGACAAAATTGTTGGACACACCAAGAAGCAGAAAGCAAAATTGGCTATTTTCTGATCACAGACCTAATTAAAAATGAACAGCTTAACCATATAATTATGTGCCAATGACTGCAACCTGCATGGTATTTTCATTTCTGAATCTCTTTATATAAAGAATTTCCTGTAAGATTTTTTTACTCTGTATGGTATTGACTACAACTGAGGGCCAGGTTTTGTTGAAAGAAAATGTTTGGCTTTAATGGTGTGGAAGTTGAATGTACATATATATATTTTATTAGGTCAAGTACTAAGACTGGATACCCCAAAGCACCAGTCTTGTGGGTTTGGATTTTTTATTTTTTTTTTTACAAATTCATTTTTACAGCCTACAGCAGCCAGTTGAAAATAAGACAATAAAGGTTATGTGAAAATATAGGACTTCCTGCAGTCTACCTCAGGAACTGAAATGTTGCCCTGGCAAATTCAGTTGCCTCTCTGAGACAATACTCGGTGTGAAACAGAGCAGAATTGGGTTTTATGGGCTACATTCCTTCTTATGTTAAATCCACTGAAATCAGCCTAATTTTTTTAAGAATAAATTTGAACCAGCCCATTTAGTGCTTCTGTTCTGGAGTCTATATTTACTTGAGTTTCATGATCAGCTGCCCCATTTCTTTCCCTGTGTGAGCCTGAGACAAGGGTCTTGCTGAATAAAGCTTCAGTACATCACAGAGATATCATAAATAATTTAACAGAGTATATGACAATTGAAGGGTTCTTCTCATGAGGGGATTAAGCTGACCTGGGGGCAGACTTAATTATCACCTCTGGAATCAACTGCCAGATAAAGTCGAAGGACTTTGGAAAGTCCTTTTTCTGGAAGTGCATCCTGCTGGACTTTCCCCTATTCTGGACAGGCATCCCAACTTCAGTCAGTGTTGAATCATGCCAAGAAGATGGACTTGTACACATGGGAACTCAAGGTGTTAGGAAAATTGCCTTTTCCGTGCTATCAGGTCTCATGTTCTGTTTCTAAAAAAAAATAAATAAAAAAAAAAATCAATCTTAAATAGGCTGTCAGGTACATAGAAAATATTGTTAACAGCTTCATGATTTCTGAAATTATGGAATTAGAACAACTAAAGCAAAAATTATAGAACTTGTAAAAAGAAAATAAGAAGTGTTCTTTCATCAGCTTTCAAAAATGAGTATTGTTGAATTTCTTTAATTTTTCATTCAGGTATAATCTATGATTAACTCCCTTAAAGTCTACACACCAGTTATGGATTTCTGACACAAAAATAAATTGCAGAATTTGATGATTTCCGACCCAATGATGCAGCTTCTTAATGTAATAACATGGCATTACACTTATGTAACTAAAGAATGGTTCTACTTACTGTATTGTAGTGCCACCAAATCATAACAGAATTGGCAAATAGATATATTTTTACCTGGTACAATATATAATAAGGCCTAGATTTGGAGCTTCTATGATACATAAATAATCCAAAGACTGAGGTAGTCCCGCTCTTTTCCCATCAGGCAACTAATATGAGCAATGGCAGTCATGTAAGTAACTTTTGTACATATTCAAATCCCAGATGTACAGATAGTCATTGTGCTCAGGACAGCATTCCGTTTCAGAGATGCTACACATGTAGCAGTTGCTCCTTCTTACGTTTTCTTCCACAGTGCAGCATTCAAGTTTATTTTCAGACTATTCTCTACGATCTAACAGAAAAAAAAATAAATAAAAAAATCATGAAATAGGTCAGGTACTATTGTTCATGCATGCGTAAAGTGGCATGAAGCTACACAACTTTCTGATCTCCTGTTTTATTAAGAGCCCCCTACTTCAGATCTTTTATGACAAATTAAATTGCAGTATACTTTGACTTTGGCCAAGCTCTTGCAGAGATCTGATGAAAAAGTTATTTGTTTCGTTTAAACAACTAAACAGAATTTTTTCTTTTGACCCTATTCTAAAGAACTACCTTGCTGGAAAATGTGGTGTAAAGAGGGGATAGAAATCTATTGGTTAAAGATCGTGTATCAGCAGCTCAGGTGGCTTGGATGTCACCCTTCTGGTCTTCTGATGTTACTTCAGAAAGATTGTACTGTCAGCAGGAAAATGGGTCTTTTTGAAAAGATTTTCTCCTTTACCAAAGAGTCTTATGAGATGTTAAGCTCATTAGGAAACCAGAAGAAAATCCAGCCGAACTTTCAAGTCTTTTTTTACTTTTTTCTTTTTTTTTTTTCTCTTTCCTTTTTTTTTTTTTTTTTAACTTTTGGTCATTAAGATTGTGAAAAGGGGCTTAGCTTTTTGAGCAGCTCCAGGGAAAGATGAGGAGGGGGAAAATGTTGAGATCTTATGACTACAGTTGTTAATATACAGTGGTGATACTATTCAAGCTGCGATAGTCAAAGGCCTGTCAGCACTTCCATTTGAAACCCAGTCTTTTTAACGTTTATTTTTCCAAAGAAGAGTCCAGTGTTAGTTGAATTTTAGCATACAAGAATGCATCCTGAGAGAAAATTCCCTTTGTGACATTTCAAATAGATGGTTTGGATTGTATGCGTTAGAAATAATTCAAAGTGTCCCAGCCTGAGATGTATTTTTGCATTTGTATCCAGCTGTCAGCCATTTATTTGTGTGTGTATTCATACACATAGTTCTATAACAGTGTGCTTGTATGTATATGTGTGAGTATCTATTGTCTCACAAACTGCAAGAGGACTACCCTTATGCTTAAATGTTAATATAGTCCTGAACTTTCCATGGGTTAACAGCACCTTGCAGGATGAAGTCTTTACACCTGCTCAATCAACAGGATGGAGATCCAGCTGTTCTCTTGCCAAGTCAAGGAAACAGCCCGTGTTTTGCACAGAAATCCCAGTCTTAAGTTATGCCTTTTGTGGTATAAATGCACTATGCAGATAGAGAGAGTAAGAATATTTTCAAGAAAAATATGCATTGGTATGATAAAGGAGAAAGATCCCTTCAAGAATTCCTTAAATACTTTAGTGCAGGCAATGAAAGGGGAGAAGAATGCTTAGAACTGCTGTTGTTTATATCTTTGCAGAATAATGTCATTTAATAATTGTTCATTTACTCAACGTTATGCTTAGATATGTAGAAAGTTATTTTTCCCATTTTAGGAAAGAAATTACTGAGACAGGGTAAAGAACATATTGTGTCAAACAAAGAACTAGAATCTTGTTATTCATCATCTTATTTTCTTCCATACATACTGGGTGAATTCTGTTGACCTTGAAAAGTTAAACTCTGTTCTTAATGACGTAAATTCATGCAATAGTGGAAAGTTTTCCTATTGCATTAGAAGACATGCCTTGCGTGGTTGTAGAGGTGTAGTGGGATGCAGAAGATGTCGCCAGCTTTTCAGAAGCAAGAGCCTTTATGACAGACCTCACATCATCTACTGTTTTTATTTACTGAAAAATTATAGAAACTGCAAATAAGTATATCAGACTTGTTACAGAAATCAAGATTTTCTGCTTGTTTGGTGTGGCTGATCATCGTCAAAGAATAATGTTATACAGAGCTCTCTGGGTCTTTGCCATGTCATTTGCTTTCTTTGCAGTTGCTGTTGTTACTTCTGCTTTGTGTGGCAAGAGAGAAGTGAAGTGAGAAATTAATAGAGTATAATTTAAGAATTTGTCTTATCACTCATTACTGTCATTAGCAACTTCAAGAGAGTGCACATATTTGAGACCATGTGGCTCTGAAGAAAACTCCCTGGGAATAGAAGCAAGGCTAGGGCCACTGTGTTTTCTCAAGAAATAGGTGGTTATGAGATTCTCTAGGGAGTACTGGATGCAGATACTTGCCAGAAAACAGTATCTATCAAGCAGGAAAGGGACAGGACTACAACGCATAACCATAGTGAGTGGTGAGGCATGCAGGAACATCCCTAGAAACTTACTGCCAAGGGATTTGCAGATGTGGGACCGAAAGCAGAGTGACCCAAAGGTGAGGTAATAAAGCCTGTTTCAACACATTGTGGTGGAACTGTGGAGACAGGATATGTACAGGATAGCTCTCTGGGATTTTGTTTTCCTGTGCAAGGCTTGGGATGTAATTTATACATATGAATAACAGGAGCACCATAGTCTGGAAAGATAGTGCAGTGTGTGTTATTCCATCACAATGGAAATGGTGAAAAATTACAAGATAACCTCTTGCCTCATCATGGAGGGTTAATTTATGTTTTGTTTGAGACTCTTTACTCATTTTGAATATTTTAAATACATCCTGTTACACATTTAATGATTTGTCCTTTTAAATGGATGTCTTGCCAAAATAGATCTCTTGTATTTTCTCTGTTTTTTCCCATGGAAATTACATCTGATCTTAGATAAACACTGCAGCTTACTTGCTTTCAAGATTTACCCCTGTCTGCAGAGTAAATATAGATTTAGCAAAAAGTATGTTTCAGAAATCCATTTAATCTGACCTGGGAAACTGAAGCAGTTATCAATGCCTTTCCAAGTTTGGTGTAACTGTTACTAATTTCTAGAGTTAAACACTGGCACCTAATGATACTCATTTTTTGATTCAGCTTTGCTGACACCCACTTGCAGAGCTAGGAATTTGATAAAGTGGAGCTACTTGTGACACTGTAATCTGGATTTGTTATTAAAAATGCTATGTCATGTTTGTATGCTGAGGGTACAGAATATTACAGTTTTATTTTAGTTAGGCTGTATAACAAGGGGAAAAATTAAAGTCTCTTGTAAACCTGTTGTAAGACAAAATGTTGAAATACAAGTGATCTTCTTATAGGAAGGAAAGTGACTTTGTGTGTATGACCTTTTGAAGGATACCGTCTAATGCAGACTGTCGCATTTTCTATGGTTAAATGATATAGTTTTTCTGCTTTTCTTGTCCACCTGATGGGGAATCTCACTATGAGAGTTAAACAAGTTGAAGGCAGCATACTATGCCAATGCAGAAGGAAGACCACAAGAATCAAGCCAAAGTTTATGACTAAAATTATCTTCCAGCTGGTGGGAGATTTAAAAACATTCCTAGCCCCAGGCCACTCGTATACTTCTATCAGCAAAGATTTTAAATGCATGCTGAAAAACTATATTAGGGTTTTATCAATGCTTTCAGCAACAGAGATAGGGTATGTAAATGTACTTCAGGCCTTCATGTGAGATGAAAAGATGTCCAGCATTCTACTGAGAGATACAATTTCACTTAAAATCAACCTTAAAAGACAACATTTAGACAATAGATTTTTCTAGTTTATTTATTAATTGGTAGAATTATGTTAGAGTTCACCTGATATCATAGTGTCATGTTATAAAGACAAATTAATGTTAACTCTGGGCTGAGAACTACAGGTAAGAATTAGTTGTTTAACGGTGTTTTCCTTTCCAGTACAGTGATGACCACTTTGCAACCCATCAGTCTTGTTGCTGGTGATCTAATTCTCCCCTTACATCCTCTTTCCTCTCTTTTTCCTGTATAAAGGGAAATATAAGGTAGAGATATACTTTTTCTTTACTCTGGGGATTTTGCAGTATATTTCATGGGCAGAGAACACATGAAAACCCTTGAGCACCAGTGTTTTACATAGAGCTCTAGCAGCAATAATTGGGTCCTTTATTCTAACAGTTGCTGTTGCAGAGGAGAAGGGACTTGCCTGCATTCCTACGGCAGCTTGAAAACTTGCTCCTCTACCTGCAGGTGACCCGTGCTGTGAGCTAATGGGAAGAGAGATGAACTTTAAACAGTTTTTATTTAGATTCAGATGAATGCCAGGTGAGATTCACGCTTCTTTTTTTTTTTTTTTTTTTTGTCCCAAATATTTCCCTTAGCCCAAGATGAGAAGCAAAGTCCCACGCTCCATTGTTCCTTTTTCTTCCCCGCAGCAGCATATTTTAAAGATGGAAATTCAGCTATCTGTATTTCCTTACTTTTGTCAGTTTGGGTCATACCCTTAATGTTACTTAAACAGTTTCTTTAAAGTAATGGAGCCCTTAATATAGACTTAATAAAGCAAAGTAAGGCGGTATGGATTTCCTTCTGTCTAAGGTTCAGAGGCCTTTATCTGAATAATACATTAGATACTTTTATTCACTGGTGAGGCTTCGTAACAGGAAAAACTTTGAAGGGAACATCTATCCTGTCATTAAATTGATAATAGACATGTTCTTTACTTTTTATTCCTTTTGTAGCACATCTTTTACCTCTGACAGGTTTCTCTAGGAATTAAACAGGGACCATAGGGTACTTTTACCAGCATATAACAATGTGGTCTCCTAACCTGTTGCAAGCATAAATAACTGTGGTGAGGAAGACCTTATCAAAAGGTTCTTTGATACTTGCATGTTACTTGTATTGTTATTAGATATACAATGTTGTAATGAAAAGTAGAATAATGTTTTAATATTCTTTTTCAGTTCAAGAAGGATACATTAACATGTTAATGTAATTTTAAGATTTAAAATTTAATTGAATTTTTTTCCCATGAAATATAAGGAATTTGGATTCAATTATATCTATATAACTAATCAGTTATTTTTTTTCTTCCTTGAGTTGAATATCTGCTTGCCTTTCTTTGAAAATAGAAAGCTTTTAAAGAGGTTTAAATATGCCAAAATACAAAAAAATTTTCAACGTATGTATAACAAAAACCCCACATGCAACTATTTCTCCCAGAATGTTGTACTCTATATCATGTTTTCTTTTGTATGTGTATATAATCTCAGGGTTAGAGATCTTGCAAATATCCACCAAATCACCTATTAATTGTTAACAACCCCTGTTAGCCAGTTTATGCTGTTGGAGAAAACTGAGAATGGTTTGCATTTCCTTCTTTATTTTCATAATTCATTTTCTCTATTTAATCTGTGTTCAGCTATTTCACTTCCATTAAACTCTCTAGCAAGTGTATTTCAAATGAAAAGTTGCCAAAAGTGCATTAAATTCTGGACAAAGTTGTAAATATTGTTATTGTTAACCATTTCCAGATTCTGAGCTGGTGTAGATGAAAACATCTTCAACTTCAGTAAACTGTTCTGTGTTTGTTATAAAATCTGACCCTAGGAGGCCTAATGAAAGTTAATATCTTGTTCTTCTGGTTGTATCTTAGCACTCTGATGCACATCAAAGTGAAAAGCAACTGAATATGAAAACAAGAGTGTAAGAACTAGTCCAAATTCCTTGTCCAATCAATCTCCAGAGGCAAAGGAGACAAGAGAAGAAATGTGGATATTTCCAGGTTCCACCTGCGATAGTAACAAATTCTTCCATGGCTTTTGGTGAGGAAATGAAATTTTGAAAGAACCTCTCTCTGTGAAAAGTCTCATTCATGTTTTTTGACATTCAAATGATAAAATCATTATGGTTTGCTATATTAGTGTAAACTCAGCATAGATTGAAAAGAATGTATGGAAATATACTTGATTTGCAGTAAGATAGGCAATTCTGAACAATGCTTCATGTAATTTATAGGTACATATTTTCATTTGAACTGTGATAAGAAACGTTTTGGGCTAAGACATAAACTATTGTAAATCCAAATTCGAGTGCACAATATTTTGTGAAAGCTGATGTAACTATTTCTTTTTTTTTTAATAAACAAAAATTCTTACCCTTTTTTTAAAAAAAGAAGATAATTTGAAATAATTTATGGTTAAAACCCAGCAAAAAACTACAGTTCTTTCCACGATGAGAAGTAACTCCCGTTATTTGTAGCTTTAAGTTGAAAGAAACAAGCACATGAATTCAAGTAATGTATATAGGCTGCCTTATTCTCTCCTATTTATACCATGAAATGAGTGAAATTATTAGCTGCAAATGATCAGATTGTGTTGACCCTACCATGCATAATTTTGCTTTTGTTATTATTTGTATTTATTTGTAGCTTTCTTTAGTGGACTCAGTAGTTGTTATCAGTTGTAGCTCCATACTGAAATGAATAAGGAAGTGATTTACTTATTAAGGAAATTAAATTTCTTATTGCTTCCGGCTAAGTGCTTTGCAAAAGTGTGACCCATTACTTTAGTATTGCTGTAGATGTTACATACTTGAAAAAATTCTTCAATCAGAGGGACCGATGAGAACCTGCTATGAAAATAACTAATACATTCCCCTTTGCAGTTCATCATGTAGCAAGAAGTGAGAATATATCACCTAGAAACCAGGAATACACAATAGTCTGTAAGCCTCTGTCTTTTTATGAGTAATGAATAATTGCTTTCTGCTTTTAAAAATTAACTTTGAACTTTAAATAAAATTACTTTATTGGATATATCATGTTAATAGAATTTAATCACTTCATATTTCAGTTTTGATCAGTTCCCTACTTTTAACTCAGTAGAACTTTTATAATTCAAACAGAAGTGTTTCTAGAACTGATGCTGACACTACACTTAACAACTTTTTCCAAGGAAATTATTATTGAAGGAAAGCAGAGGTGAAATGGGCTATTATTGATTCCAAAGGTAATGAGCTGAGTATTTACTTTAGTCTTAAATTTGAATCAGCTAACTTAATAATGTCACCAATTTTACAGCAGATTCATAAACATATATTGGGATGTGAAGGTTCACAGTATTTTATATATCTCATGAATGGACTTCCCTGGTATCTAGAAAATATTAACCTTTTCAGCTGCAAACCTAAAGCTAACAAAAAATGTTGGACTAATTGCAAGACAGCAGTTTTGAAATGAGAAGGCTGCTAAGGTAAAAAGGGGACTGGGAATATTGCCTTCATATAGATCCCCTTACTTTGTGAATCAGAGGCATCTGAGTTCATTGGAGATACAAGAAAAGCAACAAGATTTTACTGGAGTATATTGCTGAACTGCTCAGTACTTCCTGATGAATGAGACTATTATTCTGGGAGTTCATGACAAAAGGCCCTTCCTTTGTTGACAAGGGGACTTTTTGTTGAAAATTCATATTCGGATTTAAAAATAAAAAGTTGGCCAGCTGATGCTTGGCTTGTCAGTAGGGAATAACTTTTGATCATGGTGTGGATAAGATCTGGCTGACACCCAGTCCTCTGGGAAAGAATATATTTATTCAAACAGAACACTGAGCTTTCTGGAAGAGTCGTTTAGACAAAGTCTTTTAAACATGCCACTCCGAGGGATTCTGCTCTCTACCTCCCTGCAGCCTGCAGCACTGATGTACCATTGAACATAGCAATGCACTGATGACAAGTCGGAGGGGGTAATTTTGCAGCCATTCAGGCCCAGGAGTTCTGAATACAGTTGAACAGATAACTGCTAGAACACACAGAGAAATATTGTGGAAACACTGAAATTCCAGAGTCTGATTGTACATTACAATAGTGGAAAAGAAGATTACTGAAAACAAGGGGAACCAAGTTCTCTTATTTCCAAGGGATATATTTGACTTTTCTGGTGTGCAGCTAAGTTTACTGTCACCTGTGTAATCAGTAAAAAAATGTGCCAGTTCTCAGCAGAGTAACACCACAAAGTCTGGATGGGATTCTGGGAGAGAAAAGAAGGGAATTTCTTATTCATACAGATTTCTCCCTACTGCATGACAAAACATTTACTTCAAGTAACGACAATGTCTTGTGACTCTAATGGGAAATATTAGATAGTTTAAATACAGAAGGAGTCAATGCCTGTTTCCCCTATGTTTTCCTGCTTCTAATGCATCATAAATACTAACTCAGCAGTGGAAGATTCTGCACTGCAAAGTCTCTTTTGACTAAAACGTCACAAATTCAGTCTCAATCTAAGCAACTGAGCATAGTTAAATACCTTACATTATATGAAGCATGTAGACTAAATTAAACTCTGTTCCTGTTTAAATGGCTGAAGATAGTAACTTGTCTTAGCTTTTCATCTTGAGGGAAGACCAAATACATATGGAAAACAATGGCTGTTTCAAAGCTGTACATTTTTGTATATTGGTGTTAGCTTACTATACTTTTTTCAGTGTGTTTTAAAGCCTGTGTCAAAAATGCCTTATACACCAGAGGAAGAATATTTTTACAGTATTTCTAATTATGCAGACATTATTAGAAGCTCAACTGGAGGAGCAGTAGTTAACAATTTATGTTACTGACCCTTAAGTTAAAACCGATGGAGTTAATTGCATCCACCTTATTAATAAGTCAACTAGAGCTCAGTAAAACCTTGTTATTTAAAGAACAAATCTTTCTTTTTGTTTTACTTTCCTGTATGTCACAGAGCTTTGCTTTACATGGCTTTCTCTTTGTCAAAGACATTTGAAACAGGGAGAGCACTTCAAAAATGTCAGCCACTTTAGGATAGACCATTTCTTTTTGCTACTAGTTTAGGACCACTTTTTCTGGTCTTATTTGCTTTTTGGGGGGAGAAATAACAGCTTTTTTCTCTTTTTTTTTTTTTTCCACTCACCATTCTTTAGAGTTATTTAGTGATCAGAGGAAGTGATTCATGGGGAACACAAGATTACCTGTTAAATCCATACTTAGGTGGGGTATGAAGCCTAGTTCTAAGAATTTTTTTGCTATTAAATACCTCATTATTTAATTGTAATATATATGGCTTTTAGGCCATACTCACACATTGTTTTTGCTTCCAGATTTCACTCTGTGACCTTGGGCAAATCACTTAACCTCCCTGTGCTCCCACTTACTCATCTGCAAAATGGGCAAAATAGAATTAACCTAATAAAGATTCACATTTGTCTTGCGCATTATCGTTAATGGGGATGTGAATCATAATGGTGGAGTGCTTTGATGTCCCCAGATGATGCCGTAATCATGAAACTATTATTTTGTATTTGGACAAAATAGCTGAAAATGGATCTACATAAATTATGCAGAAATAAACTATACATCTAAATAATTGCATGTAGTTGTTAAGCTGCTAGTGGCCCATGGAGAGATATGTGAAGTTGTTCCTATGTGTAGCTCCCTCACAGGTTGGTTCTTGTTGAGTCTGGCTGTTTCACCTAACAGTTTTATATTAATAAGGCCTAAATAGTCCTAGGCTTCTTTTGTTCCTCATCATTGATTTTCTTTAGCAGCATTAAAGTTTACAGTTTATCCCATTTGGAAATCATCCCAGGGTGGAGTAAAGTGCTGGAAGAAATGGTCAGTATGATTTGAAGAAGAGACAGAAGCAAGAAGGATCATGTGTACATCCTGAGAGGTGTTTGGCACTTTTCGAGGGGCTGGGAAGGACATGGTGACCTCCGGCTGACAACAAGCTGTTCCCTTCCTCCTGCACAAACTGCTACAGCTGAAAGCCTTCCCCACCTCCGCTTTATTCCCATGCACATTCAGACACAAAGGAGGGAGGGTTGGGAGAGAGGCAGGCTTTCAACTTACCCACTTGAGATGAGAAAGGGGGAGCAGCCAACCATCATTAAAAGAACTAGGGCTCAGGTATTGCTAACCTACAATCATATTATGACAATTGAGAGACATCCTTCTTCCCTTCCCCTGTCAGGGCAACAATCAATAAATCAACTACCATTTTTCCGTCTTTCTGAGACAAGTCAATCACTAGTATATAGACAGAGGATTAATATTAACAAAATAATGAATCTCCAGATTATCCTGAAGGTGTCCCAAATCTACAGTTCATCACTTTTTGCTTTTACATGAGAAACTTGTTTTCTCTAACTGACCAAGCTAATAACCCAGCTGAAGCTATTGGTAGAAAGTAAACCATATGCAGTTAGCACTTTGGCTTGTGTAATTCTGTTTTTCTGTGAGTTATGTGCAAACTGATGGCAATTTCCAGAGGGTAGTTCTGGAAAAGGGGATTAAGTTGGTAGGCATGGAAGAGAAAGTTATTATGTCAATCCCTCGGACAGCAGCAGCAACAGTTCCAGTCTTGAGAGATGTCTATCTGTTCCTGAATTTTTTAGTACTGGATTCTCTTCAATTGCTCCAGGTGATGTTCTGAGTTATTCACTATCCAGTCCTTAGAAAAGTTGTTTTAATATTTAATATCTATTTATTTTTGGTTATGTCATTCATTATGTTTAATGCTGTCTGGCATGGAAAAATATTTCAACAAAAGCCTGAGCTCTGGCCAAATACTATATCAAAGAAACACAGAGAAAGGTAAACGAATCTAATCAACTGATTGGAAAGTAGGTACTTGCACACCACTGACTTCATCAGGAGTTTTGTACTTCTGCTTCTAAACACCTTTCTGGACCATAATTATTAGCCAAATTGATTGCCTCTAGTCAATTGAGTAACTGGTCTAAAGTATTTTTAGAAAACCGTTTTAACTCATTAAATGTCCTTGATGGAAACCTTTTCACTGAGCTATTGAAAGGGGAAAGATATCAGGGTGACAGCATCTAAAGTACTCTTTTCCACTGCAGTGTATTTATAAACAAAACTTTGAGGCCCTTGTTTCTCCCCTTAAAGCTGGGACTTTTGCCATATACTGAATTCCTTATGGTCTTGGCTACACAAAGGGCAATGCTTTTTCACAAAGATATTAATAGAGATGTTGTGACACTCTGTATTAGATTATAGTCTGGAGTCATTCTGGTTGTCAAGAGTGGGAATCCACCTGAGATTGGGGAATTCTTCAGGTTCTCCTTCAAAATAGTGGCCTACATAAGCAAGGTCTTATTCTTGTGTTTACTATTAGACAAAAAATCCTGTGTGCATTTCAACTGCAACAATTTATTTTCTTTTCTTCTCTCTCCCCCCTTCCTTCCCCTCCCCCCCCCTCCCCCCCCCAAAAAAGACCCTGGACAACAGCGCCACTAAAAGATTAGACTAAAATGATCACTGCATTACGTTTCTCAAAGCTGGACATATGCTGCTGTTCATTATGTCCTCTACAAGAATATCTTATACATTTTTGTGTGTTAACACCTTGCTTTACTTGGTGTTGCACTAGAAATGTTTTCCCCTGACCATTTGTGAAGTCCTGTGATACTGAAAATCAAACTGTGTGTTCAGTCACTCAGTAATATGAAATCTGTTTCTGAAGTAGAGATGTCTAGAGCTCAGATACCTTCATGCTATTACTTAGCATGTTCTTACTTATTCCATAGTAAAAGTACAAGTTCTTCTCCCACTCATTTAATTGATGAATCTTTTTGGTATACAGAAACTTTTGCATCTTCTATTTGAAATACAAACTACCTAGGCCAAACCAGCAAGAAAATGTAATTGCTAATTGATAGTGCCACATGGCATGTCAATATTAAATTTTATTTTTTTTTAACCAACTCTTTAAAACATTGGAAGAGAGTGTGAGAGAGAGGATATGAGTTTAAAAACAGTTCTTCCACAGCAAAAAATAATTCCTGCTTAAAAGAGTAGCTGATTTTCTTATACCTCTAAATATACTTTTTATTTTACTTTTAAAATTAACTGGAATATCAAGATATCTACACTTCCATAATTTTTTCCCTGAAAGACCAATATTCTTCTTCTAACTGTCAGTTAAAAATCATGTGAATTGCTGATGCCTTCCAGTTTACCTGTTATTAAAGAAAATTTATTCAGTGATGATAGAAGACATATTTGGAGAAGGGAGGCAGTTAGAACTTGTTCTTCTCTTTCCTTTTGTATTTGTCTCCATCCTGTTACCCATTCACAACTGCTTCTTTGATTTCCACTCCAAAAGCATATCTCTCTCTCAAGTCTACCTCATTGTCCATTGAACATAAACTACATTTTCATGCATAAGTGATGCATCCCAATGTCCCTCTGAGAACCAGTCCATTACTATGGTCTCAGTAACTGCAATTCTGGCCTGACTGAGTCATGGACTCTTCACCTGCATAATGCTGTAGCTATTTGCAGTAATGGACTAGAAAAAATGTCTTTTAGTAATGAGTTGAAAGAAGGACCTAAGGCAGTACCATCCAGACCTTTCTCTTTTCTAAGCTGTGACAGCAAAAGAGAAGTAGACAGATCTTTCCATGTACAATAGCTAAAATCTCTCCTTGGATGCAAATTCCTTTGTACACAATAATCTCAGGTGGAAGTGAGCTGAAACACAAATAGAAATCAAAAATATGAGTGAGGTAGTGTATCTGCTGAAAATTATATCCACTCTTGGGTGATGTAACTCAAATGGAAGAATTTGATTCTTATTTTTCTTTCACACATTTAACTTTTGACTATGCTGTTCTATTTGGTTTCATTCTGCATTCGATTCTGCTCAACGAATGCAAACATCTTATTCTGTAAATATGGGCTTCACAGTGTTATTCCCACAGAAATTATTATGATTTTTTTTCAAATTATTGTAGCCTTTTGTGAAATGCTTTTATATTTGATGTGTTCTGATTTGCAGAGGTTAAAGCTTAAGCTGTATACCTGCTATACTCTACCTGTAAGAGCAACATTTTTTGTTGATGTATTATGCCCAAGCATTTAAAAAAAAAATGGAACGAACTATCTTTTTCCCATTACCAATATACAATACATATACCACTCCTGAAAAAATGAAGTTGTTTCTTCCCCACACCCCCCACCCCCGCCTCAGTGCTGTGACATAAATAGTCTCCATACTGTGATGATGCACTATTCTTCATCTCCTCCATGTGTGTTTGAACAGTCCATTCGTCCAAGGCTCTGCTTTGTTCACACAGTGAAGTGAAAAGCAGGACTTTTTAGCTAGGGAGCCCTGAAATGCTGGTAGGATGTCAACTGTCCAAATAATGAAATGATCCTCTGTGAGATATAGGCCTTTCAGCTTATTCAGAAGGGTAGCAAGGTCTAGATATGCTGTGTTACAGCTGATAACCTTCCCAGAGACATTAGTTTCAAGCAGGTTTGCAGTACAGTTTTCCTAAGAAAGTCTGAAGTTGTTGACATCTGAAGTTCTGGTTTCTTTCTCTGATGGGTGCAAGGACTTTGTAAATGATTTTGTGTTGAGGTGTGTGATTTGTTTCCAAACAGCTTGTCAACTGTGGAAGAAGGAGTAAATCTTTACAGCTATTTTCCTTCAATATATTTGAATGTAATTGTAAATGTGCAAACCTCAGGTGTTTGAGAGAAGCTCTTTCATTAAAGAAAGTCCTATTAAACATATGCCTCTTTTTTTTCTTCAGTACTTTTCAGTGCTCTTTTCTATCCCAGGGAGGAGAGTCTGTGTCTTTTATGGAAACAATCCTGCAAAGGATAGCAAAGGAAAAACTGGATGCCACTGAAAAAGGCAGATGAGGTAATTATGTCTGGAATAAAAAAAATGCATGTTTTGGGCTTTACTCTAGTGCTTTTACCAATCACTCTCCTCTCCTTCCTGAAATCGGGCAATCCACTGACGTCTATACTTGCTTAATTATAAAGCTTCATTATTTCCTATACCACAAGATCTGCTTTTTGTTTTTGTAAAGACTTGGCCCGTAATTCATTTTCGTAAATGCCAAGAACAATGCCAATTAGCCTGTGGGTGATGGTGCTCAACTGTAGAAGAAAGAAGTCAGATCTTCACAGCTGTTTGTGCACTGCCTGCTCTGCCCTGTGCAGATAGGTGCTGAGTTGTCCAATGCTGCCATCCTGATGTGCAATAATCTACCCAAATCCCCACAACTGACTATAAGGAGAACATCCAACTGTGTTGCAGAATCAGAGGAATGATATATGCATGTGTCTATATGGCCCACATTTTGCAGCCTGGAGACACACAGTATGTATTATCAAGCTGTTTTCTACCCTTTTCAGTACTGGATGGCATTTCTGAATGGAAAGTTTAAAATGCATGCTCTTCCAAGCAGGACAACCACAAAGCAGCTTATTTCTGCAGCAAGTATTTTTGGAAATAGAGCCCTTCCCTTTCACGTTCCTTATGCTAATGTTCTTTAAACAGCAGTTTAAATGCACATTGCCACTGGCTCTTTCTTTTAATTAAACTTCCAGCATTTCTAGACAGTGTCCTAGTCTTCCCTTACTGTGTTCCACACATTCTTGTATCAGACATTTGTATCCTTACTGGAACAATCTGCTTGCTCCAGAATTATCTGGCAGTCCTGCCTCAGTCTATTTATTCCATCACATGATTGTTTTAGTGTTGTTTGAAGCACTATTTTGGAGCCAGACATAATCATATTATACAGTTCCTCACCTTATTAACTGACAGAGAACTGTTCCCCATTAGACAATTGATCCTGGGCAGATGAAGCCATTAAAAACAGTACTAATTAGCTGAAGAGTGGAGACAGTAATACAGGCTGCATCACTTCCTTTCATGCTTAGGGAAGTTCATGTTCCAGACAAATAATAATTGATATGTAGTCCTCCTTAATTGTGGTTGTTAACAGCCAGTATTATAATGACAGGCTGACAATCTCTGTCTAGCCTATTGTATGTTTATTTCTGAATCCAAGAACCACTGAATAACATTTTTGATTTAACTTGAACTTCGTAGAATATACTTTAAATGTCAATGTAATGAGAGTTGGGCAGCTAACCCTAACTTACGAGTTATTCCTTACATGTCTCCAGGTGTCAGCTGTTTGTCTTGGAAGACTGGATGCCCATAATTACACGGAATTATGGCATGATACATTAGAATAAAATAAACAGATGGTTTGAATGGGAATCAAAAAAATACTGCATTAGATCCATAGGCAGGAATGCTAGACATCTAACTAAATTTCAATGTACTAACTTCAGCCTATAGAGTAAAAAAAATCAAATAGTCTTTGAACAAAAGAATGCTTTGATTTCTTTTTCCAAAAATGCATTCTATTTTTAAAAATCTGCATGTATATATGCACATATATATGTGTGAGTGTGAATGTGTGTGCATATGCAATGCATTTATTACAGGAAGTTGGTAGCTCTGTCTGTAATTTTGTTTGTAAAAACATGTCATTCTTTTGTCCTCCATTTTCACTTATTATATTTCCTCCTGAGCTGAAAAACCTAAATTCAAGGTGATTTTTTTTTTCCTTCAGGTACTCTGACCAAACATTCAGCTTTTATACAGTTCAACTAGCTAGAAAAAAATCACAGTAAAAGCAGAAAACAGTTTCAGCAAAAAGAATTAACATCTGAAAGAGTAAGCATTAAACACATTTGTTGATTTCATAAAAAAAAATTTTTGATATTATAGAGTTTTATGCATTTTAAAACTGAGTTGATTTTCAAAACCATTTTATTCTTTTCCAGCTGTTTTTTTTTAAAGTAAATGAAAAAAAAAAACAAACAAAAAAAACATCCAAAACAAAACAACCAAAAAAACCCAAACTAAAAAAAACCACAAGCCCCACAACCTTAGTCCAAGAAAATTAAATGCAGTCAAGGAAATATATGACAGATTTAAAAAATCACAAATTTTGAAATTTTAAATATTACAGCTCTGACAATACCTATTTGGTTTCTCACCATTTCCTTTGTAGTCCCTCTACTTACTGCTCTTATGTTATCAAAACTTCCTGTATATTTGGGTTTGGGGGAAGTTTGTGGTTTCACGATAGTGTTCTGAATTAGTTGATTTGGATTTTACTTCTGACTGTGAAATCTTGCATAGGTCACTGACAGCCAAATCTCCCTTGCTCTATTTGTTTGGGTAGTCAGTTCTATTAAAGCCTGTCAATGATATTCTGGGCACAGAAAAGGCAGAGGCAAGGTGCCGACTAATTTTAAGGGAACAAGGATTTTCTGTTAAGATTCTAGACTTCTATGTATTGGGCAGTGTCCATGCCCACGGGACAGGACTGAAATCAGATCATCTTTAAGGTCCCTTCCAACCCAATTCTATGATTCTGTGATATATCTAAATAAGCAGATAAATATAGTCCCTTCTTGCTCCTCAAGATGAAGTTTATCATTCACATTGTCAGTATCCAGGCACAAGGAAGGTGACAACTTCATCACAGTCTACAGATTTCAAGAAGGGCAAGCTCTTAACCCATGCTAGCATCTTGTCACGTCCCAGGTTCTCATATAATCTTGATGATTCAGGCACCTGCAGGGGTCATGCAGACTTTTTGTTATACAGACAGCAGATGACTGGATTTTAGCTCTTCTACAGTAATGTGAGTTTCTTACCTCTTTAGTTAATACAGCGCTGTGCACTGTGATGAGAACCTTAACACTTTCCTTTTTTTTTCTTAATTATTTCCCCTCCCTCCTCCTCCTCCCATCTTATCAACTTGTGTATCAACTTCCTGGATGAAGGGATAGAGTGCACCGTCAGCAAGTTTGCTGATGGTACAGAACTGAGGGGAGTGGCTGATACACCTGAAGACTGTGCAGCCATTCAGTGGGACCATGATAGGCTGGAAAATTGGGCAGAGAGAATGAGGTTCAACAAGGGCAAGTGTAGGGTACTGCACCTGGGGAGGAATAACCCCAAGTACCAGCACAAGGTGGGGCTGACCTACTAGAGAACAGTTCAGCTGAGAGGGACATGGGAGTCTTGGATGACAAACTATGAGCCAGCAGTCCCCTTGTGGCCAGGAGGGTCAATGGTATCCTGGAGTGTCTCAGGGAGAGCGGCAAGCAAGTCGAGAGAGGTGATCCTCCCCCTCTACTTGGCCCTACTGAGGCTATATCTGGAGCATTGTGTTCAAGTCTGGTCTCCACAGTTAAGAAAGACAAGGACCTACTGGGGAGGGTCTAGTGAAGGCCCACAGAGGTGATGAGGGGTCTGCAGCATCTCTCTTATGAGTAGAAACTGTGGGACCTGGATCTGTTCAGTCTAGAGAAGACTGAGAGGGAATCTCATCAATACAAATAAATACCTCATGGTGCCAGACTTTTTTCAGTGGTGCCCAGTGACCGTACAAGGAATAATGGCCATAAAAAAATACTCAAGAAAATTCATCTCAACATGAGGAAGAACTTCATTACACTGAGGGTGGCAGAGCACTGGAACAGGCTGCCCAGGGTTAGGGAATCTGCCTCTCCAGAGACATTCAAAATCCACCTGGACACATTTCTGTGTAACTTGCTCTAGGTGACCCTGCCTTGACAGAGTCATGGACTAGATGTTCTCCAGAGGTCCATTCCAACTCTAACAATTCTATGATTCTACGACTTATTACCTATTATTACTTTTTTCCTTCTGTTTCTTACATGATGACACCCTTTAATTCAAGGAGAGTTTTCTATTAGTCAAAAAAGGCCCTTTAATTCAAAAATAATTGCTATGGTTTTGCTTCAACTGTACAAATCTTATCGAAGTCCTTGGTGTGGCTGTGACTTCAGTGGGTTTTGCATTAGGCTCATATGACCCTAAGATGTTGTTGGCAGAAATAGTTCAGCAGTGAACAGGAAGAGAGAATAGTTTATGATAGTCACCTACAATACAAATGGTTGCTGTACTAATTTGCTTTTCTTTTTTTTTTTTTTTTTTCTTTTCCTTTGGAGGATGCCACATAGAAATATTTTGGAGAAAAAAATAACAAATGTACTTGTACATATGAAAATATTCTCTACTGACTTGAACTCTGATAGTGTCAAAAATCTCCACTGACTTTGACAGTATTTTAGAGACGTCCATTGTCTTTCAAACGGGGACATGGCTCTCGAGGAAGTGAGTTTGTGCACCATGTATATGCACATTTAACAAACACTCTTTTCTATTTTTTCATGCTATATATAGCTTTCTCAATGTCCAGTTTTTCTGTTTTATTTACAATGTGCAAGTTACCAAAATAAAACGAAACCGTATATGGAGAACTTTGCTGGAATCAAATTAGAAGTTGCAGCAATCTTCTGCAAACTCCTCAGAGGGCAAAGTAAGGAGACCTTGTAATTCAAGGAAATGGAAGATAATTGAAATCTCACCTGATGTATGTTCAAATTTGTGAATAGTTCTGACTATTAACTAAGTAGGAAATATGATGTCAAATATAATAATTCAAAACCCTATTGAAATAATGAGTGAAGTTGTATAAGACATCAAAGTCCCTTTTGAAAAAAAAAAGGCTGGAGAAGGATGCAAAAGCAAGAGAAGATGGTTAGTGAAGCACGGGTAGAAGAGCAGCATGTCTGCCATGTTAAACAGTTACCTGTGTTCATATTTGTTTATCAGGAACTCATGTTGCATTTTTACAATGGTCAAATCTTAAAACACCCATTTGGAAATTAATGAAACCCAGGAAGAATATTTTAATACAGTAAGGTTGGTAACACATAAATATCTTTATACATATATCTATGCCTTCATCCACACAAATGAGAGCAAAATTAGATGTACAATTTACTGTTAAATGTTAATAGTATTATTAAGAAAAATGTGCAATGACCGTAGTAAACTTTATGGATCAGATACTGAAAATTATGGTAGCATCATCAAGGTCACAGA
Organism: Anabacerthia variegaticeps; assembly: GCA_035583185.1. NCBI lineage: Eukaryota > Metazoa > Chordata > Aves > Passeriformes > Furnariidae > Anabacerthia > Anabacerthia variegaticeps. The sequence continues at coordinate 121,101,942 of JAWWEW010000078.1, read as the reverse complement.
AACAACACTTGATTATGAATCTAAAAATTGACCTAAATATGGTATCTTTCCACCATCTCTTACAATTGCTCTTACTCTGATGGGGAGACCAGAGTGGAAAGAATACAGGGAACTCAGTTTTTACAACTTAAAAAAGTAGAAGGGAAATGACTCAGTGTAATTAAAATGTTTTCCCAACGATAAGGATTACAAAACTCTCAGAATTCTGTCAGATATATGGTCTTACTGCCTGTGTCAAACTTATAGGTTTAGTTATTTCTTTCGAGGAAGCTCATGGATTTGACTTTCCCTCAAGATTTTCTCACATGTGGTTCTGTGCTGCCTTTTTTTTCCTCTTTCATGGTCTTAAGCTTTTCATTGTATAATAGTCTCCTTTCTGACCCAAATCAAGTGAAATGAATGAAAAAAGACAGTTCTGGGGGAAAAAAAAAAAGAAATTTATTAAAAAAGATGGCCAATGGATATAGGCCTTTCGCCGTCCCTCTGCTGATGGTGTTGATGGTGTTTTCAAGCTGTCTATCAAACTAGTTTAAGTCTTTCAACATGCTATATCTCACCCTCAGTCCCCCACTATTTCTCCTAGTTGTCATTCAAATTGTTCCACTAAGAGAACAAATAAATGCATGCCATGAAAACTAGCAAGATGATATAATGAATGAGTTACAATAAATGCCCCCAGCATAAAACAATTATGTACCTGCCATTGTCAAAAACATTCAACATTCCCTTTGTTGAAAAGGAAACAGCTATAAATTATTCACTGGGGCACTGAAACACTTTTCTTTTTTTTTTTTTTTTTTTTGGTTGCTTCCAATTAATTCTTCCCTGAACATCCCTAGGTATTTAGCTGAGGGTAGAAATTTACATGCTGAGAATTTTAGTTCTTTCTTGGGATTGTCAGACTGAGTGTCCAAATTAAAAATAATAATAATAAAAAACTGATTACCATATTTTCCTGTGTATAATCAGAGCTTGGTTATAAAAAATGTCATTCAGGATCAGTACAGGTTATATTTGTCCAGGGGTAAATATAAGTGGCCTTTTAACTCAGAGCTTCTGTCATTCCTCACCCTCCACTGCCCTCAAGTCTCATTTTCGTTTCAGAATTTGCTTCTTCCTGTAATATGAACCCAAACATCACACTATCCTTATTTCCTTAAAGACATTTTTTGTGGTTTTTCAAAGAGTATATATTGCCTGATGATTTTCAAGAAATAATGCCTTTAAAGGCACAAATTGTACAGTTGTGAAAACAGAAAAAATAGTTTTTATATATACCACCCAAAGTAAGAAGCTTCCTGACAGACTGCCTTCATGCTCTGAGTGCCAAAGTAATGTCAAAATGCAAAGCTGGTGTTCTGTCCTCAATCAAGAAGCTATGGGATGAGGTTCAAATGGGGTCCTTGTTTCTTTTTATTTTCAAACACATAGAACATCTCAAGAGGGCATCTGAAACAATAATAATAATGATAAAACAACAACAATAATAAATAATCTTATTTAGAAATGAAAGTGTGCTCATTTTATTGTTAGCAGTGTTTCATTTTATTCTAAAAGTGGGCCAAGCAAGTGCTTATATTTTGAATGGCACTTAAATGTGCCAGCAAGGAAGTTCTCTGGATTTCTTCTTCTGTAGAAGGTTTCATGCTTGTGCTTCGTGCCTATTCCTAGAGAATAACTTGTTAGGAAAGAAACAGTTATGCCCAGCTGAATTTTCAGATTTTTAGCTTTGAAGGTGTGAAAGGAATGTCTCCAAGGTGGGCCATACAAGATGCTGTGTGTGCCCTGGCTACCTCTCCAAGCTGAAGGACAATGTTTGTCTGCCGAGTCTGGTTGCATCAGTGGATTTTACAGCCCAGATGTAATTGCTAGACTGGACTGTCTGTAGTATCCCAAGGCTTAAATAAGGAATGGCCTAAGTTAAATGCATCTGGAATGAGGGAACCACAGCATTTAGCCAGGAGTGCTGCAGTGGCAGAGAAAAGCTGCAATCTCTTCCCATCAGAGTGCACAGTTCAGTCATGCTTATCTGGTTCACAAGTAAAAGCTGAAGATGATATAAGAGACACTGGTTAAGGAAGAGAAGAGCCAGTGTGAGAACCCCTCAGTCATTACAAGGCAAAAATCCAAAATCCAAGAAAGAGAAACAGAAGATGGAGATGATTTTGTTTCCCTATTATTTTATGAGAATTATTTTTCTATTCTATTCGAAATAGACTGTTTATTTGATATATGATGGTTAGACATGTGCTGGTTTGTGGGGAATCAGAAGTACTAAAGGTTCACTAAAAGGAAATCCTGTCCTTTAAATTACAAATATCCATTTTACATTAATCAAAGACATATGATATAAGCCTCGCCCATAAGCCATTCCTGGTTTAACTCCCTTCGTAATCCAGGGAGATTGTGTGTGAAAGAGATGAAGTGAGAAGACTATGCTCAGTTTAGTTAGGATATTATATCAGGTGGTTGCTTGTGACACCAGGAGGCCACTCCCCATGATCCTGGAGGTCCCACCCAGTAAAGGACCCTGTAATTAAAGCAGCTCTAAGATCAGTGAAATTTGGTGATAAGCTTAGCAGAGGTGCCATGCTTCATTATGCACTGCTCACTGCCTGCACTGGAAATGTCCTTCATAAGTTCAGTCAGAGCTGCTGTTGGAAAGAGAGCTTTAGAAGAGTTTTTGGATTAAAAGCTAGGAGCTCCTATATCTATATCATTGAGGACTTAAATCATAAAATTCAATGGCACTAAGTGATCAAAGAACAGAGTAGGCTGCTGTGTCTGTGTGGTTGTTGTTCACTTAAAGATAGTAAAAAAGGGAGAAGTGCCGCATAAATCTACTGCATGTTGTTGTTTTCTGATTTCCTAACAATACTAAATATTTTGAGGATTTTTGGCTGTTAAAAAGTGCATCTTAACAAGTAATATTATGTTTATTGAGATTTGTAATCAAAGCAAAAGAAATGAAAAGTTCAATTGACAATCAGCGTCCTTCTTCTGCTGAAAATGATGTTTATGTCTCCTTGTAAAATTGAATGAAAAATCAAAATGTTATGAGATGGGAAAATATATTGTTGATGTTTTCAATTTCCCACCCTGTTCAAGCATATTTGACTTTACAGTTAGTGTCTGAGTGTTTAACCTCACATATTTCAGCAAATGCATTATTACCTGAAAATTATTGGCTTAGTCCTACTCACTGATACTGCTAGCCATCAGAACACAGAGTAACAGTTACAGTCACTAAGAATTTGAAATAAATAATTTGAATGCTATTATGTTTATGCATATTTTCCCATGAATACAAAAATAAATTGTTTTTGGAAGACCCCAGGTATTTGGAAGCTCAAATAGTTGAATGGTTTGTGCTAAAAAGCTAAACACAGTTTGGAACCTCCATTTTTAAACACCTATTTATCAATTTATCTGAGAATGAACATGAACCAAACAGATGTACCACTTATGCAGCGAGACTAAAATATGGCATTAAAGAATCAGAATTTCCAGGAATGAAATACTGTTAAACTTTTACTTGCTTAAGCCAGTATTCAGTGCTTTAAAGAGTAGATAGTGAAAGTGATAAGCAGATTAATCAAATCTACTTTCTGAAACTCTTCTCAGATTGCTCCCTAGTTGTGCACAGCCTCAATAAGAAAAGAAAAATCAGAACAGGAGAATCTTTCCTCAGATGCTGGGTGGGTTGAGCTGAACTTTTTGTGTACGCAAGACAGCTCTGGCAGCTTCACACATATTAATTCAAAAGCTGATGCCCTGTTTAGTCATGTGTTGGCTCCTTGGCCCTTGGCTTCTTTATTTCTTCATAAGGATGCCTACATGTGAGTTTTGTAACCATTAAATGTAATTAATAGCAGAACATTGCTAGAAAGTCAGGCATAATTGATTTCTCATTTTTTCTGTGCTAAAGATCAAGGGGCTATATCCTTCTTCCGCCATTATGCATGCAGAGCTATAGGAGAATGAACCCTCTGGGACAAGTCTAATATCCGGTACACTGCTGTCTACCAGACCCTTATTATAAAAAGCTTTCTACTCTAGCCAAGCTGTGAAAAAGCTCATGCTGTAGTGGCTGCAAAATGAGCAACTTTGATTACGTAGTCCCCATCAAGAGTAAGGTTATAAGTTAGCAAATTGAATTCCTGAACAAGACCTATTCATCAAATAAATCTGAATATCAACAGTTTCCAAGGAGATTACAGCCCATTTTGGGGCAGTAAGAAAAGATGATGTGTTTGATGGAGAGTTTGTTCTTGACTGTATCTGTTACTTGTAAAAATCAGAGCTTAATGAATTTTTTCATGAATATTAAATCAAATGAATTTCAGGACCACAAATATTTAGGAACTCAAGTGAACAAACACTTTGTGCCAGAAACAGAAGTTGCATTATTTTAATGCTTTCAAACAGGCAAAGATTAAATGACTCATTTTGAAAACATCAGGAACAAAACCTATTTGCTTTGTTCATCAAAATAACTTTTTGACTTTAGCTTTGTGCTGAAAGTAAATAAAATGCCATTTGCCTCATTTTAGGGTACTCTAGGGTAGAGAAATATCCTGCTGCAGGCAGTATATTTATGAGATCCTATATCGAAATATTGATTGAAGAAAAAGCTAGTATATTCTAAATGGTGTTTTAAAGAACACATTATAACATTGATACCTCTTGATCTATTCATAATATATTTCTTTAAATTTGCCTGTAATTAAGAAGAAACCACTTTTCCTTTTGCCCTAACTATTATGAAAGAATATGTTATTCCATAATTTTCCTCTTTGTCAAAATTTAAAAATTTTGCGTTTTCTGATAGGAAAGTGAAATTGATTATGTTGGTCAGCGTAAGGCTGAAGAACCAGTGATAGCAGAAGCCATCCTTTCCAATCCAGTATACATTAGCAAAGGCAGAAAGGTGTTGCTTATAGCAAAGGAATTGCATGGGACGGCTATATCCCAGACCAGACCCGTGATCTGCGGGGAAAAGAAGTTCAGACTGCCCTATAGTGCCATGGAGAAGAGATAAAATGTTTTTGCTAGCACTTTAGCCACTCTCTAAAAGTTCATTAAACTGTTAATTGAATACAATTCATAATACAAAAAGCCTCTGTTTTCACTTTTGTCTCAGTCAAATAGAATTCTAGCTTTTCCTGCTTCCAGATTATGAATTGCCTAGTCACTGAAGCATCGGAGAGGCAACAGGGAGGATACAGTTTTTCGTTTTGTCCTACAGACTGTGCTGGAAGGAACACTAGCTTCAGATTCTAAAATCTTTTGACTACTGGTGGAGAGGTAAGTGCAGAAAGAACATCAAGCCAAGCTATTCCTCAAGCAATTTAGCTATCTGTTTGTCAAAAGGTTGAAATAATAGAGATTATGCAGAAGGGCCTTAACTGATATGCAGAGGCATTGTATCTCAGTACCACAGTTCAGTCTCATCCTCTAATACAGGCTGATGTGGTTTATTTTGTGTTATTTATGTAGTGAGCTTTCTACCTTATCATCTGGAAAGCATGGTATTGAAATATGAGTTTGAGAAAAAAAAAGTTTAAAAACAACTGTGGGAGTGGATTAAAAGGGACAAATAAAAATCTGCTGAAGTTTGATTCAGCAGTGACTTGCTTATAAACAACTTCAATGGCCCTGCCTGGCATCTCTTCATATTTTTTAAAAAATATCTATGGCTTTTTTGTAGAATTCCTTCCTCATATTTTAAGAGCATGTTAGTGAATTTCTATTTTGCTATCAACTTGCATGGAGGAAATGTGTTTGCTTAGAAGATTTTAACATCTGATTTCAGAAGGCAGCCCATCATCTCGAGATATTTTTTCATATATTTCTTTTACCTCATCCTTTCATCACACAGAAGGAAAAAAGACTATCTTACTAACTCTCGAATGATATTTTTTTTCTTCATATATTACATGTAAGGATTAATTCCTATTTTTCTGTAATGTTTATGTATGGGTATTCAGCAAATGTTATTCACAATAATACAAAAAAAAATAAATACTATTATAAAGAATTATAATATTAATTATTATAACTAATTAAATATTAGTATTGCATTATTCATTATTTGATAGTTTATTATAAGAATGAATGCTGACCATAACTAGGCATTTTCCCTTTGCTTTAAAAACAAATACTTGTTTCAGCTTCTACTGAAGTAGGCATGAGGTGGGAAAACAATTTGCAAGTGCAAGAGAGAGCTGTTTACAGGTCTAGATCTTTTCAACACTGCAGTCCTACTAATAGCATGTATCTCTAATTTTCTGAATTACAGTGCAACTTCAGGACTTGTTGAGAACAAAGATCCCACTGTAATGGTGTTTATCTTCAAAACAAATAGGTCTCATAATAGAACTGATGATAGGGAGGCCAAAACAATTTGTATGGTTTTGTATTTCAGAACAAAACGAGAAAGCAAATGCAGACTTTTTGTGGGAAACTGCATGTTTCAACAGATACGATGTTATGACTGATGAATCTTAACCATCAGAGATATTTGGTAGGAAAGATCCAGCTGGCAAGGTTGGTGTCAAGAAAATGAGAAAATAAGGTCTAACTTCTAATCTCTTTTCTTTCTGTGACTGCAGAGTTATGGATAGAGTAACAGTTTTGTCAGATTAAAATGCATCTAGGTTGCAAATATTTTGAGACAAATCTCAAAGTTTCCATGTGATGTCTCAAAATCTCCTGACATAATTTGTAGGATGAGAACTATAAACAATATGTACATTGGCTAATACATTTACTGGTAGGGATACACTCTGGGGGAGTGAAAAGCATGCCTTCCAGATTGTCACTGTACAGTGTGCAAGTATACTAATATGTGAGAAAAATTAAAAAACTCTCAAACAACCAAACCAAAATGTAGCTTTTAATTTGCTTACTCAGGCATTCTACACTAAAAATATCTGCATCTGAAAATAAACACATACACCATTGATTCAAGCTCTAATTTACATCCAGGTATCTTTGCTGCTGTTGAAAATAGTTTCCTGTTCTTACCAGAGAAAACATTTCCATACCAAAGCAGAAAATCTTTCTATTAGAGAAAGTAAAGAACACTGTATCCCATTACGGAAGACTAGGAAAAGGTTTTTTGTTTGTTTGTTTGTTAAATTGACAGTAATCTCTATTCATATTCATATTTTCAGTTGGCTCTTATTAGAAAAGATGCACTAAATTATTTTACATGTGCCCGCAAAGCAGTTCTGATCTATTATACCGGAGCACTTATCCTGCTGTAGTTTGCTGCTATGTACATGAAATTGTCAGAGTTAAACCAAAATAAAAACTGAAATGAAACCAAGGAAAAGTAATTGTAAGAGAAAATGTTGCAACAGTGCAATTACAGTGCAGGTAATCTCAATGAGAAACCATGTAGAAGTGACAGATGATTTTATTTTTGAATGAAATAAAACTTAAAAAGCATTGTGCTGCTTCCAGCTCATGCTCTCTTACTCACATGTTCACAAACATCAAGATGTTGGTATCCAGGTCATCTGTCTAGGAGAAGATGGGAGACAAGAGACACCAATTTTTGGGTTCTCCTCTTGGTGTTCTTGGATTCCTCTTAGGTTAATAACCATATTCTTTCCTCAGATGGGGCTTTTTATCCCTTTAGAAAATGACCACAATAACTCTCTTCATGCTGTCCCACCTCTGTGAGCACCAGGATTTACTCACTGTCCTTTGTGTTCCCATCTGTATGCCTTGTGAAGTTCAACCTAAATGTGCGCTAGGATTTTAATGATTACTGATGTGCATGCATCTATGCATGTAGCCCTTTCCTGTCTTTATCTTACTGGTGTTTCCACGGAAGTGTTTTCTCAGTCATTGTCCAGTCATATTAATTTTAATATTTCTATTAAAATTCTTTACATAATCAAACTGTAACTCTAACACATTAACTATGTCTCTCCTTTCTGGTGTCTGAGCTCCATGGATCCAAGTTCATATAACTTGAAACTAATTTAATTACTTTTAGGCATTTTGTGATTCTTACAACATCAATATTTAAAACCTAGATGTAATAACTTACAGTGAATTTTTCTTGCTAGCCTTTAGGCTGTATGAATAACAGGATGCATGCCCACAGTCAAACTGCAGTGAAAATGTTTTAAAAACTGTAACTGTATCCAGGGAGACAAGGTTAATTTTGTACAAACAAATAACAGAAGAAACTGGACATTTTGTCAAGAATGCTTTCATAGGTATGCTTCAGAGCAAAACTCCTTCTAGTGTATTTTTGGATGTATTGGACTGTTTCTGTAACTGGAACTTTCATTTATAGCATGGCCAGTGTGCTGTAAAGAAGCGTTATTATACATGAGAAATGGAACTCTCTTCAAAAAAGCCCATTCAGTACAAGTTCCATACTCAGTTCATGTCCTTGTTTAGGCTTTCCTAACATAATGTATAGGACACAGGTGAAAAGTGGAAATACTAAGACTTCAGAGAATCTTTCATCTGTCCTTAAATTCTTTGACAAAGTCAGAAACCACAATAATTGCTCAGATTGTAAAATCCCACACCAGAAGACTGTCACTACCCTTGCATTCCCTGAACACAGACAGTCTCAGCCAGAACATAAGCAATCTTTCAGATTTATAAGTTTGGTTTTTGTTTTTTAGGCTTTTATTTTTTTCATTAAAATATAGAAAGCATGGGTGACAACTTCTCTTTGTATACATTGATGTATTTGAAACCAACAGTAATGCTTGAATTGAGGTCCTTTTCTTTTGGAAGAGGCTTTTTGCCTGTTCAATTTACCTCTCCTTTCTCAATATACCACTACCAAATGTACTGATTTTCTGGACATACTCCGAAGCCTTTTTCATCTGTTCTCCCACAGAGATAAGAAACTGTGCTGCTAGTGCATGATGAATATTACTGAACTTTGGGACTTTATTTGGTATCTGGAACTTTGGAGGAATGAAATTTCATTGAAAGGATGAGAAATTAGTGTTATGAGTATTAGTATTATGTTGATGACAATGTTATTTAAAGAACTGTAAGGGCACAGGCTGGTCACCTGTTGAATGATACCTTCTGTAAATCTAAATAAATTAAATAAAATTTTTCAAAAAAGTCCAAACTTCCCACTACAGTTTCAGAAAATCCTTTAGGTGTGTTCTGGGTCTAAAGATTCAAACCAAACCAACCTTTTTCTTTTCAGCTGCATATCCTCAACTTAACCATCAAGCACATGGCTAAACCTGTCACAGTATAAATATCATATGCATTCATACATATATTATTTTGAAGTAATGCACTGTAATAAATACTAATTATTTATTATTATATGACTGTTTAGTGTATATGTGCTGCATAAATGTACTCTGTATATACTCATATTAATCAGTACAAATCTGAGCTGTAACTTACAGATCTAAATAAATAATTATGAAATTGGAAGCAAACTAGGATTTGAAAAGAGAAAAACATATTTGATGTTTTCATGTGGCTCTGTAATTGAATACCAAAGTTTTTTATTTACTGCTAAATTGATTGCTGTTACTTTATAGCTTGTCATGAAGCATCTCTTGGAGATCTTTGAAAAATAGTCAAGGATAATTTAAAATCAATTAGCTGAATGGAGAATAATTATCCTTTTTCCTGTCCAGAAAATAAAGCTCTGGAACCATGAAAATGCATCATGTTTTGGAACTGAAATCTATTCTTAGAAACATAGTGCTAGTAACACAAGCAGAGAAAAAGACTTTGATCAAGAATAATTTTATAATATTAATTTATTGGATGGCTTCTCTTAGATCTGTTGTGAGAAGTTGGATGATGAAACATAAACCCTATCCAAACTGATGCTGATATCTGCTCTGTAAAATTGTGTTTTCCTTTAAGAAGGCACCCTTTTGTTACCATGCTCTCAAAGCTTGATGTTGTTTCCACATGTGATGTAACTTAACACAACTAGCTGATCATAAATTGTAAGTGGAAACTTTCTTTCCCTGAATTACCTGCTAAAGGCAGTGATGTCTGAAAGTCTGCATCTTGGAGAAGCAGGTATCTATGAGAACAGATAGTAACTTTTGTTTAAAGATTTCTGCATGAAGTTTATTATTGCAAATGTTTTTATCTGATGTACTTTTTAATAAAAATTTCCTAGAGTAAACTGAGAAATAGATATGTAATATGAGGGATAGAAATAAAATCAGTAATATTTTATATTTTTATTATTACTAATATTAAATAGGCAACAAGATTTCCCCTCTTCCTCCTCAAAACAAATAAACAAACCAACCAAACTCCCTCCAAACCCCACAAAAAAAAAACAAAAAAGAAGAGCAACAGTTAAAGCAGATACTATTACACACATAATCTAACACACAGTATATTTTCCATGATCTGATCTTTTAATAAGAAACCTTGACAAATCATTATTCCAGATTCCGAGATTAAACTTGAGTTCCAGATCTAGACTTGAAGTCCAGACTACTAAAATGAATAGGTGTTAAGGTTAGCTTAACTGTATGAGCTGTAAAACACAGTTGTATTCATCCATTGATCCACAGAAGTGTGTGTGAAAAACACGTATGTGAAAATGTATATTTAATAGAACCTGCCGATATAAATCTTTCAGATACAAATAGAAAGAAAACAAATCTCTTGTTTCTATTCCCAAATTAAATCTACATTAAAATGGAATCAGAGTTGAGAGGATGTATCTGTAAGTTAAAGTGAAATGCATTACAGGAACACTATGATTTCTCTAGAAAGAGAAAGAATAAATTCTGGAAATTTAGATTCAAGGCAAATCTTAATAGATATCTAAGCCTCAGAAGGACACAGCTAATGCACTCAGATAACCTTAACTCTGCCCATTAGCAATCCTTTTAAACAATCAGGCAATTATTTTCCTGTAATTGTTTTTTGCACAGTCCAATTAGATGAAACCATTCCTGTTAGATTGTTTTCATTTTTATTTTCTCTTATAGTGTCACTACAGTGTGAAAATAATGTTTCCCATATCGCTCTGCATCTCAGGTCTTGTTTACACATGGGGAAGTGTTAAAAAAACATAACCAACAACTCTATGGATGACACTAATTCAACTGAACAAATGCTGGCAGCCCTAAAAAAAGTCTTATACAGCTTGTTGGCTGCCAACATCATTTCAGTCCTGCCTTGGTTATAGGCTTATTCCCAGCTGGCACAGACCTGGCACTGTGCTGAAAAGGGTGTTTATTTTCTAGATCAGGGCTCTCTAATCTGCTACATTTAATTGCTGTAAGATATCCTTTTTAGATAGGTGTCTTCAAAGCTGTTGTCAGACTAGTGATAGACGGTGATGGGTCTGAGACAATTTGAGTAGTATGGGCAACATGAGAGAGAAAAACTTTAGCCTGTCTGAGTCACTGAAAGTCTCAGGGATAGATATACAGTCTGAAAAAGAACATGATCTTTTTCTGGCCTGCTTTTTGTTCCTGACATTACATTAACCTTTGAAGAAGTCCATTAAGATTTTATGTTAAAGCTAATGGCATATTTCCCATTCACACTATTATGTGCACTAGGAATGCAAGGCTTGTATTCAGGTAGAATACAAAATAATTTCAGTATTTTGTAATAATCACCATAGAAATAACTACAGTATCTTCTGGAAGCAGTTTGGCTAAAGTGTTCTCTGAACTTTCTGCTATGACCTGTTTCTTATCCATGCTGCTTCCCTCAGCTCACCATCAAGGAGTGGATGCTCCTAAGCTTGATTCATCAGTGGGCTCCTTGTTCTTTATTGTCTTTAATTCTTCCATCCACTCAAGTTCCAACAAAAAGTTCCTGTCACTCAGCAAAACCCCCCAACTTCTACTTGCTACTTGCCCTTTGTTCTGCCCCAAAACAAATGGGGTGGAAGTGATAGAATGCTTTTAGGGAGTAATCCATATATCATCCTTTCCAAAATGTGCTATGAATGATTCTGTAAACATGGAAAATAGATGACTTGAAGTTTTGTTGATTTTTTTAGGGTGCAATTAAAAATGCACTTGCCTATTTTTTTTTCTGTACTTGCACTTGTGTATCATACCTCCCTGGGTTAGTGTAGCATAGGAACATATGTTTTGTAGCTACTAGATGAAAGTCCAAACTTGAAGGACTCATAGGAAAGTTTTCATTCTGATATTTGCCATGATTATGCAAGTTTTCTAGTTGGTTCAGGTTTCCTAATTATTGTCCTTTTTATGATGTGGATCATGTTTTAATGTCATTGGCTATGCCAAGGAATTTGTAATTCCACAATTGGTGTCCTATAGACTTTGTCTACTCATTGAATGATGTAAGTAGATATGTCATAGTAAAACTAAATATAAAAATTCTTTGAACTGTTTTAACATTCACTTTCCTAAACAAAAGTAACCAATAGAACATCTGTATTTGCAGCACCTAGAATTAATGAGTATAATTTACAATATTTTCCCATTAATTATAGATGTAATAAAGTGGATTTGTGTTCTGTGTACCATACTTTGACCATCCTTGTCTCAGTTTTTTCGTCCTGTCCCATATGATCTCAGTTCTCTTTCTGACGTGAACTGCCAGTTTTCCTCCATGTCACAAATAGTCTATCACAGTACCCTTATCTCCCTGGAATGCTTCTACTTACACAAGAGGGAAAACAATGCCAAGATGATTTTGAACATCTGTATTGATACCCCAGTTTTGCTGATTGGTCAGAGAAAGACATAACTCTTGAGTTCATACTGCTTTTAAAAATTATTTTCTCATGCTGAACTCTTTAAATGTCCGCAAACACATATACTGCTTTTCACAAATCTTGTATAAGCTTCACAACTTGGAAATTTGTAAACCCCTGCTAAGTCTAACCAATTGAAATCAGCAAATTATTTGAAAAAAAAAAAAGTAATTAGGAAATTGACAGACAGACAAACAGCAGAATAGCCAGATTCCTGGGAATGTAAGGGGATTCTCTGTACTCGCCTTTTAGCACAGCTTCACTCTGCATGTGAGATGGGGGTGATGTAAGGTATGGTTCTGCACCAGCTTAAACCAAGACAATACCAAACAGAGTGATCCAATTGCTAACCATTTTTTTTTTTGCTATGACCTTGTGCCAGAACGTATGGTCTGGTATCTAAAAGAGCTGATCCATCAGTAAAGTAATTTTTAGCATTAAAGAAAGCAAAAAACTAACATGCAAAAAAACCCCAAAAACAAACCCTCCCCCAAAAGAGAAAAAGAATTAGTATACCTGTATTCTGCTAATTTCATGGGCTTATACATTAAATCACACTTTTGTGTTCCTCAGAGTCAGAGATGTCGATGTGCATCAGGGAGTAACGAGGAGTGACTCCTTCCTGTGGCAAGGGCTGTACTTCCCTCTCAGACCTTTCTGAAGCTTGCACAGACGTCAGATGCCATCAAGCATCATGAGAAACATACATATACATATATTCTATGCTATGGTATGCTATGCTAACCCATGAATATAAATGTATACATGTATCCACATGTGCACACACACATATATACATGTGGAACTCATGAGTAGGAATTGATAAGCAGTCTTTAAAAGTATAAGAACCTTTTCTTATAAGGGGATGGGAAAAAAAAAAACCACCACAAAAACCCCCAAAACCAACCAACCAACCAAAAAACCTTAAACTAGTCTTTTCTGACCTGACTCAGCCTTCCTGGCAGCCAATAGAGAGAAAAAATGAAGCTCCTGGCCGGGGGGAATGCCAGCATCCCATTTTGTAGGGCTATCTCAAAGCATGCTTGAGTGGAAGGAAAGAAAGTGAAATTTAGGGAGAAATGCAGAGGGGGTTGATGGAGAGGGACAGGAAGAAGGAAGGAAGGGGTTGCAGTTAAGGGACTTACCTGAATGGAGCCCTGAATTTAATCCTTTACACCAGAAATATTTTTGTGTTTACATGTAGCAGACTTTGGATGACAACAGCTTCTGAGTGGTCCTCAAATTGCTGTAACTTATCCTTGAATCTTTACATACCTTTATATATAAAAAAATAAACACTACCTTAAAATTTATTTTTCACTGTTATTCAGGTGAACTGACTGCTTAAGAATAAATATGCATAGATAAATTCTGGTTTGACAAATCTAGCCTGATAAATTGGAATAGAAAAACAATTGTCATTAGTGTTGTGTAAAGAACAGTACTTGTTTCCAATACTTGAGATAAAACACACAAAAGAAAGAAAATCTCTTATCTGGTTAGCTACTTTAAAGTTCTGTGACACAGTGTTTCACACCCTAGCTGTGTCCTTCCAGAGTGTGTGATGACTGCACAGAATAGAAAATGCTCCATGATACTCCATGATACACACTGCATCTCGTATTGGGTGGGGATTAGTCATAGCTGAGCCAAGCTTTGTGAAATCTGACTGTAAATGCTGCTTGATTGCGTAAAAAAGTTTGATATTTGCCTCTTCCTCACCTTTTTTATTTTTTTTTTTAAATATGGGTTGTTTTTTTTTTTCATTTAAGATCTTCATGCTTCCTCCTCCCTTTCACATTTGCGTTAGTTTATTTCAGGACACAGGTTTTCTTCAGCAGTGACAATCAAAAGGATGAAAAATGGAGAAGGCAAAGGCAATCATCCCTTAGTTGCCCCTGTTTCATATTCTAATAGGTTAAGAAATATTTAAAGCTAATCTTAATTTTTAACTGGAAACAATATTTTCTTGTTCAAAAAGAACAAACACTGATCAATTGTGTCATAAATAAACAGACCATCTCCAGACTCTTGCTATTTAACACCCCTCCAACCCTCCTGCCCCTAAATCTAACAAGCTACATAAAGTCTGGGGAATTTGACTGATCTTTTGAAGAATTTATACACAATTTGAAAACACCTGCATCTTAAAAATGTGCTCAGAAGTTCTTGAAGTATTTGGAATAATGCTTTCAGAGTGTTTTCAGAATGTGTAGTGCTTAGCAGGTGCCAGCTGAAGCAAGTTCTACAGGTATTAGTCTGAACAGTGTTCACCTTGTTTGTGCATTAAAATAACTTGTTATAAGCCAATGTACATGGACTGCATGCTGCTTAAATTGGACTTAAGGCCTAATGAATTGTATATATGCATAATATCCTAGAACTTTTTCCTTCTAATCTGTGCTCCAACCAATGACTTGCAGATGTTTTATATGATCCTATCATATTTGGAAGCCAAAAGTAACTACTTTGTGTTGATATAATTCCAAATTCAGATGTTTCCTTTGCTTCCAACATTATTAAATCTATAAAAGGAGATCCTGCTTAGAGAATTGCTAAAAGTTTTTTTTTATTGTGATTGCTAAATATATAAAAAATGCATTATATATATAAATATGTATAAATATGTAACTTAAGGTAGTAGAAATATGGAGATTTGTATCCAAGTTTACTAACTTAATTTTAGGCAAAACTATTAATTTTCAAAGATAAAATGAGTTACTGATTTTCACAGAAATATAATACAGTTGAGGTTGGACAGGACCTCTGAAGGTCATTGGGACCAACTTCTCTGCTCAAGCAGGGCCATCTTTATCTTGTTGCCCAGAAATATATCCAGACAGGTTTTGAATATCTCCAAAGATGGTAACAGCACACCACTTCAAACGTTTGCCAAATTTCTTGCAGAATTAGTAAAATATAACTAGTAAAATATAATTAACTGAAATTAAGAAAAAGTGAGTACCAACAGCCTTGGGTTTTAATCTTAGCTCGACCTCTTCTTTGCTGTGTACCTTCTGCAACTCTATTCATCTTTCTGTGCTTCTTCTGTTACTTTTTGAGGACTGTCTTTATTTAGATTGCAAACTATTTGGACTGTCTCCCACATTTTTGCACAGTGGACCTTATGTTCTCAGTTCTGTAGCAGAGTTGTGCAATACTGATGGCCAGATCTGCCCCTATAACTGACACCTCAATGGGAATATAAAGCTAAAGGGCGAAGACCCTACATAGAATTCACCTGATAGCATGTAAGCTCCTTAGGAGCTTCCTTGAAACCACTGAGGCTGTCGTAGAAATACAATAGGGCTGAAAAAACCCAACCAAACAAACCAAAATGATTTAAGGATCACTACCAATTGCCAATTTTTCTTGTGGAGTATGGTTCCAAAGAGAGCCTGATACACATATTATTTCCTGGGTTCCCTGGGTACTTACAAACTACTAAGTGAGGAAGGCCAGGTATTTAACCAAGGAGCAATCTCTAGCCCCAAGATCAAATGGTGCCCTGACTGGACAGAAGTGCTCAGAGAATGTTTAAATGCTTCATTGCACTGAGCACATATGTGTTAAGCATATGTACAGTGCAAAACACAGGAGGCCCAGTTACTCTGATCTATTAGCACGAGTGTCAGTCTCCCAGCCTTTTATGCTTTCACTAGAGTCCCTGAATTATTTGGTTACACCAACATCCTGATATTCATCTTTGTGGTGAATATTTGCCCCCAAATATTGTTCAACATGGCAGTCTTTATTCTACTAGCACCGCTTCTAATAACACAAAAAAAATTCTACTTTATACAGTAGTAATCTTGCAGAAACTTTTAATATTTACAAAAGCTGCACTTTACTAAGTGATAGAATGACACACTACTCTGTTGCAGTTTCTCAGAATATGTTTTTGAGACATAGGACCATTATAACTATAAGGAAATATATAAAATTTAGTATGTCATATAATGTTTTTCTTTAAAAAATTGCACCTATTATTAACAAGAAAGTAGCATACCTGTTTTGGTGACACAAAACTATTAACATGGGAATGCCCTGACCCTTAGAATTTGAAGCTTAAAGGTTTGGGATATCCAGAAATACATTAAAAAGGTATATGTACATATGTACATGAATTTTCTTAGGCCACATAATATCTTCCCATAATCTGAGGGCTAAGTTACTTAAGACAAATTTGTAATGAAGTGTTACAACGTCCCTCTATGCCTCAGCTTCCCTTCCTGGAAAACGAAAAATGTGACATTTCATTTCTTTCAAAGTAATTTGAGATCTACAGATTAGAAAAGGTAACTAAGGAATTGCTGTTCCCAGGGAGTTCAGGAGGAGTCCAACCTCTATCACAGAATATTACAATAAAGCAACTTACTCAGCATAGGAGTCTATTTGTGGTTCTGATTGGACCTTGATTTTTTTGGTGTTTGTTATGCTTTTCAGGGCCCTCACCAGCACAGTGTGACATCTTATTGCAAGCCGTGGTAAAAGGTTTGGGGGTTACTTTGCATAAGGGCTATTTTATGTTCCGAGCTAGGTTTTCACCAGTCTAATAAAGCTTTCAGTGGACTTTTATTGTCATTCGTAGTTTTATTAGTCTTTTATCTGACTGTTGCTTTGGCCTTTTCCTTGATTGACTGTGCCTATAGTAGGAATGCTATGTCAGCTGAAATACTCTTCACTCTTTAATTGTAATGCTGCCTTTCAGGGAATAGAATTTCCAGAGAACAAGTCAGCTGCTGTTATAGCTAAAGTTAATGCTTTGCTACAAAGAGCCCCACGCCAAAATTGTCTCAAATTATGTAGGATATTCTTGTGTCAAAATGCTGCTTTATTATTTATTATGACTGTCTTGCAAAGCTTTGCTTTCAAAAACTATTGGGTTCTAATGATCTATGGCTTGGTGAAAGCATGTTTATATATTTAGATAAGTAATATGAAGTTTGCAGGTGTCTAGAGTAATAAATGTGAGTCTGCTTTTTCTGCCACACTGTACACATTTTTCCTCACCATGGCCGTCTAAACACCAGCATGACAGTCCCATCATACTGGCAGAATGGCTGCTACCATTTGGGACACAACTATTTGAGCAATGCCAGAGCTAATTAGTTAGCAGTTAATTGCAAAATGTATTTGGTGTTGGTTTACTAATTTTTAAAATTGTATAGGCTTTATATTAGGATTTATTGTTCAAATCTCTGTTAATCTTTACTCTGAGGGCTATGCGGGAGGTGTTTCATTCTAGTTGGTAAAGCCAGCTGTTAAAATTGTTACTGTTAGTTGACATTTACTTCTCAAGCACGTCTTCTCCCAGGTACTGAGATCTCTGCCAGGACTCTCTCTCTCGGCAGTTCTTGTTCTTCCTCCCCTCTCCTACTGCTGTCAGGCTCCAAGTCCCATGTTCATTTGGGAGAGCACAGCTTCTACTGCTCCTCGACTCATGGTACAAAACTGGATGAAGGGGTTGCTCTGCTTCCTACCCTTCCACCATGCCAAGCCTACAGTTCAACAGTGAGGAAGCCAATGGACTCCAAAACTGGGCTCCATTCTAGATGCTTCTTCCAGGCTTCAGCACTGAGGCTCATGATTAGCTGACATGGACTCCTTTGTCTCCCTTTAGTCGGAAGAAATTGATTGTGGCACTGGTGACTTCATGCATTGAAATGATAGAAAAAGACAAGATAATTGTGAATTTATATGTACAGGCTGTATCAGTTGGATGGATGTACTGGTGGCCTTTGTTAGTATATCTTTATGAGATTCCTGAATAGATTCAGTTAATGAGATAAATTATATTATTTCAGCTGTTATTTGCAGAAATTCAGATGAAAAAACACTTTTGTATTGGATATTTTAGGAACAGTTCTTGTCTGGTTTACATTGCAGTGTGAGTGATGAAAAACCATGAAGCAGGATATCCCTTTGGTAACATGGTGGAAATGATCATTGTCCCATAATCTCAGGGATACTACCAAAAGAGGCTTGTAGTTCTTAATTCTGAGCTTCATGCCTACATTATTGCTGTGAGAGCTAAATACTTAGGTCTGAGATTCACATATGAAATATGTTGATGAGGCAGGGTAGCAACTGGGTAATAACAAAGTCAAGGAAGGATTTGAAGTATGTTCTTGAGATAACTTGGTTTCACCAAATGTGTGTTCAGGTACATATAAAATATCTGAGTGCAAATGATCATATGTTCATATAGCTTATATCTGCATTTATAGTCTTTTTTTTTTTTTTTTTTTTTTTTTTTTACCCAGCAGCAATTAATAGTTTTTTCTGCAAGAATTTGTCTGGTCACCTTTTGAATTATTGTAAATTTTGAGTGCTCTTTACCTGCCACCAATATCTACAGCCAACTGGCTGGTTTTCACCTCTGAAACTGACTCACGGATGGTGCCAAATGGTTTTCTGTGAAAAACTACTTCCTTTGTATTTATTTTTATATATTGTGGGGGTTTTTATCTTTTATTTTGAACTCATCACTGTCATTTGATCTCCATCAATTCTTTCATTTAAATGACACATTAAATAAAATGAATTTGCATGGCAACAGCAGGCACAAGGCAGCCCTCAAGGGGCTATCAAGACAAATTCAAAAAGCCTGTGCTTGGGGATGTGGTTTAGTGGTGAAGATGACAGTGCTGGGTTAATGGTTGGACACAATGATCTTGAAGGTTTTTTTCCAAGCTGAACTATTCTGTGATTCTATGATTCTGTGCTATACCATATCTTGTGTATTACATGCCAGTTGAAGCTGAGGTTGGTGTTCTTGGAAGGCTTCACCTACTGAAGTTGTGGCCAGCCCCTGTTCATGCTCAGCTCAGGTGGCTACAAGAAGCAAGATGGGTATCACACCACTGGGCACC
This sequence comes from Anabacerthia variegaticeps, assembly GCA_035583185.1. NCBI lineage: Eukaryota > Metazoa > Chordata > Aves > Passeriformes > Furnariidae > Anabacerthia > Anabacerthia variegaticeps. Next base: position 121,082,334 of record JAWWEW010000078.1, on the reverse strand, counting down.
TCGTGCTGCACAGCGCTCCCAGACAGTAAAGTAGAGCAGATACGTAGCCTGTGAGCGTGGGGAATGGGCTTTACCTTAGGGCTGGGAGGCTGCAGAGGGAATTGTCTTATAGCTGAGCTGTTTCCAGACCTTGTTTCCTTTTTTTCCACTGAGCTTGTGCAATCCTTGCTTTAAAGCCCTTAAATCAACGGATTACTCTGGAAATGTCAAAACAGGATGACATGCAGTGGTGTTTGCAGACAGCATGAGAGAAGACAATAAAATTTGTATATCCTTTGTTCACAGTAGTTTAATAATTTCTTATATTCAAATTGCAATCACTGAGAAAAATTCAGATCCAGGCTAATAACTTTGGTGCCATTATTAACACATCTGGATTTGGGCCAGCCAGTCCACATGCATGTCAGTGAAATGAGATTATATGGGCAGAAACCTGAAGCAAGGTATGATACTGTGAACAGTTCAACTGTTTCCTACTAGTTGTGTCAGACAATATCAGTTTTTAGATTCTGCCCAACCCTAAGCTCATTTCTGTAATATTTACATTGTCAATTTGTCCATAATGCTGGTGTGTAGAGCAAAACTCCCAGAACTGGATACCAAAATTACGTTTGCTTGTTGTTTTTTTTTTTTACTTTGTTTTGGTTTGGTTGTTTTTGTTCTGTTTTTCATTCTGGCACTTAAAAGGCAATATTTTCACACAGAAGAGCAAGAGCGTTTTAGTAAACAAGTGCCCTAAAATAAATGCTGTGCTAAAACACACACTCACACACACACATACACAGAGACAGAGAGACATGCTAACCAATTTTTTCTTTTAAAGATGATTCTTTCTTTCCTTGGGGAATGAGGCAGCTCTAACAGGTGGAAGGTTATTAAAATCATAAGAAAGATGAGCAGGGCACAAATTTTTCCTGCAATATTGAGCAATATAATCAGAAAAATAGTATAGGTCAAATTGTTACATTGTTTGACCTCAGGAATTAAGACAAGTCCAAACAGAAGTAGTGTTAAGATTTCAATATTTAGCTCTGTTTGTTATAGGTCACTTTTTCATTTAGCACAAACTATACTTTACTCAAAATTTGTGTGATTAATGCATTGATTTAGCTTCCCAATGTGCATTGCTGCTAGGCAGATTCAGATATTATTTATTTTTATTAGTTTATAATATGTCAATTTTTCTTGCTTATCTGTCAGCTCCCACAAAAATACATAAATCAAAAATATAGCAATGTGGACACTAACAAGGCATAATTATTGTAGGGTCTGTCCCCTTTTAAAGAAAAATACAATTACCCACCAATATGTTGCTGGGATTAGGTCAGAATTTGCATAATACTGACTCATATTTTCTTAACAATTTTAGCATCAGACAATAGGTTTTGCAAATCTATATGCCTTTCCTGTTTTTCAGTTTTATTTTTCAGGCTAAAATAATAAGAAGCTCAGTCAAAACAAGATAATTATTGCAGTCTATCCCCACAGAAAACTTTAATTACTCCATGGCATGTTTCTAGGATTAGGTCAGATTTTTATAAGGCTGATTTTATTTTTTAAATAACAATAGGCAATTAAGTCTGCCAAACTATAATTTATTACAGTTGAATTTATTCATTTTTTCCACTGATAAATATTTAATAGAAAATAACTCAATCACTGCAGGAGATTAAAGAAGATTTTTACCTCAATATAATCTTAGAAAAACAGCAGACAGTTTTCTGTTCTTGGCTGTAATACCAAATAGCATCAAGTTAAATGACAAGATGAAAATAGTTGAAAAATTTTAACTTTAGTGAAATAACAGCTGCTAATGTATAGGATTAAAAAACCCCCAGTAGCAGATTATGTAACAAATAGATCCCTCCTGAAATACTGAAGACTATGGTTGGGATCTAGGGTTAAATAACCGTGATATATTTATAGAGGGCAAGGGATCACCATAAAATAAAGCAGCAAATAGTAAAGAAGTCAATGTAAAAGAGAGGCCAGGGATTTAAGGTATAGAGATCATAAATTTTCATCGATATAAACAGTCCATGTACCTCAGGACCTGAGTTTTAGCTATAATTTCAGGTCTGACCTATAGGCTTTTGGTGTTCACAGTGCATGCACGATCAAGATGCCATCTGAGGAGGTGAAAAAAAATGTTTCAGATCTGTGTGATTTACTCATTTAATCATCCCCAAATCCACCCCAAACACAACAATACTGTGTCGAATATCAGTACTTGAGAAGATTTTATTGTCCCACTAAATTACATTTAATTCTTGCTATAACATCTCATATAAACTAGTATAGTGAATGATTTCCTCCCCAGTGTGTTCTTTGGGAGGCAGGAAAAGATTGTTATATGGAATGCATAGATCTGGAAAAGGTCACCTTTTCTCTATCCCTCAGATTTCCAGAATGCACACAGATACTTTCAGTTGCAATGGATGGTTTTCTTTTTCTGCTCTAAGGTGGTACTTTCTAGTTTAAAATAATAATTATGAAAGCACCACAAAAAACCATTTGAGGCTTTTAGCTTTTTACTAATTGCTCTGAAAGAGAATTCTAAATGATTTCCAAACGACTTAAATGATTTGGCTAAAGAGCATCTTATTACAAATGGTCTGAGTTGAAAACATCGTGTCAGCACTAAATGAGGCTTTTTTCCCCCCTGCTTTTCTCTAATGGGCAGATCAGAACGTGTAAAGCACCCTCCCTGCAATGACTTTTAAATGGGCTTTGGATCAAGCCTTTATTTAGACAACGTTTTAATGGAATTTACAACACTGCCATATTTGCCATTACTGGCACGCCTTGCAGTGTTCTGTTTCCTTCAAATCTGAAATCCTCCAAACAAAGTGGGCAAACTTAACGCCAGTTTGCAATACATACCTGCCCCTCTTAGTGCAGATGACTTCAAGCCTGTCACTAGCCCTGTTTTGGTACTGATGACAGCTTGCTGAAGAATTTCTGACTTGGGGACTGGTCCAGTAACCCAGAAGCAAGACAGAAATCCTTACACGCTTGAATAATCACATTAGTTTCATCAAAACCAGTTGCATAAATTACACAACTTGAGTAATTGCCCCCAAGGCATAACCCAATGCCAACCTACCATTTACCGTCCCAAAGTTATATATTATGACAATATTTTTGAAATTCTGGGACGCTATTGAAGATACCACACTCCTGAATCCGCCCTAAATATGTAACAAAATGACTTGTAAAGCAGAACCGATTGATGCAAGTACTGTTTTTCAAACACTAAAATATCAGGAAAAGATGCCAAACAGCTTTGCTGCTGAGCGCCAGAGCTTTTATTGAGAGCCACTAGGTTGCACTGTTGTATAGTGAACCAGCTCTCCTCTGCCGTGCTGCATACGGGCAGCCTCATGCTGTGCAGAAGCTTGTAAATACTGTTTTACAGTTTTCACTAACAACAGAAGTATATAAGATCAAGAAAGGAAGACCGGCACTTGGAAATCTTTGCTTTCTCCTCAAAGGCAGGTCCAGGTCCTGGTTCCAGTTAGGGGTTTTTGTTCTGTTTTAGGTGCCCTGAAGATAACCACTCTTTGGAATTGGATTTTATTTTTCCCCTGGGAGGGAGGAGAAGTGGCTGGGGGACAGGTTCGGAAGGGGCAACCCAGCAGTTATTCTTGAAGAATTCTTGACTTGACATACATGTTTCTGGAGATCTGTCTAAAGCTGCAATGGGCCTTCCTATATGCATAAACCCTGAACACGTGCTTTCCCTCTCCGCCCTGGTTTGGCACTGTTCGATGGCCCAGACAATACAAAAGCACACATCAATTACTTCCCTATGTACATTAAACACTGTGGGCAATCACAAATATTATATGCTGTTCACGTGTGAATAAATAATTACAGTTGTATTATTTAGTCATTCTTTCCACTACTATTGTCCAAAGTAAATTTTTCCTTTAAGAGTAATATGGTTTTAATTTAGGAAGCAGTGTTTCTTTAACCTATTTGACATTATGCAAGCCTTCTTAAAGGAGGTTTAATGCTATTTCCACTCCGTCTGCTAACACAGCTCCCCGCCCAAGTGTGAGCTGTGTTTTATCAAGCAAATTACTTACAGAGCATTTTGCTGAAAAAGACATTGGGTTCATTTCTTTGCCCATATTTACTCAGCTCTGGTGTAAATCTTTTTGTATTTTTCTCTGTGGATTAGCACTTCTCTCATCCTCCCACTACACCTCTCTTCGGGGCAGTAAGCTGAGACAACAATAATGAGGAGCAGAGCTGGTGACTCTCTCCATCCTGAAGCTTTGGGAGGGAATAGGTCATCCCAGAGGACCTAAATCTGTGCTGGGTTAGTTTAGTTGGCCTACTACAAGTCACACATTTGGGAACTATCTGCTTCAGGTTTCGAATATTTCAGTAACAACGTTTCTGGCTGCTAATTAAATTTCTTTCTGCTCCAACACCGCAGAAGACAAGCAAGTTCCCCTTAAAAGAGCACCTAGATGAAAACAAACTTCACTGATTACAAGAACATGTGTTACATGTAATTAACCCATTACTCGACCCTGAAAAGGAGAAAGCTGATCTGAGGGAAAAGAGGACAAAAAAGAAGTATAGAAACCTAATAGACTGAAACAGAATTTTATCTACTGGCCTTTGTAATTTGGGGCTAAGACACTTTTTGCTACTGATCAGGTATGGTTGCCCTTTCCATTTTTTCTCAAATGAAATTGATGATTCTACTTCATTTCACCTAATATTAATAGAAAAATAATATTTTTCCATAGTATCAAAGGCACACATAGTCCTTAGCTTCAGAAAATAATTGAGGAGAACAGACACTGTGAATATTCTGCAGTGGTTTTGCCTTCATATTTAATTGCACTTGTTTTCAAATTCACAGATGCAGTTTCATTAGTATTTTACTGTGAAGCTGGTTTGCCTGTATATTTGTGGAAAGTGAATCTGCAGTTATATTGGCAAGTATTCTCGCATGAAAATTCAAACGTGCAAGTGTTTATCTTAGAGTGGATGCTCATCCATCCAGGCAACCAAAAGACTTCTATAATCTCTTTGGCCAAACGTAACTGAGCACTGGGGACAGGCAGACTTGCAGAAACTGATTTGTGCTCAGCCCTGGAACTTGCCCATTGCTCCTTGGGAAAAAAAAAAAAAATTGCTTGATTTGTCATAGCATGTAGTCTAATATGTCCTGTTTGAATTGTGGAAAGTGTTGTAATAAAACTGCATATAAGGGAGGGTACCTGCTTGCCCAGAACTTTTTCTCTATGAAGAAAATAAGAGGACATAACAGAATTGTGTTTGTGCCGTTTCCAGAGGGTGGGAGATTTTAGTTCTTAGGATAAAAGGAATCTTCTTCAAATTGTGTTTATTTCAGAAGGAACTGCACATTAGTGCAAGTATCTGTATTTACAGTTTTCCTCATATGAGCAAGATCTTTGTTAGAAATAGCTAAAAGAATACACTGTTTTTCCTGCCACTTTCACATGAGTGTTTGTAGAGTCAGGTATTTTATACTTTGTTTGAGAAATCATTGCCCATAAAATAAACAGTAGACTTTTCCTGTTTTCTGAATGTACAATAAATACAGTTTTTTCTTTCTCCTACTAAATTTCTTTCTTAAACAGGAAAATCTTAAAGCAGACTGTATTTTAATGGCCACACAACTTTTGTAGGTGAATACATTGCCCGAATACAAATACAGAAGCAGAAAGAGCACATGTTCACAGCCATGTTTATTCAGGGATCAGGCAGATGTCATGCCAAAGTCTTTGTCTGTATATATTGTCCTGCAGAAGCCAGCTGTGAAGGACAAATCTCAGGTGATGAATATTCCTTGCCTTACTCAAATGCAACTTCTGTAAATAAGTTTGTTTGCTTAGTTAATACATACATATATGCATATAATGAGAGGTTGCATTTGTAGCACGTATGTGCTGTCCTGCTAGCAGGGATCCTGACTGTAAACACTACATAGGTTGCAATCTCTGCACATTATCTCTTGTGCTGTTTGGAGAGTGTTCAACTGTTGTTTTGAGTTAAAACTACATATACCTGGTAGGAATGATTGAGATTCGAGCTCTGGCCAAAAGGCTATATGGATACAACTAGTTCAAGGCCCTGCGCTCTGAGAGCCCAGACATGCACTTTTGAAATGAATGGAAGCTTATTCAGTGATTCTCTGTGCAAACAACCCACAGAAGACAGGGTAAAGACACGCACAAATACTCATTGTTCATTTTCTGCCTTTTAAATAAATGTGAAGGGAACTAGTTCGGTCCACAATGATCTAGAATTTGTCCTAATTAGTCTTTAAATGCTAATGGATACTAGAAATGTATGGGAAACACATTTCAGAACATAATGGATATGAGTTTGGACTACAGCTCCTCCAATTAATACTGAGCATATTTTTATTTCAAAATTTGGAATACATTTATGAGAAGTGGATGCAGGATATATATAACTAATTATAGCATAATGAATGGAACAGATCATGTCCTTTCTCTCCTACTTCCCCAGTCATTTTAATATAGTTTCTCATGTCTGAAGGTAGTTATACTTATTATAATAATTCTCAATCTCTTTTGCTTTCATTCTCTTTTAGTAGAAATAATCAACTGATTGACTGTTAGAGAATTAGCCCAGAGAACCCTCTTTAGTTTGCACTCTTTTGTCTTACTAGACTGGTGAGCAAATTTGAGCTGTGACTCTCACACACAATTATCATTAGGTGAGCGTGTTTCCATCTCATTTTTTAGAGCAAGTCTGTGTAGTATGTGACTGTATTTTCATATTAGAATTCAAGAGGGCATATGTGTGTATACAGTACTGTATATATTATGCATACAAAGTTGTTGTTCAAAAGACTTCTATCATCTATTCCCTTGTAACACCTCTATACTTGAAACATGGTGCTGTAATGTGCCTGTACCAATCAGAAAACTGAGCGATCATAACCTCTTGCTTACATCTAAGCAAAAAATATTTCAACTGTCACATCAACAGAGTAAATCCCATTTTATTGAGTATACTTGGAATATAAAAATGATAAATGCTAACAATTAGATGTGAGTCATGTGTGCTTTGCAGAGCTTTAGAGTCTGAGCATACAAGATTCTCTAAGTCTGACCTTCTAGAGTCATCCATGGTATATAAGGAAGAACTATGTAAGCAGGTTATGGAAATGTGTGATTAACCCTTGCAAAGGTGGACAGTGAAATGAATGTTTGTTGAACCTTTCATTAATAAGGCTGAATCACTTAAATATTTATTTTCTCTGCATACAATAAGGACCCAGAAAAGCATTTGTTTCTCAGAAATTCTCTACATGGGTTTTTTTTCTTCAAGATTGTATCAATACAACATCAGGCAAACATTATCCCTGGAAAACATGCTTTCCTCCAAAAACCAGAACTGTATTTTCAGGTCTAAAAAGACTTGACACACAACTTGACCTGATCAAGGAACTACTCAGGCAAGCTGCATACCGATGACCAGTTATCCCTCTTTGTTACAAAACAGACAGACACCAAGGCCTTCAGATGTAGATAGGAATACACAGGACTCTGACTTTTTTTTAACTGGTCTCACAGGTCACTATCTTGTTCTGCCTGTGACCATCGGTAGAACAGAGAAAATATCTAAATGCTGGCCTCAAGAAAACCTCTAGACACTATGTAATAGTCTGTTATTAGCAAGAAGTACGTTTGATAAAAGTTGCAGAAAAATATTAAGAAATTTGCCTGTCTCACAGGAGGGAACTTGGGATGCTATCCCTGGATTCTGTTAAGCTTCCTTTAGTTCTGTATTACCCACAGGCTCATTCTGTGAAAATTTAATAATGCAGATCTTTATGTTTCAGTAATTCATTGCTAGATAACAGAAGGATCCTTCTGTCATACTCCCGACTGCAAAGCTGTTTCAGCACACTGTGTCATATTAATGACAAAATAGGGGAGCTAGCTATTAAAACAGAGGGGGTACAAAATCCCTTTATGTACTGGCCTGTGAAGATTTTGCTAATTAAGCAAAACCAATACCTCAGTTCCTTGCATTTGGCCAAAGAAGGAAAGCCCTATATGTTCCTTCCTTTCCCCTAAACTTTGCTTTTGGACCTTCTGCTAACAACATGAGGCCCCGTATATAATTTACAAAGTAGAAGCAGAAGCACACTGCTATGATACGAAGTCTCAGTTTTGCTACTGTCTACAAATTCTTTTGGTTTATATGTCATTTTCCATGCTTGATCCATAGAAGAAATAGGAGTCAGAGGCTGTTCTGATCTGAAAAGCCTGGCTCAAGTCATAAGGATGCATGACTTCAACTCACTCTGCATCACAGCCCAAATGGCAGATGTTCTGTAAAAATGCACAACTTCTAAGTCCTGCATTTTTTAAAAAAGTTAAACTTTAAAGAGTGTCTTTAATTTCACCCTCTGGGGCCTGTCAGGCAAGCAGCTGTTGAGACACTTATGCTGCTGCCACTAGGCTGGGATGGGGAAGCCCCATGCACAGGCACTGGTGCAAGTCTGCATCTGGCTTGTTGTCCTCTGAGCACATGTAAGCAAAAACCTTGGAATATTGCAAGAAACTATAGGTAGTTCCAAGCAGCACAAGGACAGTAGCACTCCTACACTTGAAGTTACCATTCACTCCGAACTGTGCTCCACTTGGAGGTGAGACAGGATTTTGCTGTGACTGAAGAGGCAGAATATCTCTCAGGTGGTAAGGTTAAGGAACTGGTATGTCCTGCAACAGGGATCTTTCAGGCCATTTCAGTGTTTTGTGGGACCATTGAGCAAAACTTTACTCAGCTCTCTTTTGGAATGCATCCAATCTCAATCAGCAGGATCTTGCCAGTCCAGAGAATAAGGTTTTTTCTACCCCCCTTTATTTTTATAGGCAGCTCCCCAAAATCTGAAGATGTTTTTTGTCTTGCGGGGATTAAGATGCATGGCTAGTGGGAATTGGGCTGGAGAGGTGATGGATAAAAAAAGGTGGGATTTCTTGTAGAATGGTAGGGCAGAGAGAAGTTTGATAAAGACTCCAATTTACTTCCCGGTGGAAGACACCTTTTTCATTAATAGTTGCATGTGAGCTAACTGTATTTCCTTTTCTAGATGTTTCTTCATACTAACGTTCTCTACCAATGAATATAAATGACTAATCAGTTTCCCTTAACCACCCCAACATTTCTTATCTTGAAATTGAAATGCATACAGCCAAATTGATTTCAGTGTTGACCCCTACCTGTTCCAACATACCTTGTTATGAAACCTAATATTCCTTTTTTCATAGCTGTTATTTATAGGCTTTATTTTCTATCATATGCCTTTCTGTACCTCAAACAATACCAAATGCTCTTTTGCATCTGCAATTCTCCTCAATTCATATGTGTATCTTGAGGCACACAAAAGATACAGGACTTGAGCAAGATTTAACAGGATAATAGGAAAAAAATCAAGCTTTCAGACATCCAAAACTAGTCTCTGGAATTCTTCTGTTTGGAAGCTGGCCTAGTGTAACATTTTACGTAAAGAGTTGTAATGTTTGTTGTTCAGAGGGAAGTTCAAAAGCCCCTGAAGCCTATGCTCATATGTGCAATGTTGGGCTATAGTGTGTGTGTGTGTGTGTGTGTGTGCGCGTGTGTGTGTGTATGTGTGTCCATCCCCAGGGAATGGTGGGGCGCGGTATAGGGAAGAGCTGATGAGGAGTTTGGATGAAAGGACTCTGTGCAAATGTAAATACAACTACAAGGTATACTATGACTGGAAAGGATGAAAATACCCTGTGGAGTCTTACAAATACTGATTTCAGAATGTGTAGTGTTAATGGAGATGTTGTGATCAATGCTAAAGTAGTGGTAGGGTGAAAGGTATTTTTTGCCTTATAAAAGAGAAGCACACTAGAAATCAGGTTTAAAAATCATATTTCTTTGACAGGATCTGTTTTTCATGAAACTGTGTTGACTTTGATTTTGCTACCAGCCATTAATTCTTTAATGCCTTCATTTTCTATCAGCATTTCCATGACTTTGAAAAATACTAATAGTACAGTAACATGTTCATGTCTGCTGCCTAAAAAATTTTCTTTTGCCTTTCTCTGAAAATGACTGTAAGCTTTAAAAAAGTTCTGAGGGTTTTTTGTTTGCTTTTTTGTTTTGTTTTTCTCTAAAGAAAAATACATGGGGAACCTTGGGAATACTTTTTTCTTTTTCTATATTCGTCTTGTGGGGACAGGCTTCCAGTGCCCTGTTAGTTATCCAAAACCTTTTCTTTAGCAAGGTGAGACTTCTAGCCTGAAGAGATTTGAGGCTGCACTTTCAGTCCCTAAGGGAATAGGTGTATATGCTTGATAAAAACCCCTACGTGAGAACTACAGCCTTGGACAAAAGTCCCCTGAGGGAAATGTTTCCTCCAGTTCATGTGCCCCTACTTAGTGTTAGAAGTTTCTGAGTGAAGATCAATAACCTGGAACTAAACCTGAGGAGTTTAGCTTTGTATCAGGTTTTGCTCTATGTACGGAAAATCAACAATCTGACTGTAGAGAACTGAAAACATGAAACAAATATGGATTTTATTGTAGCTCACTATTATTTAAAAGAACCTATATCAAACCCCTGCCTTTCTTGGTTTGTCCAGTCTAATTTGGATCAGTAATCAGAGTCTGAATTACCGTTAGTGCTGCTGTTTGGGCTCTTTGTCTTCATTCACTCCTAACACTTCCAGTGCATAGCTAAATAGAGCCCTCATATGCTGAAAGCATTTGGAAAAGCTCATACATCATTCATCCAGAGAGGAGAAATGAAGTAAGAAGGAAAGGAGTGGAGTGTCTTTGTTTCTTCACAAGGACTGAACAGAGTACTGAAAGACTGATAATAAGGTTACCATTTAGAAGAGACATTATTAGAAATGCAAATTTAGACTAGGGAATGCTGAATATCTTTAATTTAAAAAGTAATTTTTATGAGATTTACTTACAAATTCGTTAGAAATGTAATCCCATTAATGGCACTACAGGTTCTTATGGATGGCAATGACAAAATGCAAAAGAAGAGCTTCAGCCCTCTTTTTAAGGAGTGCAGCCATCTTTTCACCTATGTATTCTGTGCTCTCATTTAGAAAAGATGTATTTATATCATCATATGGTAGAGTCCTGGCAACAATAACATCTCAATTGCCAGAATATGCTTACAATGGGTGGCTCTGCCTCTGAACACTCAATTAAGTGCATTTTTTTCTTACAGAGTCCCTGTGGTACATTAAGTTTTACTGATATCTAATAGCTTCAGCATCTCTAAGGAAACTCGCCTTGATTTTATTAACCTAAAAGATTGAAGAACAAAAGGCATATATTGCTGACAGGTTAAAAATTCCTTAACAAAGGTGTCTCAATTGCTTTCCTTTGTATATGCTGTGGCAACTTCCACTGTTCATTCAAAACGACTTTATTTTGGACTCAGTAATTTTCTGTGAGGGGTGTCTTGTGTGCTTTCATTGTTGCTTGGATTTTTTGTTTTCTTGTGTGTTTTGGTTTTGTGTTGTTTTTTTTTTTTTGTTTTGGTCAAGACAGTTTTGAACAAAGTTGTCAATTTGTTAGAGGTTAGAACCTTTCCCTGTGTCTTCAAAAATCACCTCTTAGTCTCCTTCACTCCATCTCTCTGTCAGAATGACTATTAAAGCTAAAGTAGTGTGTAGTGATACATACGTGATAACCAACAACTTTGGCCTAAGAGCTTATCTGTTAACGGTGTCAAATGCTATCTGATAATCAATATAGTTGCTCTTGTGCTATGTGTCTGTGTTTCTGGAGGCGTGACCATTTGCAGATGCATGTTCTGCTTTCTATCCTTTTGCCTCTTGGTGGTTGTCAGCCTCCATATCTGTGTCTTTCAGCAGGTTTCATTAAAACCTGTCTATAGCAGTCAAAAGAAACCTGCAGCTTTGGAGGATCCCCAAGCCTTAGTGAGCTGTGTAAACTGTGTAAATCTATTTAATGCTAAGAGTCTCACAAAAGAACTCTAAACTTCTGCTCTATATACTAAGGAATTGTGGATGAAGGAGATTTCTTTAAATTAATATGCTGCTGTTCTCAATTCTAGTGACTACCCTACAGTGGTCCTGCTTTTTCATCCTTATCATGCACCTCTGTTTTGCAGCACACAGTCTAGAAGTCCTTTGTTCCCCAGAGATCGAAATAACACCAATAAATTATCCAAGGATAAAGGGATGAGTTTAAATCTTGCTCATTTTTTAAGATGAAAAGGAACTGGTTTGATACTAAAATGCATTTCTTTCTTCATTTTTTGCAATTTCAAGGAACATCAGAGTAAGTGTGTATATTTATGAAAGTGAAAATGTTCTATAGGGTTTTGCAGTGATAAATACCTTACAACACAGCCAACTTAGAGCAGGGAGTTTGAGCGTCAAGGGAAACATTAGGTATGTCTTATATCACACTTCTGTGTGAGTAATCTGCAGATTTGTGTATATTTCATGTTTCGTTGCTCCACTTAGAATCACAGAACCATTTAAATTGGAAAGGACCTTTAACATCATTGACTCCAATCACTAACCTAAAACTTCCAAGTCCACCACTAAACCATGTCCCTAAGTGCTATATCTACCCATCTTTTAAATACCTTCAGGGATGGTGAATCTACCGCTTCCCTGAGCAAGCTGACCCAATCTTTGATAGCCTTTCCTGTGAAGAAAGTGTTCCTGATATCCAATCTAAACCTCTCCTGGTGCACTTGGAGGCCATATTCTCTTGTCCTATTGATTGCTACTTGTGAGAAGAGATGAATCCTCACCTCACTACAACCTCATGTCTGGTGGCTGAAGAAAGTGATAAAGTCTCCTCTGAGTCTCCTTTTTTCCAGGCTAAACAACCCCAGCTCCCCCAGCCGGTCCTCATAAAACTTGTGCTCCAGCCCTTTCACCAGCTTTGTTGCCCTTTTCTAGAGCATCCTCCAGCACTCTGAGGGCTCAAAACTAGACACATTTCTCAAGGTGCAGCCTCACTAGTTCTGGCTACGGGGGATGATCACTGTCCAGGTACTGCTGGCCACATTATTTCTGATACAAGCCAGGATGCTGCTGGCTTTCTCAGTCAGCTGGGCACACTGCTGGCTCATGCTCAGCCACTGCTGACCCAGGTTCTATATCACTGAGCAGCTTCCCAGCCACTCTGTAGCACTGCATGGGGTTGTTGTGACCCACGTGCAGCAACTGGCACTTGGTCTTGTTGAACCTCATACAACTGGCCACAGCCCCTCAATCCAGCCTGTCCAGATCTCTCTGCAGAGCCTTTCTGCCCTCCAGCAGACCAACACTACCACTCAGCCTGGTGTGATCTGCAAACTGACTGAGGGTACCTTGATCCCTTTGTCCTGATCATTGCTAAATATATTAAACAGGCCTGGCCCAAACACTGAGCCACGGGAACACCACTTGTGACAGGTCACCAGCTGTATGTAACTCCATTCACCTCCACTCTCTGGGCCCAGCCATCCATTCAGTTTTTTAACTATCAAACAGTGCATCCTTCCAGCTGTGAGCAGCCACTTTCTTCAAGAGAAGTCTGTGTGGAATGGTGTCAGAGGCTTTACAGAAGTTCACATAGACAACATCCACAGTCTTTCCCTCATACACTAAGCATGCCGTCTTGTCACAGAAGGAGATCAAGTTGGTACAACAGGACATACCTTTCATAAACCCAGGCTGGCTGGGTCTGATCTCCTGGTTGTCCCGCATGTGACATTTGATGCCACTCAAGACCAACTGCTGCATGACTTTCCCAGCACTGAGGTCAGGCTGACAGGGCTGTAATTCCTTGGATCCTGTTGACCCTTCTTTACTTAAGTATTTCTACCCTTACCGATTCCTTTTTCTCTATGTGGATGTTTCTAGTGCCAAAAGGATGACTGAAGGGCTGCTCAGGAGATACAGTGAAACATGAAGGAGTCTCAAATTAGGAAAACATTCTAGAAAACTGCATATAAATCTCTGTCCTTTGAGCTGAAGTAATTTGAGGCACAGGAATTTGATTTGGCTGTGAATGATGCTGTGCTTTTCAAACATTTTGGACCCAAGAGCATCACCCATCCAAGCTTTTCCCCTACACACAACTTTGGTTGGGAAACTGCTGGTCAGTACATGGACTGCATGTTACAGCTGTCTAAATAATGACAAAGCAGCTGAAACAAAGGTGCACTGAGAAAAATTCAGGTCATGAATTGCTGTGTCATGTAGGTAATAGAAAATGAATTCCCATAATAAAAGTACATTGTGCCCCTTAAAAATGCAGCTTTAAGGGCTGAGACAGAACTGTGTCTCTTTAAAGCAAAATTAGAAGTCTTTTGCCTTGCAGCAGAGCTGTGTGTTTCAGGGTTAGGGAATCCTCCTCTTCCTCATTTCAAGGGAGTTGCTCATTTGGTCCCTGCTGTCTCATATTCTGCAGTCAGTAAGTACCTCTCAATTTTTAAAAATTATCATGTTAGAGGCCTTACCTGGCATGAAAAATCACGACTTTTTCTTGCTTAAATAAAATGCAGGGGATTAGAGCCCCAGAAAAGACACTGTCTCCTATTTTTTTTTTTTTTTAACTTGTTATCCTCTATTTCCTAAAGATGTTTGGAAGCTTCATATTTTACTTTAATGGAGAGAGGTAACCTTGGCTTTCATGAGGACAGTGGCAGGATTTTCCTGTTGGTGAAATTCAGAATGCTTTTTCAGAGAAAAAGGCAGCCTGTGAGAAGGCTATGACTGGGAGGGAAAGCCTGGGAGGAGAAATGCTGGAAATGCAGAAGCAGGGCTCGGGAGCTGCCCGGGGCCAACAGCTGGGGAGAAACCGCACTCTGCTTTCCTCCAGGAACATTTGCTGCAACACATCAACGTCTGCTCCAACACATTCCCATGATTAGTGTGGTGGTCTTTTAGCAGTGACCTCTACTTAGTATTCAGCTTGACATATTAATCTTCGCCAAAGTAAAAGTTAATTCTAAAATAAACGTGTTAACCCTTATATTTTCTGCCACTTCATTTGCTGCAAATTATTCTGGGACAAATTCTGCTGTCATGAAGATGAGGGCAGGCCTTGTCCCTGGCTGGAATGGGAGTACAATTGTGCCTTTTCTGGATATTAATTGGCTTCTTTTTTTGAGAGGGATATTTCAGCGTTCCTAACAAAAACAGCTGTACTGCAAGTATAAAGATGAAATATTTTCAGGTGTGCAAATATTTTAATACGAGTGTTTTCCAGTGGCAGAATGAGTAACATGATCCTCGCCTTTTCTCTAGACAGTACAACATCCTTTTCAGTGATCCCTCTAAGAGCAGTCCTATAGAAAGAGTAGAAAATAGTATTTTCATAGGGTTGAACTAGCTTAAAAAATATAGCAGAAAAATATCTTTGTGACAGCTATACAATTAAATGCAATGGGCTCAAGTATGTAAAAATAAGGCAATTTTAATTTTTTTTCTTTTTCACGTAGATAAGACTTTCTGGATAACTTTTGTCAAATTTTATCATTTCCTTTTCTACTGTTTTTACTCAGAATTATTCCCATAATGCTATTTCAATAAAATGGTTTGGGCGATCTTACTGGAAACCATTAGTCCAGAAAAAACACTTTTTAGTTTCCTGTTATTTGTCCATATCTTTAGAAGAGCCAGATCCTTTAGAAGAGGGTCTAGCTGCTTCTCAGGAAAGTCTGTCACTTCTTTGTACTCTCCAGATTGCCCTTGGCTTCTTTTTCACTATTGCATATGGTGATGGTGAAGCACAGGTTGGCTCTGTTTTTAAAACAGCAAAGCACATGAGCATGTTTGCACTCAGCCATGGACAAATCAGATGTATGCAAGCCTGACTGTTTCTATAGTGGACAAAAGAGTTACCAGTTTTCTTTCTGTCCGGCTGAAAGGAAAAATTATTGACAATCAAATGACTGATTTTAAAATTGGTCTTTCTTCAAACTGAATCAAGGAACTATGTGAATCTTTACATTTGCTTTCCAGGAAAGAAATGGCACTATCAAAGACACGCAAACACAAGTGCAATTTATTTTAGCTCATAGGTTGAAATTAATGTTTCTATGATCTGGAAGTATTTGAATATAAAAAAAAAAAAATAAAAAATCTTGTACTGTCTGATTCCCTACTCCAAGTGACAACTCCAAAGAAATGCCTTTATACACTGTAACCTCTAGTTTCTTCCTCATACCCCACACTGTAATCTGTATCCATGGTAATACATTACTCTTTTCAGCAACCCAGCGGTTTGGGAAAATTATGAAAGAAAGGTCTTTCACTGTTAAAGTTGTGGTAAAATGTCATCAGTTTGACAGAGAGATAAAATGCTCTTAGTATGAAGCTCCAAACAAATTGGAATTTGGTTTGTTTCAGGTTTCCTTATAGACTCTGAAATATTGAGCCTAGGCTCATCAAAACATTTTCTTGAGTTTGCTTTTACACAGGCCTTAAGCCCAGTTTCAAAAGAATCCCGGACCAGTTTTGAGCAGTTTATGGGCTGACTTTAACATAAACCAGATCACAGTTAGTGGACTTGGCTGAAATTCAGCCTGAGCTTTAAAGTGAGGTTGAACCTGGAAGTGAAATTTTGTGAGTGAAAACCCAAGCAGATGCGAACAAAAAAAACAAAGTTAGCAAAACACTGCGCATTGATCCTGTGGAACTTCAAACAACAGGATTTGACGTCCTAAGAAGAATTCAATAAAAGCTAAAGAACCAGTTAAACTTTTTATTTCATTTGGGAATTTAGCTTTTATTTTTAAATAAACAGAGTAACCACTACATCAAACAAATTATTGAATGCAACCTGAGATTCTTGTGATGCCTGGTATAATTTAAGTGGCAGAAGAATGTCATATAAAACCTTTAGGAGAAGATTTTCAAAAGCTCTTAGCATTGATTTAGCTTGTCTGTCTTTAAAATTAATGGGAGTTGGATTATTGATGTCTCTAGAAGCAGTATGGACAATTGTGGAAATCCCTTGACTACTAAACAAAGGTAGTGGGGTCCTAAATGAAGTATCTGTAGATAACTTCTGCCTGAAGCAACTATGGTTGCTTTGTAGCTGAGGATGGACCCTGGGTTTCTACCTTAAACCTGAGTCCGATGCTAACTTTTTATTTACTTCCCAAAAGTCACCCTTTCTCTTAGAAACGGAAATGCTCTGTTCTGTTCTGAGGAAAAATTTTATGAGAAGCTGGATAAAAACTGGGTATATGTTCTTTTTACTATAATGCTACCTGTCCCTAAACCGCACTTTATTTTTAGAGTAATAGTCAAAATTTAGGCCAGGGCATTAAATCTCAGACTCAGAATTCTTACATTAGGCACTCTCATCAAAGTCTGTATAAGTAGTCTTTCTCATGATATTTCGTTGATAAAACTGGCCAGTGAGTTAACGTATTGTAGTTTTCTTCTCTGTTTATCTACATAGGATTCTGTCAGCCCAACTTGGCAGTTATTACTATTATTATTTTTACTTCAGGACACCAAACTGTTTCTAATGTTTTCCTTTACTGCCACACTCTTTTCCTGCTTTGCTTATTTCTGGTATTGATACCTTGCTTCTCCTCTTCTGCCTAATGATGTACATGTCAAAGCAGACCACCTTTCAAAGCTCTCTCAGAAAGAATGGGGGAGGGTGCAAGGCAGCAGCAGTCAATCTTTGAAACATTGAAATATGGAATTTTGAGTAAGAGGACAATGGCAATTGTCCAAATAAGACAGAAGCTAGGAGAAATTGGTATAAAGTAGGTTCTGTGTTTTGTAACAAGGGGAGCTGAAGCTTCACAATCTACCACTAATTTTTTTTTTTTTTTTTTTTTAATTCTTATTACGGTGTTTCAAGTATTGTAGTCTTTGTGGTCTGACAGACAAGTTTTATGCATCCTGTCTCTGTGGCAGTGGGCCTGTGAAGAAAATTAAGAAACCAGCCATAATGCCTTAAAAACTGAGGCTTTTACCATATCGTAAAATGGATTCCTTGCCTTTTTTCCCCTGAGTCACCATTCTCCTTCCCAAAGCTCCTTGAGAAAACTTATCTCCCTAGCCTAATATGCAGGAATTTGCCTTGGCAGGACTAGGTGAAGCCCCCTATTAGTCTTTAGTTAACCCTTTCCCCATTGGTTGTTATCCCTCGATGTCTATTGGTTGTAACCAAAATCTTCTGAAAGCCTTTATATACCCCTGACCATGTGAATAAACTCTCTCTCTGCATTCTCCCTTGCGGTCTCTGTGTGTCTCTTTCCCGGGGCATCTCAGGGACCACGTGGCCGGGGGAGAACGGAAAGGGGGAGTGTTCCACCACACTGTCGCATGTCTCCATGGTTGACTTAATGTCCCTAAAATATATTTTATTAGCCAATTTGTTAATTGGCTGGCTTTTTGGTTTAGAAACATCTAACTGTTGGAATGCACGCAAGGTCATATACCATACCTTCTAGGTTTAAATTAAAATATACGCAAGAGACATAATCTGTATTTGAAATATAGTTTCAGCATCATGAAACAGAGGGCCCTATATAATCTATACGCTGTTAGCATACAAAATCACTAGCTGTATGCCTTCTTCAGAAAATAGTAATTTTACAGTATTTTGCCATTTGAACAGTATTAATTTAGAGAAAAACATGCCAATACAACTGTTTATAATGTTACACTATATTTTAATTAATCTGGATTGAAGACCCATTTTCCTAAGCACTGTAAACCACAGGGCCCACACCTGGCATGTTTACCGTCCTGCAATCTGATTCATATGTATAAAACAGGACTAGTGCAGAACATCACTGGAGCCATTTGGGACTGCAACAGATGGAGACCTGTCCTGAGGCAGAAGATAGGCAAAGAGAAAGAAGATGTGAAAGCCAATTGCTTTCTGAAGTAGCTTTCTTCTGGGAGGTCCCAGATCCTCTGGAGATAGAATAAAAGAATAAATGAGAATCAGAGTTAATCACTTGTCTCTGAGAGCTAACTTTGGTAAATAGCTGTTTTCTTTAGATTTTTTTTAACTTGGAAGTGTAAACCTGCATAGTGATTTGGAGGCTGTAGCAAAGGTCAGTACAAGTAAGGTAAAGACAGTTTCTCACCACTAAGGAAGAAAATTGGGTGAAAAAAGGAAACACGGAAAATATATTTTCACAGAATCACAAAATGAAGGACCTCTGGAGGTCATCTAGTCCAAGTACCCTGCTCAAACAGGGTCACCTACAGCTCATTGCCCATGACCATGTCCAGATAGCTTTTGAATATCTGCAAGGAGGGAGACTCCCCAATCCCTCTCTCTGGAGGTTTTGCAGAAGCGTTGCTACTCTTGCAGTAAAAAACTATTTTCTGATGTTGAGAGAGGACCTTATATATTTCAATGTATGCCTCTGATCCTGTCACTGGTCACCACTGAGAAGAGCCTGGATCTGTCCTCTTTGTATCCTCCTTTCAGCTATTTATATATCTTAGATAAGATTGCCCATTATTGATTCTCTTCTCCAGGCAGAACAGTTTCGTCTCTCTTAGCCTTTCCTCAATGGAGAGATGCTTCTGTCACATAAACATCTTCATGGCACTTAGCTGGAAATGTCGGTATGCCCAGCATGTCCAGTCTGTCCGTGTGTCTCTTGTGCTGGGCAGCCCAGAATAGAACCCAGCACTCCAGGTGTGGCCTCATTGGGGACTGGAGAGGGGGACGGGTCACCTTCCTTGAGCTTCTGGCAATGCTTTGTCTGATACACTCCAGGGTAACACTCATCTTCTTTGTCACAAGAGCACAATACTGGCTCATGTTCAACTTGGTGTCTACCAGCACACTGAGGGTCTTTTTTTTTCCAAGCTGCTTTCCAGCTGTGTGGCCCTCAGCATGTACTGGTGCCTGGGTTTATTCCTTCACAACTTCAGGACTTGCATTTTCCCTTCTTCAATTTCATGAACTTCTTGAGGTGTCTGTGAGCCTGTTTCTCCACACTTTTTAGGTCCTTCTGGATGGCAGCATGATCCTCTGGCATATCAGCCACTCCTCACAAGTTTGTGTCATCAATGAACTTGCTGAGAGTACACTGCCCCATCACCCAAGTCATTAATGAAGATGTTGAAAAGGATAGGACACAGTACTGACACCAAGTTACAGTACTATTTACTGGCCTCCACTTGAACTTTGTGCCACTGGTCACTGCGTCTGGATATTCAACCAGTTTTCAATCTACCTCACAATCTGTTCATCCAGCCCATACTTCATCAGCTTGCCTCTGAGAATCTTATGGCAGATGGTTTTGAAAGCCTTCCTAAAGTCCAAGAAGAATATATCCATTGCTCTCCCCTAATCTCCCAAGCCCATCATTTCACCATGGAAATTAATCAAGTTGCTCAAGCATGAAGAACTCTGAGTTCTTCTCAGAGTCTGGCCTTACTGGCAAAGCAGTGGTTCTAGAGAGTGAAGTAGGCAACGTACATAACATTAAAGCAAGAAGAAGGAAAAGAAGCATATGCTTATTCTCTGATAAAATGAAGATACAGCTGTCTCAGGGCCCTGTGAGAAAGCCCATGCGTCTTCCAGCTGGGCCTTTGCTTTAGCAAGATTTGCTACCTTAGTGTCTCACTACTGCTGATGTGGTTTGTGTCTTGCTTACCTGCTTTTCAGGAACAGTGCTGTGCAAGCTCTTCTGCTAGGACTGGGAATGTGAAAGCTTTCCAAATTAGTCAGGGAGGCCTGGCTTTTGCTAGTGAGAAAGAAAAGCAAGTAAATGAAAATAATAGGAATTATACATGTCCCACCAGGAACCCAAAAATTGCTATTGTGAGTTAAACCAGTCTCCACTAAAACATATACTGCATAGTATGTACTACTTTGAATTAAAGTTATGAACTCTTATGATAGCAGTGGTAAGATAAAGACCTTATACAGTTATTTTGAAAACGTAGTATATACTTGCTCTTGCCATCTGGTTCTGTAAAAAGGAATTGACTCACATTTTAGCTTTCTTCCTAAAAGATGTTAAATCTTTGGTATTTATCACTATATCATTGTGCAATATGTTGTTCATTATAAATTCTCTGAAAGAAATTAAAAATGGAAAAAAATTATTAAGCACCATTATTATTCTAGTCTTCACGGTTTTGTCCTAACTATCCTCTGGTGCCTGTTGGGAAAGACTTCTGCCACAGTACATGTGAAACAGAGACAGAGGATTATCCAGACTATACATCATGGAAAAGGAAGCCCCTGGATACAAGACCACCGCTGTGACAACTTCCAAAGGACCAGAGACTTTATAAGTCAACATTACCTGCGTCTTTTATGTATGGGTTTTCCCCTGTTTAGATTGTAATCCCTAGAACCCCCTGCACGTACGTGAAAAGAGCGTTCCTTTTTTCCCAGTTATCCAGCCCCGCCCCCCTCCCAACCTTATTGGATGTATCACCTGTCATTCCCTACTCCTGGGTTCCCACTGGGTTTTGGTCCTCCTGCTCCCTTATTGGCCCCGGTGCTCCCCAAACCACACCACTCCCCCTGAACCCTTACCCATTCATATCCTACGTCCCAAACCCTGCTCAAAGGGCCTGACCCTTAACACTGGACACAGATTATTAAAGGCTTTTCTATGGCCGCTCAGTTTAGGGTTGCTACGTCTCTTCACTCCTGACCACGTGGAGCATTTTGCAATTCCCTCCAGACCCCTGGAGGCTGGGGAAGTAGAGGAGCCGATTCCCCCACCACAGGTGTTCGTTGCCATCTTCTTTGCTTTCCTTTTATTTTTTTATTTCATTTTTTTTTTAATTTTCAAACATTTTGTTTCTTCCCCCCCAGGGAATCCCGAGACCTCTTCCTTACTGTTGCTTTTTGTTTGTGTCCTTTGCTTTATTCTAAGGTCTTCTTTTTTTCTATTTTTTTTTCCTGTTTTTACTTCAACTTTTCTGCTCTCCCTTCCTTAAAATCTCTAATTGCTCTGTCATTGCCTTCTTTCTTTTTCCCTTCCTCTGGCCTTCTTTGTTTCAGGTATAGTAGAGTGAGAAGCACTCAGTTAAGCTCGATTCAAGTTGAGGAAACAAAACATCATCCCCTAGTTGCTTACAGCCTTTCAGAAAATTTGCTTTCTAAACCTGAAGAAGTTGATGTACGAAATTATCTTTTTGCATATTTGAAGGCTCTTCAGAAAACAGCAGAGGAATGAACATTTGAGAGGCATTGGACCAAAAACTAGAACCATATTGTGTTATCTCTGCAATGGTATTTAACTGAAAAGACAACTTTTTATTATTTTTTAATTTTTTTTTTTATTACTGTAATATACATGGATAGTACATTCAATTCCAATTTTACTGGGTTTTATGCAAAGATCTCCATGTGTTTTGAAAAAAAGGATTGATTTAGCCTCTCAGTCTTTTGATAGGAGTACTATTATTTTCATTTGAATTTCACTGATGTGTACATAGCTGGAGCCTGAGTTCTGTGTACTATGCCTATAAATCAAGGACATCTGCCTTCTTGCATATTGTTGAGGTGTTAATAGGTTGGGAGACACAGATGGAGGTAGTCACCAGATGGAGGTATTGTTAGTTTAACTGAATACATAGGAAGATCCTGGAGAAATATTTATTATTACTTGTGGTGCTGATTTTTTTAATATATATAATAAGGATATTAAAAAAGTGATACTCTATGACTGACTCTTCAGTTGCTGCTGATTTCAGTGATTTTATCAGAAATCTCATGATACTGGTATTTTACTTGAAGTCTAGTCTTTGGAATCAATTATCATCTAATAATCTTAGTTTTCTTTTAAAAATAAAAGTGAGTTTCTGGGCATAATAAATGTAGAAGAAAGCTTGAAAACATGGATTGAATGCACATGAAAGGCTCAGAGACAGTAAGTAAAATAATCCAAGTGTATTTTTTTTTTTTTAAATTATGTTTTAAAATAGCTGTATCATCTGAAGGAGGCTGACTTGCAGTTTTGTTTACCTTGTAGTTTACCTTACTGACTCTTCTGTTTATAAAAGGTAGGCACCCATATATGTAACGAGTAAAATTATATGACAAGACAGGGAAAAAAAGAGAGCTATGAAAGGAATCCAGATGAATACTCCTGTAATGCAAAAAATATTCAAATTTCTCTATCATGTACACTGACTTTTAGCATGATATCTCAGGTAGGTTATGTGGAGTAGCCCCATTACAGTTAATTTGTTTACAAAAAAATACCCATACACTTAGAACATTAAAATATTGTTTAATGGCAGCTATTGTGCAATTCTACAGGTCTTTCCTAAGTAAGACTAAGTTAATAGTAAGATGGAATTAAAAAATGGATGAACCAGCCACAAGAAAAGTGGTACAGAATTTAAAGATTGTCCAAAAATGTGTTCTCTGCACTATTTTCTCTCCCAAATTCACCCCTGAAAAAATCCAGTGTACAGATTGGATTCATTGTCACAAAAAATTGCACCATCCTAAGTTCATTATCTGCCCTGTACTCATGTTGTCTGTTTAGGCTATCTGGATTAGCATCCAGTGATTAGTGCCAAGCTGAAAGAGAACAAAAAACAAAACAGAGACCGGCACACAATTTCAAGCTTCTCTTTGAGCACTCAGTTTACCTCCTCATTTTTCTGGTGGACCCCAGAATAGCCCATAACTGGAAGCAAATTTGCATGACACTCAGGTTTTGTAATATCATTCTTACCTGAAGCTTGCTGAACAGGGGAAGGGGGAAGCAAGGGGAACCTTTTCACGATGTCCTTCCTAAACCTCAAAGAGAAAGTGTTCCATTCAAAATGAAAGAATTTTTTTTTTTTTTTTTTTTTTTGCTTTACAAGGTGCCATATAAAAAAAGCAAAACTTGTTTCCTTGTTATCTCCTATCACTGTAGCACATTGAGGTAGATTTGGCATCTGTGGATCTCCACATCACATTACTCCATCACAGATGCTGGAGTTGGCAATGCAGTAGCAAAGAAGCTAAATACAGAGAATCTGCGTGATAAAATCCTATCATTGTTTTGAAAGTTGCCCTGTGTAAGGCCACGAAGAAAACAAAAGACCTTGTTCAGTTATTTTTTCCTTTAAAACTTCATTTTAGTAATGAGGAGTATGAAGGTTGCCAGCATGGATTGTTTGCATTCACAGTGGAATACTCAGCTAATCTCCCCAACATACATTCTTGATAGAAAGGTTTAATATTCAGAGTAAAAAAAACCCAGTGGATTTTCTCTAGTTAAAATAAGTCTCTGTTTTATTTTTTCATTATAAAGAAAAATATGAAATAAAGATTGAAACCAAAAAGCAGTGCATGAAAACAGGGAGCTTCCCAGTAAAATAAATCCCTCTAAAATAGGTAGAAATGGGTAACCATGTACTTGTTAGGTTGTTCCCTATGGATTTTCTTTTTTGAATTCTTTGTTATTGCAAGTTAAAATCAACTACTTGAACATTTTATCTAAGAATTTAAAATACATATCTAGATGTCTTTAAGTAGGTTACCTGTGAACTAAAATCAAAAAAATATATTATCTACAGAACCATGACTTTAAAAATATGGACTAGAGTTCAGATCTTGCAGGTCTGAGCTGCCGTCTTGTTATGAGTGTAGGGAAAAAAGGAGCATGGATAAAAGAAATTGAGCAATGATTAAGAGAATGCATGGGTCCTGAGATCCTAGTATTTTGAAAAGTAAAAAAGGTACTTATTTGATCATAGAGGTTAGGCTAGGCAAATGAAACTATCTAAAAGATTACGTTTTAACATTAAAACTCTGTAACCTCTGGAAATAAGAAATAATGAGGCCTTGCATTTCTGGTATCAAAAGTGGAATCTGCAAACATTTATTTAAAAAGAGAGAGTGAGAGAGGGATGACATGCAGACAGATTAAAATATTATACAATTTTGAAGCAGTGAAAAAAATATATAAATATATAAGCTTACACTTTGAAGGAACATGTGTATGTAAGAGGGAGAAGAAGGGAGAAAATGCACTCGTGGCTTTCCAGTGTGATGTCTGAATGCAATTAAAATTTCCAGTTGTGATGCTGTAGCAGGTCTTTGACAGTTAGCCATCTGAATACCATTTTGACAGTTCAGACACCTTTTTATGGTAACACCATAGGAAAGATCACTGAAGAGCAATTATTTTGTACCCATGGCTGGAAAAAAACCCAAACTAGAATCCCTTCCTCCTGCCAATCTGAATGTTTTGTTTTCTCTGCCACAATAATTTACCCCTTGACACTAGGGAAGCCCTAAAAAATTGCCTGCTAAATGTTGTATTTTGCAGGAATGGCAGAATCGGTAGGTAAGCTTAAAAATATTTTGAGATAGAGAGGGAAAATACAGCTGTATTGTCTAAACTGTTTCTCATGGAAACCATTTCAGAGTGCCTTGACAAAAAGACTTAAACTGGGTAGGAGATTTTGGACTGAGGTACTGAACCTGGGCCCATTAGAATCAATGGTAATTTTTTCCACTGAAATCAACAAAGCAGAAGAGCATCCTAAATATCGCATTGTTGCACATTTAGAATGATTCGTGATGTTCTTCCTGGCCTGATTACCTCTGATATTATTTTCAACTATCCCATTGGCTGATATCAGTGTCTGAAAATAATTGATCTTTTATTATATACTGGTGTACTAGAAGCTCCAGCTCATCAGAATTTTCACAGAACACATACACTCTTGAGTGGCAAAAAATGACTAGCAAGTATTCCTTGGTTTTCACCTTTCCTAACTATCAGCAATTTGCACTGATACAGTGTCTTTAATGCAGAGACCATTAAAATACAAACATCCCAGAGGTTTGATTTCATCTGTTCATTCTTACTCTAAATACAGGCTTCTTATATGTGAAGAAAACTGTGCTGCGGCATCTAGAAAAGAAAAGACCATAAAATTAGAATTTAAAAATGATCAAGAGTCTGGATTAAGTTTCTTCCATTCCCTTTTCTTGCTGAAGCTTTTGTCACTGAAATACAAATGTCATGAATGTAAGAATAAAACATCTCAAGCATTAGGATTCTGTGATAGCTCATTCACATGACAATGGCTGCACTGAGAACAGAACATTTCGCAGAATGTAGCCATTCTTGTGGCAAGATTATAACGACAGGGAGAAACTGTTCAAAATTAACCAATTCTTGCATCTTCCAACAGTAATCTAACAAGCCTCGTTGTGTTCTGTATAATGTATTATATTAGACCCAAAGAGAGGGTGAGAGAGAGAAAAATTAAATCCTGCACACCTTGGGTCATAATTAAACTTATCTACTTAGCCCATCAGTAAGAACTTTGCTTTTATCTGTGCCCTTGCCAGCAGATGATGCTGTAACAAATAGGAAAGTACGCTGAAGATTTTGGAAGAATTAGTATGCTTATGGGGCCAAAAAATAAGAAAGTCGAGCCCCATAGATAGCCTGCTGAACAGCCGTGGGGAGGTCAACTCAGCTCCATATCCCACATACAGAATTCGTTTGGCAGCTTGGGGTTGGTGTTTGAGGGGTGTTAGCAAGCATGTTATTGAGTGGCTCAGCCTAAGATCCTCATAAGATCCTCTCCATGACTCTCCCATGAACTTTTGTAATTTCTTCAGTACAAACTTCAGCCCCACGTTAGGTTCAGATCTTCAGCTAATTAAGTCAAGACATTGGTAACCCAGTTTAGCAGTGGTGGGTTTTCTTTTAAAATATAGACAGTTCTGTATATTTCACCAGAGAGTAACAGGGTCACAAAATGAATATTACTTTTCTCTTGGCTTGATTGCATTTCAGCTGTAGGGAGTGTGTTTAACCCTTGCCTTGCCAGCTTCCTCCGGAGCAGTGTTGCAGGGTGTGTGTCAGCTCTAGGGTGTGCTTGTGTCTGGCTGTGCTATCCTGCCTCCACCTCGGCTCTTGCTGAGGGCCCTGGGGATGCTTTTTTTAGTGCATGCGTGTTTCCTTACAGGCATTTCCTGGTTTGGCGAAACATCAGTTGGGGCCTTTTCTGTGCAGAAGTTTGGCTTCATTTAGGTATTTTTTTGTGAACCATCGATATTAAATCTTGCTTCATGAGACTGTTTTATCCTGGCTGTATCTGAAAATGCTTCACCACAAAAATGTAAGGCTTTAGTAGTCTAACAACCTTAAGCAGGTTTACTGGTGTAACTGTATGCCCACCTCCGGTCTCAGGGCCCCAGAGTGCCATTTTTTATAGATTTCAAAAGGGAATCTGCCCTTCTCTAGTAGAATTTGGGGAGAGGAAAACTCTGTGTTTACATTCCCTTCTGCACTACTGGAGCCATGAGAATAGAAGGGTAGTGAAACCTTCACAGGTTTTGAGATAGTGCTGCTTCAGTTCCTACAAGAAATTACACAGTGACAGACTCTATAGGAAAAAGTATCATTCCCACACTACATTCCTGTAAACAAACTGAAATGCGACCACTGACATTCATTTGGTTCTGACGTTCATGTCACTTCTGCAAAATAAAAAAGGCCAGCTGTGTAACAATTGTGGGCTACTGTACAAGCCACAGATCTTGGTTTTCTGACACCACAAGTCTGATAAAGATTTATTCCTCTTTGCCTTCAGAACTTTAAAAAGATGAGTTTCACTACATAGAAGTTGCTGTACAATTTCCAATTTCCTATTGCATTAACTTTTAATAGACTTATTGCTCCTTGTGAATAATAGGAAAAAGTATTCCTGATGCGTAGCCTCTAACCTGAATCCTTTCTGACCCTCTCTGCAAGTGCTGTTGAAGACTATCCTTCCCTGAGTCTTTATCTGAAATATTGCTAATGTGAGGCTTATCAGAGAAGCACAATGTGCTTTCTCCCCTAATTTTCTTATACCTCCTCTGATGTCTGAATGGTTTGTGCTAATTCCCATCTAGAAATGCTCTGGTGATAGAATTTCTAGGTTGTGTTTATTCCAGGTAACTAACATTGCTCTGTTAGTACACAATTCCTAACTTACAGGGTTTCTCATGAGTCAGATAGGTGATATGTTTAGCTTAGCTGAAGCTTGTCCTAAGAATGTACAATTTTTTCATTGGAAATGCTGGGAAAGGTGACAAGATGACAGTTACCTTTTGTTCCAGTCTAGAAGTCTGTCATTTCTATTAGGACTTATTGTTCTTTTCTGAGAAATTGAGCCATTTTTCACTCATGAAAATCTGTCAAGGAATTTAGTCCCAAAACCAAAGAAAATCATATAGTTTGCTGGGAATATCTACTGTATTGTTTTAATCCTCTCTTAAAGCTCTCCTTTCATCTGCTGTGCCTACAAGTCACGACTGCTTGGCAATGTTATGCTTAGAAAACAGTCAGTTTTTTGGCTCATTTATTTTTATTTCTCTCTTTTTTCCAGAAAACATGAACTTCACTGTCTGCCTTGTGCACCTGCAGCATCCTATGTGACATCTAGGCTTTGAATCCTCAGGGACAGAGATCTTTTTCTACCTGTCTGTGTTGTACCGATCACAAACTGGCACAATTCCTTGATTGCTACACCATAGGTAATGACAACACAACGAAAACATTGTGCAGAAAATGAACAAAAGTGGAAAGCGATATTTTGGCAAATCCTACTCTTTTTTGGCTCACTCTTCCAGAATCTGTAGCAATAGGGTTCCAAAGTGAGAAATTGCAAACTCACAGCTATCCATGGGCAGTATTTTATTTTCATTTGAATTTAGGCTTAGCTTGACCTCTTTTGGCTCGCTAGCAGGGAAGTGTTAGAAAGTCACCGACCTTAGAACATTTTTTTTTAAAATAGGCTTTCTAGTTACTGGAAGATTCATGAAAAAGCAGATATGGTCCCAGGCAATGTTCAGTTTGTCCAGAAATACTGTTCCTTAAGTGAAACATTTAAAAGCGAACAAGATCAACCATTCAACCAAATCCCCCCAAAACATAGGTGAATTTCTGACTCTGTACATTTGGCATTCTGCAGCAGGAGGGAAGATTCTGAAACAAGGGATCCCTTTCCCTCTCTTCTGAGTTTACTCATAAGACAGAGGTTAGTGTTCAGTGGGAACAGGAACCAAAGCTGACACAGGGTACGTATTCCTTAGCAAGAAGAGGAGAAAAAATAATGTTTAAAGAGAAACAATTGCTTGAAATACATTTTATTCATTGAGACAGAAGAGCTGGATATGAGCAGTGGAAAATATACAACTATATTTTTCAGCTTTAATTCTTTTCAAGTTTATCCAGGAACTTGTTTATGGAATATCTTCAATTAGTTTTGCATCTGCCACTGTAAAGCTTTAGAAAATTTTTTATTGTGAGATATTTTTCTTTTCACTCTGACATTTTAGATTTTCTTAGTCTGACGTTCTTCACAGCTTTGAATTTATTCATTTATGCTTCAGTCCAGATACCTATATACACATATATATACACATGCACATATGCATGTATGTGTATATGTGCATGAGTATGAATTTACATACATGTGTGTGTATATACTTGTATGTCTGATAGACAATAGTATTCTAATGTTTACTTGCTTTCTGTTGAGTATCAAATTATGTTTATCCCAGAGCCTCAACCACCTATTTGTCTAGTTAGTAATCCTTGGCCTTCCTCAGAGGACATAGATTATTCTCTGTTTCCTAGCTCAGTTTAGCTGTTTGTAGTTAAGCTTTTTTGATTTGCTATGGATTGCCGTAATTAAAAATTGCAGATCCTTGTACAATGAAGAGACAATGTCACTCATTTACACCAGCTTATTTGTTTTTAAGTAAATGTTATTCAGTTTCTTAAATATATTTGTAGAATTAGATTAAGAATGGATTTCAGACAAGAATTTTGGATTTTTGGATCACTAGTGAACGGATTGGTTCTCCCCGTATTCAGACTGTGTCTGTTATGTTGTGGGCACTTCAGGAAATAAACAGTGAGTAAATACTACACTTGAATGGTTCTTCAAAAACTTAGAAATTGACTTGAATATGTTAACTGACACTCTTATTTTTTGTGTTACTTGTGAACTAATCAGTTGTTGATCAATTCCTTCTCCAAATACTTTTGATGAAAACATACTACAACAAAGGTCTTTCTGACGTTATTTCGGACTGGTTTCATTCCATGTTTAATTTCAGCATTCATAAATCAATTATGTCTTGCTGTGTAATCAGGTACCTCAAGGGCTAGGCACAATAACTGTTTAGATTTGCATATTTTACCGAGCTTATATCACACACAGATTTTGAGCTGAATTCCACTCTCCATTACAAATGGGTATTTGAAGTAATTATAGTGAGATTAGCAAAGTTACAGTGATGTAAATAAGCAGAGAATCAAGCCCATGATCTGTCGAACTGTATCTATTTAGATAACATGCAGACCTTTTTCTGCACTTTAAAGAACTATTTTATGATAGGTTTCCAATGTGTCTGTTTGGCTGATTTACAGTATTGGAAAGCCAGAGTATTTCTAAAACTAAATCCATATAAGACAAAATTCCTTTAATTGGACCTTATCCCCAGTCCATCAACACTTTTCTATCACTTTCCAAGCTGGCAGTTCTCAGATAGCATCAGTCCCAGGGGTGGAAATGTTGGGTTTGTGTTTGTCTTCATTCTGTATCTTTTGACCATGTAAATATAAATATTAAACTGTCTTGTTTAACTCACAGATATACCAAACCTTAAATCAGTAGTAGCTGTTGAGGATAGTTAAATACTAGAGCAGATCTGAAAAGTGCAAACTTCATGCTGCCCATATCCTGATCTCAAGTGACTTTGGGAATTACTTAAAGCTTTCATTTTGCTTTACTTTTTTGCATATCAGAAGTGATCCTTTTTACCAACATTAGTTTTAATTTTAGATCTATGTGGATCTGGATTTCCATGAATTTACTTCTTCTGTAGTTTCGTTTATTTTTCTAATAATTCAAGCAGTTGCATTTTTTTCTTACAAATAGCGTAGTGAAAAAAAGGCTTCTGTGTCAAAATAATGTTTTCACGGAAATAACATTTTAAGTTCACATGGGGTTTCAGGCTAGTGTGCTTCTGGAGGAATAAAATAAAACAGCCTATGATTTAGGTATCAGTCACAAATAAGCAAGAAAAGCTAAATTTTAAATATCAGAGATTCTTAAAAAAGATATTCATCCAGTAGATTCGATAAATCCTTACAAGAGAACTGTGTTTGCCCTGTTGACGGTCTGCAAACAGAAAAGAAGATTAAATTTAGTGGCCATTTTATTCATGGGTTTTTTCATTCAGGCCTAGTAGAGACTGTTTTTTATCTGATGTGTACTCTTTTGAAAGATTTTAATGGCATGGCTCACAAATGTAAAATTTGTTTAGAAGGAACTCAGTTCTTCGCTCTTCTCAGTTCTCCCATTAATCTTGATGGCTTTTTACCCACTAAATTCTTCATGACTTGGGCCTTACATAATTTAGGTCATTCATTTTGAGTTAAACTTTGGGAAACCATACTCCCCTTTCACTGTCACTCCCTTGCAGTAAATAAAAAACACTGGAGAGGCTTGATGACAGCAGTACCAAGTAGAAAGTGTAACCTCAGCATCATTTGACATGAAAACAGACACAGAAAGTAAATGTTCTGGCATTGAAACATTAAAATTAAATCCCACTTCAAATACAATTCTTTAATTGGGAAGCATTCCAAGCACAAAGGCTTCACTTCCCAACAAACACAACTATTATGCTAATTGGTGTGGCCACCATACAAGCCTTGGGTGGATCTGAAGTTAGCTGTTGTTTTTCTGGCCTGATTTTTCAACCACATATATTTTGCTAAATTGCATTTCTATGAGAGAGTGGGTTGACATGCTGCAAGTGTTACTAATTCTATTGAATCACTTTTCTTCCTTTTAAACAGAAGATCAAAATGCCAAACCACTTTCTATTTTTAAAATACTATATTTCCATAAACAAAAGCAGTCATTTGAATAACCACCTTATTAAGATTTAGTGTTCCTGAAAGGGAGTCCCGTTTCTCCATGTTTATTACCAACCACAGCACTAAATTATGCAAATCTTAAAAGTATATTTGAACAAAAGACCTATATAATTTAGATGGTTGAGATTTTTATTTTTATCCTGTGGGTGTGACTTTAGTGCTGACAGGGGTAAAGATTAAAAATCCATTAGAGCTTCCACAGGGCAGTCAGAAGGGTTTGCTGAAGGTCCAAAGCAGACTTACCAGATCTCTTTGGAAGCATAATCAATCTCCGAGCTGTGTTCCCTCTAGAATATCCTAGAGCAGATTTAAAATCCCTCAGGCAGGAAGGATCTAATACTTCTTGAGCACAACTTGCTTTCACAGGGCTTTGCAGAGCCATAAACTTGACAGTGGCTGCTTGGACCTGTTTCAATGTGTTGCCTCTTTATAGTGGGAGTGGGGAACACAGTATTATGTAGAAAGAGGGAGGCATGGAGAATGTGGCATTTTATCAAAATGTGGCATATTTTCAAAAGGATAATGCTCATTCTCTTGAGCATAAATATCCATTTCACTCATACCAGGACTTTAGAGAGACCAGAGTGTACTTTTAGCGAGGCACCTGACAGACACTCAGCTCTTCCAGGTCCAAACTAGGGAGCCTGTGGTCTCAAATTCTGTGTTTTGGAGAGAGAAGCGATGTTGCTGCTACTGCTAAGTATGATGAAGAAAATGTTGTTCCTTGGTTTGATGCCCTAAACCCAAGTGATTTAACAGCTCTGCTATGTATTGAATCAGAATCTTGGCCACTGTTCTAAATAAAGAGTATATCATTCATACATTCCTGAATTCACACAACTTTGCTCTTTTTGTGAAGAATAAACCATGAAATAATATCTCACTAACATTTTCCTTGCTTTCATTGCATGTTTATTTATTTTCCATCTCCATATTGTAACTCTATTTTTATTCCACAGTTTGTTTTTTTATTTTCTTTTCCTTTTCCAATCTTTTATTCGCTTTTTGCTCTTCATCTGTTCCACATTAGATTCTGGTTTTACTCCTCTTTTGTTTTGGAAAGGTTTCTCAGATTAATTTTTGCACTTCATTTTATCACCTTTTTGCTTCTCTATCTCCTTCTAATGTCTTTTTTTTCACACCGGCTTTTACTTCCATTTTTCTCCATTTTCTCACTTCTTTCCCATTTCTGATTTCCTTTCTATTCTCCAAAATTACACTAAAACACTGTGCAAATAAATGTCTTTGTGGAGACTTTTATCTTTTGAAAGTGTTTTATAGCTATGAGATGCTGCTTCCCAGCACCCTTGTAGAGATTTATAGACAGACTCTGTGCTCAGATCCCTAAATGCACATTTAGCTGCTTAGCATTCATGTCTGAGCTTTAATAGCTTGAACTTCATTCTTGAGTTAAGTACAAGAAATGACCAAATGTTCTACTATACTCAAATCTCCAAACTTTTCATAAAGGAGAAAGTAATGAACGTCTCTTAGGAAAAGAGTTAGAGACTGATAAAGTTCTTTTGCTTTTTGATCAGGACCTCACTGGTCTCAGTGTTTCCTCTCTTATCTTGAATGCTAAGCCAGCCTAGAAATAGAGAAGGCACTTCTGCATGCCCTCAAGCCTTGTAGAGCTCCTGTGAGCTGTCATCAGTCCCAGGAACCCTGGTCACCTGTGAGGTGGTAGGTGATGTGTTTTTACCAGAATGCAGCTAATCATAAAAAGTCCCTTTACTGAGCAGGGAGTTTGTGGTGCCTTTGTTCCTTTAACCTGACACCAGAAGAAGGATAATCCAGAAAAGTCAGAACGGTAGCTTTTTGACTTAGTGAGAGAACAAATCCCTCTTCATGATCTATCTTAGAAACGCTCTCATCACACTAATGAGATCTGTCCCTGGCAATCTCTTGCTTCAGAAAATAAATCCTATGTTGTAGTAAGGATTTTTCATCATAATCTCTCTGCATTTTGTGTGTTTCAGGCATCTTTGTGTGGTGCTACTTTTTTGGTTTCTTTTTTTTTTTTTTTTTTGATTCTCTGTGTCTCTTCCCTAATCAATAACTAATATGAATGCTGCTGCATTTTTTGTTTGTTTGTTTTGTTTTTTATTTTCTTTTTAATTCTACTTTTCCAAGGACACTGCTACTCACCAATTTCATTATAGAGAAAAACCCCCAAACTTTCTGGCAGCTAGAATGTGTGGTTTTCCCTCATTATCTTCAACCTATGACTGTGTCCAGAAAAAGAGAATTTTGGCGCCTCCTAGAAAGCACAGATCTTTCACCAATTTAACACTAGAAAATGTCTTCATATGTTTCCTTAGGAAGTGGGAAATTTCATAAGAGGCTTTGTGGACAGGCAGTGGCTCCTTCATTTGTGGTTAAAACATTTGTTGCTTTTACAATTTGCAGTGATTTCTTAAGAAAGGAATGGCTTGTTTTTGGAAAGCTTCTTCAAGTTCAGTGGGTTCTGTGCATAGTTAATCACAATGCTTTAATTTTGTGGTGGGGTTGGTGATTCAGCTTGTGCTTCTTGGAGTCTTTGCTGCATTCTTACAAATTACATGTTGCAGAAAGCCTGTTTTTGGTTTATTTGAAATTTAAAGTAATCCCCTCCCCCTGTTTTTATTAGACCAGGGGTCAGTTCCAGGAGTTCTGGTGGCGAAAAGCAGCTGAGCAACAAACATGTCTGATCTCTGAAGATTATCTGATAAATCTCCAGTGACTGATGGCAGATGTTCTGGTTTGTATGCCATCTCCTTCCACTGCCTGGGAACTGGGAGTACAACCAGAATGTGACTGTGCCCAGAAGATTTGCATTTACCAGAAAAATCTCTCATCATTTTTGGAACTCTGCCTTGTGTAAGGCTGGCACAATGTTAGGAGGATGGCTAAAAATCTTTGTTCTCTGCTTTTCAATCTAATGTAAAGAATAAGAAAGAATCTGTCCTCACATTTTTTGTTTGTTTTGTTTCAAAAAATCAAGAGCAATAGATGAAGTAACAGATAAATGAGGTATTGCATGGAGGGAGAAAGCTCTGAGATAAAATGACAGGTTAAAAATTAATCTGAAGTGCACGTGACTCAAACACACTGCTTTTGAAGCCCATGCTGATTTTGTATAAAACTACCTCCATCCAGATGAGTTTTAACTCTGGGATGTCTGCACCAGGCAATGCTATTGTTCTGGCTTGATTAGAACTCACACAAAATTGCACATAGATATATAATGAAAGCTGAGAGCTTTGACTACACACATGACAATGCTCTCTGTATGATGGTATATGTGTTTGTGAAAGAGAGAGAAAATAACAGTATCCATAGCTATGTCTTAAATGAAAAACATTCAGTAATTCAAAATGAATCAAGGCCACTGTTTGTAATATGCAGTGTTTTTTGTTTGTCCACATAATCACTGAAAGTACATAGAGAAAACAGGGATGCTGTTTGAAAAGAGCTAAACTGCTTAGATTATTAAAATACAGGTCTTCAAAAAAAACGAAGCTTGTCAAATAAGTCAGTAAAGCTGTACTATACCATTACAGAAATGAAAATGATGCTAAAGTCTTTTTTTTTTTTAAAATTTATTGCTTTTAATTTATTTGCAAGCTGTTGTTACATGTTTGTTATAGAATGATGGGAAAAATTGTATAATATCCTTATATGGGCTATGTTCAGTGTTCACATATTTAAATGCTCCATTATCATTCAGATCACAGACATCAGGTCAAAATTCTATTGCTTAATCAAGAGAAATATTTTTAAAGCAGGAGGTAAGAAAAAGGAAAAACTTCTGAATGTTTTTCAGTATCTCACAAAGTGATCCTCAAGTATTTTGCTGACTTTCCAGAAATCAAGATGTCTCTTAATGTTATTTTTACATTCCTATGTTTCTTTGTACTTTGAAATAAATTACAGTGTATGAAAAGCCTCCTCCCAGCTGTACTGTCCTTCCTTTCTCAGCAGGGACAGTCAAGTGGAGTAGGACAGTTTCAGGACCCATTATGCAATGTAAAAATGCTTGGGGCTAGGCAAGCTTCTCCATGTTGTCAGGTTCTCCTCAAACCCAAGGTATCACTTGACAACAGACAGTGGATCTGGTCCTTTAAGCTGAAAAAACTCCTGGGAAGTCATCCAATCTATTCCCTTACACACGACAGGATTATCTACAGCCATGGCACTTCTGACAGATGTTTTTTTTTTCCAGCCTACTCTTAAAAGCCTTTAATAATTACGATGTCACATTCTGCCTTTTTTTTTGAGCAAAATAACTCCAACTTGTGTATTCTTTCTTTTTCCAGCATATTTCCTAGCCTTCTGACCTTTCTTTCAGATTTATTCCTATCTTTTTAGCAATGTAGTACACCAGAGTCTGCACACTATTCCAGATGACTCCGTTCTAGAAGAGGCAAACAAATGAGATTCAATGTCCTTTCAAAATCTAACTTTTTGTTGGAGCTACCTGAAATCAGTTTCAATCCATGGCATGCATCTTGATGGTGTGTCTCAGAAGCAAGTACATTACCAGGGAAAACAACACATTGTTTCTCCGTTAAACATTAAGAGCAATCATTCAGGATCTGCTTTTGTTCAGTCTCAGCAGCTGGAAAGATCTGTTGACCCTATTACTGAAACCTCAATGTACGCAGTCTCTTACAGAGTCTTCAAAGTTTATATTGTTCTACAGTATTTAACACCATTAAAATCTTGGAAATTTTTAGTTTCCTGAATGAGTAGTAATGAGACTTTTATGGTGTTCTCTGTATTCAGCATACATGGCCATAATGGGCACATGATTTCACTCTGAATTCATCTACTGGGCTATAAAGACATACAGCAATTATTAAGCAATGGATAGCAGGTCATGGTGGAGAGGACCAGCCTGAGAACAAAGGCCAGTGCCACAGCTATGATAAGATCGCATTTGGCAGAGGGTGAAGGTGTGTTTTCCTTTTCTGGAGTGTCCTAGTTCAGCAGGTGGGACCAGTTATCACTGTGTGGGGGGTGATCAAAGCTATGTATTCTACCTCCTCTATTCATTTCCCAAGAACAATGGACCATTTGCAGCACATTACTGGGGAGTCGTTTGCACCTTCACACCCAGCC
>JAWWEW010000078.1:120981534-121044903 GCA_035583185.1 Anabacerthia variegaticeps | reverse complement strand
CCCCCCATTTTATTGCATACATAATATATGTTTACATTTTAAAGGATAAACATCTGCAGACATTTTGGGTGCCAGAGAAGTAGGTAGCGGAAGGAAATAGAGTGAAGGAGTGAGCTAGTAAAAAAACCTAACTTCACAGCCTTTTGCGTGTTTTGATCCACAGTATGGTCACCAGTAACGCAGCCAGAACTGCAAAATGGCCAACCATGCTGCTTGTCCTTTAAAAAAAAAAAAACAATGAAACAAACAAAAAAAAACAAACAAAAAAAACCCCAAACAACAAAACCAAAACCAAACTCCAGTTTTTTATATCTTCATTTTATTTATGCATTTATTTTGGAAAAAAAAAAAAAGAGCACTTTGTCAAACATTTAAGGTTGACAGGCAAGTCATGTTGTTGCAATGCAGGTAAATGCTGTCATGAGTGACACGGGCTGTGTCACTATGTGCAGCATTAGCCTGAGAATTTGAGAAGACAGGCTCATGAAAAAGAAATGAATGTTGTCAGACAACCCTGCATTTTTTATTATTAAAATCTTGAATGAATTTAGTACTCATGAAAGTGAGGGACTAAGCTTCTCTGTACATCCCTTTCAATAAATCTCAGTTCCGACCTGCAGCACCCTTGTTATTTTAGTTATGGGCCTTGAGCAGAGATTGTTCTCCATGTCAGATTGTGGCAGGTTTGTGAAATGGTTATCTGAATACTTAGATGAGGCCATTGAACATATTTCTATTTGTGACCCAACCACGACTTAAGCTCAGGCCCTCAAAGATGATGAGCAGTCACAAATTAAGCATGTATCACAGTATAACCCCTTGCAGTTAAAATAAAAACTGCGCAGTTGTGTGTTGAAGGTGCTTTACTTATACTCATGGAAATTTATAACTCCCATTCTGTTAGAAGGCTACTTCTGTGAGTTGATATTCTAGGGATTTATTAATTGGAACAATTGTCCTGAAACAGCTGTCTAGGAATCGGTGTCTTTGCGTGCTATGGAAACATCTTATTGTAAAATATCATCTTCCAAACACAATCTTAAAGAGCACTCTATTATGCAAGTGGACTCAGTTTCTACTACTGAGCAAACAAGTGTTATTCAAGAGGAATGAGGAGCAAGAGTGGCTGGTGACTGCATAATACGGACACAGTAGGCTCCAGTCCCTGCAGACACTCCTGGAAAATGGTCGTAAGTGCTCCCGGCAAGTCTCAGTTTTATGAGTTCAATCTGCTCTGTGACCATGAGGAAAATGGACTGCAGTTAAGCAGGGATTAGTGGCATCACTTCCCTTCTTGAAGCAAACACCGAATCCCAGTCCCTTATGAGAGAAAGTGTTGAGCAGATGTGTGGGTGGCATTGCAGGCGGCAGGCATACGATTGTCCCTGAAGAAGTCGCAGCTGGGGGTCACTGATGCTGTTGCTTTCATCCTGGAAGAGCAAGCTCTAAGACCCTGCAACAGAGAGTCTCTGGCTCATACTTTGTGTGTTTTAGTGCAAAGCCTAATCCACTTAGGCAAGCACAGAGTGAAAATATCATTGCCTTTACTGTGAGAGCCGAAGGCTACAACAAATCTAAGTGCCATAGCTCCATCAAAAATAAACTTTCAAAGCCATCTTAACATCGAGGGTATGGAATTGAAAATGATATTGAGAATGAGATTTTTAGGAAGAGTTTATTTCACTCTTCATGCAGATATAACTGCCCTTTAAAAGGATTCTAGTGCCCTTATACTATTTTTGTAGTCTTTGGAAGGTTGAGAAACTTGTCTTCTGACCTGAGTTTCTATGAGATTGTGAATTCTTAGGACATGATTACTTTTTCTGCAGTAGTGAGCACACAGCTTAATTACAGTGTCCACCAAATTGGCAAAAGAGAAAGTCATCTCTCTGAAATACCTCTGACAACCTGACTGTTAAGGAAATGGATACATGTTAGTCTGCATTGCTCAGGGCTAAGTATCTGCGGGAAGACATTTCAATGTCCTCTTTAGTTATGTCAGTAATAAAAACAGAAGAATTGAAGGACTAAATGAATGGTTGGACACTACATAGTGTATAGGTGTGCAATTGTAATCCTGCCCTGTACTGAAAATAAACCCACTGTACTCATTTCAAATTGTATTCCTCTCCTGGCTTTTAATATGTTCATGATTTCAGATGTGCCCAAATTAAAATCCTGCGGTAGACTGTGAAGAGATATTGATACCTGTTAGTTTTTGAGCATTTTGAGGAGACAGTGCTAAGTTTTTAAATGAAAGAAACCAACTGACCCTGTAAATCTTGAATTCCTTGGCTGTAGTCCACTACTTGCAGGAGTTGCTGCTCTTAGCACCTGATTTATTATTAGTTTCAGTGAAGTTACACTGTTTTGCAATTCTGATTGCTCCATTAGAAAATTGTGATGTGGTATTAAAATTTTAACGGGTAATGCTCTGTTTGCATTTTGTCGCACTTAGCATCAGATTGCCAGAGATGAGCAAGGAAGGAATATTAAGCATGCATAAAACACTTTCAAAAAAGCTAAAATTCTGAGGAATAAGGAACAAACAAGAATGACAATAAGATATTTTTTTTAAAAAAAATCAAAACCTGGTCATCTTTTATATTTATTATTACTTGTATTATACTGGAAAAAAAAAATTACATTTTCCAAATTATGGATGCGTGTTTCTGCTCTGTGATTGTTAAGTCTGACCTCTGTCAGCACAGAACACTAAAACTGTCCTAGATCTGGTAAGATCCAATGGATATAAATATAATCAAATTCTCGGAAACCATAAATTGTGTTTATACATCACTATTGAACATTCTTATATTTCACTGCATTGTTTGCCAGTCT
Organism: Anabacerthia variegaticeps; assembly: GCA_035583185.1. Lineage (NCBI taxonomy): Eukaryota > Metazoa > Chordata > Aves > Passeriformes > Furnariidae > Anabacerthia > Anabacerthia variegaticeps. The sequence goes on along the minus strand of JAWWEW010000078.1, from coordinate 121,042,062 downwards.
ATCAAAATGTCTGGGGACAGTTTGATTTTTTATTTGATTATTTTGACTTTCAGAACACTTTTTATTTTACATAGCATAACAATATTTTCTATTAATGGTTCTAGGTGGGTTTATTTAACACCTGCATAAAATGGTTTCCTACAAAGTGACCATAAACGGATTTTTTACTCTGCAGAATCTCCGATAAACTCATCTCTCACTACCACCAATAGTGACAGAGGGGGTGGAGTGGGTAGACTTTGAAATTTGCTTTTACAAGTCCAAATCCTCAGGCAAAATAAACAATATTATTTGAGATTAAAAAAAAACAGTACGCACAGATGATAAGAAAAAAATCTAATGTCTGTGGAAGACTGTGCTTCAGCAAGCTGGTATATGTTGGTGTGTTTGCTTATTTTTTAAGTTTTCCAGTACCAAAATGCATGTTTAAATGATTGCATTTGACAAAGGAAAGACAAGGAAAAATGGTGCAGCATCTTTAATTTATCAGTTTACATGAGATGCAGGCAATAGCCTGTGGGTACCAGATTGTGATTTTTCTACTCAAGTACATTCTCATGTTTTACTGATGAGCTATATGCCAGACCCTTGTGTTCTGTATAGTAAGAGTTTCATGGAACATCTGCTTCAATTGCTCTATCTCTTGTTTTGTTTTGTCACTAAACTCACTTATGCTACAGAAGCACTGACTATAAAAGAAGCTACTTTAATTCAATAGCATATCAGGAAGGTAGATTCTCTAATGCTTGCAATACAGCTATTTATGTGTAATGCTTTCCATTGCATCGAAAGTGGTATGACAATTGACACAATGTTCTGTCATACTTCATAGGATATCTAGTCTTCTGACCTACTAATACGTTTTTTAACTAGAAAAGCTGTATATGCATATATGTATGTGTATCTGTGTAGCTGTAGCCAGAATGCCACACAGGGAGGTGTATCTGCATGCCCGTATCTGTGACTGGATGTCTGAGACACTGATGAAATAACACATATGAGTAAACCAGAAGAGTAACATTTTCCCCACTCCCAAAGTCATGTATCGTAAAAGAAGACAACAGAGAAAGTCAATAAGGTGAGAATAGTTTTGACCTGTTACTGTGTGCTTAAGCATTTACATAGTAAATGACACTGGATCTCTCGTATGTATTTAAACTAGAGGGATAAAATGTTTTACAAGGACAGACAACATTATATGGGAAGTTAAAACAACATAGATCACCCTTTTTGAGTTTACTAAATGTTTTTGCTTGTCCCATTGGGTAGTCTTTGCTATTCAACACCTGCAAAAGGAATATCAGGATTTTAGGTTTGCAGTTTCACTTTAAATTACTGTATCATGATCAGTCTTGGATGGGAAGAAAAAGAGTTCATGAACTGAATGAAAATGCAATAAAACATGGTTTTTTAAACTTGAAACTGTATCTACAAGACCTTTGCAATATTCTCTAACAGTCTTACGGAATAAATGCAGAAAGGAAAAAAATGGGAGGAGCTTTATAGAAAAGGAAAAATAGGATAAACATCCTTCTTCCCACAGACCTTTGTTATATCCTTTCTCAAATTTCAGTCTGAACAAATGCTGAAGCTTATGGTGTTGGGCATGATCATTTTAAATCTCTAATTTTGTTTGACTATTTTTCTTAATTTTAATTTCACCTGTGCTGAAACCCAGTATGAAAATTGCTGTTAGAAATAAAAAAACTATGAGCAGAGGCTGAAACCATCTTTAGTTTCGGTGTCATTATTACTGAAAGGATGTGTGCCTTATTTTTTTTTATTTTTTTTTTCAGAAATATGGTTTATCATTGTATGTGAATTGCCATTGACAAGGTTGGTAATTAGCCTCATATTATTTTCAGCATAGTTCACATCCACACATCACAGGACAGAAAATGAGAGCCTTAGACAAACAGTATCCTTGTAGAAGATCATTAGGAATCCCACTGTGACATGCCACGTGGAACCTAGTTGATTCAAATTAGTCATCTGCATTGTTCTATATTTCAGACTGCAGGAGGTTTCAACTTATTTTACAAAACCGCAATTGTTATACATTTATGGTCAGAGTAACAAGTAATGTTCTGCACTCTCAGAAGACACCAAAGACATTTTAATATGTACTCATTATACAGCTCTGCCTGCAATGCTATTTAGAGTTTCATCAGTGTCTTGGTAACAAAGCTCTATTTTCTCAGCTTTTTGCAACTGAGCTGTAAACATGAACTCTCAGTTAAACACAGCACTACACAGAAAGTATTATTTAGGACTCAGGATTTTGAATTTTTTTTTTTTTTTAATCATCTTTGATGATACACATCTCTGAAATGAATGTATCCTATTGCTGATTTTTGTGTGTTGTTTTGTTGTTTTGAATGCAGGTTCAAACAGTGCTAAACCTACTGTGGTTTAGCTGAAAAAATACAAGAGCAAAAATGTAGTTTGCCGCAGTCTCAATTTATTGTGAGGTCAAACATGTACCTTTAAAATAGAGTTTACAGCAGAATTATAAAAGGTTCTTCATGATGGCTATTTGATCCCATGCATGTCTTTATGCCAAGTTGTTTACTGGTATTGCTGATGGCAATATGTATATTTTCAACAAATATACCTCCCCCAACTAAGACATCTCAAGAATTTGCATTCTTTATTCCTTCTTGATATTTACTGGTGAAAATCCATCTATTTCAGTAAAGGATTTACTCCAGCAGTGTATTTAGTCCCACTCAGTATCCTATCATGAAATTCAGTAACCTGAGAAATACTTGGGTCTCCATTACGTGCACTGCAGATACAAATAATTCAAACCTAAACTTCTCTTTGGTAGGGGCAGGAGCCTTCCAAAAGATCCTAGCCTGAGAAGGGTATAATTCATTTTTGTTTTCTAGGAAGTTGTCAGAATTTCAATATTCCTAAAATAGATTGGTTTTATGTTATATATTTTTGGATACAAATCCACATACAGCTAAGAATTATTCATATGAATTCTCATTCCTTTGTGCACAGAATCAGAAATCTGATCTATTACTTCAAGAGTACATAACACAGCATCAGAGAAAGAATTCGAGGGTAGTGAACAACTCAGGGGACCAGTAATAGAATATGAAGCCTAGGTTGTTGGTTCAAATCTAATCCAGGTTGGAAGTAACAGCAATTATTGCCATCTAATGTCTTTTCAGTGATCTGTATGAAATGAGTTTGTGGTCTCAGTGTATTTTCTAAAAGACAGGTGTCTAGATCACAGCTGACACGATTGTTGGAAGACACAATGTAGGGACCAAAGCCCAAACCAGTCTGCAGATTGAACTGTTCTGTGGTGTCAGGGCAAAACTCAAGCATTTCAGCAAGAGAATGTGTAAACCAATGCTTTTTTAGAACCTATTCTATTGATGAAAAGTATTTCAGTCTTCAGGCACTTGCCTAGGAATCCTCTTAAGATCAGAGAACTTTTTTCAGTTAAACAATAAAGATGAAATCAGTCTCATAACATCCATATTAAAAATTAGCACCCAGAAGCACAAGAAGACAGACATAAAAGGAGCAGTCACAGTAGTTCCAATTCACTTGCTGAAACTCATGTGCTTAAATTTATTCAAGTGCTTCACAATAGAATAATTCCTTTAATGGCTTGCAAATCTCTCCTGCGCACTGCGCCATGACATCCACATGCAGCATGGCATGTTTCACAAATCACTGATAATAATAGCATTGTGGATACCATTTGTTCCCTCCTACTTGTGAGTGCACTAGGAGAAATCTTTACTAGCTAGGGATACTTCTCAGATGACCCCCTTGATGTGATCATTTGTGCCACTTGTATTACAAAGCCGTCTCCTCTCTCGTCCTGTTTGGATATATTAGATCACAAAGTATGTGCAGAACAGCTTGGTGATGACTGCTAGATATGGCTTTCCTGGTGTTAGGTATTCCAAAGGATCTGCAGAATCCCCTCCTACAACTCTTGCTACTACAGTGAGCTGCTAAATAATGTGTGGGTTACAGAGCTGCAGATCCTGGCTCTTCTCCAATTTAAATTCCCATGCAAAATCCTATGGATAAACACTAAGCAGGTCTAAGCAGGAAAAAATACCACAAAAAACGTTTAGAAAACAACATTTTTTATGTATCATTCAGTTAGAAAAAATAAGAGTTCTGAAAAATCATGTCATTTGTGGACCTTCCCAAGGGTAACCATGTTGTAAAGGGGAAAGGGACTTTTCTATAATAAACACAAATCAGTGTGCTTAAGGCAAATAACTGGCAATTATGTACAGTTTTGATTATGGGAATTTACATTTTCACAAAGGAATATAATTACAAGGGAAACATTTTTTTATTTTTTTTTTTTATGCTAGCCTTGTACTTTTTGACATGAATTTCAATTTAACAGAGACCCAGAAAATTTTAATCAATGTAGATGCATACATAAATGTTTATATAGTAAGCATCTGGCAGGCAAAAATACTCCTACTGAGGATTATGTGGATCTGGACTCCACATTATACTAATTACTAGGTAGTAAAGCCAATAGAGAAGAAAGAACTCCAGAGAGAAAAGCTACCATATTTTACCTACTACAGGTGATAGATATTATTTTTCCTATTATTATTTTATATTATTTATGGATCACTCTAAGAATAACGTATATGAGTTTAATATATTCATGTAAGATATTATATACACGGGAAGAAAGACAGAAAACATTTGGGACTAATTCTTACATATTTTTTTCATGAAATTTGAATATCAAGAGACTTGAAAAGTAAAAGGAAAATAAAGGAAAAATGAAAGGAAAGAACCCAAAAGCAATAACAGAAAAGAGAAAGAAAGGTATTGTTAATAAATGAAGGATTAGGAGACTCAAACAAAAGGAGACTTTAATATATGATAGAGAAGAAAGAAATGGAAGGACTTTTAAATTTAATAGACAGTTCATAAATTAGAAAATCTGTCATATAGTATTAAAAATCACACTTAGCATTTCACTGAGTAATACATTATTAATTTACGTTATGATATATGATTCACTGTAGTGCTAATAATTTATATTTTGTGTAGAATTTTAAGTCTAGATTTCCAGCTTTAGTAAACCTCAGAGTTTTGTCTGGCTTTCCTGCCTCTAGGTTTCATGTAGTGATCAGACATTTCTGAAAGAAGCATGAACCCTGTGTGAGAGAATTATAGCAAATGGGCAGGAAAGTTCCTTGTTTAACACAGCATTTGAGGTCACAACTCTATTGCTGGGTTCACCAAATTATTATCGAGTAGTTATTTGTAGGGATAGGACAGCCCTGTAAGTTCTCAGCACTTACACACTCTGAAGCATTTTATCTTTAAATTTCTAAAGCTCTGAGCATGGTTTCAGCCACAAGACTGTGACTGAAATAATAAGACTCTTAGTTAAATTACCCACAATACATTGCAAAGGGAGAGACAGAGCAATGGTGGGAGTTTTTATGGTTTTGTGGTTTGTTTTGTTGTTGGGTTTTGGTGGTTTCTTTTGTTTTTGCTTTGGGTTTGTTTCTTTGTTTTATTTTAAAAAAGAACAAAAAGCCTGAAAGTGTTCTGTGTTTCAAGGCCAGTTTAATCTTTTTTGTTTCCTAAGTCACTCTCCCTGTTTCTCCTGAGGTCTTCACCAAAAACCTTGGCTTTGACTTTTCCTACAAACTCCTCTTTCTGCCGTACCCACACCCTTTAACACCTTTCTCCATTTTAGGTATGTCTGTCACAGATATTAGTCTGCAGGTGATAAGCAAGCCCAGATGAGGACTTCTTCCTTCAATCTGGATTGCAGCTGCGCTGTATACTATTCCCCCTTCTCTGTCTAGTAGTAGTACATCAGTTACAGTCCCCTCTTATTCCATCTCCTCCCTTATGGTATTTTGTATCCAATAAGCCAGGGATCAGTAAGCATCACCTTTAAGATAAAACTCTGCCCAACTTCCAATTCATTCCATGGTTACTCAGTCACAACTGTAATCTGTGCCAGAGAGCAAAGATCTTTAGTTTTGTGTAGGGTATGCTTGTGTTTCTAGAGAAATTGCATTTACATCTAGAAACTAACAAAAAAAGAACCCCAAAATGATGCCAAAAACAGGACCACACTAACATATTGTGTTTGTGGAGTTGAAATTCTTCTTACAATCAGAAGCGATGTGGTGCATAAGTGGGCAATGCATTTAAAGGGCAGAAGACAGACCATGCTAGCAAAATGGGCAATTAAATAGAAATTTATTTTTTTTTTTAATTCTGTTATCAATGTCATATGATTGAGGAGGGAGGCTAATTGGAAGTACACAACGAGGAATCTCATAATCAGCGGGATAGGGGGACCCTGTTATCCCCATTGCAGCCCAACTTCATGATAACAATAGGGAGAGTTCCACATCTGCTAAGGAGGAATCAAGCCAAGAGAGAAACCTCTGAGCTGTCAATAGGTCCAGATGTCGCTGCTGCTGATGCTATTGGAAAGAGATGCACCAGAGGTTGTCATCTGGGTAACTACAACTGCCAGACTTGACTGCCTTTGGCCACAGCTGTTGGCTCTGTTGCTGCAAGACTCTTGAGTAGGAAGAAGAGTTAAAACACTTCCAGCACAGTGGGGAAGCAGCTACCAAGTTAATGCTCAAGTGGTATCCTGGTAGTTCTCAATTTGCTTTGTAATTGTTTTGCCCAGTAGGAAAATAGATGCACCAATAAAAGTGTAATTTATAACTGTAGCTTTAAGTATATGCGTGCAATATGGTAGTTGTGCATTTGTAGATTTATGATGAGTGACAACTAGATGTCTGTGTTATAGAGTACTCAACACATGGAAAAGCAAATGTTATACCAATAAAGCTCTTTTGTCTGCTTTAAGTGGTTAATCAAACTCTATAACCACTGGTTATCATTAAAAAGACAAATAAGAGAATGACAAGGAAAAGGAATGGCATCTCGGCTGGGTAAAGTATTAGCAAATGTCTGTTTATGCCTTTTTTTTTTCCCTTTCCTTTTTTTTTTTTTTTTTTTTTTAAATTTAAAATTTACTAGGGCAAAGCATTAGTTGAAAGCCAAAATAAGACCTTTTGAAATGATGCGCATGTCTCTGGTATGATATAAAACACAGGATCTAAGATTGCAGAGGTTCCCATTGATCAGTGAGACCAGTACTTTGTTGTGCTAGTCATTTTGATGGTTTTACTTTCATTTGGAGGCAATTTATATGTGCATCTTCTAACACCAACATTTTCCTTTATCTTAAATAGTTTATTTCATTCCTTGACATTTATCCTCTTGGTCTGTTTACAGAAGACATGCATATGCCTTCCTCTTGTCCCTTGTAGCTGTTTCCCATTTCTCCCTTCCACTAGTAGGTTTCATTCTAGTTCCTTCTAATAAACTCAATTCTTAAAGCCCAATCTGTGGTAGAGAAATATTCTTGATATAGATATTTCTGTTAATACTATGAAAAAAACTTTGTACCCCCAAGTAAGCATAGCTTATAAAATAGGATCCCTATTGCCATAATCAGTTCAGCTCCAGCTATGTGTAGCTGTTGCAATTTAAATTAGTTTTCTTCACATGCGGTATTAGAACCATGCACTGTATTCCACAGGAGGCGATACAATTACTTAAACAATATTAAGAATGTTTCCTTGTTTTGATTAGAAATGCATCCTAGCATCTTAAGCATCTACTTCTGCTTGCTTTCACAGACAGAATCTGGCCCTTATACAGCTTTTCCTGATTTTCTGGGTGTCTTTCTTCATGGCTGCATCACTCCATAGCTTATGGTGTGTTGGACCCTCTGATGAAATAATATTGTAAGACAGTCTGGACAGGGTACAATGGTGGAAATCTCAAGAAAAAAAGGTAGCAGAAAAATACCTTTCTAAAACCTTTGAATTTATTTTCTATCCTGAATTCCACATCTGGGACATAGAATAATCTTTTTCCAAAGCCTCTTCTTAAAAGGCATATACCCGAGGTACTGACAGCAAGAAATCACTTGTTTATATGCCACAGTTCCTGGCCAGACCACCCGTGTCAATTCCCTGGTTTGGGTCATCTCGTGGCCAACTATCATGGAGTTTTAGACTTTAAATAAGTCCTGGGTGTCCTCAGAAGTTACAAAAAAAACTCAGTGAAAAAAATGCTAACCTTCAGAAAGAGAGGTAGTATTACTGCAGTATTGCCCAGAACTGATTATTTTTTTTGCAATACCAGGTGTGGAACAATTACTGTAATGTTCACTTTCCAAACAGTAAAAATAATAATAATAATAATAATAATAATAATAATAATAATAATAATAATAATAATGAAAAATCACTATAGAGCATGTTCATGGCTTTGCAAAATGTGGTTAATTTCTACATTCAGTAGAGCACATCCTTTGTGATTTTAGTTGAAAAATTACATCAAAAAGAACAATAACAATAGCTGATAAGATCTGGGTCACCACGTGCAGTCAATTTAATTTTTATGTAGATGTAGAGTTTGCATTTTTAGGCAGGCATAGCGTTCTTTCTATATATACAGACACAAAGGTATTTTATGCAGATATAGAAACCTTATTTTGCATATCCTGGGTGAAAATTTTCAGTAAGGAGAGCTTTTCAGTGGAAGTAAACTGACTTCAGAAAGCATACCACTTTGAAATCTCCCGGTGAAAGAGAAAGTTGCTAGAAGTTGAAGACTATTAGCAGAAAAAGCAAGGCAGAACGAGGGAAAAGAAATTCCAAGGAATGGAAAGAATATCTGAAATGTGCATTTTTCTGTGGTATTTCCCTGATGCTGAAATTGCTTAACTCAGGCAAGATGTCCTCATCCATTTTTGGGATATAAACACCTTTCTTGAGAGGCCAGCTACTTCACTGCTTATTATAGAAACATAAAGTCATAAAAGTAATATTGCCATAACAGATCAAGAGGCATTCATGAAAACTAAAGTGGTTAAACTTGTCCATGCTTAACTTAAACAGTTATTTTAACTTGTGACTTGGCATCCACAGGAAGAGGAATATAATGAGAAAAAAACTCCAAAGGAACAACTTATTTCAGCTAACATAGTACTAGCCTTTGCACCGAAATATAACGGAAACATATCTAAATATTACTTTAGACCAGATGTACTGGCCTTTAGTAAGGTGATATAATGTATAGTCATACAGAAAAGCAAGAATTTAGTTTAATTTAAAGTAGACTGTCTTTTAAAAATTGTTCTGAAGTGCCAGTTCATATGTACAGTATATAAGGAAGTGTGCATAATACCCATAGACCACTTTTAACACTCTGCAGTATTTTACCTTTTCCTTTGGATGGGAGAGAGGAAAGACACATGACTGAGATTTCTTACTTTCAAAAATCCTGATGACTACATGTTGGAATTTTGTGTATCCTCAGTGCTGTTTCAGTTGTGAGCTTGAATGCTTTGAAATATTAGAGTGGAGTGTATCTTTTTGTGCTTACATTGGATAACTGAAACCCTCATTATTTCTGCATTTGTTAAAATACAACTCTCTGTTCAACATACAGACAAAGCAAAAGGCTTTGATAAAACCTGATCTACATTCAGAGATCTGCTATGATCTCAGCTTTTCTAAAGTGGCACATTGCAAAAGGCACAGGACTAGTAGAAAGTACTAAAAGAGGCTACTTTTAACAGCTTCCCTTTACTTTTTCTTGCCAGGAGTGTTTTCATTTACATACCTGAATCATGTCATTATTGTTGCCTTTGCTCTGTCTCTTTCTGGCACTTCAGTGGCTTATCACCTTTTCCTTTTTTTTTTTTTTTTCTTTTTTAAATGAACAGTGTGCACTGTACATCTCTTGTGTTGATTTTCTGAATTAATATTAATGATTCTTCTTTTCAAGCCACATGATCCTCTGCTTATGTTTGCTTTTCCATACTGCTATCAAACATATTTTTACAAAATAAAAGGTCTTTTTCATTTCAGATGCTTAGGTTAGAAAGTAGGCAGTTATCTTCCACATAGCATGTAATATGATCCTGGTCGATTATCCAGATAAATACAATTTTCTTGGTCTCCTAAGTTTTGTTATCTATATTTTTAAAGAAAGACTGTATCATCCCTATCTAAAGTGATCCACAAAGCAGGCTAACAGGTCAAAAACACATGTTTTTTAATAAGTTTTTCTGTATTGCAGCTTATTATTTTTGATGATTTTTTCCATTTAGAATTAAAAGTGCCACAAATGGGATGCTCAGTTTCAAAGAGTGAACAGTGTACACTTATTTTTTTAAAGGGTTCCCATCTATACATTTCTAATGGAATAAAATTAAAAAAAAAAAAAAAAGTGAAGAGGTTTTTAAAGATATAACCGGAAGAGATGACTATTGTCTTCTCCATCCCTATCTCAAAGAGAAAAAAAGAAACAATTACAGTATATATTTCATTCTCAGAATGCTCCATTTCACCTGTTTCTCTGTATAGTGTCTATTTTCGGTTTTGTATTACTTCCTAAACAGGACTTTGTTGCCCTTCTCTAAAACAGTAATAGCAATAATTAAAGAACAATCATTGTACATCTGCATCTCACAAATACTCTTCCACCTCAATCACAAGAGTCTTTTGACTCACTGATAATTAGCTACTGCATCCATCACAGTTCATTTTTTCTTTCTTTTCTTTTTTCAGTCAGCTGGTCCATCTGTCATCCAGAGCACTAATATGATTGTTTACAGCAGCAGCCGTCTTCCCATTTTATGCATCAGACTACCACTCTCAGCTCCTTTGTAAGGCTTCTACTTGTTACAAGTTAAGTTGAGCATAAAACATAATTTCTACCTACAGTTACTTTATATATACTAAAAAAAATAAAATAGTGGGTTTTTAAAAAGTTTCCCTTAGTCTGCATTTACTTGCCTACTTACATGTAGACTGTGAACTTTTGGTGCCATGAGTCTTCCCTCAACTATATGAACATGGTGAACAGCAACACTTGAAGAGAAAGATGGAGCTTCCTGCTGTATGAATGTGAAAGAAAGGAGGTTTTTATGCACTAGTTATGCTACAGAGATAAAAACAAAATGGGCTTCCTCTTTTTATATTCCCTGCCCTGATCCTCAGCTCCAACACCTCCCCTGCATATACCTCCCCATGCCATTAGGCCTTGTCTCCTAGCAACATATGGCCCCTTACCCGAGCTTTGGCTGACTGCTGCCTGTATGCAATCAGCCTGTCAGTCATTTATGAGAGAAAGTGATTGAGCTCTGTCCTGGATGCATATATTTGCAGCATTTAAACTCTGCATAGGTATGATGATGAGAAGATATGTAGCAATGTGGGTTTGAAATATGCTCAGAGTAAAGCCTCACTAAATGAACATTGTTCTAAGTAAAACAGAAGAGGTGTTTTTGAATTTGTGTGCTTTGGGAATAACCCTTTCTAATTCCTCTTTATCTGTGGTACTGATTTACAACTGTCATACTTACAAAAGGGGAAAATTCTATTATCCTTTTAAAACTAAAGTTTCCCATGAAACTGTGTAAGCTGTCATTAACAGGTTCCATGGCATGCCAACATCCTCATTCACTCCAAATCAGATCAGGAGGGTGTACTGACAAAATTCATATCCCACCTTCATTACTTATAGTGGTAAAGCACAAACATGAATCCTGAATTTTGGATACTTGCACTTGAAAGTCATTGTCACAAGCAAGAGCAACATGACTTTGACCCCTAGGCCACAATTGCCAAATGGTCAGAAACTGCTTTTGGAGTGACGCAATTGATGGAATATATTTGATAGGAGATATTTCTAATGCCTAATTTTAGACATTTTTCTCGTTCATACTTTAGCTGCCCCTTACAGTCCATGGAGATAGATAGGATTTAAGACCTATATCTAAAAGCCTTCTGAAGTGACTATGCAGACAACAGACTCCTACCTGTACTGAGATATGTAGCACTAAGTGACTTTTCAGTCACACATTGTGTTTCTTTCCCTGGGAGACAAACAGTCTTGATACAACAGCTAACTTATGACACACTGCAAAGATAAATCTTGATGCTTAGATCCTGTTGTGAGCCCTGACCAATTAATACACCTCATACGAGGCAAGGGGGACAGGTGTGTAATCCAAACAGGCAAAAAGGATGAAGCACAAAAATAGCTGCTGTTGGAAGCCCTAGCTTTGGTCTCCCTACACGAGGTCCAGTTCTTCCCACAGATCCCCAGTGGCAGATACACATTACAAGGCTGCTGCTTGACATGCTGGCCACAACCCATTCTTGGCTCTTGCAGCTCTGGGCCTTCATCAGGTTTCCTTCAATTGCCTCCAAGGGAGATTCAGGCATATGTTCCAGGGAACAGTAAGAATTTCAGACTGTATAATCAATACTTTAGATAGCCTGCACCTGTTTAAAATTGCTTGAAATTAAATCCTTAGATAACCTGCACCTTTGTGGAATGAGGGACAACAGCATCAGAGAAGCAGAGATTTTGGGCTAAACTATTCCTTATGATAGCCACACTTGTGTGTTAACCTACACCAACCTGTGTGTTAACCTACACCACTGCCTAATCACATTCTATTTTTTGGTAGATCATGCATAGATTAACATGTGAAAAAGTAGTGCTTCCCAGGGTAGACCCAACTCTTTCCATTGATTCTGCAGAGAGACTTGGACAATGTTGGGCAATCAGCTTTTGGAATTACTCATCTCTTTGGTGTTGCAACATCAATTAGTACTTAAACCAGTGATCACTGAACTTATTCTAGGTATTCACTGGGTACTGAATCAGAGCATTTATGAACAGTGCCATTTTGATATCCAGCCAAGTGGATAAAGGCACTAATTCTTTCTGCTAATGCAGAGTTTAGTCCTCAGTAATCTGGGCACAGTGATTCAAAAAATTCCCCCAAAAATAGTTCTTCACAGACTGTACTTCTGGAAATTATACATTTACATGCAGTTCTGAGTAGTTAAGTGAATATATCATCATCAGGCATCTGAAATTGCCAGTTGGGCGAGATTCATGGTTCTTCTTTCTCTTCCAAAACTCAGATCTTTAGCTGTGCATGGGAATGCTCAAGTTAGCTAATAAACTAACTGAACACGTTTCACTTAACAGCAAGCGAAACAGCCATTTCTGATCTGCTGCATTCCAGCATTTGGTTCCTCAGACATTTCATACAGACTTCTGGTAACAATTAATACTACCATAAAAAGAAAATAACAGGGTGAAACATGCACACAAATTGAAAGCAGATATCTGAATGTTGTTGTCCCACAAATTTAGATCAACCGCATGTCTGCCTGGAAACTTGTAACTAACATTCATGAGTGATGTTATAATATGAAGTGTGGTGGAGAAATGACAGTGAAGCCTGTTTGTACTTTCTGGAATTAATATATATGTGCAGATAATTAAAACAATAATAAAAATACACAAGAAGAACATACACAAAGGGATGGTTTAAACATCATCCAAACATGTCATATGGTACGAGCCTTAGGGAAATAAAGGCTTACAGGATACTGGCAGACAGTCCTGCTGCTGGTACCAGAATTTAGCAGTTTCACTGCTTGAAAATAAATCCTTTTAGTTAATCCGGCTCTGTGGGTGGAATTACACACACCACTCCCATTATTGTTAGACAGGAGTGGAGGCTGAATTCCCATGAACTTTGCTGAAAATGTAACTTGCAGTCTTCCCTACGCAAAGCTTTATTTATTAGAAATGCTTTTTAACATGTCATGGTGAAATCTTATCGTGGTAACATCAGATGTGGCTTCTATTAGGGGGTGCACATTTCACCCTTGATGTGTACCTGCAACTCTTATTAGCATGACAGGGCATTTACTATGCATATCAAGAAGAGAATATGTGAGATCGTGAATTCTTTCACCCAGTGTGTTCCAGAGACTAAAATTTTATCAGCCAAATGTTGACACCTGGCAGAGTAAAGAGTTTGGTGCAGACAGCCAAGGTTATTGAATAGGAATGTAGCTGCACTGTAAGCCTTCCCTTCACCATCTGGTTCATTCTGGAATATGGAATATATATCACAATTATATGAATAAATGAAAAGATATGCAAGTTAACTGAAATGTATGTGTTCTCTGCTTTTCTGCACAATGAAACAGCCATCTGGGAATCAGTATGTCTCACATTTCAAGCACAAATCAAAGCAAGCAGCAATTCACTCCATGACGTGTGCTTCATAGCAAACTGGACTTCATTATCTCAGAGTTAATCACTTTGGAGTCTTTTTTTCGGGTTGTTACCCACTCCCCCCCTCCCCTGTCACATCCCCCTCCCCTTCTCTGTGCATACAAAACAAAGCTGTTTTGAAATACAGGGAGAGTACCCATATTAAAATTGCATTTGGAACACAGTGTCATTAAAAAAGAAAAAAAGGAAAAAAAAAAAGAAAATGGAAGAGTGTTTGTTTGCACTCTTGCCTCCCAGATCCAAGCGCACAGGTGAGTCCGTAAAGCGAGAAGAAAGAATTGGTAGATGGGTGTATTCTTTTTTTCTCTCCCCTTCTTTACCTCCATTTGTTTTATATGCATATTTTTCTTTTCCACACCTATGCAGCACTATTGACTAAAGGAATGGGTCACATGGATCCAAAGCATATGCTGTTGCCAAGCTAAACGTAATGGGAAGTGGATGGAGTGGGGGGCGTGCTGAGAGCCGGAGTGTCTGCCAAGAAAACAACCTCTGACCTTCCACCATCTTGTGGCATATATGACATTTGAAGTCAGATCTGCACAAATCACACAACCCTTTCCCCAACCCAGTTTTTCTTTCTCTTCAGTGGATGGTGGGTGCAAATCCTTGCAATAGAATGCAGTGGAAATTTGCTGTGGGAAAACCCTTCTGGTGCTAAACTGGGGGGAAGGGGTGCTAGGACTCACAAGAATTGTAAGGCATGGTTTCTGCAGCTATGTATGTTAAGTGTCATTGCATTCAAAGGCAAAGAATGTGTCTGATAGGCAAGTCCTGATAGTGCTTTGGGAAAAGCAGTTTTAGAACAATGGATTACTGTAGTTTCATTTCATATATGTAATTTTGTAGCCTTTCTGGAAAGAAAAGCTGCCTCTATTAAACAAAAATCAAAAAATACTATTACTGGAAGAGGTTCAAACATATTTGCTCCTTGTCCAAACTTCATTAATCTCCTTGAACACAAAAGTTGACTAATTCTATGGGCTTTTAGCCAAGTTCTTAAAAAATAAAAGTTAAGAGCACATATTGATGATTGTTGCAAAGGTCCTTTCTATGCTTGTTCCCCTAGTAACCCTAGGAAAAAGAAAAAAAAAGTTTCAATTATGAAGTGATGATGTGATCTTAAAGAATGATTTTTTTTTTTTTTTTTTAATGCCTGGAAAAAGTGACTAAATATGTAAATTCCTTCTTTACTTGGAAAAGACTGTTTTAGCAGTGGCTGCATTTTGGGAAGCGCTTTGTTCCTTTACAGACTAATGTAGGAATGAAGAAACAAAGTTGTTTTTAAAAATTAGCAAGCCTCTACCTCTGGATGTGCTACATTGTTTAACCTTCAAACGGTCTTGTGGAGTCATAGCTAGTTGATTTGGGGCAAAAAAAAAAGCTTCAGTTTCAAGTCCTCCAATTTTTGATGTGTTGATCATCCTCAGGACCCACAGAAAATGACAATGTGGCTTTTGATGGTGAGGGATCAGACCCTTGGGGGGAAGTGAAAATCATCAGTCCCTTGTGATTCTAAACTCTTAAAAAGCAACAGAGGTGGAAAAAAAAATAGCCAAAACCAGAGCTCTCTTGAACTCTTGTTGTCTGAGGTAATTTCATGAATATTGGAAGAAAATCTGCTTTGAATATGTTCTTCCTACTTCAGCTGTCTAAAAAAACCCCTCAGGTCAAAGAAAGGGCACAGTAAATTCTGAATATCTGAAGATGTGGAGCTGATGTATATCCACTAAATGCTAACGTAATTAAGACATGACATCATCCTTCAAGCATTATGGGTGTTGCATTTTGTATTGTAAATCCTTATCTAACTTATAATGGTCTGCTGAAGGCTTAGTTATTTTTTCCCTCTTCACCTCAGATATGTGTACTAAAAATTATAAAAATCAAATTGTCTTCATAATTGATTTTTTATGGATGTTATTTTTTTTACCATGAATATTTCATAAACAATTTTTTTTCCTAAAGCATAGTATTATAAGATGTGCAACTGAGAGAGACAGATGGCAATGGATTCATGTGGGTCTACAGGAAATCAATGTTATCTTTAAATTTAAATTCTTTGGTAATATGTTGCATTTTTCTATTCAGTGTTTTATCTTTCTTGTCTTAAAATCAAAGAGGAATTTGCCATTGTTTTCTGTTAGAAGAGGACCCCTTAGCACTTTTCTGTTATAGTTACCTTTGTGATTCATTTTAAAAATGTCAATAAAAGAAATTGTCCAGAATCTGTAACACTTTCTCCCAAGTAAAAACCTTTATTCTCATGAATCATTCCACTAGGGTCATTAAATAAAGAGGAGTTGCAAGACTGAGCCTACTTTTCTCAACTATGTGAATTCTGACTCTGTCAAGCTCACATGTGGTGCAGCTGGGTTGATAAAAAAGCGTCTGAGAAGATGAGGAGGGTGGAAACCTTTCAGTTTTCCACAGCACAGGATTTCTAGGAACATAGAGGAGAGAAAATGAGTGTGAAAATCCGAACCTTACACAGGGCTGTCCTTGGGGCCGTATTGCTCTAAGCCCATTGGCAGGTCCCTCCCTGCTGCAGGCACAGGGTGCGTTAGACACTGTTTCTGAAGATGCTTCAAGTAGATCCTGTACAATGAAGACACTTGTCCACTGCTGAGATTTCTGCTTTGAAACAGAATTTCTGTGGAGGAGATGGGTGGTGTCAGCTCAGGGGCTGAGACTCCCCATTCACAGGGTACATCCAATAGCTTGTGTTGTCTGATTTTGACCATCTAGAAGTTCAACTTTTGCTCTCGGTTAGCTGTTTGACCACCTTATATAGTTAATGAAGCACCTCCAGAAGGAGTTCATTACTTCCTGTAGGAAGAGGAGTTTGGAAAGGCCTCTCTCTACATTGACGGCAGGATCTAGACAACTGGCTTTTGAGAGTGAATTTAGGTGAGATGAATGGCATCCTTAGCCAAATCCTCAACATTAGTATCACCATTAACTGAACATAATCTGTGAGCAACTTGTAACACCACAGGCTCCCTCCAACAAGATTTTTCTATTGCCTGATGTTCTGTGCTACACTGCCACATGCTCGGATAAAGCAGGGCAAGCCCACTGGGTGAGGACAGCATTACCACCCTAGGATAAGCTTTGCAACAGCAGATGTTGAGAGCTGTTAACCTTTTGCTTTGGTAGGTATTAAGAAAGAGGGTAACAAGAATATTCCATCACTAAGGACATATCAGGCAGCATTAGCAATGGATAATTTCAGGGGTTAAGAAGTCTGCCCTGTGGGAATTTCTTAAAAAAGTTAATCTTTTATAAAGATTGAAAGTTTCACAAGCACAAGGTTTGCCTCAGAGAGATTTAGTTCTTTTAGCCTATGATCTTGATACTTGCCAAAGGACAAACTAAATGTGAATTTGCATCATGCCTCCACATGTGTTTCACATATTTTGCATGTGGCGTCTAAATGGCTCCTGTGACCTTAGTGTGCAGATCACACGTTTTTCACATATGCTTTGTGCAGTTCACATCTGTTTGAAACATTGTTTCTGACAGTAGAAATCATTATTGTTTTACAGCAGGCTGTAATAATTTAATTCAAGCAGCAGAACTTGAGAAGATGCAGAGTGGTTTTGGTTTTGGTTTAGATTTTGTGTTGACTGCTACCCATTATAATTGCATACCAGGGGAGAGATTCACAGCCCAGGCCAGAGTTTTCAATTAGGGCAATCAAGATTTTTTTGTCAACATGAATTTTTTTTCCCCAGTGAATATGCTAACTTGTCAAAGTTGCTTTGGCAGAAAAGGGCCTGATCAAAATATTGTTGTGTTACAAAGAGTTTTCTGAGTCTCTGCTGAATTTCTTCTCAAAGCTAGGAAGACAGTGGTCCACAGAGGGGTACTTACGCAGGGTTTGGGGAAGCTAAACTTAATTTTTTATTTTGTGATATTTAGAGCACAGCTTAAACATGGGTCTTTCATTAATCATTTTGAGTGCCCTGATGTCTCAGGCTGTGCAGCTACCTTTTCTCTGTCTCATTGAATTGTTTCTACTCTGCAGCTTGATTGTGAGGACAAAAATGTAGGGGAGTCTTGCCAATGTCCATGAGGCACTGCATGCTTAATTATTAATACAGGTAGAATTTCTCCAGTGATCCATTCTGCTACTGGACAGACAGGACTCTTACTAGACTTGTCAGAGATGTGTAAACAAGTGCTTAATCTAAATGAGACTGAACAAAAATTTGAAACTTGGTTTCTCATGTACCATTTCCAAATAGCTGCTAACGTGAACAGGTATATTCTTTAACGGCAATTCCAAAATAATTTGTAAAATATTGAGGTCACCTAGGCACTGTGGAGATGTTTGTACTTATCTATGATCCTGTCCTCCATCAAGTGAGCAACGCCTGTCATCTACTGAACTTTTCTATTTATTTCTATGTACATTCCTCAAAGAGTTCAGGCAAACACCTGTCTCCTCGCCTATTACAAGTAGCTTGTTTTAAATTGCAAGATATTTTCAACCTCATGTAATTCTAATTATAGATAGCAAAAATATTTATTTTTTCATTTTATATTTAATCAGTAAAAGACAACCTTTGTACTACAGGTTCACAAGAAAAAGTGCAGTCCAACCTGTATTGCCACGCTCTTTGCACCTACCTGCATCTCCCATGTTTGAAAAGAAATAGGAGCAGTTGAGACTATTGCACTTAGAAAATGGGACCTTGATACAGGTATAGGAGTGGTCATACTTCATGTTGCAGGGTGGAATATTATTTTCAGTTTGAGCAGGGTCTGAATGACCTTTTGGACAGGGGTCAGGAACTTGAAATCAGAAATTTATATTTCTGAATCAGAATCCGAAATCAGCTTTATATTTATCAATACTTCCAGTGCTCTCTTCTGTTAATGATACTGAAAAGTGTTTTTGTTCTGTATTCAGTGCAGACAAAAGGAATACATGAAGGTAAAATGGTGTGGTCAAAATAGTAGAAGGTTACATATATCCTTGACAGGACAAAATGCAATATGTGGGCTCTGTTTTTAACTCTGTGCTCTTTGAAACTCATTCTATGAACAAAAATCTCTGTTACTTTAGCCGTTACGCCCTTGTGTTTTATATTTTCACCTAGTAGTTTATTAGACAATATTCTGAGATAATCTCTCTTATTTATGCATTGGTTTCTGCCTTTTTCTTTCAAAATAATCACACCCTTCCCTCTGAGGGTAGAGGGTCCTGAATGCAACCGTTCTGCTAGTTGAGGAGGGTGGAGTCATGCAAAAGAAAGGTTGTGAAGGAGGATCCTTTCTGCTCCTTCACCCTACTTGATGACATATGTCTTCACAGCAGATTTATAGGGTTTGCAAGAAAGGGCTGAGTTTTACAAAGGGATAGGGTCAAGGAAAAAAATAATAGATACTCTCTCTCCCCAGGAGGGAACTGCTGCTGCATCACATAAGTAGCAGCGACACATCTGAGTCTGTAGTGGGTATGTGTACTCTTTCCATCTCTCAGTCCATCACATATTCCCTGCACATGGCCTGTTCGCTCAAGATTTTCACAAGCATGCCGGATTTGGCTCAAAAAGAATAAACTTAAGCCTCAGAGAGGATCCCAGAAAACATAGTATTAAGCTTAAGAAGATATGATTCTCCTTTCCTCTCCTTGAAGTATACATGCAAAGCTCATTAATGCTAATGATAGTCTAGGAACAAATGAGCCATGTTGTACCACGGCTACTTTATCCCATAGGCAGAGCAGGAATGTGGCACCACTCACCCAACAAGTTACCTAACACAGACTTGGCCTCATGTTGAAAGAGATTTGAAGCTGTAGGCAGTTAAATACATAGCCTGCCCCTTAGGACTGCCACCGTAAATAAGCATTTTAAAAGAATCTCAGTCTTTAATGAAGAACAGAGGGAATTTTCAATCAGTAATCAGAAACAGCTCTCAAAATCAGGGATAGTGGAGTGGTATGCATATTTTTATTTGCTGCACAGAAAATTCATTGTTTCTGAGCTATTCCTGTAAGTAGACTCACTGTACTGTTAAAACCTTAGTGGATCCTGCAGTGTTTGTGATTCTCTGAGTATTAAAGGAATTAGAGAAAGCCTTCTAAAGTAGTTAGAGACACCACAGTAAGAAAAGATTACCCACTTTAAAACCAGCTATGTACAATTGAAAAAAAAAAAAAGGGAGAATGGATACACATAAAAGACACTAGTCGAAAGACAGAAAAAATGATTTAAAATATCTATCTGCTATAATCATTCTAGACACTGTTAGACTACATGTGCTGTAAAGGAAGATGGAGAAGTAAAAATACACCTATTTAATAGTCTGAAAATTATATTTAGAACCACATTAATGAGACCTAAGGATATGTCCTTCTTAATGAGTCATCAGGATTCTCAGGAGAAAATGAAATTCCATGCATCTGTAGCAAAATGTACTTTGGACACACTGGAAAGATATTATTAGCCAGAAAAGATAAAAAAACCCTGTTAATAATCAAAAATGTAATTGGTGAGGCTCATGTGCTGAAATGCTAAAACTGTAAAAAAACCCATAAGAATACTATCTACAGTCCTGCAAAATATGATATAGATACAAATATATATAAAACAAAAGAGGCCAAAAGGTATCAAAACAAGGGAGTGAGAAATGTTTTTTTGTTTAAAGAAATAGATATGAGGTAACATAGAACCTATATGAACATATGCACTTTGACATCATATATAATCAGTTTTCTTAGTGTTTTCTCATCTTGTACAATTCTGCTGCCTGCCCTTCAGTCCTATGTAGTGATTATTTCTTACTCTGTTGACTCAAGGTTTTTTGGAGAATTCTGTTACTGGCACAATGCTCCAGCTGGTAGAAAAATTCTGTAAAGAACATATTGTCTTTGTCTTGTCACCATTTCATAACTTTTGTAAAACTCTTGGTAAGATTTTTTGATTTGTGAACCGGACTGAAATGAGAGAATCTGAAGTATATTTCCCTAACAGTAATGAAAATAAAGAAATTAATATTCTATTTCTGGGTACTATTTAAAAAATACAGGTAAGAAAATGGATCAAACCACTGAAGTATTGCCTGATATTCATGTCCAAGATGTTAAATATTCAATTTACATTCTAGTTGTGGATTTTCCTGTCTTACATGCATTTACTGAAGTGGTCAGTCAGTAGTCTGGTAGATAATTTAAGATGGAATAGTATCAATAAATAACACAGACAATAGCCTTAAAAACACATAGGCCCTATTGCAGAAGACTATATTGTGAGGAAGCAGCAAAAATTGTATTTTTAGATCCTCAGAGACAAGTGAGACATTTAAATCTGGTTATGGTTTAGCTCACTAGAGTGCTGGTCATAAAAGAATGGGAGACAGAGAAGAGATTAGAATAAATGAGTCTGAAGCCAAGTCTTCCTTTAGTCATTAAACATGTTCATAAATCAAGAAACTTCACAAAATTTCATTCTGTCCATGTTATAAGCAATTGTTTCAACATTTCTGAAATGGTTTGTCAAAGTTGTCTCATTTAAAACTAGTCCTTCAGTCTAAGAAGAACTCATAAACAGTTTTGACTGTTCCGAAGATGAGTTTTTAAGGGAACAAATAATTTAAGAAAAAATATCTTTCTTCTTACAGTTTTAGTTCAATTATTGTGAGCAATGACAATATAGCGTATATTTTGACACATGCTAATCTGTGAGGGTCTTTCACTAGTTTTGTTTGGTTTGGTTGGGGTTGTTTGTTTTGGTTTTTCTTTTTGTTTGGTGTTTTTGTTTGGTTTGGGTTTTTTTTTGTATTTTTGTTTTTGATTGTTTTGGTTTGGTTTTATTTGTTTGATTGTTTGTTTAAGTTAGAGGCACAGAATTTATTACATTACTAAAGACTTTTCCATCAGACTTTAATTTCTTCTTCCTTCATGAAATCTGGCAAAATTGAAGGCAATGGAAATGTACTGGCTCCTAAGAAGTCTAAATGTGGCCAGGAATGTGCAGTGATGAAGTGTCTTAGAACTCTTCAGATTCTTCAGCCAAAGGTAATCTCACATACATGAAAAGAGAAAGATGTCATCAAATCACTTCCTTACAGTCACCAACAACATTGTGAACTGGGGCCTGTTCCAAAGCATCCACATATCTTTCTTTATTCCAACTGAAATGACTATCTTATCACTAGCTTCCTTAGACTTTATCTTATTTCCAGTTTTTTGTAGCATTTTGTTCTATTTCCTAACATTAAATATATTTACCAGTGTCCTTTAGCTCTGATCTCAAAGCCAAGGCTTTTAACCTTCTTCATCCTTTTCACAAGAATTAATTTGAAGTCAAAAGAAATCAGAACATAACTGTTGCCATGTACATTTCAAAATGTAATGAGAATATGGGTCAGTTTATATAAAAAATATTCTTGGACATATTGTTAATTTGACTTACTTTTGGAAAAGTTTCTTGACAATATAAATCCTATGTCATGTGGCAGCTGTTATGTTAACTAGTATGTTTCCATAAAAGCATACAATTTAGTTGTGCAATCCCAAGTGTAAATTCAATTGTTAGAGTTGTATCTGCCAAGACACCTAATCTTTTTAGCTTTTAATTTTTCAATAATCAGTGTTTTTTTATGCTTGAAAGGATGACAGATCTTTTTTTCAAATCCATTGATTTTGTCTTTATGTTGAGGTAGATATCTACTCATTATAGCTGCACCCTTGTATGTGGGTTGTTGCAGAAGCCAAGGTCTTCTTCAACCTGAGATCTACCTCTACTACACTTTCACATCTCAGGTTATTTGGCTTGGGCATTTTTACTAGTTTTGTGTGCCTAAACAACAAACAGCACGAACAACAGAAGTAAACAAGAAAAACTCTAACCCTCAATTTTTTAAATTATTTCTTAGTGAAAAAGACTGAACTACTCAATAGGTATGAGCTTTTTAATTTTTTTTTTCACTTAGAAATAATAATATTTTCAATGCCATCAATAATGTTAAGATTTTTGGCTGATTGTTTGTTACCTTCAGACTTAACATGAAAACAACAAGCCATTTTTTAACTGGAATGCACTGAGTAGTTCCTCAGTTTTAGAGATGTAATGAAAGGGTTGTGTTAGCATTAGTGTTATCTGCCAAAATGTAGGCAAGACAATTCATTCCAATAACAGTTTGAATGGCAAACATTTAAAAAAAAAAAAAAAAAGTTACACCAAATGCTGAATTTTCTGGATTTTTTAAAAATTAAAAAGAGAATAAGTATATAGAGAAGTTCATGAGATCATGGATATGTAAGTCATAAGACCCAGTCTCCTAAGACCAGAGAAGTCAGTACCCAGCTGCTTAGAGATGGTATCACTTATTGTGCATTTGTGCCATCAAAGATGTTTAGTCTGGTTTCTGTCTCCAACTCAGAAAAATTAGTCTAAGAAACTGCTAGAGGGCCACAGATGTTCTAGGCTTGGTTTGGTCAGAAAAGTTTTTAATCCTGTATCCTTCAACAAATTGGGCTACCTGAAGTTGTTCACCAACCTCTCTTTCTGCTTGATCTCTTAGAATGAGTGATAGAAATTTGTCTTTTTAGTGTGAGAATTGTAAGTCTTTCCTGTCAGTAAGCAAGAGCAGGATGTGGGAGGGTGTTCCGTAATACAAAGCATATATGTGAAAGTGATTCATATTCAACACTCAAGAGTAGTAATGAAAAAAAATATGTTTCTGTGTTCATCCACATTCACACCAGGAAGCCATATGATATCTTATATGAAGTTTCTAATTCATAGCAACATTTAAGATAATTGCTATTGTAAGGGAATTGATTTTCTGTCCTACAGAAACGCTTGCAAGAATGTTTTGGGTAAGACTTAGAGTTCATCTGGTGTAACTTCCAGCCTGACAGCAGTCCTGGATGCATTTAAGGAAAGTGAAAGGAATTTTTCTTAGGTGCAATGTCTAAACTACAGAGGTGGGTTTTTTTAAAAATCATTATGTTAACTTGTTTTGGTGTTTTTTGGGGTTTGTTGTTGTTCTGGTTTTGTTTGCTTTTTTTTTTTTTTTTTAATAAAACTAAAAAACCCCAACTTATTCACTCTTATAACTATGGTTAGTTTCATCAGGCACATAAAACAAAATCTCACTTTAAATGTGGGATCAGTAACATCTTGCATGCATAGTTTAGAAAAATATTTCCCTACCTCAATTTTGAATTTGCAGCCTTTTAATATCCCTGAATGTTCCTTTTTTCTTGTGCTGAGACAGGGACCGTGAAAATATTCACTATATCCCCTGTATCATTCATTAGATACAGACCTTCATAGGTTTTTGTTTTGTTCATTTCCATTTTCTTCTTGCTGAAATTCCAGTCTTTTAAAATTTTCTTCAGATTAGAGTTTTCAGGGAGCACCAAAATTTGAATATCAAAATGAAAAGAAGAAATTACTGTGGGAAATAAAAGCATAGAATACCTCTTTTTACAAGACATTTATTAGATGAGGAAAGAGGTGAATCAGAAGGAATGCCCTACATATTATTTATAATTAAATGATTGAAAATGTGTTCATTCTTAAAAAAAAAAGAAAAGTTCTTTCAAATGGTTCAATGAGTAGCAAATGCAAAGTACAGAGCTGTGTTTCACAAAGCTTTATAACTGATTTTGTTTCTTCTTAAATGTTTCATATATGTGTGAATATAAATAGCAGATGGTTTTGTAGTGAATAGAAAGCTTTAACAGCTGATGAGTTTTACAGATGTCATAAGACAGTATAACACATTTTTTTCCCTTAGTTGAATTACTCTTATCTGCATCATTTTAGTTGCTGTTCATAAAGAGCATAAATAACATAAAAAGGAAAGCATTTGCGACTTCATAATTTAACTCTAATTTAGCTGTTCTTGGAAAACAGAATTCTATGTTCATTCTTGTCACTATAATTTTATGACAAGGAAATATCATTCCTGATGTGAACTGCATTCACTGACGTCAATGAAAGGGGAATTCTGATTTATTCTCTATAGCCCTCTACAAAGAAGTAAACCACCATTTTATGTATGATAAACAGCTTAACAGCATCTTTGACTTAATCCAAAACTTTTAGCCACAATGTCAGCTTTTAGCTTTGATTTTAATTTTCTGCAGTACCCAATTGTACAATGGGCAAAATGCCAGGAAACCAAAGACTATGATGAAATTCCTTTGAGAAAACTTTTGAAGCATTTCAATCAGAACAGCACGGGCCAGTTGTGGAGATACAGCTACCCTGTTTCACACAGTTCACAGTGCTGATAGATGTTGATACACTGTAAAAGAATAGGAAACGTGAATGAACCATTCAGTATGTCATTTGTCACTGGTTAACAGAGATGTTAGACACTGGGGTGTCCCAGAGAAAAAGGCTTTTAAAACACCTATCATATTTCTTTCGTGGGTGATTTCAGAAGGTTTTCATGAAAAGACTGCTAAAACTTAGCAAAATAATTCACATGCATAAATATTGCCTATCATTTACAGCTGTGCAAATGGGAATGCTTGAGATGTTCTACAGCTGCTTGTTTTACCTCCATATAAGTGTCAAACACAGGACAAGATACCTCCATGGATAATATCAGTTTTGTACTCTTTTCTACCAAATGCCCTTGTGTGGAAGTAAATATCGGCAGCTAGGCAGATACAGTAGTTTGTTAATTTATGTGAGAGTTTTATTAAATTTCTGGCTTATGAGAGAAGTGGGCAATGCATGACAAACTGGAAATCACTTGTCAGGAGGTTAGTGGGATTGAGAATGTGAAGGATGGTGTCCAAGACAACAGTCATTACAACTGTGTACATGGTGTCACGACCAGCTAAACTCCGTACAGTAGCCATATGCTCTATACAAAATCAAGAGTTGACCTATGTGATATTTACAAATCTGTCTTGGAATGAGTAAGGCTCTGCAATGGGATACACTCATTTAAGAACAAAACCTACAAACTAGGTAACCAGAAACCACTGCACCACTGGCCACCTTGACCTGTTGAATGTGGACAGAACTCTAAGATGCACCATAAGGCAAAAGGGAAGAAGACAAGCAAAGATGTGTACAGATACTGCCAGCATTTTTAGTCCTCTGCCAGATTTACCTACAACATAATTTGTGAAAATGGGGAAGAAAAATATACAATAGGATGTATTGGGCAAATGGTTAGAAAACATACCCAATAATGACATTTGTCTATTCATTATGCATGCCACATAATTTCTTGATTAGTACAGTAACCGCCTATAACTGCATCTGTCTTGTTTTTTGTTTTTGGTGGTTTTTTTTGGAAGATCACTTTTGTCAATATAACAATGTTTTATTCTTGGAAAAAAAGGAACATAAAGCAAAACTTTAGGAAAAAAAGGCATTGATTTTTTTCTAATTAACTAGAAAACAAAAATAAAGCTCAACCAAATAATTTTATTCTCCCTCAAGAAAATCTCTTGTAAGAGGAAGCTTTTAACTTCAGTAACCGTAGCATAAGTATTCACAGAACTATCTGGAAAAAACCTGCATCTACAAGAAACCTTTGCTCCAGATTTATTTCTCACATTTCATCAATGCAGGGCAGAAGAAAACTTTTGTGACCTGTACGAAAAGTGACTGAGTGTTAGACACAATTGTATATATGTATACACAGTTACATTAGGGTAAACAAGTTTTGCATAATATTTCTTCCATCCCCATGAATTCTTATTTGCACTAAGCACATTCTGAAATTTAGTGGTATTAGCCACGGAGCAGAAGTCTTTGTTGGCAATCCATTTGCTTGTTTGTGGATTTGTTTTTCTGTTATCTGATTGAAAGATCCTCTAACTTAACCTTAATATGTTTATTGTTATTTATTCATAGTTAGAGTTCTCTTTGTCCACCATGTAACCTAGGGTGAGTTCAGTTACATATGTCCATCTGGAAATCATCTGCACAAGACCTGTAGCTGAGGAGGGGTTTAGGGAAATTATGTTACGTGTTGTTCTTGCTGTCTTGCCCACATTTGATTATTCCAAGATGATCTGTAAGAATGTTGCCACTGTAACTATCAACTATTGTAAGGTTGTCTAGGAAACCTTTTCTGTCTGGATATCTGTTGGTAAAAGGATTTCTGCATTATTTTTGCTGTTGATTCACGGAGTGGATAATTGGGGTTTGGTTTCTTTAGTGGAAGCTTTTTACAGTTGTTATTGGATAGTACAATGCTAAGGGCCTTGCCTTAAAGGCAATCAAACTAAAAGTCCACCTCTCCAAATGAGAAACATGTAACAAGGAAAATGTACACTTGCAAATCTGGTTATTCTCTTGCAATCACTGGTTTTTGCTTTCAAATGGGGAAAAAAAGTAATAATAATAATAATAATAATAACAAATCTGATTCTCTTAGCATTTTATTAGAGAATTAGGAAGTCAAAGATGACCAGCAAAAAAGCTGCTATTCTAGATTGTATTCCATCTGTTGTGGAAGATAGTGGTAATGGTTACCTGAGGTTTTTGCGCATGTTGGTGCAAAGGATTAGCATAGACAGATTAGCTAAAGTATAAACAATTCAGATTTTTCAAGAGCAAATAATCCAAACTAACCTGATCACCTTCTACAACAAAATAACATCTTCTGTTGATATGGGGAGAGCAGTGGCTGTTTGTCACTGAGACTTCAGCAAAGGGTTCCACACTGTTTACCACAGCATTCTCCTGGAAAAAACTGGCAAGGTACAGATGGGATGAGTGGTCTGAAAGGCTGGTAGAAAATTATAGGCTGCAGCCAGAGAGTAGTATCAATGTTTTTCACACAGGTTGGGAGACTGTCGCAATTGGGGTTGACACTGGGCCCCAAAATGTTCAACATCTTCATAAATGACCCGGATGATGGGAATGAAAGCACCCAAATCACGTTTGCTGATGACACCAAACTGGGTGATAAGGGGAAGACATCAGAAGGGAGAACCATCTTACAGATACACCTGGACAGGCTGGAAAAACGGGCAAGCAAGAACACCATGAAGTTTAACAAAGACAAGTGCCAAGTCCTGCACCTGAGATGGAATAATTAAAAAGCCCAGTAGTGGCCAGGCCCTGTGTGGCTGGAGAACAACCTTTCTGAAAGGCCTGAGAGACTGCCTGGGGACCTGGGGGTCCTGGTGGACAACAAGCTGAACAAGAGCCAGCAGAACAGCACTGCAGCAACAAAGGTGGATCAGAACCTGGGAGGCATCCACGGGGGCATTACTGGACTAGAGGGAATGTTCATTCCACTCTCCTCACCACTTATCAAGCTAGTACCTACAAGACAAGAAAGATGCAAGCAAATAAATGGTTCAAAGGAGGGCCATAAGGGTGACCAAAGGGCTGGATAAAACTGCCCCATGAGAAAAGACTGAAGGAGTTAGGTTTTTGCAGCCCAGACTAGAGAAAGCTCAGGGCAGAACTCATTACAATATTCTGATATATAAAGGGCAGATATAAAGCCAACAGAGGCTCTCTCTTCACAAGGAGTCTCATGGAGAAGACAAGGGGCAATGGGTACAAGCTGCAGAGGGAGGTGCTTTATCTCAACACAAGAAAGAAAGTTTTTAGTGAGAAAAATCATTCATTGGAACAACTTCCCCAGAGACCTGGTAGAGTCCTCATCACTGGAGGTTTTCAAGGCATGACTGGGCAGGGAGTAGGTATTCTCATCTATGTTCTCCTTCTCAGGAAAGGTTAGACCAGATGATCTCTCAAGGTCTTCCAACTTGGACTGGGCTATGATTCTGTGGTTCTATGAGTCGTCTCTCCCACTCAGGTGAAATCTCACTTCTGTGAGGAAGAAATTGCCTGCTTATCCATTGCTCAAGACTGAACAAGCACTGATTTGAAGTTACAAAAGAGGATTTTCCTGGATGGCTTGTTTATGTGCATGATGTGGCTTTGGCTGCTGTTGTTTCAGTATCCATATTACAGAGATAGGCAGATGGTACTGACCAGCAGATTTCCAGGAAACAGCAAGTTTATTCAACCATATGTGCTGTCTGTCTAGTGAGGGAAGAAGTGGTAGCAGAAGAAGAAGGCTGTTCTTACTCAGTGTGAATGCCATGATAGTGGATTTATGTCTTCTCAACAACTGCACCTCACTATTTTTGATAACACTCACTGTAGAAGAAAATGGCACTACTGGGGAATGTTGGCCTTTTACAGTCCATCTTCCCATGTCACTAGCCTGGCATTTAGCTTGATAAAAGCATGCAATGACACATCTTTATGTAGTCAGATTTCATCGATGTTTAGGCGAGAAAAATTAACCAAGCTGACCAAATAATTTTGTGCCTCAACAGTATGAAAACTGACACAAACCACATGGAAAGAAAGCACAACTGCCTCTCTCGTCTTGAATTACAGGATTCCAGTGTTGTTATAAGACTCATCAGTCAAAGAATATTCAGCCTCCAGAAGTTTTGTATTTTTTCCAGCATGAGTAAATTTTCCAGCTGGTGTCTTTGTTAATTTTTTAAGAAAAAAAAATAAATCCATTAATTTCTTGTCCTACAGCCCAGTAAAAGCTGCATTATCTTTGCCTACAATGGTCCACAGACCCTGTGCTAAATCTACCTTATACTAACTGTGGAACACTCTACTGCTGGCCTTATGAGCTTGTTATCAGCTGGTTATGAGAAGAACATGCTATGTGAACCAAAGCTTGGTACCAGGTGTCTCCTGGTGTTAACATACGGAATAACAGTGAAGGCCTTGAAAATGCTGGCACAGGCTGAAAACAGAAGCCCAGAGCTACAAACACCTCAATGGCCACTGGCCATTGGAGAAACACAGCCTTGAGAGCTGGGAAAAGACTGATTGGAGCATGGCAAAGAAAGAAACACTCTTCATCCTGGTGCAGTACGTGGTTCAGGGCTAGTGGCCAAGGGCTTTGGGCAACTTGCAAATTCTAATGTCCAAGAGCAAGATCTCAAGTCAGGGAGGGATCATCATGATGGGGATTGCTGTCACAGACCTGTTGTATGGTGAGTGGATCTGCAAGCTCAGCCTGCTTCCCCTGCTTGCCTCAGGGACCCCAGGCCCTGCTCCCTGCCTTAGAACGCTCTTTCCTGTGTTTCTGAGAGCTCTCTGGCTCCCAGTGCACTGTATTCTCCCTGATTACCTCTTCCACAGACCCAGCTCTTCAGGGACCTCTTCTGCTGACCACTCACCCATCTCCATGGGACTATGACTAGACAGCCCATGTGCACTTGTGCGCATGAGGATGTAATTTTTCCCCTCCAGTTTCTGCATTTTTCTCCTCTGCGATGCCCAAGCTCCTCTGTGAAGACCTCCTGTGTGTAAACTAAATTTGTCGAGTTATTATTTTCAGTAAAAGAACATATGATAGTAAAATAAAAATGAGGTGGCTTATTTGTAATTCTTACAGTAGGAAAGTCTTTGCCAAAACTCTAGGAACCAATCCTGTCATCTAATCAAACCTTTTTCTGATTTTCTGTGATTCCTCTCACCTGTATTATATTCACTGGCCATTGAATGAGGCTCTTTGTTATCAAGGAGTCACATAGAATAGAAATTATCAGCTTTTAAAACTTCCTTAGCAGCTTCTGTGGAGATCATTACTATCATAAAAAAAAAAAAAAAAAAAAAAAAAAAAAAAAGATCCTTGTCAGCTAAAAGCCAAATGCTTGCTTTTTATCCAGGAGTAGATGTGGTTTGGGTCATGTATATTACCAAGGCACCACATCCAGACATGGACCTTCTTCTTTTCAGCAGATAACTTCTGAACCAAACAATGTAATGTTGGAGATTCTTTTGCAACAGCCTTGTTGATGGCTAGGCAGTGTAAAAAATAGTGCCTCAGTTTATAGAGAAATTTGCAACAGACTTCATAAAAATTGCAATCTTTTTTATGTTCATCACCACAGATGACTAACTTAGAAGAAAGAAATTCAGACCTCCAGTTCTCCTCATAACTATTCCACTTTAGTACATTAGCTTATAAAGATTTTATTTCAGCTGTGTTCTGTATAGTATTATTGCCACAGGTATGATATAGTCTCTACTATAATTAATGTATACTCACAGTGTAAAATTGTCAATAAAATATGCTGTAATTGCTCAAATATCTGTCAGTGATTGTCCATCATGCCTGTATGATAATATGCAGTGATAATATCAAAACATTGGAATATATGTCAGATCTACAGTCAGTCTTATAAACAACCATTACAGTCATGTCAATTGCATCAGATAAGATACAGATATTAGGACGCATATTTGGGAGCAGGTGGGGCTGAAAATGAAATTATTCCACCTAATGTCATCTGTGAAAAGACAGCAATATCTCTCATAACAGCTGAAGAATCAGAAGTCCCTGATTGCTAGATGCTGAAATATTCCCCAGTGACAATTCTTTTTGGAATAATAAGAGACAGAAGTGCCACTTCCAATTCTCTGCTGTCAGCCTGTAAGGCCGAAAATCCTGTGGGTACCATAACACTTCCATTTTACCTAGAATTTTCTTAACTTGAGAGTTAAGGCACCCTTCACAAGGTGATGGGATTTTGTCTTTGGCTCCAGAGGGACTGGGATTTCTTCTTTGGTGCACTGCTTTTCAGATCTAAGTTTTAAGGAGAAAAATAAAACAAACAAACAAAAATTAAAACAAATTACAAAATATCATGTCATATTTGGGATTTCAGCTCTTTTTGATTTTTGCAGAATGGAAAGACAATGTGATAATCCCAGATGACATATAGTAATGACTTTTAAACTGTAATGTATTGCTGAAGATAATGTAATACAAATGTTTGACACACATGCATGCACGCATAAAACATCTGTATTACATGCTGTAACATATATACATACACATATATATGCCTAAATAGTATAACATGCTGACTCTGTACTGTTAGACATTTGAGAATTACTTTGGTTCCAATTTCTTGCCTCCTGTCACTCACATGCCTCTAATTCCAGGGATCATTTTCTCTCAGGGGGACTTTGTGGGAAGTTGCAATCCCAGGGATGCCAACAAATAGGTAACTACACTGTACAGAAAATACATCTCAGCGTTTTTGTGGAAGTTGCATAAGTGGAATTGATTTAGATAAAAATATGCCTGTAAATTGATATGGGAATCCAGGAAAGCAGAGAAAACCCAAAGCTTTCAAAGGCATTTTTTGACACTGCTTTCTACATGAGCAAATATAAAGTGGTAACATTTTTTGTTCTAATTTTTCCAAAGCCAAACCAAAAAGAAAAAGGGCTGTATTTATTAAGGACCCCATAAAAATGATAGTGAATTATAAAATGTCTAATAATAAAGAATTTATAGTGATAGTGTGACTTACATTTGCAATAAAACATAGAATCCGTATTCAAAGAACTGAATGCTTGGTTTTACAATGAGAAATTATACAAGTAATAAAAAAAATCATTGTTGAGGGATTTGTTAAAACCAGATCATGGGTCTCAGCTTTAAGTGAATTTATTTTGAACCTTCTGAAGCAGACATTGCAAATTTTTACATTTTAATGAGTGAACTAAAAACATATATTTCAAAGAAAACAGCATTCATAAATTACATTTATGACACATGAGGTTGCTGACTGCTGTGCAGGGAGCACAGAGTAATGGTGCTAATATGCACTCTAGCTTGATTTTCTCAGTTCCCAACATGTTCTAATTCTACACTACAAATCTTTAAATGGCAGTTATATTTTAATTAATATGATTATGTGCTGCCATTAGCAAACCCTCCCCCAGCACATTTCTCCTGCCAAACCCATGAATGCCAGTAAACCATTTACATAAAAGGGCTGTTTGCTTATTAAATTCATCTACACAAATAGGCAAGGGTTGCAATTGTTGATTTGCTATTGAAAGAACAGAACATGAGCGAGTTGCACAGTAGCTGGCAGTTGCAATTATCTAGTGTAATTAAGTCTAATTTATAAGCCCCCCTCAAATGAGAAAGTAACAATTTTTGTTAATTAACAAGAGCATTTGTAAAGCTCGTTAACTCCATCATTCACCATCTGCCTGGGTAGATGGGAGCATGCAGTTATTATTGTGGGACATGTTGCACATGTGTATTTGTGTAGTAATCTGTTTGGAAAGTCTAATGATTGAAATGGGAGATAGAAATGGATGTTATATTACAATGAAAAGAAGATCTACTGTTTTCATTTATCTTTGCAGCAATGCAAGTGCTTTGTCATTATCTTGTGCATACGGTTTCATTATTCTGATGCAGCACTGTTACATTGCCTCATACCATCATCCCTACAAGCCTGCAGGGTACAAGAGCACTTATCTTTCCTGATGACTGTTGAATCATTTAAAACAAGTTATTAGTGAAACAATTAAAATGATATTGGTTCACAATTGTATTGATAGCTGCCAGGCATAATGAAACATTCTGAATAGCAGTTGGGGGTTCTCAGAATGGATAGAAAATGCTGTTAATCAGAGACAAGAGAAACCTCTAAAGAAAAACTAAATTGCAAGAACACGTTAATTGTATTGGAACATTTCATTTAATTGAGAACAAAGGGAAGGTAAAAATCATATTATCAATGTTTTATGAACATGAAGGAATAAGAAAATTACTATGTCATTTGTCACATATCTTCTGTAGGAAACGTAAATTGAAAAGGCTGTATTTAACTTTAACAGGAGCAGGCCAAATACATCATGTTGATACACATTTTGTTTTTCACTGGGATTGCAAAAACTGAAAGGAATAAGGATTTTTTCCCTTCTAAAATGTGACTGTGAGTGAGTAAGCAATAAGCAAGTTACAGTCTGCTAGTCAGCCATGTAAGGAAACAGGATATCTGTGCTGTCCTGCCCATTCATGGAAACCTTGAGAAATTGCCACTATAAAATCAGATATGAACAATGTGCAAATGGCACAGCACACAGACTTCTTTTTCTTTTTCATATTTTCTTAGGAAGATGATCATGATTTATGGAATTGTAATGCTCATAAGGGGTGCACTTTTAATACTTCTGGTTAATAATAGGCATATTAGCCTGATCTGATGCTCCATTGTAGCTACTGGAGAGGCTCAGATCAGATGATTCTCATTTATACAAAAGACCTTAATGTGGTTGCAAATGTATGTAATTTAAAGCCTCTTACCTTACTCAATGTTATAAAGGGTCTCTAGGTAAATGGGAATTGGGCCCACTGAGTTGATCGAACATTGGATGAATTTATCTTAATCCCACCCTCCATCACTACTGACCTCCAAATACTGAGTAGCATGGGGAAAGGCTTGCCATTCATACCAGGTTACTGGGTGGCAAGAGGGATGCACAAGCAATACAGAATTTGGATATCATCCTTTGTTTGAAACAGTAATTGGTATGAAATCAAATGAAAAGCACTGACAAAAAAAGAAAATTTTTCCAACTTAAATATCATTACTTTAAATTTTTATACTTTATTTTTTAATTTCTTCTGAAGATTCTTGGTATGCCGTGGACAGAGGGGAAAACTGCCTTTACTCCAGCTTTCAGCCTGAAGTCAGGAAGATAATAAAAAAAAATCTGTGTATGACATTTTTATTACTTGGGCTTGAAATGTTTTAAATTAAGCATAGTTAAAACATATATCAAACTTCCTTCCTTCCTGCCTGCCTTCCTGCCTTCCTGCCTTCCTGCCTGCCTTCCTGGCCTCCTTGCCTTCCTTCCTTGCCTTCCTACCTTGCCTTCCTTTCCTGCCTTCCTTTCCTGCCTGCCTTCCTGCCTTCCTGCCTGCCTTCCTGCCTGCCTTCTTGCCTGCCTTCCTGCCTGCCTGCCTCCCTTCCTTCCTCTGTAATGTGGACATTTAGATAGCATAGTACATTTCTTCTTTTCTCAGCATAACCTTGACAAATGAATATTACCTCATCTTGGAACTCTCTGTCTCAGTTCCATAGCTGTCTTACTTTCTATTAATGTAGTATCCCTCGTATTTTCAAACTGCTATGCAAGACACTGAAACAATCAGAAATATTGTTGGAAAGAGAGTAAATCATAAAAGTGTTATTCATTGCATGAATGATTTTAAATTCTTATCTAGTCTCCGGCTACTGACCAGATTCAAAGATGGAACACTGGACCAGTTAGCACTGTAATCTATTTGCATGGCTAGTCATATACTTGTAAACCCAAATAAATCAAAAACATTACACATATTATACTGAGTTAAAATTAAATTTTAATGTACATTTTTATAAATTAACAAACGGAGGAGCTTATTAAAACAATTTCTATCATGGAAAGCTTTAAGGTCAATTTTTTACCTTAATGATGAGATTCAAATTATATCTAAAAAATGGTTATTACCTAAGAGACAGATGGGAAATGCAGAATTCATCACAAACAGTTATTTTGAAAATGTTTATGAAAATGGAATGTTTCTTCTTTCACCCTCTCAGGAGTATAAAGAAGAAAGACAGACTCATTGGGAGAGGCTTAAGGTTGAACCCTGACTAACAGAAGTAGCATTTGTAGGGTGCATTGGCACAATGACAGGTGGGTGAGGTTAGCTTTGTGAACATTCAGAAAAGCATGCACTCTCAAAAGATCAGTCTGTAAAAAGTGTTGAGCACCTGCAGTTTTTAATGGCCTTAACTGGAATTCTGTGTATTGAGTACTTGCAGAATTCATTCCTGTAGTGGCAAGGGGAGAGGGAGGGGGAAAGCATCTCACTGAGTATGCAGTCTGCTGATGTTTTATTTTAAAGAAAAAAGGAAAGCTGGAGTTTTGCTTGTCTAGAGAGGAAAGAAGTGTATAGGTCAGACTTATAGTCTGCCTAGCAATTCTACATTCAATTTTATTTTTGTATTCAATTTTCTGCCATGTGCATATACAGATCAGTTTGGCAAAAAGCAGCAGGAAAAAAACCAAAACAAAACAACAAAAAGCAAACCAACCAACCAACCAAACAAAAACCCAAAACCAAAAAGCAAACTTGTCTCTGAATAAATACATACAATTATTCACATGCAAATAGGCTCATTCATACATGTATACCCATGTTTTCCTGGATAAAATATTCCAGACATTTGTGATGAAGAAGTAAAATGGCTGGCAATAGCAGTAGGGATTATCACAGCAAAGTGAAGGAAAAGAACTAATCAAAATCTGTCATGGACTGAGAAAAAAGTATGGTTCCATTAAATTTCTAATGTCTGCTTTTACTTATTTACTTGTTAGGCAAGGGAGGTCGTTTTCATAAAAACATATTTTAAAAGTAAAGATTGTATCCTTGTGTGACAAAGACGTTGTGCGTATGGAAAACACTCCCTAAGTGATCTGCAGTGATAAAGAGCCACACTTTCACTAATTTTGAAAAGAATATATCTAAACCCAAAAACATTTATAGACAAAAAGGGTGCATACTCGAGGAAAAGTCAATACCCCCTTTGCAACCAAGAGTTTATTCATTTTAGAATGATAATTAGGGTTTCTAACCCATGGTCTTATGGTAAAGAAGTTTTCTATGGCACTGGTTCATCACTTAGTGCTACAGCACTGAAATGTAGAGCAACAGAAAAAGAAACCACATTAATTTTGCACCTGCTTAAAAAAAAAATAATAAAAATTCCCCCACCTCATGTTCTGAATAGAGTCATTTGAGTTCATATTAAAGAGTTTGTTGTTGCCTAGACCTTTTTTCATTTTCTTTGAAATTCTCCTCTCCTCTCTCCTCCCCTCCTCTCCCCTTCCCTCCCCTCCCCTCCTTTCTTCTTTCCCCTTTCCATTTCCCTTCTCCATTATTTTTATGTTTTATTTACTTTTTTCTGTGTTTGGTGTTTTTTTTTCTTTTTGTAATAATTTTTCTAATGATCTTCAGTTAGCTTAATATCTGAGATTTTCCTAGAGAAACCTTAGAATTCTGCATTTGGGATTCTCTATTTCTATAATTTTTTTGTGTTTCACACCTTAGTTTTACTTCTGCCTTAATTGAAGAGAAATTTATTTCTTTGACTTTTGCATTGTCCATATGCCTTTTGCAGTTGTGTCAACATCAACTCGTTATAGGAAAATGAAGGGGTTTTTTTCCCCCCTTCTATTTTACTGTGGACTTTTGGAAATACTTTCTTTATAATATACCCCATGGATATCACACTTTCTTTTCTTTCTTTTTCAAAGGAAGAACAAATTGTTCTTTGTTTTAACATTCTTTATCAGTATGAGTTTATCTTGGCTCTTAGAAACTTTTTCATGTCCCTGGATAAAAACAGAAAGACTTCTTTCCATTTCCTCTAGACTTTCTGTTTTTCTTTATATTTTTTCCTGGTGTGATTATTCCTTCAAATGCGCCCAGGAGCTGCTTTCTAGAAGTGTTTTTCCTTGCTTTGGATACAGAATCCGTTATCTTATTTAAAGGCTTTCCAAATTTCCTAACAGCTATGTCTCACTGCTCCTAGGTGTACCTGATCTCTCTAACTACTTCCCTTAATCTGTTAAATTCTGCCCAGTGGAATCAAGAATCTTCCCAGTTCTTCTACTGAAGTGAAACCAGATCTGTTCTTGAGCACTCACCATCAGGAAAAAATTGTGAAAAAGCTTTCTCACCACCTGACAGTGTGCAGATTCCACCCTGAATTTTGATTTGTAACATAACTTACATTAGCTGACAGCAATTTCCAGTTACATTGGTTTATAAAATAGATAATTCAGATTTGCTCTGGACTCACCTTCATTCAAAGCCTGATGGTCAAGCCATCAGGTCAGCAAAAGCTTGAGTATAAATATTTGTTTTTATCCTGGGATAGAGTTAAATTCTTAATAGTGGCCTGCATGGTGTTTTGGATTAGTGACCAAATGAATGCTGATAGCTCACCAGTGTTTTGGCTGTCACTGACCAGTGCTTGCACAGCATCAAGGCCTCCTCTGTTTCTCACTCTGTCTCCCCAGCGAGTAGGCAACAGCTTGGGAGGGGACACAGCTGAAGCAGCTGAGCTGTGCTGGCTAAAGGAATACCATGTGCTGTCAATCTAAACAATATAGACTGGGAACTTGGTCTTTGCTTAGAGGCTGCTGGGGCATGGGTGTGTTTGGGAAAGGTGGTGAGTAATTGATTTTGCATCACTTGCAGTGGGGTTTTTTTGCTAGTTTTTTTTTCACCTTTTCTCTTCATTTACAAAACCCATGAGTCTTCTCACTGTTCCTCCTCCTTTTCCTTCCCCCATCCCACTGGGAGTGGTAAGTGGCTGTGTGGATGCTCCGCTGCTGGACAGGGTCAACCCACTACAGATATTTACTTAGGAGAGGAGAAAGTCTAACATTCACAAGAAACTTTCTGTGTCTCATGAGTTCAGAAATATGCCAGTACTGTGAAAAACATACAATAAGTTTCAAGAGTTTTATTTTGAATGGATATAATTAAACCACCACTGATGAAATTATACCGTGAATGTCCTTTACCACAGTATTCTATTACCATAGCACTTACTTGGATCATTTTTAGGACAGATAAACAAAATGAAACTTCCTCTATATCCTTAAATTGTAAGAGTAGCTGGAGACACTTTTAAAGGTATCATATGTTGAAGTTTCACTGGGAGGAAGAAGTCTCCTGTGTTCCAAAACCTCTGTGGATGTCTTATATTTCCCCTTGTTAGGAGAGTGTACCACAACAATTTGGTGCAACTGGAAAGAAATCTTGAACATAACCACTTGGCAGTGTTAAGAAGGTGCAGCCAAGCTGAATTATGTTCCAGGCCCAACCAGGATGAGGTGCTCCTTTAAATTGCCCCTGGACTGCTCTAACATTTCTACTGAAGTGGCTGGCTTGATAGGAACCTGAATCCTAGCATGCTGTGGCTGGATTTTGTGCAGCTGGAGAAAGCTAACGTGTAACAACTGCTGGGAACAGTTTTTGCTTACATGGGACATACTCCCAGCCACTGCTTTACCTCTAGTGATCTATCCTCCCACACTGAAAACTAGCAAAGAACTTGGCAAGTCAGGAAAAAAAACAGGTTTCTGAATTTTGGTTGGCAAGCATGGGAGCTCAGTAGCTACTGAGCTTTTAAGAACCTCAGGGCAGGAGACCAGCAGTGACTCCTGAAGCACACAGTGTTTTTCTGTAAATATCATACTGTCTGTTGCAGAGGCATTTGTTCTGATGATGGCTACACATGCTCACAAACACTTTTTTTTGTTTCTCTGTCTGACAAGGGACCACCAGGTGCTGAGTATTTAGTGGTGCTTTTACTTCAATTAGAAGTGCTGCTCTCAGAACTTAACAAAGCTGTTCCTAACATCCTCACTGAATCAAACATTTTCTCTTGCAACTCCCATCCACTGTCAGGTAAGTTCAGCAGATGAGAAAAGCGTGCCTTTTTCAGCAGAGAGAGCATTTCTTCAAAGCACTTCTTTCTGCATGTTGATCTATTACATGTATGCCCAGCTAACCCCGTTTTAAAAGAACATTCTTAACCTTTGACTGGGATTTTGAGGACAACAGCAGCCTCTGCTGTTTTGACAGACTGCCTTTGTTCAAGTGGCTTTTTGGAACTCGCGTTTGGTATATTAACCATAGACGTGCTCATTCTCATTCGTCTAATTCATACTGCGCTTAAGTCAGCCTGGCTAGCACATTATGAATCCCTTTGTACACTGCAGGGCATTGTATTAGCATGATGGTTAGTAGCTCAGCCAAGATTTATCAAACAATAATTTGAAGTTACAACATCTGGCTTTGGGAGCAATGTGCTCTCTATCCAATGACTGATGTAACTTGCACATATCAGAAATGAAACAGAAGAATGACAAACTCATTCTCTGGGACTGTTGAACTGCAGTGGGTTTCCCCTCTTCCAGGCTGTATTAACCATATGAGACTTTCACACATAACCACCCTGTTTGTGTTATAATTTCTACTCACATCGGGTAGAAATAGGATTCCCAAAACACAATATAGCAATAAACACTGGTTAAAAAATTGAAAAAAATGACTGACCAGGCATGCAATATGCTTCTTGCATCTGTATAAATCCTGTGTGGATGTGGATGATTTGATTTACTTTCCATATCAAAAGCAATATCTTTCCTAAGGCAATATTAGAATAGTTTTTAATGATAACAGACTGTGTAGTGATGACTTTTTTATATAAATTTAATGATTTTTACCGTAGGCCCTCCTGTTTGAAAACCTATATGAAATCCAATGGGTGCTAGCTAAATAGCACCCTCTCCACCCCAAATCTCAGTGAGTGTGATTTTGAAAAGATACTATCTTAATTGGACTGATTGCATCTGCTGAATGCAGTGGTAGCAAGTTAAAGAAAGAATAACATTTAAGGATTATTGCCTTAAATTAACAATTCACAAATTTGTAGGCTCAGTTGCAGTTTATCTTGTTAAAGATAGTCAAAGTTAGTATTCAGATATCCTTCTTACATTTTCCAGGGTCTCTTGGCCTTATTAATTCAAATCTTACTTTCAATGTATGCATGTAGCCAAGATAATTATTAGAAGGAGAGATCAAAGCAAGCATATTATAGTCCTATTCCATTTTCTGCTGATGTGAGTGATCTGCCTCTTCTTTGATGTTGTATGCTTCTACAGTGAAAGTACAGAGGATAAAAATACTACACCATGTAATCTGGCATTTATCCCATGAGAGCAGAATTCCAAATTGTGACACATGTCAAGAAGTTAAAAAAAATAACTTAAAAGAGGCCTATGCTTTATACAGTGACATACTCTGCATTTAAACACCATCAAACATCACTTTCCATTACAAATTTAGTCCCCTATATAAAATTCAAAGAATTTCTGTAACTTTAGTCAAAGAAAATGACAGCAATACTTAAAAAATAGCTGCTATATTTACAAGTAGTTACACTAAGATGGCAACTTAGCTTTATTCAAACCAAATTCTACTCTTTTTTATTTTATCGTTAAAAAGGCAAAGGGATGAAACAAAATTAATGTATTTGTGCAAACACAGATGCTTCTTCTGAACAATTTGGCTCCATATCCAGCAGTCTGTTTATTCAGACTGGGTTTTGTCATGCTTTGGAAAATGTCTGTGATTCCAGGTGCTGAATCCAGTACTGACACAGGCTCATAAGATTCTTCCTCAAAGTGAGGAAGCAGAATTTATCCTTTATTATTGTATATTTAAAATGTAATTGCCCCACATATCTTGTCAGAATTCTGTCATATTGACACATATATTGGAAACTGAAACTCATCATATTTCTGCCTTTGTAGCATAACGCTTGATTATTTTAGATTGTAAAGAGCAGAAACAATGTCAGTTACAACAGTGTAACATTTGGCCTTCTTAGGTTTACTGGAAAATGTCAGAAGTCTTTGGACAGTTTGAGAATTTTTCCTTCACTACTGAAATCAGTGAGAATTTTTTTTTTTATTTACCTCCAATGATTATATAGATGTAAAACAGCATTCCCTATTCTTTATGTCTCGAGGATGAAGTAGGCCAAATAAGAGCTTTCTATCTTTCCTTTTCTTCACGCTCAACATTGTCATTAATTTCAAACAGATTCCATATGATGTTTGAAGAATTTCCTTAACTTTCTTTTCACTATTTACCCACATTTTCTCATGTCTGAGTTATATGAGGGCAGAAACATAGCTGTCAAAACATAGGAAAAAAGAAAAAGCCGTTCACAAAAGACAACTGGAATCAGGAAGACACAGAAATATCACCAAAGTCCTAATTCCTATTTAACCTTTACAGTTATGAGACATTTTTGTATGTTAGATAGAGAAGCTAGTATATTGAAACAACACCAGATTACTGCTCTTGCCATTGTTGCTAAAAGTGTCCTAATCCTTTCATTTTATCATTTGTGAAATGTCTGTTTAATTTCTGTTGCTTTCTAGCAACACTTCTAAGGTTTGGTACAATTTTTACCACTTGAAAGTGAGGAAATAGTCTTGCATGTTACTTTTTGCAATGTAGAGCTTTTTCTACAGACTGAGGGCCAGAATCCCAGCCTTGTGAAGCTGACATGTATTGACAGTTCAATATTTCCTTAAACAAAACATTCAAAGGTAAATATTACTAGATTTATAGTCTGGGATCCTCTTATACTTGAAGTTACACCTAGGTAGATATGAGTGCAAGAAACATTTGCTTTCATTTATGTCTTCCTTGAAGATTACCCCAGCTTCCATCAGACTGTCATCTGGTACAGGGATACCTGCTTGTCTGTCAAGCAGTATGGGTCATATTGTTCTTTCTGCACAGTGCTCCCACTAAATCCAGCATCAGTTGTGTTTCTCAAGAGTTTTCTGTGGTTTGTTGTTAGAATGATTGTCAGGTGGAAAGCAGGCTTTCTCCGAAATCAAAATCCTCCCTTCAATGATTTCACTGCTCCAGCTAATTTGTTTTCTTCAGAAATCAATTTCCAGATCCTCCATGTATTAGTAAGGTGCCAGTCTGACTACTCCAGCTGTGGGTCTTAAAAGCCTGATGCATAGAGAGCTGCTGAGACATGGGCTGTTGTTCCATGCAGTACTCAGTAATTTGCCTGAAGGAAAGAGGGCAGAGTGCTCTAGACATCACGAGAGTATTTGGAAACATTTAGAAATATTTTGGAAAAGCTAACAGTGAACATATCTTGGAAATGCATTCCAGAACTTTCCCTCCTTGAGAAGTTTAAAAACATGAAGTTATAAACCAATTTAATAAGTTGTTTCAGGGACTTGTTTGTTGGTTATTGTTTGTTTGTTTATTTCTGATTGTTTGTTTCTGTATGTTTGTTTCCCCTGAAGATTTAGAGGTTCCATGCAATACGTATTCCAATTTCTCACTGGTTCTATCTATAATTTTTCAAACTTTTTGTGGATTCAGACATGACTGTCCCAGGAATTTGCAGAGTGAATGTTCCCAGGAGACAGAGCAAGAAGCATAGGAAGCTCTTGTGTTTAGCTGCTGTGAAAGGCTCAGCGGGGCTCTTTGCTCCCTCCCTGTCTTGAGTGTGGAGAAACCAGCCAAGCAAAAGTCAGAAGTTCTTGGCTGCAATTCCCAGACTCTTTTCAAAGGGGTGATGTTATACTGTATTTTTCCTTTCATCTACAAAGAATGTCTTGAGTTTGTGTGTGTGGCTGTTCCAGAAATCCACCTTGTACAAAATCATGCACTGCTGCATGAGGAGAGGTGTTCTCTAAAGAATGAACAGATACAAAGAAAAGTAAAAAAAAAGGCACTTGTTTGTCCCTCTTAAATTTTTTTCTTGGACAGAGAGGTGAATTTGTGTTATCAATGTGATAAGAAGGTGCTTTTTCTTCTTATTGAAGTACTGACTTTACAGTTAAAGCCAAAGCATGACAGTGATCTCACAATGTGGCATTCCAGCAGCAAGTGAAAGGTGCATGTAGATGTTGGAGACCTACATGAGAGTAGCTTGCTTTCCTATGAGAACTGAATTAATGAGAAAAAATCATGTCAAAGTTGGTAAATAGTTATTTGGGAAACACTTTGTCTCAAGAAACCTGAGAGGAAGAAAAGATGTGTAATGAAAGTAATGGACTGAGTGGCATTTAAACAAGGAGTTGTCTAGTTACGTTGTTCAGTTAAGGAAAAACACCTCCCCAAATTGTGGTGTATCTGTATAGATTATAACCTCATCTTCAGTGACCTCTGTTCTCTGGTAAGCACTCAAATTCCCTTGTCCTATCAAGGCACTATCTCGTGATAAGTTGGTGTTATATACATACATACATACAATACATAGCTCTGAATGGCCAAAATGAGGTCAAAGTATTCATTTGCAGACTGTTGGACTTCCAGGGTAAAAGCTCTAGTTATTAAACCTAAATTTCTGAACAGCCCAAGTATTTAAAGGATCCTTGATGTTCTTCCCATTTCTGTCACTGAGAGCTATGGGCAGGTGACAAGAAGTGGGGTGTGTAGAGATTAAAACTATGATTAAAAATATGTATTCCTTACTTTTTTCTGAGTAAACACTACAGATACCTACATAAATGGTATATAAAGCTTTCATGAATCAGGCCTCAGGCTAGACATTTAAGTGGTCCCTACTGTATTCACATACAAACAGTTGTGCAGTGTATTAAGAATTGGAGTAATAGGAAAATAGCTATAAAATATTACCATAACTTTAGTTTTCTTTTTATAGCTCCTTGTCTTTCTTGATTTTTTTTTTTTTTTAAATAATGAGAAAGTCAGTAAAATATTACAAGCATGTGTAGGCTGAAGGGATACTCAACCAAAATTGGGAGGCATTTTATACTTTCTATATTCATTGATTATACTAGAAGCAAGTTTAAGAGAGAAAATATCTGTGTCTGTGTGTTATACAGTATATATTTCACATACAGTCTTCCTAGTTATCAATTAACTCAACTTACTTCCTCATCAATTTTTTTCCCCCTTAGTCCTGATGGTTTTATGACCTAGACCCCAGCGATACCCTTAGGCAGTCCA
This sequence comes from Anabacerthia variegaticeps, assembly GCA_035583185.1. NCBI lineage: Eukaryota > Metazoa > Chordata > Aves > Passeriformes > Furnariidae > Anabacerthia > Anabacerthia variegaticeps. Next base: position 120,997,473 of record JAWWEW010000078.1, on the reverse strand, counting down.
TCTGATAATTGACACATTTTCTAACACAGCATAGTGATGCCAAGTCAGTGCTTTCAGGCCATGACTTCAGCTTATTGGAGACTGCAGCAGGGACTCCTTTTATCCCTCATACATCAGAATATACTGACAGCTCTCCCAAGCAGGGACGAGGCAGGTCTCTCCCTCAGGAAAATGTATGCAAACACCTCTGGAACATTGTACTGGTTGCTAGGCATCACACTGGTGACATCTTTATGATAAACATGGTATGCAGAAGAAGGTCTAATAAAAGAATAACAAATTATTACATCCAGAGGGCAATTTTACAAGATTAACTGGTGTAATAAATTACTGCTGTACTCAGAATACCATGTTACCTTTTAAGGTATTTCACAGCAGAGTCTAAATGAACCAGCCTATAAAAACAGAGAATGTTTCACAGAAAATAATAAACCCATTCTTATATTTTTTTAATACTCTTCATGATATGTGTGTGTGGTGTTTGGCTTGCTGCATGGTAGCTTCAGCAACTGCTGGCTGAAAAATAAGGCTATACATACAATTCATACCCAAATGTCTCTGTTCATCATTATTTTTTCCCTGCTGCTGGACATTCAGTACCACTGCAATCTACATAATATCAATTTGAATGAAAGCCCATCACATTTTATTTATAAAACTATTTTCATATATAAAAGTTGCAAAGAAAATGCCAGTAGACCAATACCTTTATCAAATATTTTGATTTTTTCTTTCCGCTTTTTAGCACAAGAAAAGAAAAAAAAAAGAAAAGAAAAAGAAGAAAAGAAAAAGAAAGAAAAGAAAAAGAAGAAAAGAAAAAGAAAGAAAAAAAGTAGCTCACATTCTTCCTCCTCCCCTTTATCTCTCTCTCTCTCTCTCTCATTGTGACTTACTTTCTCTCTTTCTTCCTTTCATTTTCTGGATATTTTAAATTTTTCCATTAATAATTTTTTATTTTAATTTCAAGTATTCATATTTTACATTTTGATATCATAGCCTTTTTGTGTTACAAAAAAAAATCAGCTTTGTGGAGAAAAAGGATCCTTCATTTGAACCCTAATTAACACAAGACCTTGGTTATTGTCATGTACTACTTTTATACTAATACAGAAGAGAATTTGCATTTCATTTGTAAATGAATGAGATGTGTTTTCCTGTGGTTATTTCAGGCAAAACCCCAAGATTTCCCACAACCCATAAAAGGCAGAGCACACATCTGGAGTTCAAAGGCCATGGATGTACTACAATTTATCAAAAACTCTCCTATGTTGCTCTAACATGATACATTAATGGGATAACACAGCTTCATTTTTGTAAGCTGCAGACCATTTGCAGCTGGCTATGACATCATATTCTTGCAGTTCTACCAATTTGATATAATATGCTTTCATAATTTAAGCCACCAACATCTTCACTTGCAAAAAGATGTGTGCTAAATGGGATATGTGCCCATAGTCAGAGGTGCTTCTGAGTGTCGCTCTGTTCCAGTCTTGTTCCATATTTATATATGTTCATTACCCTTCCCTCTCCCATGTTAAGGGTATGGTATATGGGACTGCAGTCTGACATAAACCAGCACCTCCCAAAGGCCCTTTTACACAACTGGTCAAAATTACTTTTTAACTCTCTGTAGGAAAGGGAAATTTCCAATAGAAACTCAGTGCCATGAGTTTCCTTGGTACCTTTATGTGTATATAGATTAGCATTTTACTGAAATGATCAAAAAGTTGCAGCGTGGTACATGAAAACACAGAAGATGCAGAAATATTTGTAAAAGTGGAAAAAGGGCACTTCAAGTATAGTCTGGCAATTATATGGACCCCAGTCTGTACACAAATTAGCACCTCATTTTCAAAACTCCCTTTTATATATCTGCATAAGTGAAACAGAAATACGTCCCTTTTTATTGTTGGTTTATCTGAGGTCACACACACCCCCCAAAGAAAAAGTTAATCTGTACAGCCTTGCATGCTGAACACAGATATCCCGAGTCTCCAACAAAAAGTGTGCAGCAATGCCACAGTGGAGGTGATAATCAGTGGTGCAAGAAGAAAAAGAAAAAACAAACAATAGAGGGAGGGGTGAGTGTGGCACCCGTTTTTCAAGGCACTGCTAAGAGGTAACTTTCAGATATCACTGTCGATTGGGATCAAGTGCGAGGTTCAAAGCAAGCTCTTTTTCTTCAGCAAAAAAGAATGATGCTCCCAGTAGGTAGGTGCCAAGGAGGAAGGCCAGGAGACAGCATGCTGGAGACAAGATGATGCATAAGAGTTGAAATGAGACACTGAGATGTGGGAAGAGACCAGTCAGGGCAGTGCTGGAGGCAGAAAAGAAGGAGGAGCATCAGTGTTAGAAGACATGTGCTCCAGAAAAGACCTTTAAGTGTGGGGATTAATTTGAACCTGTGAACTTCATCAGAATATATTGTTCAGTTTACAGATGACTGAATGTATATATCTCTTCATTCTGGTCAAAAGGTTTTCAATTGAGTATGTGCTAGTTGTAGAAAAATGCTGAAAAACTGCAGATCACTGGTAGGTAAATGTTAGACTCAACACATGTTAAAAGACAGAAAATAAAAGCATTTCTGAATGGTAACAGCTTCAAAAAAGCAGTGACTCAGGTTTTTCATGTGAAAAAGTATCAAAACAATTAAATATAAAATCAATTAAATTATACAAATCCAAACAGAATTTTTTCCATAATTATCAAAAAGTGTTGCACTGTTTCCTACTTTGCAGATTTATATTATTTAAGATTTTGATCTCATGTTTCAATTCAGGACCATTTTGAAAATGAAAGGGCTCTTGAAAGATGAGAAGAATCATCACTATTTTTTTTTTAATTAACTGAATGCAAGACTTGATGCCTTTCTGTGTTAAAAATAAGTGTTATTTACACCAAACAAATTTCACAAGATATTTTCAGAGTGCTCTAAGAGGACATGGATGTCACAAAAAGTTTACTCCCACTCATTTAAATGTAATAACAACTTAGATACCCATGGGAATTTTGAGTGTCCAACTGCAGTAATACTTGCATGCAGAATTCAATATTGCTAAATTCATCTGTTAAAGTTGTCAAATAAGAAAACTCTAACAAATCACTCTGTAAGAAAAAAATAAATATTTTATCCTTCTTTAAACATTGCCCTCAATCTCAAAATCCAAACCATAATTGAAGATGTAATAATTCTTTGACTAGAATTTTTTCAAAATATTCAATGTGAATATCTAACACTTAATTGAGCAACAAAAGAGTGCTAGGTGCTTTTTCATGGGTTTTATTAGATTTGCTTATTTTAAAAGAGAACAATGAATAAGCCACTCTCAGGAAGAGAAAAGCACCTACATGGAGCAGCAAAGCGTATTGTTAAATGGGATGTGGAAAATGTAACTTTTTGCTAGATACACGGTACTGGGAACCTAGTTTTAAGGAGTGATTTTTCACAAGACACTTACCTGAATGATGCAAGGAGGAGGATGTTCTTCATAATCAACAACCATTCAAAGGAAATTTGCATTTGTGAAGAAAAAGTAGCTCATCAGCAGCTCGCTTATCAACTCCACAGGAAGACCCTTGTATGCAGAAGCTTCTTTATCAATGAACCCAGACAAGATGTTTGGGAATAAGTCCCTAACCCAGAGCAGTTCCCTGTAGTGGTAAAGCATAACTTGTTAAATCAAATGAACTCTGCAATTAAACACCATGCTGTATTTGGTTTCTGTGGCCAGGTTTTGGTAGTGGGGGCTGTTAGAAGCTGCCGGAAGCTTCCCCTACATCTCGTGGAGCCAATGTCAGCTGGGTCTAGGATGGATTTCCTGCCCCTGGCCAAGGCCAAGAAAACTGGGAATGATAATAATGGCTCTGTGATAACATCTTTAAGAAGGGAAAGAAAGTTATTGCACAGTTGAAAATTGCAGCAGGGGAAGAGGGGAATAAGAACATGTGAACAATGTAGACTCCAAAGTCACTGGAGAAGGAGAGTCAGGAGCTGCTCCAGGTGTCAGAGCTGAAGTTCCTCACCATGGTGGAGCAACTGTCCCCCTGAAGCCCATGGAGGACTGTGAGGGTGTAGAGATGCCCCTGCAGCCCATGGAGGACCATCTGAGTGTGGAGATCCACCTGCAGCCCATGACAGAGCCCACGTCAGAGCGGGCGGATGCATGAAGGAGGCTGTGACCCCATAGAAGGCTCGTGATGGAACAGGGTCCTGGCAGGAATCTGCAGCCCATAGAGAGAGAAGCCCACGCTGGAGCAGGTTTCCCTGGTAGGACTTGTGGCCCTGGGGGGGGACCCACGCCGGAGCAGCTTGTTTGTGAAGGACTGTTCCCCATGGAAAAATGACACACATGACACCAATTTGTGGAGAACTGTTGCCAGTGTGATAGAGTAACACTGGAGAGGTTCATGAAGGACTGTCTCTCATGGGAAGGGCCCCACAGGAAGCAGGTGAAGGACTCCTCTCCCTGGCAGAGGCAGAAACAATTGACCATAACCCCCACTCCCTGTCTCCCTGCATCTCTAGGGAAGAGGATGTAGAACTTGGAAGGAAGGAGGCGTAGAGGGAGGGCGTTTTTAAGATTATTTTGCTTTTCACTCTTTTACTTTGATTCTGTTAGTAAAAAATGTAATTAATATCTCCACTTTGAATCTGTTTTGACCATGACGGTTATCAGTAAGAGACCTCTCCCAGCTCTTATCTCAACTCATTAATCCTTTGTTGTTTTTTTTTCTCTCCTCTGTTCAGTTGCAGAGGGGAGGGAGGGACCTGCTTTAGTGGATACCTGGCCTCCAGCCAGGGTCAACGCACTACCCATGCAAACAAGGAAGGTGGTCAAAAGCAAATTCTGATGAGGCAAGTGGAAACATTGGATCAACACTGATACAGGGATTTAATTTTCTATTGTTTATACATTTGTTATTGCATTTCTAAGAAAAAGAAACAGCCAGGAACTTCTGATCGCAATGTTCAATTGTAACAAGTTGTAGCTCCTATTTAGAATTGTCTTGCTAGGTGTTATAAAAAGAGAAGATCCAGCCAAGAGTCAGTATAGCAGAAACTTCCAAGGAAAGCATTAATTATTTGTGAAAATGGTATCAAAAGAATCACATTGATCATAGAGATGCATTCTAAATTGATCAATCTTAACTGTCACAATGCTTTCTAGTGTGCTTATAATACAGAAATTTTAGACATCTTACTGTGATTTTGTGTTTGGAGAAGTCATTTGAATGTTAGTAACCATACATTACCCAGTCCATATCTATAACAGAAAACAGAAGAGTTCTAAGAGCATGAATAGATAACATCAAAATCTTCATACTGTATGTAACCATAGAGCACTAGCAGCTATGTGTAATCACTTATTAATGTAAGAACTGGCTTTCTGAAAACACATTTAATCAAAAATTACTTGGACCTGCTTTCCTGAGGGGGAGGTTAACACTCATCAACTTTGTACAAATATCCATTTTGCAGATGCCATGTCAAAGTGTCCAAAGTTCCTAAAAATTCACTGTAACTGGTCAAAAAATGAGTATGTAAATTTGGCAATTGAAAAGTTTTCCTAATTCCATCATGCCTATTCACATTTGATCATTCTAATCTGAGATACAAGTCAGTATTTTGAAATGAAAAATTGTCTGACCCCATAGATTGTTTGAGAAAATCCAAGTTAATGGAAGTGTTTGTAACTTTTGAATACTGTTATAATTGTTGAGATTTTAAAAAATGCTGAAATCAGAAAAAAAATTTTCTGCTACCTACACTCTGTCTCCCCTATCACTTAATTTCTTGCAGAATATTATGCATCTGCTGTGGGAGAAAAAGAGCATGAGCACAGATGTAATTTTGTCACTGGCAAAAAAAAATTAAAAAAAAAATCCAGTTATAATGTACTCCTGGAGTGCTGTTGGAAATAATAATTGCTGTCCTCTTTCTCCAGGGCAGTCTAGAACCTCACTACTTGTATTCAGTCCTTCAGGGAAAACTAAAATCACTTTCCCAATAATCTGACAGCAATAAGGAAAGTCAGGGAGTTGAGCATGGATAAAGAATATTTAAACAATTGCTATTTCTTACTTGAAATATGAAAGTATTTTTTGTGAAAGGGCTGTTGGTTTTGTGGTTTGGTTTTTGTTAATTTTTTGTTTGTGTTGTTGGTTATTTTTTTGTTGTTTGTTTTGGTGTTTTTTTTTTTTGGTGGGATGTTGCTTGTTTGTTCTTTGTTGTTTGGGTTTTTTTTAGTTAGAACTGAATCAGAAATCAGGTTGGACTGCCTGGACTGGGAAGTTTATATAAGAATAATGCCAGTCCAAAATGAATTCAAGCAATCAGGATAGTTACATAGGTTTATTTGAAAACAAGTGTGTATTTGAAAACAAGTGTTACAATGCCTCTCTCACAGGTGTGCAAGCAACCTGCTTGCCTCACCTTCAGAAGGCATGTTTGATCTGGTCAGCAGAGATTATGTGGAGACATTTCTCCCTCAGAGGTTGCTGTGGTAACAACCTGTCCATGGTGGTTAGATGAGATGCACTTTGTTACCTTGTGTGTCTTCTGGCCACTCCCACATCACCCTCTGAGAACCCAGGATTCTGTTTTTTAAATGAAACTAAAGAAAAAATCTCAGCATATCAAGCACTTAAGTTAACTCTGTTTCTTTCACTTTTTTATAGTTCAGTGGACATGCAGGCAGATACTGCAAAACAATGTGTTGCTAGTAACACACCCTGTTTTTACAGGTGTTGTTACAGGAGGAACATGCAAACTCAGGGGATCAAGACAATCCATCTTTGAAGGTGAGCCAAATTTCAACATTCACCCTCAATTAATATTCAGTAACCTGAAGGAAAAAAACAGTCCTTCACACTTAGTTATTTGCAGTTTATGACTTTGGAGACGATAAGGTACTCTGGGTGGGCATGCCCTGAAAAATTGTGATATACACATGGAGGTACTTGTGGTCAAACGTAACCTGTAGAAATCTAGATGTGGTGTCTGTCTGTGAGTTACGTATATGAGTGCCCTGCAGAAGCAATGGAGATCTAGTCAATACAGTTGAAGAAATCTGGAGTGTAATTCAGAAGTGTAATTACAAAAATCTTCTGAATATTTCTACAAAACCTATTGGCCAGATAGACTTCCTTTAGGCTCTTGTGAGTTCAAACCCTTCACTCAAGTACAGGCATACAGTGCTATCCCTGATGTGCCAGGACATTGTGGGTGGCTTCTAGGTGCTGTTACAAAATGGTGCAAGCCTTCTGTAGGAGATCTGGGGGGATTCACCATCTGGTTGTAGATATTTCAACTTATGTCTCCAGGAACTTGTTTAAACACCCAGAGGGACAAATGTTTATGGAATCATAGAATGGTTTGAATTGGAAGGAACCTTAAGGATCATCCACTTCCCACCCCCCTGCCATGGTTGCTCAGGTTGCTCAGAGCCTCATCCAGCCAGGCCTTGAACACTAACAGGGGTATTCTCTAACTCATGTATTATATTCCGTTCACACATCTTAATGATAATGTCTTACACAGTGACACAACTGGGATTAACGAGTGTCCTCTAGAGCTGACTTTCAGTTGTAATGGGTTATAATTGTGACCAATTACCCTGTTTCAAGGTTTTGGAGTCAAACAACGGCCCTGCCTGTCCCTGCAGGTCCTCCTCCACTTCTGGCCATGGAAAAGACCACATTCCAGCTTAGCCTAGAGCCCCTAGTCCTGTGCCTGAACAACCTCAACACCTTCCTGGACTTCTCTGATTGACCCTGGCTCATACCTCTGTCCTGCTAGTCAGTGGCCCCATGATGTGCTATACTGATGGTGAATCTGAACAGACTCTGCCACTTGGGACATAGTGAGACAGTCACTTCCCAGATGTCTCACACAGATAAGAACCCACCCTGAAATGGAGACCAACATCAGACTAGCTGAATCTTTCAGCCTAGCTGAATCATTCAGCCTGGTGTAAGGGATGAGTAAAGGATGGGATGCTCAGGTTAGATGAGGACTATGTTTCATTGGCTCTTTACCAATGACAAGTAAATAATGTAAGGGTCCACTAAGTATTGAAGGCCTCTTCCCCTGTAACTCTTATTTTAAAAAATACCATTTTGTCTGTTTCCTTATTTTGTTTTAGCAATGAAGGATAACAAGCCCCATACAAAATACTCTGATAATTCTGTGTTGTTATTTATTATTTCTTATCATTCTCACATCATTCTTTTGTCCTGAATGTTTTATATATTTTTATCATAATTAGTCTTTGCACACCCTTGGTGTGCAGAGTTATATGTATGTTACTGCTCTATTTTGGGAGACAATTGTGCATGTCATTTACATGGTCGTACTGTGAGATAGCTGAGGCAAAAAGATTTCTAGAGTTTGGTTGGGGTTTTTTTTCCCTTTGGTTTGGACACTTACAAACAATTTTTCAAAGCCTGACTAAAACATTCCATTTTTGAACTGGCCTGAGGGTAATGCATGGGTGAGTGTATCTATGTTTAACGCTTCTTCCTTTAAAAATTCTGTTGATTGCCACAGATGTGAAATGAAGTCTATCATCAGAATTGAGTCTTTGGATATCCATTGCGAGTAAAAATTTTTAACAAGAACTAGACTACAGCTGTGGAAGCAACACAGCAAATAAAATTTGCTTTAGGCTATTAGCTAACTATTAACTGTGAGAATGTGAGGGTGGTTTACTGGAGCCATTTTGAAAGGGTCAAGGTGGTCTGTAATCATCTATTATGATGAAAGTAGGATCAGGCTGTAGAATTTAATACAAATAAATCACACAATTAGGTACAGTTTTACTTAGTTTGAGAAATGGCTAGAAAGTACTACATAATTTTAATAGACATTTTGTGGCTGTTTTATGGCGGTGGCATTAGGACTCAAAACCTTGCATGATTTTGACAGCGTCACAATCAGTTTGTTCAGGTTCAACAAAACAGGGAATTGGTAAAATGAGTTGGAGAGGATTCAGAAGAATATTTTTTCTTTTCCAGCTCACTTTAAACATCTTGCAGGATGTAGGCTGATTTGAAAGTTTTGTAGCTCATTTTTCCTCCTGGCTGGCTGGTGGGCTTGTCTTACCTCCAGGAGCTGAGCTCTTCAGAAGCTGTGCTGGTATCAGGCACCCTTAGAGGTGCTTGTTTCCTCAGTGTCATCACAGGTAACTTCCCCAGCACCCATCTCCTTTACCTGGACTGTTTTATAGGACTAAAAGACTGATACTGTGGGAGCAGTGCTTGCCATGGTCTCACCTTCATTACTCTTCATGATCTCAGGGTTTACAGGTCTATATGTGACTGCCACACATGCAGCAGATTCTGTATCTGCAAAAGATTGCCCTGAACTAGAAGAAAAATCTCTGAGAACTTGGAATATTTCTATGGACTTGCAATTCAGTAGACTGACCAGCTTTGATAGAAAGTATTGATGACTTGTATACATCATTAAAAAAAAAGTGTTCATCCTCATTAACTTGTTTGATAAAGAAACCAAAACATTGTGTTTACGGACCATTTTTTTTTTTTTTTTGCATTTTAGAACCAGAGTTCGGTTATGTTCAACAAGGTTCATGAAAGGAACTGTCTCACATAACTCTTACCACAGTTCCAATGCTGATCATTAAATGTATACACTATTTTAAGTTACCGGGAATTAGTTATCTTACAACAGTAATCTATATTAGTCTGACATTAGTAGGTCACAAGTGAAAACGTCATGCAGAACTTCTATAATTGTTGAAAGTTTGAAATAAGCTTGAGAGGTAAATGATTGCAAAAGATCTCAGGTGGGACCGGAGAAGCAACAGCTACTTGTTTGTATACTAGCATGTGGCCTAAGAAAGGAGTTTGTGCTTCTGTTTGAGATCAGACATCTTAAAACAATTTTATTCTGTTAAATTATTCTATGGAGAAGAAAAGAAATCAGTTTCCAACCAACTTCATGTGTACAATACGATGCAGAAATTCTCTTGAGAGTCCACTGGTGTATTCTTACACATAATAAAATTATGAAGAAATATCAGACTCAAAAATAGGTTTGGAAAATCAGCAGCATCATTCTCTAGGCAGTATTGAATAAAAGCATAAATCCAGAGTGACAGTGTGAAAGTGCCTCTGTCTTCCTGTTAGTGAATTTTATAAAGTATGTAATTGCAACATGAATGTTCTGCCAAATTTGTCCCATGCATCAGGCAGTAAGAATATTCAAATTACATTATTAAAGATCTTAACAAGTAACTTGACACAGAATAAGCTAACCTCTGACAAAAAAAGGGAAGCTGGGAAAATGTTTTCTCTGTCAGCCATTCTACCCAGCTGCTTTATGGTGTGCTTCTAGAATATCCCTCAGAGGCACCTACTACTGGCCGTGTTGGGGGAATCAGGAATAGAATAAACAGACCACTGGTCTAAATCAGGATAACAACTGTGCTGCTTAGAAAGCCTTTGATAAAAAAAGATTTTGCCTATCACGGGCATTTAATATCCTCAGATCTTTGGGATTGAGTGTCCCTTAAAATCATTTTATTCAGCTTGCATAAATTCAGGTGCATAAAAGTGTCTCTTTTTTCCATGTCGGCAAGAATTTGAAACTCCTACTCTGGGAGGTAGTGTATTCTATGAAGCCATTCTTTTCCTGCTTTTGTAGCTCCTAGGACAGCTTTTTTCCCCAGACAAAGTCAGACATCTAAGTTCCTGTTGTATGGGAATCACTTCTTTTCTGATGCACCAGTGCCAGAGCACAGCCCAGTGTTGGACTCAGCACAGCCTGTCGCAACAGAGACAGAGGTTAAACAAGGAGGTTTATTCAGTTCTGTTGGGGAAGAAACACATCCATTAACAACTTAGAGGTTTAAAGCAGTCAAAAGGCCCATTTCAAGAATAAGAGTGTCAGTTTTCACAATATTGAACTCGGCAGGTACACAAAGAGTGTCATGTGTCACCAGTGCAATATGATAGCCAAGTGCAGGGGTTGCTCCCTTCAAGTCTCCTAAAGTAGTTCAGGCTTCAGACCCTTTGAAAATATTGCAGATGCAGGCAGAATTGACACAGCTGAACCAGTGCCTGGTGAACTGAGAGTAGTTCAGTAAAGTGAGGCTGTCCTCCAGGGAACAAGTGTCCCAGGGTGCAAGCACCATTGTAGAAACTTATTTCAGGAACAAAACAAGCTGAACTGCATTTATCTACACTCAATTTTAAGGCTGGGAGTGGAGGGCTAGGATTCAATCACAACCTTCTCAGTGCATCAAAAGCTGTATTTCAATTTGCCAGGCTCTTAGAAATCTTGTGGCAAATGAATTGTAGGCCAATGGCCAGCATTTTGTCTACATTAAAAAAAACTTCCTTTCAGAGCAGATATAGAAGCAAAATAGTAACTACCAGACTTCATCTGAATGGTGGGAGAAACAGAGCAGATGAAAGGCAAATAGATAGAAGAAATATTTCCTATTTTATTGATAAATTCACCAGTTCCATGAGATCACACTTCACAAGATCTTCTTAGGGGTGTGCACATATGAGTGACAAAGAAGCCCCGTCAGCCTCAACTGACATGATTGCTGTGTGGTCCAAGTTCACTTCCTTGATGAATCAGGGTTCTGTAAATCTAGTATGTATATTATCTCAGAGTTGGAAAAGTGGTTCCCACAACTGGAGTCAAATTTTCAGAACTCTCTTCCCTTTAACATATTTGAATAAAATTGTCAGTGATGTGGTTGACTTATAAAAATGCAGCCATTTTCATCAAGTGGTTAAGCTGGACCTGTTCGGTGCTGAGCTCTTTCATAAATCCATTCCAAAACCACATCTGTGTTTCCACTGTTGCCCTTCCTTGTTTTATTTGTTATCATGCTGCCAATTAATAGCATCTTTATCACTGTACTCATACTAGAGCATTTTCATATTTTCGATATTTTGATTAGAGTACCTTTGGCCTAATTAGGAACGTGAAATCAAGATGGATGATAGCAGCCCTAGAACCACATTTCAAACACAGTTACACGCATTTCAGGAAGGGGTCAGAGAAAAAAAAACTACAGCTCATTAGCCTGAGGCTGTGAGTGATCTACCAACCATACAGAAAATTGGCAGCCCTTCTGTCTTTTTTTCCTCAAGGAGCCTGTGTATTAAACTAATTGTTAAATATAGCAAACAGACTGGCAGTCCAGTCAGACAATTTTTTGCACATGTAAAATAATGGGGTTATTTGGATTTCATTGAAATGTTATCCATATATGTTTTACAAATGTGCAAACACTTACATGCTTCATAGAAAATCTTCAATACCGGCCAGAGATTTTAAAGGAGCCAGTGTCTTGTAAATTGCCCAGTTACTGAAAAAAATACAGAGATCTTATTTACTAAGGAGAAATAAGTTAAAATGCATATTGAAAGATTTTTGATGGCTAATTCTTGTATGTGTGGAGTTGTTTTGTTACATGATAACATATTTTAGAAGCATACTTAAATGTTTGGAATAGGAATGAAAAATGTTATTGTGTTCATTATTTTATGTTACACTTTTCTATTTCAAGCACATATATGTATAAAGGCTGACATGCTTCTCTTTTCCTAAATTATATTTTTTGAAGTTAAAAGCTTTTGTGATGGTCAAAAATTGCTGAGTGAGATTTGTTCAATATTAACTGATATTATTGCCTACTGTTCTCATTAAAAATTGGTGATGCAACACAATGACTTTGTTGGCGACAATGAGGATGATTTCATTCTATTCCCTGATTGGAATTTTTAGATTATACCAATCCACTGTCCACATCCCTTTTGAGATATAATATAAAATTACCATAACAAAAGAGAACACTGTATGCACAGAGAACATTGCTATAAGAAGAAATTGAAAACTGCATATAAAATAATCTGTGACTGGAGGAGAATAGGAGGTGGGGGAATGATGGAAATAGAAGAATTAATTTTATCTAACTTCACTTATAGAAAAGATAGGCTTATGCTCTAATTTAGTTGTCTATTATCCTCCATCTCCTAACCAAAATAGTTGCTGCAGTTTAAAATTTTTGCCTATGGTGGTTTCCATGAAGAGCCAGTGGATTTTGTTGGAATTATTGAATTTAATTATTTGTAGCATGTTAACACCAAAAAAGTCCATATAAAATAAAAATTGCTGGTATCTTCTGTGCATAAATTTAAGAAGAGGTAGCCTCTGCAGGAGACATTTACAATCCCCTGGTCAGAATTAGTCTCAAAATTCTGGAATCTTCTTCTGAATATTTCTTATCAAACAGTATTTTCAATAACTTGAATTATTTATTACTCTCTCGGGCACTTACAACCTTTCTAAAAGTCAGATCATGTATTTGAGCACAAATTCTTACCTTTTTCTCCCAATCTAAGTTAGAGTTGTAGTAGATTCCATGTTAGAAAAAACACTAGTTGCTTTGAGTAATGAAAAATGGAAGAATTTCTAACATTTAAATAAAAAAGTTTTAGAAATGTAAATTGAAAATAACACCCACAGTTCATATGTTGGCAACAGAGCAAAAGAAGATTACAGGATTTAATAAGTATTCATTTATTTGCATCATACTGCTGAGGAGAAGAGTTGATTACTGTAGGATTATGCATGTCATTAAAGCTAAGTGTATCTTTTTGTGGTTCATGAACCATGTGAATTTTAAAAAGAGCACATGCTGTATTCTACACCTGGGATGGGCAATCTCAGATGTATGCACAGACTGGGGAATGAGAGGCTGGAGAGAAGCACTCTGAAAAGGCACCTGGGGATTCTGGTCGATGGCTATTTGAGTATAAGTCAGCAGTGCCCTGGCACCCAGGAGGGCCAACCCTGTCCTGGGGGCATCAGGCAGAACATCACCAACCAGTCAAGGGAGGGGATTGTCTCACTCTGCTCTGCACTGGTGAGGCTTCATCTTGAATATTGTGTGCAGTTTTGGGCACCACAATATAAGAAAGATATTAAAATATTAGAAAGAGTTTGAAGGAGAGCAACGAAGACAGCGAAAGGTCTGTGAGGAGCAGCTGAAGTCACTTAATTTGTTTGGCCTAGATAGGGGTAATCTGAGGGGAGATCTCATCCTGAACTTAAACTTCCTCACAACATGAAGCAGAGGGGCAGGCACCAGTCTCTCTTCTCTGGTAACCAGTGAAAGGACCCGAGGGAATAGTGAGAAGCTGTGTCAGCGGAGGTTTAGGTTAGATACTAGGAAAAGATTCTTCACCCAGATAATGGTTGAGCACTGGATCAGGCACTTCCCCAGGGAAGTGATCACAGCACCAAGCCTGACAGAGTTCAAGAAGTGTTTAGACAACAGGTGTGATTCTTGTCCTGTGTAGGGCCAAGAGATAGACTCGATGGTCCCTGGGGGTCCCTCAGGATAATCTATGATCTGTGATTCTAAGCATGCAATGATCAGAGATAGTAGGACCGAACTTTTGTTACTCTCATTTTTCACTCTCCCATCAAGCAAATGAAACTTTAACCCCTCTGTAGCTGTTTTCAGTTTCAGTCAAAGACTGACACACATTCCAGAAGAATCATTGCTGCTCCAGTGTATGTAATATCCAGTGATCAAACACAAATAGGTGGTGCCATACATCTGAGTTTATTCCAAACAACTAAATCATGACTGCAACCAAATCAAAAGAAAACTTCCATTACCCTCAATAACTGAAGAATTTGGATTTAAATAAAATCAGTTGGCAAATAGCAGAAGGGAGGTTGTTGTCACATTCTCTTCCACCCTTACTTGTGTTAGAATTTTATCTTTTATGTATTTTCCTTTTTATTTTTAACAGGAAAAACACATCCATATGATGGAGATGATGAGATACAGTTGTGGTTTGAGTTGCGAATAATCTAATTCAAGTTATGAATTATCTTAATTTAACTCTTTCAAAGATTATCACACAAAGAAAACTGGATTCAAGGTCTGAATTCTTTTTAATTGCTCTTAGAAAAATTCCACTGTAGCTATAACAAAGACTTCATTATGTTTTGGGGTATCCTCAGTATCATGCATTCAAACCGAAGTACCAAATAGACAAACTAAGTAATCATATCTATATCTATATCTAATCTATTTATATAATATCAGATATCTATGAACAGTTATCACAAATATTTACCCAGACTTTTTGGTTTCTTCTAGTTTAAGACAAGGTGATCTAAAAAAACACATAAAGTGGCTGGTGAAAGAAAATTATCAAATATAGTGTCTATTATTTTCATCTTCATAATCTTTCTACACAAAATTTACAAAGCTAAAGCAATGCTTAATATTAATGGATTTGAAAAAGTCTCTTTACACATTACCTATTACTCGCACTTTAGATTAGTGGAAAAGGGCACACAACAATAAATTAAATATAAAATGGCATTTTTAAAGAGTAGAAACAGCCTCCCAAGATTAGTGAAGTATTTCTCATCAGCTTCAATCATATAGACATTCTTCATTCCTTTCCTTAGTGCAGACAAGGCTGCTTAAGTCCAGAGTCACAAAAGTATTTAAAATCCCTTGATCAGCTAGGACGGTCAAAAGGAAGATATAGTCAGATTTCTCTAGCATGATGTTTTAATTCAAGTCAAGACTAATGGGTGCTTGTAAAATATCATTAAGCAACCTACAATTATTTGGTAAACGCACAAGCCAAGTAAATGGTCCAAGAACCTTACATTCAAGAGCACATCAAAGATCAAAATCTTCCACACACCATTCAAACTGTAGCCTTCATTGTCTTAAATTTATTTTATACCACCATTAAGACAGAAGGACAGTAAAAAGTCATGGATGCCTTCCCTCCCTGCCTCCCTCCTTCCTTCCTGCCTTCCTGCCTTCCTGCCTGCCTTCCTGCCTTCCTGCCTTCTTGCCTTCCTTCCTGCCTGCCTTCCCGCCTTCCTGCCTGCCTTCCTGCCTTCTTGCCTTC
>JAWWEW010000078.1:120914043-120981434 GCA_035583185.1 Anabacerthia variegaticeps | reverse complement strand
TGCCTTCGTGCCTTCCTTCCTGCCTGCCTTCCGGCCTTCCTGCCTGCCTGCCTGCCTGCCTTCCTGCCTTAGTGCCTTCCTGCCTGCCTTCCTTCCTTCCTGCCTGCCTGCCTGCCTGCCTGCCTGCCTGCCTTCCTGTCTGCCTGCCTTCCTTCTTTCCTTCCTGCCTGCCTTCCTTGCTGCCTTCCTCCCTCCCTCCTTCCTTCCTTCCTTCCATCAGAACACCTAAAGACTGTGCCTCTGTGCCCTGTAAAAGCTTTTTGTCCCTGTGTGAACACTATAATGCATCAAGAAATGTTAACACCAGCTCTTTCTGTAAGGTTAACTCTGAAAATTCAGGGCAAAACAATATTTTTTTTTTTTTTTTTTTTTTTTAACTGAAGGAGGTATACAAGGACTCTGTGTTTGCAGAAACAAATCAGACTAAAAGCATGCCATTTTCACGATAAGTGGAATTAATGTTACAAAAGGTCTCAGCCTGTTACAATGGACCATTTAAATCACAAGACGGTGGGATAAATGCACACATTAGGATTATGTTTTCATTTATACCAATTTAAAGCATAATAACAGCACTGTAATTTGTTGAATAAATATTGTAACCAGAAGAAGTTTCAAGTGCATCCTTCTTATAAAATCTCATAACTAAACCTCTTGCAAACTCTTAAATACTGAATATTTTTCCTCATATTTTTCCGATGAAAAAAGGCTGAACAAACCCTGATGTTATCAAGCAGTTTGCATACAATTTTATCTATTTGCGTCCTTGAGAGTGCAATAGAAACAATTAACCAGATTTTGATTCACTGCTTGAAAAATCAACAGCTGTATTTTCTCAGTCACTTAAAAGTTTCATTCTTGACTAGGATTTAGAAGATACAAGGGCAATATTAGGCTTTTTTCCCCTGGTAAAATTGAACCTGTAGTATATTTATGACAATGACAAAAGAGTGTCTATGGGAATTTGAATTTAAAGAGGTTGTCCATTTCCCTACACCCTTTTATTTTTCCCCCATGACATTAAAACCGATTTAATTATCAAACAAATAGCAAGCTATTAGTGTGGTTTGAATGAGCTGAGAAAAATGCAAGATTCAGAACCAACTTGTAAATTTATCTTAACTCTAGCGTCAAGCAAGCCTGTTTTCTTCAACTTGATCATTCTGTCAACAGAGTCCAGCAGGAGTTTTAATTTTTGTGATGCTTAGTTCATGTATATGAGTCAATGCATACATATATGATGTGAAACTTAGACATTTTCCATGATACAGATCATGCTGGCAAAGAGTGACATCAAAAAACATGCAGGTAGTTGACTTGCAATTGACTTAGATTGAGGCTGAGATGGGATCACCAATCTAATTTTCACATTATCACCATGAATATTTGAAATGAGGGCTAATACACAGCCCACTTCACCCCTTCTCTTTTCTTTGCCATATCCTTGCAGTATATTATTTTAATCACATTAATATTTAATGCAGATGTCTCATTATTTATTGTTTATTATGCTTGAGGTAGCATCCATGGTTGAGATGCAATGTTCAGAGACAGTGATAGATGCTTCTGTGAGCTTTTTCCAAAACATCTTAGTGAGTTTTGATCTGAAATAGACTGATCTTGTAGGACCAGGCAGATTCTACTGCACTGTATGGATGCACAAGTGGCTGTCCTTGCACAAAACAGAAGGCATAAAGCCTTACAGAGGGCAGATAAGGAAATCATCCAATATCCTCTTACACCTTTAACTCCAAAACTCAGTCTAAAAGCTGACAAAGTCTTGGGCAACGTTCAGTGGTGGATGAAGTTGTTCTTTTTTATTTTTTTAAGAGACCACTTCTCATTGACACAAGACAACAGAAAGTTTCTGTGACTGATGAAGCTGATCATTTGGAAAGTGCTTATTTGGACAGATGCAATAGGTAATTTGGAGGTGAAGCCAAATAAATGTACTCAGGATGTTTTCTGAAGAAATCTAGCCACTTGGAAAAACACCAGGAGGAATATGAAGTGGATGAAACTGATCTTTAAATTCATTCGACCACTTTTTTTGCATCAGATAAAACCATTATTTGGAGTTGTGCCCAAAGAAGAAAAAGATTGACCTTATTTCAGTAGACAATAAAAAAAAAAAAAAAAAAAAAAAAAAAGGAAAAAGTGTAAGTCTTCAACTATACATTCAAGACGATATAAGAAGTTCAGTTTAGTTCATGGTAATTGAAGGGAAATTTTCAGAGCTGGCAATTCAGCTTTTTCCAGCTCAGTTTTTTCATCTTTAAAATGGGAGTAGGGAGTGGTATTTAGCTTGTGAAAAACATAAAAACAGAATTTTACATGCCTTCAATGAGAGCAACCAGGTTAGTATGAATGATTGCCTCAGTTTTAAAGATGCAGTATCTGAATCTGAGAAATGTTTTGGTAAGTTGAAAATAGGGAAAAGGAAAGTGTTTTTTTTTCTATTTGTGGTGAATTCTGCTTGTAGTGATCATGGTAGTAAAATGGGACAACCTTCTCTAACAATTCAAAGTTTTTACCTTCTTTGAACAAATGAAAAACTTTTTTTCCTTCTCTGGCTCTTGCTTCACCATTTAAGGAGTTTTGATGCTCATTGTACTGTTATCTACACTGTTCTTTCTGGCCATTTATGATGATTTTTGTGTGTTTATGCACAAAAAGGAGGAAAATGTTGGTTGACTTTTTCATAGGTTACACAGAGTTTGGAATCATGAGGACAGCACAAGTGTTTTTACTAGTAAACTGTGCAAACATGACATGGAAATCATAGAAGGAGTGTGCTGAGTGCGTGTAATACCAACATATCTTTTTCTCACAAAGTATATTATATCACCAGAGGGACACTTTAAAATGAAACCTTTCAAAGTTTTCAGATATTTTAGTGGCATGCACATTTATAGCAAGCAATTAAACAGAGAAATTACAGATAGAATGCAATTGGAAGTGAAAATCTAAAAAGTCAGCACTGATCTAAGAAGACAGCCTGATGCAAAGCATCATCTCCCAAAGGCCTTTCTGTCTACGTAGTTTTGAAACATGCACTAAACCAGCTGCCAAACCTGGCTTTTAAATAGAGGCTACAAAAAAGGTGTTCTGATTTTTCAGTGCATGCCACTTTACAAAGGACAGAAGCGCTGTCTGGCTGCCATATAGTACAGCAAAAGGGAGCCAGCTTGCAAGTGATTAGAATAATGAAACTGGAAAGGATTAGCTACATTATCCAAACATGAAGCAATAGGCTAGTCAAACTAATCCCTGAGGAATAGTTAAAGGAAACAAATGACATGATAGACATAGGGTTACTTCTCAGTAAGATAGCATTAGAGCGTGTGATACTGCTCACATATTTTCTGAAAGCATATGCAAGATATGCAAGCAGGGAGAAGGTAAGCCGATGTGTCTGTGTGACAATATTGAGCTACTTTTATTTCAGATTCTGCATCTTATCTGACTTTTAAAAATAATTAAAGTGTTATTAGACTGACTGATATCAATGGAACATCCACATCCTGTGGAGTCCTTAATTGCAGGAAAAGAAGGGTAATGATCCAGGTTTTAATATGACTGTGTCTATTGTGCCCTGTTGGATGGATTCATTATGCAATGAGTGAACATTTTTTTTTCTCATATTTAATTATCTTGAAACTGTAAGAAGTAATTCCAGTGCTAATTGCAACATTTGTATTTTAGAAGGATAAATCAGCCTCAAGTATTTTTTTTCCTTTTATAAAAATGCATCACATACGGAAATGATGCCCCAGCTCTATATTTATATATTTACAGGTTTCTTTCCCTATAGAAATTTGAGTTATAAATTGTTTTTAGACTTATTAACATCAAAACCCAAATGAAAACAAGACATGTACTGGGTAGTTCTAGAAGACCTAATTCAAATTCCATGGAGTTAAAAAAATTCTTCCAAGTTCATATAACACCTTACAACTGAGAACACAAAGTAAGGGTAAGGACTGCATTCTAATTAGATTTAGGGTAAAACAAAACTAAGTTGTGACTAATCATCCTTTTGAAATCTTCAGGGTGCATTGCAGATGTGATATTTTTGCTAGGAGGGAGAAGGGCTCTGACAGAGCTGTAGACCTCTACTCAACATGAACCTTTCCTGGACCAACTTGCTCTTATTCACTCAACTCATGTAGGTGAGCATAAATGGCCATCTTTCTCACCCATCAAGTCAAGCACAATGAATCGCCCATTATATGGTTTTTGACTGCAGAAGGAAGTTTTAGGGAACATGGAATATCAAGTACTACTCTGTACCAAAAATGGCTTGGTACTTTACAATAGTTCTGACTGATAGGTAGAGCACCATTCAGAAAGATGTCAAAGTTCTTCAATGGATGATTATGAATTACTCTGCCTAAGAAATTTCTTAACCATGATCAATTAGTTATTGGCTTCAGTAGTGACACTTGAGGGTGCACAATCCTATCACATTTTTCCTCAGTTTAATGAGGTGCTGAGTATTCCCATTGTTCATATTCAAGTCTCACCTTGTTAAAGATCCAATAATCAATTGACTTCAATAATGTCCTTTGACAATGATTTCCTCAGGCTAATCGCATGTGTAAAAAGTATTTCCTTTCACTTTTTGTTAGCTGTTTGATAAAAGTATTTTTTGTAACCTTTTAGAAGAGCTGAATTTGGAAAGGGCTTATCAGGTTCTGAAGGAGTGTAATCATCCATTCCTAACCAAGTGATATATTAGATCATTTATTTGTGGTAAGACAGACATTTCAATAGTGCTTATTGTTTCTCATAATGAAAGGTTTAAATCTTCCTTTAGGTTCCTCTGATATTTAATTTTTGTTGATAGAGACAAGCCAGTTTGTGCAAGATTTTTTTTTTTATGACAGGGCTTCAGAAATCCCAAACTATTAATTATATATTTCCACTCTCTAACTCTATGTTGTAAAAAAAGGAGGCGGAGGAAATCAAGTACAATGGAAGCTTTCATGCACTTCACCCTTAAAAACAATAAATTCCTTCCCTTTAGCAGGATTATTTATTGAGCTGTTTAGTCACTGAAAAGGGATTTTGTGATATACTCTACACTGCTCATGAAAACTGCATCATGTTATGAATTTGCGTTTGGTAGAACTGCACAATGCAAGGCATAAATTTCTCTTCTTGGCCAAATTAGCCCCAGAAATGCCCTTTCTACAGAGAATTGAGGTTCCATGAATGTGTGTTCCAAGCCTGAGTGATTTCAGTGTGAATCCCTTCTATTTACACTTCAGAGGGTTTTCTGAGGGGATATAGCTTTCCTTAATTAAGAAGACCACAAAGGTAGTGAAAGATATTTATTCCCAGTACAATGTATTTAATATAATTGGTAAGAATAATAAAAGTTTTTATGCTGCAGTCTTTCTTTAGATAATATTCACAATATCAAAAAGCATGGCTTCCAGGGCTCTAACACCTTAGTTGCTTCCTGCTGTTGAGTTTTCACTCCAGGAAAATCTGTGCTTTCTCGTCTCATCTGCAATGCATTCTAAGGTCATGGAGAAAGGCCTGAACAAAATTTTCTCTAAGAAAATCAATAATGATTTATGATATCTGACTTCAAAAAATGTTGTTTCATAAAAGTGATAGACAATAAAGCACTAATCTACTAAGATTACTCTGGATTCCGGTCCACCTTTCATTTTATTTTCTAGCAGCCAAAGCACTCTACAGGAAAAAGGCTATTGGGTTCTCTGGTGAAGTTGCCTCATTTTTCTAATACAATGACTTCATCATCAAGCTGGCAATTTTACAATGTGTTATGAAATTATTCAGAAAATACTATCAGAATATTCAGAAACTGTTACTCATTCAGCTTCACTAATGGCTCAGATCCTGGAAGACAAAGTAGCTTGACTCCAAAACTTTAAAGAGAAATCTAATGATACATAAACTAATCTCAGAATTTGCAGGCACAAACCATGATTTTTACACCATTCAGTCTGGCAGTGCTGCCATTAGTGGTGTATAGTGGGCAAGGGAGGAGTTGTTTAAGAAGATTGCAAACAGCAATGCTTTTTTACCTTCCACCTGAAAGCAGAGTGATTTATTCAAACTGCCTGAGTAGTTCCTCATATAGTTTCACAAAAGTTTTTCTTCTCTAAAGAGCTCTGTTTATTCACAATTCAGAACCGGGAATGAATGATGCATTGCTGCCCACATACTGCAGAAGACCAGGAAATTCATTGATCAGTTACCTCTGCTAAAAAGCTCGCGAGCAGAACTTTGGCCCACAAATACGTACATCTGTGTCTGCTTGCATGTAGATGGTTATTTTCATGTGGATGGTTATTTGCATCTACATGACTCAGCTTGTGTCTTTATAGTTGTTTATCCCAGGACTGCATTCCACCCTCTCCATGTCCTTTCCCAATTACAATTTCCCTCAGTTTTACAATGTGATATATGCAGGCATGAACAAGCTAACTCTGCACTAATAAGTGCATTATTCTGATAGAATTATGTCACTTGCAGGATTTACATCTACTTCTTTCCTAGTACTATTCTGTGCTACACAAAATAGTGGTATCTTGGTGTGGCAACATACAACACCATTGTTACCATCCTCTCACACATCTGTAGTAGACCCTTCATAAAAGGAAAAAGACTCATGGCTTGCAGCAGTTGTCAGGTTCTGACACAGCCCAATACGAAAAGAGAGAAGCTGCATCCTTCTCTCTTATTAGAAGCATGACTCATTTTTTTGGTTGTCTGACTGCAATGTAGGTGCCTTTTACCAGCTGTTCAGCTGGCTCAGTGGTAACATTGAGCACACTTGGGTCACTCCATTCTCCTTGCTTTTTTGTGTAGACTCCTAGTGGATTGAAGGATCTACTGAACAGGTAAGTTGTGCTAGGGGTAGTGGGCTGTCCCTCTGTCCTCTGACAGGCTGGGCTGTGAAGTGTAGAAGTGTTTCAATGCTGACCACAGCTTACTTTCTCAGTTATTAAAGCAAATACTTTCCCATTTCATGTCAGCTTTTCATATTAACCAGCACAATGAATTTGAAGCAGTGAACTTCCTCCAATATTGACAATTACATCAGACACATAAAACAGGATACTTACTCATTACAAGGCAGCACTGGTCTGCCTCAGGTCCCTCATTCCCTTTTTCACATATGCTGCTTAAGTGCCAGATAAAAGCACGTGCACTTCCACAAGATGTAAATATGTTGCCAGAGCACTGCAACTCCACATTCAGAAGCTCCCACAAAACTTTCTATGACTATACTAAAATTCTTTGCATGGTGTAAGCAGTATTCATAGATGTGTGTATAATAATAATAATAAAAACATCACTGATATTGCTTGTGTCTCACACCTTTAATTTTGATTTTATAACCTAATTCTTTCCTATGAACTAGGAAAAAATAGACTCCTTACCTTTCACATAAAATCTGAAAGTCATGTGAGACTCATGATCTACCTTTGAATAATATATTCATTCACCTTACTGACTTGGACAGACATGCATTTTATGTGTAATATATTAAAACATCCATGAAGACATGCTGTTTCTATGCAGGGAGTAGGGCAGGACTTCTAAGAGGCAAACAGTGGGTGAATTTCTGGGGATATTGAAAATGTTTCCCTGATGTAATGACATTAGGTTATTTATGTCATAAACTAGATCCCTCCAAATCAGTAAAAAAGTCTCCTGTAAAATGTCTAAATTTGTATTCTGATGCTGTCATTTATAAGCTATTTTTGACTGCATTTATATATAAGAGACTGCTTAACAATTCTTGGAACAGGTGATGCTTTAACATGTGCAATCTTTTTCTTCATCAGCGTTTATTATTAACCTGTTATTATAGGTTACACAGCAAATGATGCCTGTACACAGCAAATGACGCCTGTACTTAAGACTGACTAACAATCTCTACAATAAAGCTCTTGCTTATTATATTGTTAGACTTAAGCCTTCATGATGAAGTTTCTTATGCCAGACAACTGCGTCAGGTTTTGTGCTTTGTAAATTTTGTAAATTTTTGTGGTTTTAAAAAATTTCAAATACAAAAGGTACAGTCATTTAAAAGAATGAAGTTAAGAAAAAAAAATCTACTGTTTTTCACACCAGGAATTTTTACTGGAACAAGATGTCCTCTGACTACTGGTGAATACAGCAATGGAAAATCACAAAAAAAGTACAGAATGTACACCAAATGCAGTCATACTGGGCAAAATAGACAAATTTGTTGATGTCATGGCATGTCCCTTGGATGAAGGTTCCAAGCAGAGTGGGGAGACCCTGACAAGGCCTCTCACAGCACTTCTTCGTCCCAGCTTTGACCAAGGCATGAGAGCTGACCTGAGCACAGGCAGCCAGCCCTTGAAGCAGGAAACAGGCCACAGACTCAGCAGGTATGCTCAGGGCCTTGCCAGTGTCCTGCCTAACCTCAGAGGAGGTCAGTGTGACCACTAAGCTCTGAGTTTTGCCCCTTGCCACTCCATCCATCCTTCCACAAGCACAAACACAAGCTCTTCCAGAACACACCATTTCCTCCCACAGTGTTAGACCCTCAGTTTAGCTATCTCCAGCTGCCTGTTCTGCCCACCCCGGTATCCCAGAAACATGCTTGGTTCTTAGCAAATACCATGAATTGAACTCAAAAAAATATTTCTTTTTCAAGTAGAGGTGAGGCAAGAAAATGAACTTGCTGAAGAAGCTTAAAGGCATGTAAAAATGAGGCTAGGGTTTCAAGAAGGGAAAAGACCATTTTATTGGTAAGGCACTTGGATGTCCCATTGGAAAATTGCTTCCTACCAGAATGCCCATATGGGGCTACAGAAGTAATTTCAGCTTTTTACAAATGACTGCTGAATATACTCTTCATTTTCCTTGTAATCTACTGGATAGCTTTCACATTTGTAGAAGTGTTTGGTCTCAAACATAATCATGTCTGATTGTAAGGCTGTAAATAGCATGGCATGAAAGTAAGTAAAGCGATAGAAAATAGTAAATGTCCTGTGAAAATGGGACCTAAGCACCTCATTCTGGGACCAAAAATTCATGGACACTCAGCTTCTTAACCTAAATTCTCTGTGGTTTAGTTTAAATTTTGCAAAAAAGGATAAAAATAATGCCACTGTGCAAGTATTTGCAAAGCTTAATTATTTTAGATTTGTGGAACACTGTGGTGAATGTCTTAAGGACTATGTTTCATAAGAAATGAATTTCATAAAAAATGAATGTTTCATAGTAAAATTCATAATTCTCTACTCAACACTGGTTTTAGTGACAGGCTACAGATAAGGCTGGGTATCGCACACTGCTTAAAGGTACAAAGACAACATAAATGAACAAAGGACTAAGCTGATGAGGCAACTTGGTAAAGTGAGCTACAAAATTCTGTACACTAATCCAGACCTATCAAGTTTTCCTCTCCTAGTCCATTAAATCACTTGCATTTAGTAGGAGATGAAGAAGACACTTTGTGAGAGGGAAAGACAGTAATCTGGGTCCCATTCAATCCAAACCATTCTGTGATTCTATAATTTTTTACTGGGACCTATTTTTGGTTAACCCACTAGTAGAAGATCATAGAATAGTTTGTGCTGAAAAGTACCTTTAAAGGACCTCTAGGTATGCAAAACTATATTGCATCCAGTACTGTCAGAAAACAAACTGACCAGAAATTGGAGGCCACACTGCAGTTCTAGGACTAAAGGAGAGACAAGATCAAAATCATAGGGAACTAAAAGACAGGAGTTGTCTCAGTAAGTTTCATCCTCACTGTGAGAATCAAATTTTACACAGGTGTAAATAGTCTGGTCAAGAACTTTAATTTTTATCTGTTCTAGATTTCCTCTTATCAGACTTGACCAAAGAGTATTGACAGAGTATTGGCAATGGTGATAGTAGTGCTATTTGGCCATGCTAACATTAGTCCATTTATCAGGCTTTTACTTTGAAGTTCCAGGACTTGATTCACCTACTCTAAAGCTACTCTAACTTTTAGTATGTTTCTCTTACTCAAATCTGGTTAATAAAGGTTAAGCAAGCTGTTAATATTATATTTATCTTTATATGTTATATTTATCTTTTTAT
The DNA here is from genome assembly GCA_035583185.1 of Anabacerthia variegaticeps. Lineage (NCBI taxonomy): Eukaryota > Metazoa > Chordata > Aves > Passeriformes > Furnariidae > Anabacerthia > Anabacerthia variegaticeps. Next base: position 120,971,342 of record JAWWEW010000078.1, on the reverse strand, counting down.
GCTTTATATATATCAGATCCTAAACAGTGATACTAAATGACTCTCCTAGGTTATCTAGGGTGTTATAAGTGTCTCTCTTATTGTTACTGGCTAATCTTTCCAATGTTTTGTTTGCTACTTTCTTTTCCCTTGCAAACCTCTGTACCCTGGAGCTTACACTGTTTTTCTATATCATGATTGGTTCATTGTTTATTTAGCTAGGCTATTGTCTAAGCTATATTAAAATTGTCCTTAGAGACAGAGTGACACCCATAATGCATGTATCCTTATTACAGCTAGAGGCACAGCGCAAAAGCACTACTAATTTATTACAAGAGACAGTGTAACCATTGAGCCCAGTTCAACCTTGACCAGAGGACCCAGGTGGCTTAGCCATGCAAAATATGGCTCATTTGTATCTACCTTTTTTGTATTCACAGCTGATGTATAGCCATTGAGATTATATGGCTATAAGGGTATAATAGTTATAGGTAGAAATGGATGAAGTGTCTTTAAGTAGATTGGCTTTGATAGTCTCCCTTTTTCCTTTAGGATCAGGTGTTTATAAGATGATTATAGTCATTGATCTGATACTGAAGAAAGAACAAAGGGGAGCATGAGATGAGGAGAAGGAGCTAATAGCTCCAAAGCAGTAAAATGAGAAATTGTACAAATATTCTGACTGGAACAATTATTTGTGTCTTGTTTATTATCACTGACAGCTGTAAGCAAAAGTCAGACTGCAGAAATCTGAGAAATCAGTTGTCTCTGATTTATTTGGACTAGAATTTCATTTGGCCAGACCAATGTGTGGAAGAGAAGCCTTGAATCTTGTCAGTATGATGGCTAGTTATTTTTCCCATTAGAATTTTCAAAATCAGTTACTGCTTTTCCTCATGCCACCTATATTCAAATATCTGCCCCTATCCAATCTTGCCCAAGGAAAGAAAAACAGGAGTGGTGTCATTCTGGGAATATGGCCTGGAACAAAGAGGTATCACCTCCAAGGAAAATGAAATGAGCTTCTACTCAACAAACATAGAAACTAATTGATACCAGAAGCCAGGAGAACCTGGAAGGATGAGAGAGCTGTCCAATGCCAAATTGCACATGGAACAAGTACTAAGTTCTCCTCTCAGCCACAGACTGTTTTGAGTTTCATTTTGGTTTTAGTTTTTTTTTTTTTTTTTTTTTGGGGGGGGGTGGGGGTGTGGGGTTTTTTTTTTTGTTTTGGTTTTGTTTCTGGTGTTTGGTTTTCTTTTTAAGAAATCCCTCTTCCTTGCTCTGGATGGCAACTTCAAAGCCAGGAAAGCTGGCAGATAAGAGGGCTAGAATCTGCAGGCATGATGAGTGCATCTGCAGATATTAGCATACAGAAAGAAGAAAAAAAAAAAAGTGTTCCACCTTACTGCAAAAGTATTTTACTCTCCTATAAAAAGAAAAAGAAATATCCGAATAGAATTAGATTTCCAGAGTCAGGAATAGTAGCAGCTTTCATGTTAAAGAGTCCATGGCATACGAAGACAGTTAACCAAAGTTTTATGCACTAAGCGTGAAATAGGAAACTGAGTGCTCACAGTCACTGGTTAAGATCCTCTTATCTCACTGTGGAAGGAAACTGAACATTGTATGTTTCTCTTGCTGGCAAGGCAGCCTTCTATGGTTATCAGAAACATAGAGGAAAGTCTAGCTAGAGATTTTTTTCCCCACTTTGGCTTCTATGCAACAACTGTAGCTGATTAATCCAAGTCAACAGAAAAGTCAGCCAGTAAAATAGATTAAACCAGAGGATTTTGTTGTTGTTTAGCCCTCTGCCTCCTCCCTTTTTCATGGAGTTCTGCTGTTGCAGAAATGTGGGATACTGTTGCATTTGCTCTTTTACTATATGTCACAGATCTGTGCAGTTGTGGTTGCTGCAAGGTTAAGCATGTTCTTTTGCGAAGATAGAACTATATTAAATCAACCTACAGTTTGTTTTTACAAAAGAAGAACTGACAGCACTTTTAAGAAGAGATCAAACTTCACCCTTCCTAAATGCTTTAACCACAGCCAACTCATTTAAAACTGGGGCAGGTTAAAGCAGCAAATGGTTCACAATTTCAAGATGGCCTTTGTCTTAGCCTTCTTGGAAATCCCTGGTAAACCTGTTCTCTTCCCTGTGGCAAGGTCACAACAAGCTTGTTTCTCTTTCTTCCAGTAAGCTTGTTTCAAACTTATTTTTATCTTTGCTCTAAGCTTTTAATCCTCCTTTCCCTTCTCATCTTGAATAAGACCTAAGATACAATGGAACCAAACTTTCAATGTTTGAATGCCCCTCTGCAATCCTTTACAAAGGGTTTGTCTTTACAATTAAAGTCAGACAAGTTAGAAAGCTGCAGAGCAGGCTTACCTTCAGATTTTGGTCTTTTAACAAGAGATTGAATGATACAAACCATTTCAAATAATCTTTTGAGTACAATTCCTAAAACAGCCAAGCAAACCTCAAACTTCAGGTAAATCCAAACAAGAAATAAGCCAGTATCTAGACTATCAGTAACCATTGTTAATTCGGGAAGCTCTTTGACCTTTTGCTTCAAAGTGCTACTGTTATGCAGTATCTTTTACAGTTAAAGAGCACATATTAGAACAAACAGCAGAAGGAAGGCTTTCAATATGATCTAATACATCTGGGATTCAAGAAATCTAACTGAAATAGAAGGGGAATGAAACAGCTAAATTAGTAGTAAATTTGTGTACAAAAACCTGATTGTTTTTTTTTAAAAAAAAAAAAAAGAAAAAGAAAAAAAAAAGTAAAAAGAAGACAGGCCAATAGGCAGACCAAGAAGATTGAAAGATAACATTGAAGTGCAGAAATTCTGTCATCATTCTTCCAGTTTAGATATTTCTTCATTCTATAAGTAATCGATTAGACACTTGTTTCAGATTTGGAGAACAACATCAGCAGCACAAAAAATGAACCTGTGTATGATGAAGAAGCCTGTTGATGGAATTTATAGACTAAACTTGATCTGTGCTACAATTCTAACAGAAGACCATTTAAAAACAAACAACAAACAAAAAAACAAAAACAAACAAAACCAACCAAACAAACAAAGCAAAACCAATGAACCAACCAAAACAAACCAAACCAACTCCCCCATCCCAAACCCCTAAAAAAAAAACAAAAGCAAAAACAAAAAAAAAAAACCAAAAGAACTAAAAAAACCCACCCAAACCAAAAACATCAGCAAAAAAATCCCCAAACCCAAAAAAATACCTTACCAAACAAAAAAAAATAAACTAACAAAAAAACCCTCCACAAAACTCAGATGTCAGAAAGAGAACAGGTTTTAAAATTTTTGTCTTGATTATTAATTTGGAGCTAGATTATCATAAAAGGATGAAAGTGAAAAATGAGACATTTCTTTCTTCTTGTATAAGTCAGGACTCATGACCCCAGTCCCCAATATTGCATGATGGAATGGAAGGGAGCAAATTGAAGGTTAGCCTTTTCCTCTTGCACATTGAGACATGAGGAGAAGCATGCTCAGACACACTGGAATATGATATGATGAATACTATGCTGACCAGAGGTTTTGGAATGGGTTCCTTCCATGCCTTTTTCTCATCCTCATGTCTTCTTCTACCTGCCTATCAGATTGGAAAATTTTGTTCAATTGAAGTTGCAATCACCAATTAAAATTGTCTTCTGCTACATTCAAGCAGAGCAGACTGTATTTTCACAATTGATAGATTAAAAGGTTTGTCAAAATGCTGCTGTATTCTCTGGAAAAGCAGAAGACTATGCACTATTCACAATTTCAGATTTCTTGTTCATGGAAAGGGACTGGAAAGGATACAGGAACAAAACAGAATTTTGTTCCATTTACAAAAGACATTGGCAGTTTCTTGAAGCTGAGGAGTATCTACATATCAAAAAACCCCACATTTCTCACACAGAAACTTGGCTTTGTTTTAAAAAATCCCATCAAGACCAAAAGAACACAAGAAAATACCCTAAAAATATGTTTGCATAATGGCAAACTGTAGACCATGCTCCAAAAGAAGTAATTGTAAATGTGCATGAGATTAATTTAACCTGGCCAAATTATTCCTATATATTATTGAACTTGCACAAAAAATCAGGAATATGTTTTTTCACAAATGGCTGATGTAGGGCTGTAGTTTACTCCTCCTAATGGCACAACTACTAATAGATCTTCTGTTTATACAGCTTGATGTAAGAACTATTAGAATATGTTATATTAATGTGAAAAACTGCTGGAAAGTCTGCACATTTTTCATTGTTATAAATTGCATTTTGAAATTGCTTCAGTGGTTTTATGCTTCATAGCATCCTGAAGAACTTTATTAGTGGCTAGTAAGTTCACACTGTTATCCCTTAGTGTTCTATTTCAATAAGAAATACAAGAGATATAGAAAACTCAGCATGTGGTTGTTGAAGCCACAAAGTTCTCCTTTGATGAACTGACAAGAGAGGTTGCTTGCTTGATGCTTATACTGATTGTGGAACTTTGTGAATTATATTTATTTAATGATTCCTTTTTTAATTTGTTTGATTTCTGAGACACTTTAACATCTGGCATTGCTGCTTTTTACACCACTGAAGGGTTTTTTTTAGTTTGTTTGTTTGCATCTCACATCACCTCCTCTTTTTTTTGAGTTTTTTTGGCTTTGTTTTCCTTTAAAGTTCAAAATTCTAGCTATAAAGAATGAATTAACAGATATAGCCATTATTTTTTACAACTCTTCCATATTGAGAAGACATGAAGGTTATCTTCAATCTGAAACCTATTTACCCACTTATATTTTAAAGAAAATTAAGACAGCATTTAGGAAATTCTTATTCTTGAATCACTTCAATGGGTCAATGTGTTTTTAATGGTTTATACTAAGTATACATGCAATCTTTCATGCTACCCTCTTACAAAATTATCCAAGAAAAGTGAGTTGTAATGATGTCCTGAAAACATACCATACCAGATTTTTCTTCCTTTTTTTTTTTGTTTTTTGTTTGTTTGGTTTGGGGTTTTACTGTTGCTGTTGTTTGTGAGTTCATTCTGATGAGGTTTTTATCGTTGGATTGCTATTTTGGAGATTTTTTTACCGGTAGCTTTTATGTATAAATTCACAGATCTCTGATAAAGCTACTAACAGCAGTGAGGGGGAGCTGGCTCCTCTACTTCCCCAGGCCTCTTGGGATCTGGAGGGCATTGTGAAATCCCCACATGGTCAGGAGTAAACAGATGCAGCACCCCAAGGTAGTCAGGTCATAGAAAACCCTTTAATTACCTGTCTCAAGGGTATTTAAGCCCTTCAGGTGGGGGTTGGGAGGTAGGATGTGGTTGGGTAAGGGTTCAGGGGGAGTGGTGTGGTTTGAGGAGCCCAGGGGCCAATAAGGGAACAGGAGGACCCAAACCCAGTGGGAACCCAGGAATAGGGAATGACAGGTGATACATCCAATAAGGTCAGGAGGGGGGTGGGGCTGGATACTCGGGAAGAAAGGAAGATGTCTCTTTTCCTCAGAAAGTTGCATGGGTGCTGGGGGTCCTAGGGGTACAATCTAAACAGGGGAAAACCTGTACATTAAAGGTGCAGGTAATGCTGAATTATAAAGTCTCTGGTCCTTTGGAAGTAGTCACAGTGCTGATCTTGTCTCCAGGGGTTTCCCCTTCGATGATGTATAGTCTGGATGATCCTCCCCCTCTGTCCTCCATGTGCTGTAGCAGAAGTCTTTCCCAACAATCTACTAGCTGTGGACTAGGGCCTGAACATCTGAAGTCTGTAATTCTTGCACTCTGCAAAGCTCAGGGAAGACTCAATAATGACATCCTCTGTGTAGAAGATGACTAAAAAGAAATAGGAATTATGGTCCTATTACTGTCGATGCTGACTAGGAAACTTCCTGAGGTTTAGAGGGAGAAGGAAAAGAAAGGTATTCCTCCACGGAGAGTTTTCCAAAGGGCTGCCACAAGAGCTGTGGCTGAGGCAAATATTTTCCTACAGCTCCCACTTTGGGACTCTGACTGGGACAAGCAGTCATAGACACAGTTCATGTGACTAAAGTTTTATTCCATGGCTCATTAATTTTTGTGATCTTACCTGATGTCTGCCAATTACATTAAGTCCCCATCTTGTCACTTGTCACAGTACGTGGAGACAAGAAAGGTCAAATCACGTGATTGTTACTGAGTCCGAGCAAGTGTTAGAGGCTAGTGGCACATGTGGCGCATATATATCATGGTGGAAATTACAATTTTAATGAATGCTGTTCAGTGTTCGTGAAAATTTCTGAAATACTGTTAGAAGACATATTGCACTGTCCTTATTTTGATGCTTGTTGTTTTCTTTGATTACGTTTCTTCCCACAGGTGAGGTCACAGCACTCCTTTCTATACCTTCCAGTATCAAGTGTCAGCAGATTCCCACATCTACCATTTTTATAGCAGTTAAGCAAAGACTCCTCTTGATTGTGATAATTCTATAAGGTAAGGCTGGCTGTTAGCTTTGCTAGCTGATAAGATATTTTACCCTAGAATTGCTCTTGATTTCTTATAACTTTTTTCAAAATCTCAACAGTTTTATTGAGAAAAATCACAAAAATTAGTGGGATATGGAAAAAAAGCTGCAGCACCAGCAAGATTCATCTGTGACTGTTTGTCATAGAAAGAGGACTTGCTATCTCAGGTTGGCATCTCCATTGTCTCCATTTCAGGAACATCTCTCCTTATCTCTTTACTTTTAACAGATGAAGTTAAATAGCTAATGTCATTTGTGAACTGACTAAATCAGCATCCTTAAACACAATAATGTGCAGATAGAAGCAATCACCTTAGTGATGACTACACGATAGAACTTTCCTTCATTCATCAGGACCAACATGTTAATGCTTCTTTGTTTGCAACTTCTTGTTGTTTGTGTTTGGATTTTTTTTTTTTTTAATACTGAGGGAAAATAAAAGACTGTTAAAAGTACTGTTGATTTCTTTTGGGTGTATATACAAAGGTTAAGTATTTAATTTTATGTCCCACATTTTTATTTTTTCAACAGACTTTTGGTATATGCGATGTAAGATGCTCTTCAGAGCAATCAAATTTGTGTAGAAAGGTCATGTACTGGGCATACTGGGCATCATGAAGCAGATGAAGGAAGAGGTTTGAAGAAGACAAGGGAGAACCTTGAATCTTAAACACTTGAGTGCTCACATGGGAAACTGGGCATTGTGTCTGTCTCTGCCACAGCATTGTTATTTGTTGCTAGGGAAGCTGCCTAAGCAACACTATTAACAATATTTTATGTCCCTTATATGCCCTATGTGCATATTCTTAAGATACTGATTTGCACATGTCTGTGGTATTTAAAGTTACAACTGAAGGAGCCATGCAAAAAAAAAAAAAAAATATTAAGTTATCTAAAATCCCCCAAATTCTTTCAAAACTTAAGTGTCCAGCTTTCTTCACCTGAGGACTCAAAATTGGTAGGCATTTCTGATGTTATTTTTTCCATCCTAAACTCTTAGTCTATAAAAGAGAATAGTGACATTTTCTCACTAAAATGTTTTACGTGGAAAGAAACTAGTGTTTCAGATATTTTGAGATTGTTTGCCCTCAGAAAGTACACAAGGAAATTAATACACCTGGCTTTACAGAAGAATTTGAAAAGTGTTATTTTGTTAAAATTAAGACATGACATGACACAATAAATGAGACAGACTTCCTACAAAGGTACATGATTTGATCATGTTATTAAACCCAAGATTGCCATATATATGCCTCAATGAATGAATTAAAGTTGTACCAGGAACCTTAATTCTGGCATCTTCTGACTTATTGGTTTTGAATTTTGCTTTTCAATTATAGCTTATGTGTGATCAAATGTATGTGTAATACAGCATGGGCTGATTCAAATACAGATGTTGTTTCACTTGACATCATCATACTATATAATCACACCTGAAAGAGCATTGATAATTACAAATTAGTCCTGTTTACTAAGTCTTAACACTTTCATAGTCTATATCACAGCAAGAATATGTTTTAACTATTTTGGTGTAGCAGTTCACTTCTCCAGAAGTAGTAACTCTTGTTTGGAGCTCTAGAGCCTTGGGACCACATTTTGACACATATTTTTCGTAATGGAAAGTTACTTCTTTAACTGTCTATGGATTTACAAGGCTCATAGTATTTTTTTCTCCAATCTTGAATATAGTACTAGATTTCTCCTGAAGAAAGACAGTGTTCTTCAGTGTATTCACCCCAAGGGATGGGGAAGGATTTTAAAGCATCTGCTCATAATACAATGTATTGAAAAATACCTTTTTCACATACATGCTAGCAGTTATTAATTTACATTTGGTGTTATGATACAGTTAGCTTCATGGATCAGAAAGAAGGTATCTTGACAAAAATTTTTTGCATTACTGGTTCCACATGAATGCTGCGGGAGTGGAGGAATATTCACATAATTCTGCTTCTCTGACACTGAGGCCTCTGGTTCCTTGTGGTTTTCAGCAGAAGCCATTGCTTTCTGAAGAGCCAGTGATGCTTGAAAGCAAAGCTTTGTTTGCTACCAGACCCCTTGTTGCCATGAGCTTTTACCTAAAGCAAGTTAGTATCATGATCCTAGCTCCAGTGATGGGAATTAAGACTTCCCAGAGTGTCAAGACCAGCGGTGGTTTCCTTTGCAGCACTACTACTATCATTAAGGGGCCTAGAAGTCCTCAAACAGCTTCTGTATACCATCAATTACATGATATTTTTGCTAGAAAATCAAAACCATATGAGAGACACAATCATAATATTTGACCTCTTCCTGAAGTAGAGAAAACAAACAAAACCAAACAGAAAAGAGAGCAGTGAATATGACTCTTTGGGAAATGAGGATGTAAACTTGCCTTTTAACTTCAACAATATTTTTAAGGAGAAAGGGACGTTCTGGCTTCAGAGCAAATCCTGTAACCTTCATTTAACCAGTAAAAAATGACTGAGGTGGGCAAGATTATGAAGGTGAAGTTCTGACAGATATTCTTCCATCCCTGCTAGGACAAAGGTTATGCTCTTGTCTTTTGTGTTTCCTGCCATTTTCTTCCAGGCAGCTGAACTATTCCTTCTGAAAGGTCTCTTTGGTCTGGGACCCCTAAAAGCTCATATAATATCTTCAGCAGGTTTGTGTTTCTTGTCTCTCTTTTTCTCCCTTTTTTTTTTTTTTCCCCTTTCCGTTTTTCCCACTGAAACCCGACTTGAGCTTCTTTGAGGGCTTGAGGTGCGTAAGCTTATAAAATTGTGTCAGCAGCAACAGCCTTGAAGAGGATACAATAACCGCTGTACATCTGCTACAATGTTCTTAAGTATTTGCGGCATGCTGGCTTAAGCCTGTCAGTTTTTGTAAGGGCTACCTGTTACAATGCACCTAATTAGCTTACTGGCTATTTGGAGACAGCTCTACTGGTTTTTCTATCATCCAGTCTTTATTAAGTGAGCTGTTGCTGAGACGAATAGGTTCTTTATAATGATGAGGTCCTTTTTACGCTTATTAGTCCTTAAAGCAAGCCTCTTCTTATAGAACAAAGTTCTCTCTCTCTCTCTCCCCCTCTTCCTTCCCCTCTCTCATTTTTTTTTTTTTTTCTTAAGACTTATAGTGGAAGAAGTAAAGCAGCTTTTTTTCCTGCTGAAGTATTTTATTAAAAGTTTTAGTGGCTGCACTAAGAGCAAGGTGCCTGTGCCTTTAATCATTTTCATCTTTAAAACAGAACCTTATATTTTCACATCTTCAGCTGTCCCAGAGGGCAGCTGGGCCATCTTTAACAACATTAATTTCTCTTTATGACAGGACTAGTGCTGCCCCAGGTCTTCAGAACTGCCTAAAATGTCTGGAAAAGTAGATAATGAAGAGGATATTAGAATTGTAAACAAGAACAATTTGGTAATAAAAACCATATATTTTCTCCATAGGACTTTGGGCTTAATATTGCAGCAGCAAAAGTGTCACAAGTCATAATTTGTTGATGGCTACTGTACATTAGTTACTGTAGGAGCACCCGCATAAAGGGCAAGAACTATTGGCTTTGCATTAAAAACATCTAAGATGGGTAATACTAATTTGCTTGTTCCGATTAATCTCTTTTGTTTGCTTTTATCATAGTATAATCTTATTTAAAAATAATCTCACACATTCTGCATTGTAAATCCTGTGGCTGGTTAGGGAAGGCTGCCTTCTGTATTTGGAAATGCTGGACAAAACACCCCAGCCATGCTGGCCACCTAAAGCTGGAGCAGTCCCTGGCCCTGGGAATTAGCCTTACCTCCATGAGATATGGATTCCTGAATAGAGAATCAAATGAAATACTGAAATTCTGGTATCTTTTCTGGTACGATTATGGAGTTTACTAGCTGCACATCCCTGACTCTGCCTACCCATATATCCTTTATTGCTGACAGGGTTTATGGGTGTAATATGATGGAGTTAAAAACTAGATTTTTCCCAAGAAGCCAAACACAGCTCTTTGTCTGCAGAGAATGTAGGAGGGTGGTATAAAATCGTAAGCATTGTAGTCTGCAGATGTCATAAACAGGGCTATCTTTTCATCTTAAGGTGCGCAGCCACTAAGAAAGTTCATGCTATACTTAACCTTTGGCCCTCTGCTGATCTTTTGTTGCTCTGCATTAGTGTGCTGAAATCTGAAAATCTAATCCTTACAATACCTAACACCTTTCTTTCAGCAGTGCAATCTTCCTTCATAATTTGCATCTGCTGCTTTTAGCAGACCTAACTTAGTCCAGCTTCTTCTGCCCAGTCACCAGATTTAAGACTTACTGCGTAAAACCAAATAAACAAAAAAAAGAATAAAGAAACAAACAAAAAACCCACAAAGAAAAAGAACAAATAAGAACAACTCCCAAAATTTCAGACCATCATGATGTATTTCATGTTAGCTGACAACAATGGCGTCTCTTTCCCATTAGAAAGTTACAGGTTCAATCAGTTGCCTTGCTTACTCAGAATATGCAGTGTTTCAGCAGTAAATGTTTTAAGCTAATTGGTCCAATACTGAGATATCACATTATGCACTTTAGCAAGGAAAATAAATTAGCTGCATTTTCCAGGTTTCTTTTCTGAATCTATGTACCCCCTGCTTCCTCTAGCCCCCCACCTCCTTCTCCAGTCAGGACAACAGCTTTTCTGTCATTAATTCAACATCAAATTATTTCCTTGGTGAATCAGTTCCGAGGCTAATGAGCTGCCTGTGCTTGCAGTTTGCCTCATTGTTTTTAGTGGCGTTTCAGATGAGGGCATATCACTTTAACGCTCTGTGGTGATAGTAGGATCATTCCCCAGACAGGGCTCACTCAGCCTTGATACAAACTGAAAGGCTAAAATGAGCACTCTTCTATTATTTAGGCACCTGTCCAGAGGTTGGAAGAAATCCTACTTCTGCGGATCTAGCTAAAGAAAGCAGAGATAACCACCTTGCCTTCTGTGTCTAATAAGATGTGAAAGGGGAAAAATAATGAGTATTACACTCCATTCTCATGTAAAAGGCTGAGAAACAATACTCTCTGAACACTGGCAGCGATTCCAGTCATTTTCAAATGAAAAGGACTATTTGTTTCCAAATTACACCAGCCACTGGAATGCATACATATATGGCTCCAAAATCCTCATTTTGTGAAGTAAAATTACCTTTCAGTAATTTAGTCACTGCAGGCTTTCCCGGCTGCCTGGCCAGGAGCTATCAGATAGCTTGCAGCTGCAGCCTGAAACGGGACCATTTTTTTCCAGGACAGGCAGTTAGTTAGTAGAGCCATCAGTGTGGCATCTGTCATCCCGCTAGGCCCAAATTGTTTTCTATGATGGATGTCACAGTCTGTATGATCAAAATAGGAGCCCTGCTGCTTTTAATTGCAAAATCGGAGTACTTGCACATTTGTTATTATGCTGAGGTTATTACCTCACACAAAATGAATTAACAGGTGAAAATAATTGATGAGAGGAGTCTTGGGATTTTTAGCCTCTTCAAAGAGACTTTGTAATTATGGCATAATGAATGTTCTGAGACATATCTGTGGGGGGCAGCATGAGACCACCAAAGACCTCTTTAGATTGATGATAAATTCACTGAAATCTACTGTAATACTGCTTAAATTTACTTAGCAATTAGTTTAATAGGCCTACATGATTCATGATAACGTAGTGAGAATTTTTAAATAAGTTTGTTCCATCCATTTATAAATTAAGCCGCTTACCTCAGCTTTCTTCCCAAGGTGATGGAATATGTTAACTAATCAGACCTTCTGAAACAAAGATGATGTTGGGCAGGGATTTTGGTTACTGGAATACATTTCTATTTGAATACTTTGCTGCTTTCATCTTACATATTGTGCATCTCGCTTCCCCCCATGTCACCACCACCCCTTCACCTCCTCTCATCAAATGTTGTCTAAAGATAGTATTCATAGCCCTTTAGTACAAGGAGACTGTGTAGTTGTCTTGTGAAGTAAATCGTTCAAGCATTTTGTAATCTGAAGTAATTGTTCCTGGCTTTCTGACCACTATTCCATTCAGACTTGGTCATGTTTCAAATTCATCCAGCTCCTGAGTACAGACAGATGGATGCATTCCAGTCCATCTCTCCTCTCCCTCTGACACTCTTTAGTTGCACAAGGTGTCTGAAGCACAGCGCGCTTTCTCACCAGGCTGTCCTACTGATGCTGAGGGGGAAATGCTCTTTTATTTTATTTTTGAATTCTTGCATTAAACAAGCAGGGCTGGCTCGCTGAGGGGCAGGTTTACATGTGATGTCCATTCAATTAAGCACATAAGCAGATTTTAAATATCAGATTTTAAAAGTGCCAAAAAGTAAAAATTGTCTGATTAATTCAATAACTAGTAAATAATTCACTGTATAAAACTCACAGGGGAAAGACTCCACATGGTGTATGAGCAAAGTTCATCCTTTTTCTGTTGCACATTACGTTATTGACATACCAGATATATTCAAACACCTCAAGGTTACTCATTAATTTGCAAGAGTTTAAATCTAATTTAATTCCAGCTAGTACTGACATCCTGAAGATTCTACAATAGAGTTTGTAACAGATCTGCCTTCAGTTCAGACTGTGGGCTAAGGGAAATATGCAACAGAGAAAGGGAGAAGTTGCTACTAATTAGAAAATACCAGAAAGAAACCTATCTTGGGAACTTGGCTGATAGGTCACACGGGGCTTTTCACTAATTTACTATACTTCCATAAGCTCTCTCTACACCTGCAATACATTATTTATTATCATCCCAGGTATAAGGCATACAAAGAATAAGTAAGATTACATATAGACAGATATGCATAGAATTTACTTTCCTCACGAGAAAACGACACTTTGTTTTCTGAGAATTCCATTTAATCTTGGGAGAATTTCTAACTGCAGCTTTGGATAGTTCTCTAAATAAAAGGTACATCACCCTAGTGAGCTAAAATGACATGTATCATTGGGACATGCAGTTGATGTTCAGTTAATTCCTTTTAAATTCTTATTCCTTTCCCTCATGCACACATCATTAAAAAGAATCTCTCTGATTTTCTCTTTATTTTATTGTAGTTACATTTTACATCTGTAGTTTTGTCTCTTTTTCTATATCATGCATTCTTTTCAGATTTACTGTCGACATTTGGTATTTAAAAGTATACAGTATCAAAGGGTCTCAGAAAAAGAAAGAGAAAATGCCTAGCAAGAAAACACAATAAATGCAAGACAAGTAGTAGATTGCCCCACATGTGAAGCGGACTGTGGTAACTCATATCAGGCTTCCTGTCACTTGCTGAGACATTTTTCATAAACCCTCACACGCTTGCATTTATCTTCAGTACAAACCCCAAGATGAATTCTCCAAAGACATTAACAATAGATAAATGCTTATTAAACAAAACAGTCTATTCAAGAATAAGTATAGTGTCTGGATTAGACACAGCAAGATGTTTATAAAATCAAATATACATTATGTCTTTTGACTTGATGCTTTTGGCTGTTCTATGGAATTTTTTTTCAGCATTTGGTTATAATCTTAATAAACATGAAATAAAAGAACACCAGAAGCTCTAGTTTAAATGATATCACCTCTGGTGCCAGTTTGATTCATAATATATAGGGGGATTACTGGGTAACTTATAATATAGTAGCAGTAACATTAGGGAGAAATAGGGCCAAGGGAAGATGACTCTGGATATATTTTATGTCAGTGGATACTGCAATATTGTTATGGAAGTCCTTTAGTTAAAAGTATTTCAGAATCCAACTCACAACTTAAGGAACAGTAAAATGCACCATTTTAGTCCTTGACAAATTCTGAAAAAAATAGTCTCCTACAAAAAAGAACCACAAAAACCCCACAAAAAAACCAAACAAAATCCAAAGAAAACAAAAAAAAATACCGCAAAGAAAAAGCCAAACTAAACCCACAAAAAAAAAGAAATCCATCCCCTAAACTGTAGAATTGTACATGTTTTACCATAGGTTTAAGACAAATGATACATGAAAATGTGCTGCATAATTGACTGCAAAAGCAAATACCAGTCTCTTTCTTTTGAATGCACTGTGAGAGTGCAAATATTTATATGGTGCTCAGTGACTACAAATAGTTTCAAGGAGAGTGTAGTTTTTCTAAATCTGGTCTTATAGCTACACATTTGATGTGTTGTTTAACTATCATGGAATGCAAGATGGACAGAATAAAAATAACTGCATTATTCATGCATCACTATAAAATATTGGGGAAGTTATGCTTTGTGAATTATATCAGCAGGCAAATACAAACCCTACAATTGCTACCTAAAATTACTAGTTTAATATGTAATGAGGTTGCAAATTAATCTCATGGATGATGTAAGAATGTTAGTATTACATGTAACCTTGATCCTGATAGCCCTTTCATTCAGTAATTAAACTGAATTTGACTCTGGGTCTGTTTTCTTTAGATGGCCCCTGTTCCTGAGTAATACCCCATAGGAGCCCCACACTACTGATGTATTGCATTAATATATCATCAGAAGCAGTTGTCATTCCAATGATATATTAGTGTAATACACGAGAATGAGGCTCACTGATGATGTATTTAGTCCTTACAATATGGTATTGTCCAGGGAAGCAAGGGTCCAATAAGAGATTCATTACAATTACAGTATGAAGTCAGCTAATGCACTGCAGGTTGGGAGATGCATTTCTGGTATCAGGTAGGTAATTTTGATACTAAATCCAATGTCTTGTCATTGTTTCTAGTGCATCAGACAACAAAATCTGTTACAGCACTTGAAAATTATTCCAAAAAATGAACAAGCATTCTCTTATCTCTATTTACTTTCCTTTTCTTTTCTGCTGAGCTGCTCTTCCTGAACTATGTATAAAATATAGGCTACTGTTTCTTTTCTATTCCTCTTGGTGTATTTCTCTGTTCTGAAAATGTAAACATCTTAAACCTGAGACCTACATTTCATGAATGATTGGAAAGCATTTCTCACTTCCTGGAATCTCCCATACGAAAATATTAATTAAGAATAATGGAAAGATCTGCATCCTGTTTTGGGTGCTGGCTTGATAGCTTGTCATCAGAGATTTCTTAGCTGCTGAAGCTGTCCTTTCTCTGTGAAAGATAAAGTTTCTGGTATCACTGTGAGTCAGTGAGACTGCTGAAATAATAAGTCATCTTTCTCACTTTTTACCCTAGTGAAGGCTGCCGGTGGAAGCATATTTCCTCTGCTATAAGAAGCAGCCTTTGTTGCCAGAGCTAACAAACAAGGAAGATTCGAAGAAAACCATTTTGTTTAAGGGCTAGTAGTACATTTTCGGCTAATAGATATTGCAAAACACTCTAAATGTAGATGAATTAGAGACTTGCATTCAGCACATTTTATCTAGCCCCTGCTGCTTTTTCTGAGAGGAAAAAGAGGAAGAGGAAAAAAATGGAGACTTTCAAATGCTTATAATATAAGGCTAAAAGAAAGAAGGGTATTTTATGCATTGGGAGAGCAGTTACTGCTCATTCTCCTACAGTCTTTGATTGCATCGTAAATAAAACAGTATTGTGAGCCATCTTGGACATAGGATGTATTGAGATACTGGTTGGTAGGCTAGTTAGGAAGTTAAAATTATGGTGGAAGACCCTTAGGCTGGTGATGGCTGGACACAGAATGAAGTGATATGCTCATTTACTGAACAGGAAAAGAAAATGTGCAGCAGTTTTATAGCATCTTCTGGCCAAAGCATGCTGCAGAAATGTTTTGAAGAGTTCTCTTGTCTTTCTTGTCCTGGAATGATTAGTTTGGGCAGAATAAAGGAGAAGGGAAAGAACAAACAAACAAACAAACAAACAAACAAAAAAAACCAGGAAGAGATTGAAATACAAGATAACCTGATGAACTTCAATTGGCCACAGGCCTTGGGCCAGGAAACCCAATTCGACCTCTGCAAAAGGAAAGCCAAGAGAAAGACCTACCTGGTGGGTAATGGAAATGATATGTGACAATGGATTGAAGAGGGGTACAAGTATTATCAGTGGGTCTGCAATGATTCATATATGTGGGGGTATGTCCTCTGACATATCTTTTAGGCATGAGTCTGGAATTTTAAACTAGTTAACAGGATTGCTAGCAATTTGTAGAGTAATGTTAACCATAGCTTCAACATGGACTAGCAAACTGTGTTCCCTGTGAATGCCAGTCTCCACACTGTCTTTCCTGAGCTTGTTCAGATTTAAAGCAATAAAACTATACCTCTTGGCTTCGTTGTGATGACGGATCAGCTTAGTATTGGGTTATATGCTGCCAGCTGACACCCATCTAGTTGCTTTTATGCCGTTCTGGGTATGGAGTTCAGAATTTCCTTCAAATTATTTTTTCTTTACTTGAGGTTAATATCTGCACCTGCATTTGGCATCCATCAGGCATGTGAATGTTCCCTGGCTACCCTACAAGTCTAACACCGCTCAGACAAAGGTTTTAAATCCTTTAAAAACCTTAAGAGGCCAAAGTCTCCTCTTCCAGCTTCCAAGATTGGCAAGGCCACAGACTTCCTGGCCTTTATATCTCTCTTCACCTGCTGTCATGCTGGTGTCTGGCACA
This sequence comes from Anabacerthia variegaticeps, assembly GCA_035583185.1. Lineage (NCBI taxonomy): Eukaryota > Metazoa > Chordata > Aves > Passeriformes > Furnariidae > Anabacerthia > Anabacerthia variegaticeps. The sequence continues at coordinate 120,954,259 of JAWWEW010000078.1, read as the reverse complement.
GCTGCATACTCTTTGCTGAGACTCAGATGAGTGATCCCATCCCAGAGCTGCCAAGGGGAGATAGGTTACTCCTGCTGTCACCTCCATGGATCTAGTGGGAGCTGGTGGAAAGCAGTTAGTCTACCAGGTAACCTGAACACCTGGTAATCTCTGAAGTGCTGTCTCTGTCTGTGAGGCATTCTCACTGCAACCTTCAAGTACCCCATTTGGCATTTCCAAATGCAGGAATAAGTCTTGAGTACCTAACAGGCCTTATTGTAACATGCATCTCTGGCTTTCCTTCAACCTGTCTGACTGCAGAAACTGAGGCATGGAGCTACAAAGTGATTTGCACAAGTAGCAAATCTTCTAACTATTCTACCCCAGAAACATGTTAAGTTTTATTTAACATTTTATTTGATCTCATGTAATTTATCACTAATATCCTTTTCTATTTCTCACTCTGCCTGTTTCTTAAGATCCACCTTTTCTAGATTTTTCACATGATTAACTTTCTCAGAATACTTTAGCAGTAACTCTTTTTACTTATAAGGACCTGTTCTACAACCTAATTGAAAGAATGCATTAAATCTGTTTTAATTTGTCTTAGAGTTTCTTTTTAAAAAATCTGAGATTCCTTGTATGTCCTACATTTATTAAGATTGATCATGATTGCAAGTAAATGTCCAATTTAGCAAGGCATTATGCCCAATGTCCTTGAGTTTTCCAAAATATTATCCTCATTTCAAGCAGCATTTTTTCTAGAATTGCTATCAAGTGGTCTAATTCTTATCTACATATGCTATCAACAGAAACAGGAAGTATTATACTCAATTTCCCTGCATTTTGACTGAATAAAGCTATTATCTAGATGCATGGGTGCCCAGAACAAGCTAGTAAAAAAATGAAAAGGCAAAAAGGAAAAAAACCCATATTTTAGTGTCATCATAAAAGAGCAGAGCAAAGGCAAATCATAATAAGCATTTAGTGCTCCAATATTAGTGGACCAATTAGACTTGGAGTATTATATTAAATGCGTCTTTCAAACAAGAAGAAAATGTCTTTTTTTTTTTTTTCATGCACAGATATTACATAAACTTTTTCTTCTCCCTCAAATGTATTTTCATATAAACGGACTAAATTGTCCAGGGAATTAAAGAGGCTTTATATAGCAAATGTACAGGGTCAATTAAATATAATGCTGATTATATATGTCTTAATTACTACAGTGTTTATACTAAATTAATCAACAATTTCTACACTACCTAAACTAAAGTTTCCTAATAGGGTTTCTCGTGTCTTTGTTTGCCAGTGACTTTGGACAAGTAGAGCCCAGTGCTGACCAAATCTAAATGGTTCTTTTGTCAACAAAGAATAGGAAAAGAAGAAAAGGTTAAACGAGCACTAGGGGGTGGGGAAGAAGAGTAAGAAGGCACAATGTCACCTCCATGCTGTGACAGCCATGAATCAATTATTCACGTAGCAATTAGTAGTATTTCTGAAATGCTGCAGACTGGCAAGAAAAAGTAAAAAGCATTTCCCTGGACACTTCATGATTTTTCCAAGTAAAAACCATAAAAAAAGACTGAATGTGGCAAAAAAAAAAAGTGTGTATGTGTGAGAATACGCTGAAGAGATCAACAATACTAAAGGGATATATTATTGTGGAAAATACATTCAGAAAGCTGGCGACTGAGAAAGAATATATAGGATGAAAGGAGGAAAGTGCTGGGCTCAGCTAGTTATAGTGAGATTAATATCATTAAACACCCCCCCCCCCCCGCCCGACTTATTACAATATCTAACAATACCAACATGTATTGATTTCAAATTTATTTCCTGTACCAACACTGGTAGCACAACACACAGGAAAACAGAAAACAGAGATTGATGCGCAGAAATCCTTACCATCATGGTAAATGGAAGGAGAGTGACTGTCACAAAAGGAAAATGAATTCTGACCATCACTCAAATTTTGGGCTCTGTACATTTGATCTTGATGTAGATATGATATCAGAGTAGCATAGGCCTAACAAAAAAATCATATTTTTCTAAGAAAAACAAGAACATGAAACTTAGTATCCCCTGATAACAATGTCTAAAATACACTTCAAAGCAAAATGCATTCAATCCTGACATAAAATAGTATCTCTACTTCCAATTGTAGGTTTCCTTTAGGTTCAGAGAACTATAAAGATTCCAAACAATGCACATTTTCTGTAAGCTAATGCAAAATCACAGTTCAAATTTTATTCAATTAAAAAATAAAAAACTAAAGGCTGGGGTGAATCAGAGGGGAAAAAATGTCATATGGTATATTTTTCTCCACTTAGCTTAACAGGCAAGTGACTCTAAGATGAAAGGACAAATCACAGAGACACAGGCAAAATTTCAGCCAGAGCAGTTACTGTCTACACTAAAATAGAAGGAGTCCAATCTTTCTTTCACAGGATTATAAATGGTTTGTATGGGCTGTAATGAGAAACCCTTCAAGGGAAGAGCAGGGTCCCAAACTTTTTATTTTTAACTACTTAGCCATCTGACTTTTTACTCTCTAATTTTCTGTGCTCCCTCAGATCTTTGTGTGACTCCCCGGTTTGTCATGCATTCCGAGCCACAGGATGTGTCAGCTTAGTGATATTCATTAGCTGGTCTCTGCCCCTCCCAGCTCCTACAGCCTCCCTCTTCTCAGCTTTATTTACCTCTTTCCCATAGAGGAAGTGTCCCCTTTTCTCCACTGCTTTTTTCATTCCTTCTCTTTTCTGGTTGTCTGATCTCTCCCCTAAGAATGACTGCTTCTTTTACTTTTGCACATTTCAACTTGTTTCCTTCTACCCTTTACTCCCCATTAGTAGCCTTCACCTTCACACACACAAAACCCAAATTGCACATTACAGTACAAATGAAATCCCCAAATTATCAAGTGCAAAATTAGCATTAAAAATCATAAGACAACAAACAATAGAGCTTTTAATGTGGTTTTTGTAATTGCATGAAACTAGTTACTTTGGCAATTATTGTTTGTGTCTCATTAGCATGCAAAATGGGTTTTTAGACTAACCCGTGCACAAAAGAAACCATTTGTGATGAGAACTGTGCTTTGTTTAATGTTAGACACCATTGTATTTGCTTTCCTAATATAACAGTTCTAATTAGTACCTAGCACTCATCCTGAGTTTTTCAGCTTGAAAACGCCAAAGGTGACAATTGAGTCACAATTCCATGGCACTCTTTGTCAGTACCTGTCAAAATATAGCTAAGTCTTTAGAAGTTGTGATCTAAATACTAAAAAAAGTTAATAGTCCAGAAAGAATCTCACTTTAGGTAATTTAAAAAAAAGAAAAATTACAGATTACCTTTTGGTTAAGAACATAATGTTATTAATACTTCATGGTTAAATATGGTGTGGGCAAGACTGTCCTCTGTCCTAATACTGACTTTGCATTATTTTTGTCATCTCACCTTTATCAATTCACCTGCTTCTTTGATTTTTATTGATTCATTACAGCATGGGTTGATCAGTTACTTAAGTTAAAATCCATTCATCAGTATATGCAAACTTCTTTAATGTTTTGTTCACTTGTCTTTGAAGAATGATTTTTCTTTTAAAAAAAATGCCTCACTTCTAGAGCTAGAACAATCATTACTCCCTTTCACTTACATTTTCTGACTTTACCTTAAATTCTTTACAGAGCAGTGGTAGGGGAAACATGAAGACTCCTGCTGAGGATTTGTCTCCAGCTTCATGTTTGTGTATGAAAAAGTCAAGAAAGAGCCAGTTCTGTGACACTTTGTCAGTGTTGCTTTGTGATTATCACAGTATGAAGTGATAATGTTGTGTTTTCTTTCCAGTAATAGAAATTTATAAAGAACTTGGCTGTTCACAGCCTTGACCAGGGTATTGGCTCATAAACACCAGACTTCCATATTTTCTAGTTTACTTAGACCTACTGAGAAGCTGACTATCAAAAGCAAAATTGCCCACTTGATCCCCGTAATTCAAAACTTACCTCTCAACTGGCCTCTTTCTAGCTCATTAACTTCCAAGGAAGTACTCTTCTGGTGTGTTTTAGTCTATCCTGGTTTCAAAGTATTGAATGCAAGGAACTCTCAACTCTTTCTTTGCTGACACTTCGTCTTGGCAATGCTGCTCTGAAATCAGTTGGTTTATCTGCTGGCTTCAACCAATTAAAACCAGAGTCATCAGCTATTCTGTTCATCAGACTCCATTCTGAACATGGAGGCACAGCTTTGCTGGCTGGGCTTACACAGAAATGGCCCTGACTCTAGAGCTGATGTAACCAGTAGACCCCAAAAATGTATTAATTCAGATTGTCCTCATCTATCACTGCAAATCTTCAATTACAAACTAAAGTTGTTCTTGGCATCAAGATTTGCCCAGTGGAAACTGTATTTTCTCAAGAAAATAAGTGAGCTGAAGAGAAGGCAGGTAGATCAGGAATGGAGGTGGAGGGAAAGAAGGATTTGAGCAGTGGTCACAGGTACTGTAGTTTTGTCACTACTGCAGGAAGATTATCCTATCCTTTCTCACGGTGCTGCAGCATCTGCCAGGTACAGTGTTTGCATCTCAAGCTTTGCAGCTGTGTTTGTCCTATTTAGCTTACTGGATGTACAAACAAAACATGAGAATTTGGAAGTCAGTTCTCTTTCTCTAGCTATAAAATGATACTGCCACACAGTAAGCAATAGCATGTTCAATTCTCTACATCTGTTATTAGTTTGTTTTTTACAGGGACAAATGAGGTATGTGTATGACAAATTTATCAAAAGAATCAAAGTTTCATGAACAAGTAATAGCATAAAAAGGAATTGGGGAGAAACAGAAAATTACAAGGACAGGAAATTAAATAATCCACTGGTTTTCAAACCAGGCTTGATTTTTATCTATCATGGTCAAGTTACAAGGTCTTCAAATTATTTAGATGACTGGTTGTCTACTCACAGGTGTTCCAAAGTTTCTACTAGCTGGTTTGAAACCTAGTTTAAGATAAAGTCCAGGAAACTCCAAACACAAATATTTCATTTGAGAACATCCTTTGCAACTGAAGCCTAATTCTGCACATACCTATTCATAAGGCAGCCTCAAAAAAGCCATTGGTACATACCCATCAGGCTCACAGTTAAGGCACTGGAAACTGGCTCTGAAATTTTCATATTCTGGTAGATGCAGTGATTTCATTGCAAATAAATGTCTCAGTTGTGCATTCTGAGAGACTTTTCAGTCTCCTAAAAAGTTGCTCTACTTTATATAATGAAAAAAGCCATAGGATACTATCTATAGTTGAATAGTTTATCCATATAATAATCCATAAAATAATTAGTTCATAAAATAATAGACTTAATAAAATTATGAAATGGAGTTTAGGCAAGTTTAAATGACAAATGAAAGCACCCATAGGGCCAGGAACAGGATTCTAGTTCTCCTGGGTGCTTTATGGAGAGACTAGGCTGAGCCTCAAGAGTGAAGTAGGTACATTAGTGTTGCAGTGTGACTTACACTAAGTCCAGCTACACAATCAATTAGCTTGGACCCCAGGGAATAACGGTCAATTGCCTGTCATGGTTTAACTCCAGCAAAACAACTAAGTACCACACAGCCACTTGCTCACCTGCCCCCTGAACCCTCTCTGTTTCCAGTGGGATGGGAAGGAAAATTGGACAAAAAGGTAAAACCCATGGGTTTAGATAATAACAGTTTAATAATGGAATGAAAATTATAACAGTAGTACTAATAATATAATTGTAATTAAAAGGAAGTCAATGAAAAGAGGTCAAGAAATAAAACCTAAGACAGGCAAGCGATGCAAAATACAATCTCTCACCACCCTCTGACTGATGCCCAGTCCATTTCCAAGAAGCAACTGGAGCCTCCCAGCCAGTTGTCCCCAGTTTAATATACTGGGTGTGGTGTGTTATGGTAGGGAATACCCCTTCGGCCAGTGCAACTCAGCCATCCTGGCTGTGCTCCCTCATGAGCCGGATAAACACATCATGCAATGGGTGAGCAACTGGCTCATGGGTTGAGCACAGAGGGTCATAGTGAATGGGGCAACATCAGACTGGCAACCTGTTACCAGTGGGGTTCCGCGGGGCTCCATCTTAGGACCTGTGTTCTTCACAGTCTTCATAAATGATTTGGATGCAGGACTGGAAGGGGCGCTAAGCAAGTTTTCAGATGACACAAAACTGGGAGGAGCTGTTGACTCCCTGGAAGGCAGGGAGGCCCTTCAGAGAGACCTCAACAAATTAGAGGACTGGGCAATCACCAACCATATGAAGTTCAACAAGGGAAAGTGCCAGATTCTGCCCCTGGGATGGGGAAACCCCAGATATATGTACAGACTGGGGTGTGCCCTGACAGCTAGGAGGGCCATCCGTGTCCTGGGGGGCTTCAAGCAAAGCATCACCAAACAGTTGAACGAAGTGATTGTCCCACTCTACTCTGCACTGGTATGGCCTCACCTTGAATATTGTGTGCAGGTTTGGGCACTGCAATATAACAAAGGCATTAAGCTATTAAAGGAGCATCCAAAGGAGGGTAAGGAAAATAGGGAAGGTCTTGGGGGAAGCTGTACAAGGAGTGGCTGAGGGCAACTGGTCTGTTCAGCCTGGAGAAGAGGACACTGAGGGGAGAGCTCAATGCAGTTACAACTTCCTTGTGGGGGAAAGCTGAGCAGCAGGCACTGATCTCTTCTCTGTAGTGATCAGTGACAGAAACAGAGGGAATGGCCTGAAGTTGCGTCAGGATATCTTTAGGAAAAGAGATTCCTCAACCAGAGGGTGGTTGGGCACTGGAACAGGGAAGTGGTCACAGCACCAAGCCTAAGAAGTGTTTAGATGATACTCTCAGGCACATGGTGTGACTCTTGGGGATAGTCTTGTGAAGCACCAGGAGTCGGATGTGATGAACCTTGTGGATCCCTTCCTATTCAACATATTCTGAGACTTCCTGTGTAGCTGCTCACTGGCAGATCATGGGAAACTCAAAAGACCTTGCCTTAGAGTAAACACTGCTCAACAACAACTAAAACATCAGTGTGTTACCAACATTATTGTCATACTAAATCTCAAAAACATTGCACTGCACCAGCTACTAGGAAGAAAAGTAACTCTGTCCTAGCTTAAACCAGTGTATTGTCAAAGACCTTGAGAAGACCCAACTGCTAGACATTACCTCTGAAAATTCAAGGTTTTGTTTTATTGTTACTGTACTTCTGTTGGTTCCAGAGGAGGGAAAGAATGTGGAGTGAGAAAAGCAACAATTTTGCAGAGAGAAACCAAAACAATGCTTCAGTAAACCTCCTCCAGTCTTCCCATCAGGATTCATCATCACCTGTCTTTACTTACCATGTTTTCATCTCTTTCACATGAATGCTGAGTTCTTGACAAACTGTTATGAAATGGCTTCCTGTTTAACTTCCTATCTCCTCTCTTCCATTTTCTGCAATAAGAAAATTTTCTGTTGAAATGATAAATTACAGTATTTCCCAAGATGCTGAGAAACTGACTCTGCTGAGCACCCCACCATTCTAGCCTCACCAATTCAAAGTTACTGAACCCTAGGTTCTAGAACCCCTCAGCATCTGTGTGTCTGGTTTCCCACTTCTGTCCATGGGACAGCCAAAGTGACTCCTCTAATTAGTCAATGATTCACTGCCATTTATATATTTCTACACCTTTCTGTCCCATCCTATCTGTTTTTGCAAAAGCAAATGCCTTCTACCTGCCCTTACGATGCCCTTACTCAATGTAGTGACGTGATAGCACAACTCAGAGCAAGTAGAATCAAAGTCCATCAGGAGTAGTGCATGCTTTCTTGAGCTGTGCTGTTTGCAGAACCCAGATTAGATCAGGAGTCCATGAATGGCATTGTGCTATGTGCCTAGAAACTTCATCGTTACTTCTATGCTAGTAGATGGACTTGGCCAGAGACCATTCTCAGACAGAACTTGGAGCTTAAATCCATAAAGCCGAGCCCTCTTGTCCCCCAAAATAGCTGTTTATGTCCAAATGACCTATTTGAAATGGTCTCTTGCCTTGGAATTAGGTGGAAGAGAGATGGTTTGCTGAGCCCAAAAACCATTCCAGGAACTGTGTTAGCAATTTAATTGTATGGGCAATCACGTCTCAGTAATTGAGCCCACAGAATAGATGTAGGCTAGGGATCACAGTTTATCCCTGTAGAGAATGGGCTTAGTGACACAGTATTGCATGCATTGCAGCCTGGTTGTGAAGTTTAACTGATATTTATAAAATATGCCAAATCCTTGCATACAAAATGCTACATAAGTAATAAGTATTAATAAATGTGATTATATTAAACCAGGTCTGTTTTCAGTCATGTTTTATAAGACCACATTTGTAGCAGTAAGTGAGCTTTCATATGAAAGATCAAACATTTTGCCTTCCATTGTAACCTATTCTTTGTAAGCTTTTCCAATAAAAACAGCAGAATATCTCATACATATTGAAATTCAATGACATTCTCAAAGACTAAGCGTTCATTTGCAAATGGCAAGCAATAATACTGAATTTCCCTTTACCAGACATTTTTATCATGCATTTGAAGCTTAATATTATCAATAAGTAACAAATTAGTATGCTAAAAATTTACATTAAAACTAATATAATTTGTAATTAGTATAATCACATATCAGATGCATTTTAGCTTTAATCTAAACCTAAGTAAGCAAGGTTTCCTGATTAGTCAAATTCTTTTTCAAGTTAAAGTCTGTCACATGAAGCCTAACTAGTTTGTAGCACTTAAAAATTGTTTTTCACAAATTACATTCAGAGAGAAGAAAAACACCATGGTTTAAGTGAAAGCTGTTTCTAAGCCTGAACAACAGACATTTTAGTTTCCAGTCCCTTTTTAAGAAAAAAAAAAACAGAGGCTTTCAGGGGTGGGGTACCAGCACTGACAATTCTCATACTCTGACACAGGGTTTTGCCTCTTTTGGTGCCAATCTAAACTTAAAAGGGATACTGACACAACTGTGACAGAGTGTAAAAAAAATTATAATTTCCCTAACTGACTCAGCTATGATGTTTTCCTTGCAATATTACCTCTTATTCTTTTTGGAAACTGGTATAGAAGTAACTGTTAAAAAGGAATCTATTGATTATAAAAAGTATCTCTCAATTCAAAGAATTTTCTAGTGCAATTCAAATAACAACCTCTTTTTGGTGTAGACCAGGCCTGGGGCTCTGGCTTTGTGTTATGGACAAATCTTCACAGGTAGTATACCGGATTTTAACTCAAATACAGGAGCTGGAGCTTACAGTGTGTAAAGTAGGACTTCTAACTCATATTCAGTTCATTTCAAAACTCACTCCCTAAATGACCAATATTTCAGTGCTCTGCCCTCTTTTTCTCAAAACACAGGTAAAAGCCTCATGACCCTGCATTGATTATGGGAGTCTGCATGAGGTGTTCTTTGAAGAGCTTGTCACAACTGCACTGGCAGAGGAAACCAAGTCTCTTTGCTAAGGAGAGAGCAACAGGTTCTGTTTTATGGTTATGGCTCTGTATTTGAGCAGAAGGACTCTAGCCGAGAAAAACAATGGAGCTCATGACTGACAGCCTTGTAACTATGCATTACAAACTGTAACCTAATATAGGACCCAGTCCTCAACACTGTCCTTGTACTGATCCCAGTCACTGGGAGCAACTTGCGCCCAACTGCATCCCCTGACTTTGTGACTTTTTTCACTTTTGTGTATGTGTTTGAACTTTCTGAACGCCAGACAGTTCCCAGACCAGCTGCATGGCCTGTTTCGTGGCTTACTTTCATTTTCCATATCAAACTGTAGACTCTCAAACTTGGCTGCAGGGCTTTTTATCCTATGCCTTTTTGGATGCCTTCTTTTACTTCCCAAACACAACTATATAGTTTTTTAGAGTTTTTCTTCCTTTTCAGCCCTCAAAAATACTTTCAGTGAAAAAAAGAAAGGGAAGGAGGGTTGTTTTCAGCATTTTCGAGTGTTTTGATTTCTTTTTTCTCTGCTCAAAACACTCTAGGAACAGCTTTATTAATTTTTATCTCAGCCATTGATATAAAACTTTGTAAAGATAGTTTCACCATTTCTACAAGTTCCAGTAAAGGAACCCTGAATTACACACAGTAGATGTATGCACATAAGGACCCAGAGCTTATTCTTTCAAGCAACTTCAAAACTAGAATGAACTCTTTGCAGGAAAAATTTCCAAGAAATATCTCAGAGTATAAAACCATGTAACACCCCTCTTTGGTGACTGTTATGTTCTCTTAGGGAGGAAATATTTCAAATATCCATGAAGATATACACAGGAGGTATCCGAGACAACTGATAGTGGAACAGTGAGCTACCACAGGGCTTACTGGCTTCTGTTTAAGCTGTACTTTGAGGTATGAGGCCAGGGACTGAGTGCCTTCAGTCACCCAAGAACTTGATAGCAGCGAAGCAAATGCATCCAGTGTGGCTTATTGCTGCTAAACCATGTTTCAGTCACTGAAATTTTGATTATTTAGGCCTGCTGAGGTCCTGTGCTCAACTCATGTTCAGCTCAACAAATGCCTTCCCACATTTGTCTGTACCTGTGCAAAATGGTTTTAATTTGTAAATACCACATCTCATCAATTTTAAGTAGTGTTCGATATACGAATCAATTAATTTGATGAAAAACTGTAAGTGCAGAAACAAGAAAAAAAAAACAACCTGAGGTGGCAGAGGGTTCTTATCCATTGATCATAATAATTTCAATCAACTTTGCAGCTTGTGTGTAGAACAGGTAATTGACAAACATTATCCCTGTACGCTTTTCTGATCCTCTTTGCATCCTCCGAACAGACTTTAACAGGCTGGCACATGGACAGCCTGAATGGTGTGACTCCCAGACCTGGAACAGTAACTGGTAGGATTGTTACATAGCTGCTCTGACAGTAGGGAGTAGGAATATGGAGAGATCTTTTTCAGAGGAAATGTTCACATATTAAAATCGTCACAGAGCTTTGGGCACAGCAATAGGTAGTGGAATGACAAAAAATCCTAATATAGAGTGTAGTTGAGAAGGAGGTCATGAATCTGTAGTGTTGCCTAAAATTGAGGAAAAAAACCTTTTGAGACAATAAAGAAGTAGAAGCAGCAGTAGAGAGCAGTTCTTAATTGAAAGCTTTCAGATGCATAAAGTATATAGGCACATGTCCAGTATAGGAATGCTTACAAATTAGTAACACTACTAAATTATCATATCTAGTGGGTACATCCAAATCAAGAACCTCTTGCCCCTGGAAATGCCCTGTTGCAGTGTCCCCAAGGGTTCTGGATCTTCTCTCTTGTTTTGGTTACAATATGTCATGTTGTTCCGGTCCAGGTGCCTGTATCCCAGGCACGATGTCCTTGCTGCAATCTTGTCTGTTGAAAAGACCATTAAACAGAAATTTGGGAATGTGGCACAAACTATGAGAAACTGTTAGAAACTTAGCTGCTACCTCAAGTGTTAGAAACTATAAAGCTATATAAAAATCTACAAATATACAAAATATTTAAATCTACAAATATATAAAAATCCTAAGGCATCAGCAGAAGAGGCATATGATGTGGGATTGAGAAAGAGATGGAAGGAAAGGAAGAAAGCAACTTCCTTGTCATGAGAGGACAACATGAAGCACTGGAGTAGGAGCAGTGAAGTTGCATAAATCTCTGTGTGAAGAGTGAGCCTGAGGCTGATAGAGATAAACTAGTTTTGAGTTGCACAGGAGTGTGGAATTTCATCCAAAACCAGGGAAAATCATGCAGATATATGGAAATCTTAGGGTTTAGTGAAAAAGAACAAACCACAAGTGGACTTGTATTAAATTTGCAATAATTTGTCATCCTCAAAGTTACAAAGATCATTTAAAATAATCACTTCAGAATTTTTTTATGTGGAGACAGACTATGTGTAGGTTTTATAAAACCTATATGTCTTCATTCTGTCCTCCTTACACTATTAATAGTGTGCATAAATTCTTTTTAAATAAGTTTCTAAATGTTCTTTTGTTGAGAACAATTTAGGAGACAAAGAGCCTTTCCTTATATTCCAGAAGCATTAGAGTTCAGCTGCCCTACAAACACCTGCCTGGATGCTAAGGCTATATCTAAATAACACACATAAAAGAGATCTCCAACCTCATGCCTGAATGAGCTTGTGGCACACAGCATCCTCCTTGGGCTCTGCATCCCCTGTAGAAGAAAGCTGTGCCCCCATGCCAGATGTAAGTCACAATCTTCAACAGAAGTCCCTGCTCTGGACAACCAAGAGAGAAGGTAACAGCTGTGGAGGGGGATTGGCTCCTCTACTTCCCCAGCCTCCTGGGGTCAGGAGTGAAGAGATGCAGCAGTCCAAGACTGAGTGGTCATAGAAAAAGCCTTTAATTATCTGTGCCCAGGGTATTTAAACCCTTGGGGCGGGGTTTAGGAAGGTAGGATGTGACTGGGTAAGGGTTCAGGGGGAGTGGTGTGGTTTGGGGGGCACTGGGGCCAATAAGGGAGCAGAAGGACCAAAACCCAGTGGGAACCCAGGAATAGAGAATGACAGGTGATACATCCAATAAGGTCGGGAGGGGGGCGGCGCTGGATACCCTGGAAAATGGAATGCTCTTTTCACATGTGAGCAGAGGGTTCTAGGGATTACAATCTAAACAGGGGAAAACCCGTATATAAAAGATGCAGGTGATGTTGAATTATAAAGTCGCTGGTCCTTTGGAAGCTGGCACAGCACTGGTCCTGTATCCAGGGGCTTCTTTTTCCATGATGTATAGTCTGGATAATTCTCTGTCTCTGTTTCACTTGTACTGTGGCAGAAGTCTTTCCTAACAAGAAGGAATGTAAGATGTGATCCAGCTGCATCAAAAGCACAATCTAAATACTATGCAAGGCCATTTTTATAAATGTAAGACAAAACTGGAAAGAACACATTGTATCAGAAATGACTATATTTTATAGGAAGAGAACTAAAGGAGTAATGGTGTTATTTTCACCTTTCAGCCCCAGATACATCTCAAGATAACAGAGACAATGTCCCTTTCATGTGTCTTTCCCCAGTTCACAGTGTGCCAAGGACCCCCCTGAACCTCCACTCCCCTCCCTGTTGGTGGCCTCTCTAGGCTGATGAAAAACCATGAAAGTATTTTGCAGGTGATCATGCCTTCTTCTTGACTCACTTGTTAAGGAGAAATCTGTTTGTTTGTTGTTCTTTTTCTTTGCTTTGCCAGCCATTGCTATGTAGTTAGCTGCATGTCCTTAATAGACAAGACATGCCATTTCTCTCAGTTCTAAAGGTCACAAAGATAGGTAGCAAAACACCAAGATTAATATGTAGAGCTTATGTCCCTGGAAAAGTGGTGAAGGAATCCAGGAGGATGAGAAAAGTCTCATCCATCAAGGAAAGAAAACACTCAGTGGAACAAAAAATCCATAATAATTGCATCTGTGCAACACACGTTGTAGCTCCCTCCATTTCTCTGTGTGTAGATTGTACAGACTTGTTACATTTCCATGGACTCATACAGTGGCCAAACCACGATCCCAAGGAATCTAACACACTGCAGGCATACAGCAACTCCGAATTTTCTGTAGGATCTGGGAATTTGTACAATCAGTACTAAGGAACGTAGAGTTTTTTCACTGAATGCCAAGTAGGAAATCTCCAACTGAAGTGATGACCCCTTAAGGTTCTTATGTTTCTATAAATTCCTAAGTATTTCTTCCCGAGGGATATTTTTAGGCAAATACACCAAGAAGACCTCATTATATATGTATCACAGGAGAAAAAAACAAACAAACACCAAACCACAATAAAATCAAATCAGAACAACCCAAACACCTTTCCTTGGAAATCTGTTTGTGTGTATTAGCTGAAGAGATGTGATTTTACTTTGTATTAAGGTGACTATAAAGTCGTATGTTAGCAGATAGTATTTAGAAATATATATATATATATACATACTTTGTCTGACTGATGTAAAATTCTGTGTTAATTCTTTAGAAGCCTAGAGCTGAACTGACAGAAAACACAGGATGAGTATTTACTGCAGCATTTAGCAATCATTTTCATCCTCCCATGACACTGCAGTTCAGTGAGAACATCTCCAGAAGATGCCCATTATTGATGAGACAGGAAGTGCTGCTAAAATACAATTACATTCTTTTAGACTAAGCAAAATCATATGGGCTCAAATTCATGTTTAGATACTTTTGATCCAGTCATTTAATGGTGCTTATCATGCAAAATATCTTATCTCCTACCAGCTCCAAAAATAAATAAACTGTTTTATATCAAAAAGTAAGAAACAAAATAGAAATACCAAATACATAATTATGTCTCTAACTGTATGTTATTGAAGGCATTGAAACTATTGTCAAGTTTAAAATTTAATGGAATTGATGGATTTTTGTTTTAGGTTTTAGCTTAGATTAGATATGTATATATATTTAATATACTTTAGGCATGTAAAATAAAAAATATTTAAACACCGCATGCCAGAGCAACAGTTATCTTTTGTTTAATGTTGTAGCACTTTCTGAAATTTATTTTGATCAATATTTAAAAAGTTATGATCTTCATCTCAGCCCAGACCATAAACATTCTTTTGGCACTTCCATTCTCCTAAAATCCCTTAGGAACAGATCAGCAAGAAGTACTCCCTAATTATAGTTAGCATTTAGCTAATGAAGTAAGAAATAGTTATTGCTTCCCTAATCTGACTCAAATATTATCATTAAATTAGGAAATCTGATTTACTTTTTAAAGAAGATAAATGCTAGATGCAGGTATTCTTCCTGTGTGCAGTATGTACACTTCTGTGCAGCTCTGCCATTCCCTTGCTGGAGTACCAGGCTGTGAAATCAGAAAGTGCCCTCTTGCTGAGCCCATTTAACTACTGCTTTCTAGTGTGCATGCGTAGAAAGAGATACAAGGGCTCCAGATCACATCCCTGCTGCAGTAATGTTCCACTGAGAATCCGTACCTCCTGTAAGTAGCTACCTTGGTAGCAGTTCCAAAGATACGTACACTCGTGTGTGTATCATCTTTTCTTTGTGGACTAAAAGTCAGTGTACTGGGTGAATAGCTTTAAAAACTGAATGTAGACTTTACTGGTTCACAATTGCATACATCTTTCCTTAGTTTTTAATTTGTTAAATAATAAGGTATTCATAGTGGTCTGAAATACCTACTCTATCATTTACATTCTCTGCTTGATAATTTTCATGTCTTTAATGTCTTTCTGTTCACCATCACTACCTTAGTATGAAGATAGTCTTTGAAAAACAATTTTTTCATCTTTAACTATTTGGTTGACAAGTAGTGATTGGAAAAATAGTTTCTAACCAAGGAAGCAATTTTAAATTAGATATTGTTTTACTGCACGCTGAATTAAGGCCCTATAGACATTATGGTAGGTTGTATTTTGAATATTTTTATAAGAAAAAAGCAAGTTCTTCAATGATTAATCAGTAGACTGTGGCATCATAGAATCATAGAATGGCGTAGGTTAGAATGGACCATAAAGGTCATCTAGTTCCAGCCTCCTCCTGCCATGGGCAGGGACACCTTCCTCTTGACCATGTTGCTCGAAGCCCTATCCAACTTGGCTGCGAAAATTCCCAGGGATGGGGCATTCACAACTTCTCTGGGCAACTTGTTCCAGTGCCTCACCAGCCCCACAGGAAAGATGGCTTCCTAAGATACAATCTAAATCTACTCTCTTTCAGTTTAAAATCATTCCCCCTGGTCCTAACACTATATGTCAAAAGTCCTTCTCCATCTTTCTTGGGGGCCTCCACTAGGTACCATCAGGCTGTCATAAGGTCTCTCTGGAGCCTTCTCTTCCTGGGGCTGAAAACATCAACTCCCTCAGGCTGTCTTCATAAGAGAGGTGCTCCAAGACCTCTGATTATCTTTGTGGACATTCCCTGGAATTGCTCCAAAAGGTCTTTTTAAGTTGTGGGCTCCAGAGCTGGACACACTACTCCAGGCAGAGTTTCAAAGAGCAGAGTGAAGGTACAAAATAACCTCCCTTACTGACTCTCTGCCTTTTTGCTGCGATGCATTGCTTCTGAGCCTGGATATTAATTAGAGCCTTGAATATTAATTAGATTTCTTGGCCCCCTCTTCCTTTCAGTGTATTATCCCATGGTACTCTACCAGTCAAATACCTGACAGTCTGCTTTCCTGAAGTCCAGGGTAGTGAGCTTGCTGTGCACCCTCCTCACTGCTCTAAGAATTTTGAACTCCACTATTTCATGGTCACTGCAGCTCAGGGTGCACTTGAGCTTCACATTCCCCAACAGCACCTCCTTGTTGGCAAGAACAAGGTCCAGCACAACACCTCTCCTCATTGGCTCCTCAGTCACTTGGAGGAGGATGTTATCACCAACACATTCCAGGAACCTCCTGGATTGATTACGCCATGGTCTGCTATGCCTCCAACAGGTATCAGGGTGGTTGAAGTCCCCCATGAGGACCAAGGCTTGTGAACATTGTCTCTCCTATCTGTCTGTAAAGGGATTCATCAACTCAGTCTTCTGTTGACTGACTGACCCAATCCCCACTATAATGTCACTTGTCCCTGCCCTCCCTTTACTCCTGACCATAAACTCTTGGCTCTGCTGCTCATCCATCACCAGGCAGAGCTCTATGCACTCCAGCTGGTCATTGACATAGAGGGCAACAACTTCTCTTTGTCTCCCCTGCCTCTCCTTCCTAAATACACTGTGTCCTTCTGTTCCAAGACTCTGGTCATAGGAGCCACCCCACCACCATGCCAATAAGATCACAACACTAGGTGTGTGCACATCTTGTTTATTCCTCTGGCTATGTGCATTTTGCATAGAGACATTTAAGCTGTGCCCATGACTTACTGCCTGGAGTGGCTGGAATTCCTTTGTGCTGACTTCCACACTGGGATTTTAGTTCATATCTGCACTATACTGCCTGCCTAGAGACTCAAAGATGTGATCAAATGACAGAATATCAGCTGAAGTTCACTGTTTGTTCATCCATCCTCTCCTAGCTGGCACACAGGTAAAGTAATCCAACTCAAAGCCTATAGCCTATGTGGTAAGCAAGGCTGGACTTGCAGAATGCTATAAATGAGCACATTCATATGTGGGCTAATGTACTGTAACTTTTTAAGCCTCGGTAACATGGTCTGGGACATAAATCACACATGTCGTGTGTAATTTCAGTGTCAATTCAAGGTGACAGGAATCCATGCCCTGGCACTAACCCTCAATTTCCTGGTATCCTTTGAAAGACTTTCAACACAATGATCTGCTTTGGTCTGGTTCATTATTTTTGTGCTCCTACTGTGGCAAAAAGGGGGAAGAAAATGACAAAAGCCTTATCTCCCTACCAACACTTCCTTTACATGAGAGCCTCTAGTGCTCACATATATGGCTTTATGGTGTCCTGTGTCATACTTTTCTCAAAACCTAAAAAAATAGGACATTAAAAATAAAGCAGAAGAGATGCTGAGTTAGCACTGTTTATAAAGTTTCTACACAGCCTTTTTTTGAAACATTTGCTATGAAAGTAGCTCAAAATTTTTTTTTAAGCTAGAGAAGGCACAGTTTTGTGCTCTATTTCAGAAAACAGACTATTCTGTGAATTTCAGAATTTGCTCTATATATAGATTGAGCAAATAAACCACAAATAACAAATACATGCTTTACATGAGGTTTTGCTCCAGAACTCAACAAAGAGCCGTCACTGAAAACAGTACAAATTATTTTGTGATTATGCAAATATATGATTCATTTGTGGGCAAAAGAAGAAGCATGAAATAAAAAAAAAATAAATTACAAAATCACAAAAAATAATCACAAAATGTTTGTCTCATTTTCTTTGGTTTGACACACTGTTTATACTGCAAATGTGGTGAGTGCAGTTTACTGTGCTATGTTTAAATTATGTTTGTTTGAACAATGTAGTTTTAAGGCTAAGAAGTTACACTCAAAATTAATGAATAATATAAAATTAAAAACTCTATATAGAATTGAAACAAAATCACCCTGGTTACATCTGTAATTTCCAAGGAGTTGGAATCCCTGTCTCTGGCCTTCTGATCTCTGGCATTGGTCTGCAACAGATCCATCCCTGATGATACAAGTTAATACTGTAATCTGCTTCTTCACGTGACTCTTAGATCATCTTTTATTGCAATAATGTTATTTGCCACATTATTTTTAGGACGTATGAAGGATAAATTTATTTGCTGCAGCTATGTTCAGATTAGTTTATATTCAGCAGTTTCCACATTGTGATATTTAACCCAGAATATCCAATTCTTAAATGAAAATTATCCCATGAACATACAGGGTCAGATAAGGTTTACAGGAGGAAAGTTTAAATTTAGAAACTCCCAGACTGTATTCTCACTAGTTGAGTTTATGTGTTTCTCTTAGTCAAGTGAGGAACATAGAGCTTGCTTAAAAAAAAAAATTAAAAAAATTAATAATAATAATAAAATGATTAGTAGTAAAAGGATCCTTCTTATCCCTCTAATATCTGCAAAGGTAATCAAACGCTAACACAAGTATGTGCCCTTTTTTTAATTTTTTTTTTTTTTTGGGGTGCACTTTTGATGACTAGAAAGTCACCCTAAAGCGGAATTTTTAAAGTATTATTGTATCTTGCAGTCCACTTCATGCTGTTTATTGCTCTCAAGGCTTTCCAGTCTGCACTCTGCAGTAAATACCGGCAAGTAAAACTCTTTCTTTATATATCTCCCAGGACATGAACCCAAGTGTTTTTATTTGTGAATACAATTATATACTTAATGCTATTACTGGGAAGAACACAGGACCACTACAAACATGAATGCAAACGAGGCTGGGTTAGATTGCTTTATCTTGTGTGTGCCATGGGTAGGGGCACACTCTGTTCTGCTAACATGGTAACTTCTCAGGCCACCATAATTTAGCTGAAGGCCTAAATCTAGCATTTCAGGAAAGCTTAATAATAATGTAGTTCAGTCCCTCCAAGCATATTTCTGGGCTGCTAAAATGTCATAATCAGTAAAAGTATAGCTCTTTAAGTAATGTTACCTTTCCATCTCTATTTCCCTTGCTTTATAAAGAGAACAATAGCGTCCATGCTGTAAGGTTTCTTGCATTAATGCGTGTATGGCACCTTGAAATTTATGAATAATAAATTTTGGACTTTAATGAGAAATAAGAGGGATTTCTTTAAAAATCCTTCATCCCAAACTGAAGAGAATTCTCGATCAACATCAACAAATTTGAGACTTCTGACTTTTTTAGACGGAAAAGTTGATCTGTTGCTTGTTCCTTTCATCAACTGAATTTAAAGTTTTATCACAGTATTTCCATACTAAGTGGTCTTTATCATGCAATAATAGTTTGATAAAACTCTCAAAAAATGAAGCAAAACTTGGAGGGAGGATAGCTACTTTCATATTATAAATTATATGTAAAATGGATGGTTTTCATAATGATACATAATGCACTGCTTTAACTGTCTACATTGTATTGTACAATGCTTTGTCTGTATGGAATTACACCAGCTGTACCTGCTGTGCCTTTGTAGAGTCCTATTCAGCACTCCTTATTCACTCCCTCCTTTGGCAAAGCCCCCTCAGAAGTCAGTGTGTGATATGCTACAGTGAGAAGTGCTGAATAGAACCCTTAAATGATAACTCCTTGGAGGAGAAAGCTGCCTCTTTTCTCACACTTGTCTTACTTTATAATGCAACTTGGACTGAAGATGCTATGAAAATACTACTAATAATAGATTGAGCAACTACATCAGGCAAATCACAATAGTTCTCAAGAAATGCCATGCTTTTTTCAGCATAAAGTAATCAAAGAAGGCTTCAGAATGCTAGCATTGCTGTCACGTTTAGATATTGTGGACACTAGCTTTTTTAATTTTGCACACAAAGTCCACAAATATTATGTGAAATATTAAAATGTCGAAAATATTTATTTTTTCAGAAATATATTATGTTTTCACAAGATTTACTAACAATTGATGCATTTTTAGCCCCTAGGCCATAACTATGTCTTGGACCTAAGTCTTGTACTGGTGAATAAGGTGCAGGTATGTGCTGTATTAATCTACGTTTAGGCTTTTCCAAAAGTGAAGCTTCACAGAATGTCTTTGTCTATTCAACATTCAAGTTTTCTTGGCCTTCTACAATTTTATTTGTTAGCTTTGATAAAGCCCCAGCGCCAACAAGCCCCAACCAATTTTACATCTTAAAAAAAGAACACTTTAAACAATTTGACTAAACGCCTTTACAGCTTTGGTTTTAATTAGATGTTTTGCTTCTTCAGCTTACTGGAAAGAGCTAGATAGCTTCTAACTATGTCAGTCTATATAACAGCAGGTGTCAGCTCTAACTGCCTCTGAAAATTTTAAATGTATTCAATTAAAAGGATCCCTTAGAGAATGATATTTTTTATGTTCATTTTTCTTATTTGAGGTTTGCAACATGTTTTCTTTCTATACACTATGTTCTTGTTGATTCTGTGACCCAATTATGCCTAAAATTTTTAATGTCAGAGTACATTCAGTTAGTGCTTTCATCTTAATATAATCCATCAGAAAAAATGGATTGTTCCATAAGTATCATTTGGGAAGGTAAGTCTCTCTCTCTTTTTTCAGGAAACCAGAGTAATCTTGACACCAGAACAGTAAGTGGTTATCTGAGCAATAATAGGTGAGAAAATTGATAGCTTTGAGATCTGAAACCTTCTTGTATTCTGATCTCAGTACACAAACCTACATGTGTACCTGGATATCTTTGTAGGCTTTCCTGGGCAGACGTAAAAGAACTGCAGAACTGGGCAGACACTGTGAAACAGGACAGACACACATATAAGCTGTGCATACAAATGTATATACATATATGTTTAAGAGTAATTAAAATAAGTATGCTTGTCCTTCAGCTACCAGCAGGCAGTTAGATTTTTCAGTTTATGTTAACTTTGTTATTCTGCTACCTGAATTACCATAATAGAAAACCTTCTCCTGTGTCATGTCACAGCTGCAAGCATTTTTCTCATGACAAAAATGAAACAGGTTATGAAGCTATAATATCATGAGAGTTACCTAGTAAAGAAAAAATGCTTTGGAAAAAAAAAAGTTGCATTGATGTAATAACTTACTCATTTTACTTGAAAATAAGTGCATGCCAGGATAAAAATTGCATAAGACAGTCCTATTTATTTACTACTAGCTAATCTATATTTTATTACATCAGGCATGACACGATATCTAAACTCTGCCTTTGACCAGGTCCCAGGAAGAGTTTCTAGTGAGTCACTATCTAACTTTAACAGAATAAAAAGGTGTCTTCACAATGTTATAGGACTCGTTAAGCACTAGGGAGTGGAAAACTAAGAGTAAACCAGGTGCTTACCATATGTGAATCCATCACATTTTCTGGTGTGCCAAGAATAAATCCTAAATTGCTTGCAGATAAATTAATGAAAATATGCTCAAGTTATAGTATAGTTGATAATGCAACATTTAAAAAGACACTCTAAACTAGGTTTGAAATAGATTCTGAATGTACTGCTACTCCAAACAAAACTAAAACTCAATCTAGGTGAAAAAAAAAATTATCTACAATGTACAATAGTGACAGACAGCCAGAATGAAATAAAAAAAAAAAAAAAAATCCATATTGGGCAGATCATGGTTGCAGGAAATGATGTTTCAAAGTCTGAAGAAGCTGATCACATCACCTTGATTTGAAAGACAACTTTCAAGATGTCAAAAGTATTTTGCTCTAAAGCAGATCAGGAAGAGATAGGTGATTGTGAAAATATATCATGAGCATTGCATACATGAAAAAAAAAAAAGAAGAAATAAAAATAGGGATGCTATGGAGAAGAATTTTTTTTTTTTAAACGAAGCTGGAAGAGACAGCAACAAAGCAAAACATTTTTAAGCTGTTGCTGGTTGAAAAAGGTTTGCTTGAAAGCAGAACTCAAGAAAGCAGCTAGGAAAATAAAAGAAAAACAAAGAAAAAAGAAAAACAAACAAACAAACAAAAAAGATGATGGATCTAAAAAATAAAAGAATAAGGGAAGATGCTAAAATATGTTGAGGCTTCAACTGTAAGGGATGACCTAGCAACAAATACCTAAAGAAATAAAAAATAAAATAGACATTGGAAGAACTCTGGATGTGCATTGACATTACTACAGAGAAAAGGCAGAACTGAGAAGACAAATCAAACTTTCTTCCATTTCTAGGTCAAGAGGAGACACCTGTAAATGCAATAAACAGGATCTTTGTGGAGGAAAAAGTTTTCAGAAGTGACCAAAAATCAAGGAAGGCTCTTACTATGTGCCAGCAATCAAGAATCACAACAAATATTGTTTCTTAGGACGTTGAGAAGAAGTCTTTGTATTGAAATAAGCAAAATAAAGTTATAATTGCAGCTTTGACAGCTTCCTATGTCTGCTTTCTGTAGATCTCTCTTGCTCCCCCTATGGACTCAAAGGAGATAACACATATCCTGTCAGTTCTACTACATCCATTTCTTCCAGAGAGAAAATTTAAAATTTGTTACTAATGTTAAATAAGTCCAGATGAGTCAATAAATTTACCACTTATTCAGACGTGACCAGTTTGTGGTCATAAGGACTCATGAATACCAAGTTGTTGGATTCAGTGAGCTTGACTTTGTTTCATATTAACTTCTTATGCTGTTAAAAGTATTGATAAAAGACTGAATGTAAAGGAGAACTGAGTATCTGAGTCCAGTAAATCATATTGTTTGTGGTGGATAAATAACATTTCTATTAGATTTACAAAATAATTTACAATACAACAAACATTCATATCTGAACTGATTTCATGTTCTTCATGCTCTGAAGTCAGTGTTGTCTTCCAATTTTTTTAATTTTAGTATCTCAGGAAATTTTCTCTTTGGTCTCATTATTCTCATTTTTAAAAAAATATTTTTATTCTTATGGTGTCTGAGTGTGGCACTTGATAAAGTCATACCTCTTTAAAATTAGTTAATGAGGTCCATGATTATCTTCATAAATACTTTGTATGTCTAAAGTCCTTACTTATCTGACTGACAGTAAATGCATTAGTCTAAATTGATAATCTAGGAGACTGTACTCATTAATAAGGTGTGCGTGGCTGCAGATCTTTGGGAATCTAGAGCATGATAGTTACATGGGTCATTGACCCAAAGCCCTAGTGGAAAAGAAGATTATGTTAAATTTAAGCAAAAAGTAAAGTATGTCAAAAACTTAATTTTTATTTTTTTTTCCATTTGATAAGTATTTTCTATACTTCTAAATAGTTCTGAGTCCTAACCTGTTTTTAAAAAATATTATTTTGCTTGTTACCTGAATTGCCATCTAATTTTCAACATCTCTGACAACTTTGTTGTTTGGTTGGTTTTATGTTTTTGCAGAGTGGCAAGAAACATTAAACAATGAAAAACTTTAAAAAACTGAGCAGATATCTAGTCTTAATCACAGATAGAAGTCAGATTGCTACTTGTCTGTAGTACAAAAATAAGCTATTCATAATAATGTTAATATCACGAGCCAAATTAGAAGGTTCACACTTACCTGTTGAGATAGGAAAAGCATATTAATGCTAAAATAAGATTTCAACTACATACATGCAGCTACATTATTTTACAATTTTTACTCATTGCCTATTTGTATATGTACACTGTATGTATACTTCAGCTGTTTTTGCAGTCATTAGTTATTAAGAGTTTAGCGATTTTTGAGTGTGTAAAACTGTCCATAAAAATCAACCACATTCTTCTGAAGTGCTATAGTTTAGTTTAAACCACAAACAACATGAATAACTTCTCATTTCAGCATTTTAATCTTAGCAGGATAATTGAATAAAATGAATCTGTACCAGGAAATTTTCAAAGTACCTCAAATAGAATTTGCATTTCACAATACAAAACATTGGACTAAACCTTATCAAGTGTAACACAGTTGTGACTGCTGAAAGCTATTTTTTCCCTATGAGTACTTTGAAAACCCTTGACAGAGAAACAATGAAGATTTCTAGTCAAATCTCTAAATGCCTTTCTCTGCTCTCTTTCCAGAAACTTGACTATTCAATACAGTAACCACTGTACCTCGTACTTG
Source organism: Anabacerthia variegaticeps (assembly GCA_035583185.1). Lineage (NCBI taxonomy): Eukaryota > Metazoa > Chordata > Aves > Passeriformes > Furnariidae > Anabacerthia > Anabacerthia variegaticeps. The sequence goes on along the minus strand of JAWWEW010000078.1, from coordinate 120,930,124 downwards.
TTATCTCACTTGCACTGGGGGCTAGTTATAGATCTGAGGAATAAAAGTCAGATCATATTCCAACAGTTAGCCATCAGACATGGCTATCCATGAGGCAAAGTGTGTGTTAACCAAAGTTCAAATGCTTACACAGTTATTTAGGTTTTGCTCTTTACACTGACATTTCTGAAGCTAATGCTGGTTGTGCTTGTAAGAAGCCAGATTTGATCTGGGGGACATGGCCAACTAAATAGAATGGAATGGAATGGAATGGAATGGAATGGAATGGAATGGAATGGAATGGAATAGAATAGAATAGAATAGAATAGAATAGAATAGAATAGAATAGAATAGAATAGAATAGAATATCCTGACTTGTAAGGAACCAACAAGGACCATCAAATTGAACTCTTTGTGCAACCTGGTTGGATGGTGTCTGGCTTACTGGCCCAGAAGGAGCACGTGTACTGTTGGAAGGAGAAAAGAAAGCCAGTGTGACTGTTCTGTTGAACTTGATTCTTTCAGCACAGAAATTTTATATCACACTGTCTCTCTCGTGGGAAGAAATTATTAATTATGATTATTATTATAGTCTTGTAGTAACATATGAATACTAATTTATTTTTTTCTTTGAGGTAGGTTAACTTCTCTCTTCATTTCTTTTCTTAAATTATAACTCTCCAGTAGGTCGTGGTACTAATTAGCTGAATTGGAAGTTGCATAGAGAAAAATTCTAGACATTATGATGTGAATATACCATTTAATGAGGACTATGAAACTAAAAATGACATTTTTCCCTATAATTAAAAGTAATTTTTATTCAGTCATATTTCTTACTTTTGAAAGACCTTTGAACAGTCTTACTTGCTACATATATTTGAAATATTTGAGGTTTGTACTTAAACTTCATCTGTAATTAAAACTATTTTTCTGGAATAGTCAACTCAAAAAATTTCCATTTCCTGTTGTATCTAGTACTAGAGTCAAAGTAGTTCATATGTAACATAAGATGTTATGGGTATACATGTTAAGTGGTTAAATCCCTGAAAAATTCAGCCTCTTCTAGACAACATCAGGAATAAATGCTTTATTTTGTCCTGCCTCTGATGAATCCTCAATTATTTTAATCTTGCTGGTACAAAATGCATGAAATATATTGTCAAAGGTCTCTCTGTATTGCTTATAATAAAATATGCAGCTGTATGGAATTAAAAAGTCATCCCATGAGGAAAATAGAAGCCACAGTGAACTCTTTATGTATAGTTCCTAGTTTACTTCATATTCATATGTGCAATGCCATAACCTTTGTTTCTATTTCTCACTTTGAATAGATGAGGTCTCATATGCATGCGCTTGTTTGTAGGGTTTTGGTTTGGTGTCATGTCCCACTCCCCCCAAAAAATGTTTATTATGTCTCTGCAAGTTGTCAATGACCTTACAGATCACAAGTCATACAATCCATAGTGAAAAATGGAAGACCCTGAATTGGAAATAAAAGTAAGTTTTTTTTCGAAACTAGTTCCTTATGTGTTAAGACTATTTGTAAACATGGAAATGGTGTATTTATTTCAAAATGAAGCAATAAAACAACAGAATAAATAATAAGCATTCAAATAATTAGAAAATTAAAACCTCTGAGGATATACCTGCCTTTCCTAATAATTCAGCAGTGGTTCTGCTGGTTTTAGGACACGAGTGACAACAATGGTATCATTTGTTTTTTGACCGTTCTAGCTTTTACTTTTATTGTTACAGGTTGAATGAAGTATTTGCTTGCTTAGAGTCAGCTTTGTTGTAAAAAACTTTTTAAGAGTGACCTTTCTTCTAAGACAACAGTGGCGGGTATCCTGATCCCAGTTCCACAGTGCTGCAGGCTGCAATGCAGCTGTGCAGGAACTGGGAAGGAGTGTGGGCACAGACACACACTGTGCCCTCGCCCTAGCTGAGAAGCACTGTAAGCTGCAGGGACAGATATGGGTGCACAGGAGGTCCACCTGTGGGAGATGTTTCTTGTTTGCCTCAGGCACTGGCACAGCATTGCCCTCCCTGCTCATATCCCACTTTGCCTGGGACACGCACTCATAGCCTGCTCCCTGAAGGGGCAGGCTCCAGCCCTCAAAGCCAGACCGCCACACAGAGTAGGCACAGGGACCACTGACTGTCTGGCAGTCTGCTCCCACCAGAGGTGTGCAAGGTGAGCAACTCCACACAACCAGGGTGTGGCACAGGCACTGCTGCACTATCCTCCTGACCCTAGAGCCATCTGAAGCCTTGGAGCCAAAACATGCATATGTTTTGTATTTATTAAAGCATGAAGTTCCATTATAAAAGTTACAGAACATGCTGCTGAGTTGAAGGTGTTTTATGAAATGTACTAAAATACTTGTAACTTAAGGAAACTGCGGGGTTTAGTTCAAGTGTCCTTGTATCTTGGTGACTTGACCCTCACTTCCTTTCAGCTTTATCTGTATTTAACTCCTTCGTGTTCCACAAAGTGTTAGACAATGACCTCAGACTTCTGCCTTCCCAGGGGACCAAGTAGTGTTTGGAGAGGATAGGAGGAATGTCTGGAGCTTTTACTTTGAGTCTTTACTGTCACATCTTGTGGCCAAAGAGAGCTTACAAAAATAATCTAAGGAGGTTTCGTATCTATCCATGGAAGTAGGCCATGGCTATTGTCTTCTAACATGCATATGAGTTACATGTCAAAAATAAAAGGCCCTGGTTTTTCAAACTTCACAGTTAAGGTATGCCCTTCTCTTAACACAAGTTGTTTGAAATAAAGAACCAGATTCCTAGTTCAAGCAGAAGAAGACACCCAGTTGTTAAAATGTGCGATTTAAATATGCATTTACTCTTGGAGGGTTTTTCAGGCACCTTTAACATTAAGCAGAGTATTTTAAAGAGATATTCTTCTCATTTCACCTTGGAATCATAAAAGACTGTATTTTTAGTGGCATTTGAGAGATAAGCTAAAAATAAAAATATGTAGCTCAAGCCTTAGAAACTCCATTTAAATAGAACTGAATGTTGGCATTGGAACCCTTTAAAAAATAAACACAAAACCAACAAAAAACCCACCCCTCTGTTTGGGACTAGCATAAGGGAAATTGCCATTAATGTCCCTGTCAAATACAACATACACAGTCAGACCTGTGAAGTTTCCCTGAGTTCAGGCTGGTTATCTCACAAATCTGTGCAAAGCTCTGGTGAATAATTTATACCAGGCTTGAGGTGACAAGTTAAACACACCCATTTTGTCTAAAATGCTATGAAGGCATCAAGATGGAGCCAAGCTGCAGGGTGAGTAGAGCTCGGTTGATGAGAATCTGAGCATGTCGAGAAAGGGGGATGCTGCTGTAAAGAAAATGAAATGTAATGAGATACTTTTTCATGCATAATTCATGGTTGAAAACATGACTGCATAAAAAGCCATGGATTTTAACAAGGCAGGGCTGCAATCATACACATTATCTTCCCAGAGGAACTTTATATAATATTGGTGAAAAAGAGAGGATTCTGAATACCAGTACAAAATAAAGCTGACGTTTTCAAATGCAGTGGAATTTACTTTAATGTACAATGGTTGTAAAGGAAACAATTTATATTTACACCTCAAAATAGTTCCTAGGAAAAAAATTACTTTAAAACATATGCCTGCATTTTGTAGCTTAAAGAAAAAAATAAGGTGAGAAATAAGAAAAATACCTCATATGGATAAAAAAAATATTTAAAATCCATAAGCAGTATTTTGTTGAGTGTGTTGTTAGGATTGTGCTTTGAAATCTTTTGCAAGCATTTTCACTTTTTAGAAGCAAAACTTTTGATAGGAATGACTGCTGTGAACAGGCTTTTAAAAAAGATAAAATGTTAGCTATTGTCACCATAAAATTTAATTTGGTTGCATTTGCAAAAGCAAATACTGTAATTCAGCTTTCAAGAACAGTTTAGTGGCTAGCACATGACTGTTTGAAATGGTGTTTAACGCTTGGGGTATTTAGTTGAAGGGATTAAAAATGGAATGTTGATTAAAGCTTGGGATGTCTTAAATTTATCACCACAAAATCCTAATGACAGACTTAGCTGGAAGGAACAGGGGTGTCTCCTTTAGCTGTTCACTTCGTAGGAGCAGATCACATAGAGAAAAGGCACCAGAACAAGCCACAGGGAGCTTCAGAATCACACAAGCTGAAGGAATCTGTGAAGTTATTTGTTTAGTTTACATTGCACAGTTTCAATATTTGTAAGGAAAGTAAAATAGCCACTTTGCATCCAGTTATGGGTTTATAGTGCTGACAGTTGGATGAAGAACATATTAAGGGTTCAAAATGATTGATATTTCAAAGTGTTCATCTTCCATGGGATTTTTTTTCCTCTCAGTTGTATAGTGTAAGAAGCAGGGAAACACTACAAAGAGAAGCAGGTTGAGTTGATATAGTCACTAAACAATCTAAACAATCAAAATAAAATTATGTCATTAACCCATGTTCACAAGGAATCCAAAAGCCTTCAGTTTTTGACAGTAAAAAAAAAATAAATATGGTCTCTTTTTGACCTAGGTAATAATTTAATATCTAATATGGAATTTTATCATTTCACAGCATTCATATCAATTCAAGCTAAAAAAAACACATAGGTTTCCTTTGCTGTCTCAAACTAGCAGCACAATAGTGTTCCCATGTATGATTTCTAATTGTGCCTCTTCACAAAAACCTTTCCTTCTTAAGTTGTCTATTGTCTGCATTTTTAATTTTTCTTAATGTCATCTCCATAAGAAAACACTGCTTCTCTGAATCTTTTGCAGACACTGCTTAGCCTTTAAAGAGCATGGCAATGATCTGTCTCACAGCCTGAATTAGTGAAATCTGATTATCTATAGGTTTAGTCCAGGACTGACTTGTCATACTTGCTCAATCCCCATGTAGACTTTAGAACATGAGCTCATCCTGGTCTTTGAATAGCTGACGTTCTGTAATGGTTTCCCTGCTTTTAATAATTCTCTGTTGTTAAGGGAAACAAGTAAAGGAGGAAAAGGACATAAGGACCCCTCAGTTAAAGACTGTGTCCCCACTCCTGCTGCAGAATTTGCAAAGGACTTATTTCTGTCTGCTCCCTCTAGTTCTTAGAGAATGTGCCATCATTCACACATTCACACTGTCTTTTGCTGATTATTTAGCCTATCTGACAGAGTAATTTCAAAGCATGGAAAGGATTTGTTTGCTTAGGTACCTGTTCTCCATGTAATGAAGTTCTCCTGTCTTGCATCAGGCTGGATTGGCTAGCCAAATACTTGGAAATGTAAAGCATCTGAAATGGGAATCAAATGACAATACTATTAAAATCTCCCTCAAGGCACCATGTGACACAGGCTGTGCAGTTAGGAGGATGCAGCTATGCTGAGCTCACATATCTGGGTTTTGTTTTCTGCTTATTTTCTTCTTAACTTTGAATAGAGCCCCTCAAAAGATACATGGTACGATTGCGTCAGATGTGTGCAGGGTCAGGGACTCCATGGTGTTGTATCAATTTACTCTGCTTTCAATCTTACTGATTTGAGTTTGTCTGTGTCTTGACCTAAAAGAAAATATTACTTGTTTGATCTTCTAGGTCAATAGAATACATTATAAAAGCACCCCAAATTATGACCAGTAATCTCAGGGAAAAAAAGTAAAATAACAACCCTAGACTAAAACATCAAGACAAATATTGGTGTGGACCACAATACTATAGCAGGGTTGTGTTAAAAAGTGCATCAAATGTCTGAAGTAAGTATAACATTTTAGACCAGGGTACTAATGATTTCTGAAGCAGTTTAAATATTCCAGTCAGTTGAAAAAGGTGTAGAAAAAGCTGTAACCTGGGAGACAAAAATCCTTAATTCTGATACTTTTTCTAAAACTGACTGCTCTCTGGGTTTTGGCAAAGTACTTAATCTCTTCACTTCTATCTCTAAAGTATTAGTGACAGTTAATAGTGGGAATGGTAATAATATTCTAAATGAGGTTGAATATTAACTTGTTGCTAAAATATTTTGCATATGTTGTATATGTTAGGGTGTACGGTATAGATATTAAGGTGCATCTTGTCCTTAGTGTTAGACCTTCCTAGGAATTCATGCTCAGCATTGTGTCCTCTGAAATAAATGCTAGTCAAGCTTAGCCATTGACATTATACTACCAGAAAAATTGTACATTCAACAGCAACAAGGTAGACCTGTCAGAAGGCTGGAGGCAGTAAGAAGAAACGACTTTCTCTTAACGCAAATCATCACCAAGGTTACTAAGAATATTCACATCATATGTATTATACACTCTTTTGCTTTTTAAGATGTGAAAATGAGATGTATGAACTGGTGTTTTAATTTAGATAATAATTTTCTATCTTTGGCAGTAAAAGAATTGAACTGAAGAAATAGACTTCTATCCATATATTTTCATGCAAAATGGCACTAAAAAAAAAAAAAAGTGATGAAGTTAAACTATACTATATTTATCCATATGTACAGCGTTATAAGGTTATAGGTGAAATGCTGTCAACAATAGGGAAGAAAAGGAACAAGGAACAAAAATGTAAGTGAGAATTTTCATACCTTATGTACTAGTCAAAGTTCAAAACAACTGCTGTGGGAGACTGGTCTGTCCTTTCTAGCTCTTTGGACTCCAAAAACCCAGCTTAGAAACTACCTTGTTACTGGGTACAACATTTACAAACGTGCAGCAGTCTTTTTCATTCCTGTCCTTCCTCCAACCTCAAAAGCCCCTTCTTAGATATGTCTGATTAATCTTATTGATTTATTTTTGTATCTTATTTTTGGAAAAGTAATAACTTCATATCTCCTTGTACACTGCAAGTGAGGCTTTGCTTCTGGAGGAGTGGATGCCAGGTGCTAACTTCATTATTTTTCTCCATTGTATTCTATTTCTTTTTTTTGGGCATGAGGACAGAAACAAAAGCAATTGTAGTAGAATTAATCAATTTCTTTGGTTACCTTAAGGCTGCCTTATTGTTTCATATTAGTAAGGGCTGTTTATCATTTAAGCCACCAAATCAAGTTGTGGAACGCTGCTACATCCCAGATGACACAGGTGTCATGATTCAATGGCATGGCAGGAGGGGCCAACCAATCTTTTGGTGTTGCTTCCAGGCCTATTTGCTTAGATTCTGAGTGATCTCAGCCTCTGAAATACATCTGAGAAACCTTTAAAATGTCTGATTCATGTCTGATCCATGGCATATATGGCTGTAAGAGCAGGAAGCTGTTGGTGTTCTTCTGAAGTGTAAGACAACAGTCTTACCGTCACTGTGACGGTGATTGCAGTAGCAGATAAGAAGTTAGCTAAGGCAAGTCTATTCAATGGGCAACTATGTTCACGGTTTATGGTGCAGACATGATATAACATGTATGGAATAATGTTTTAGAAATATTCTCAGTGGGACACAACCATTCTCATTCGGCAGCAATCCCCAAAGAAATGAATCCAATCCACATGAAGCAACTCTACCAGTTATCCGCAATAAATATATCCAATGGCGGAAGGTAAGATACTCTGAAGACCTTAATATGGTCGTTGAGTCTGTCTCACTTCAGTACTCCAGTTCTGTGCTGGGCTTCAAGGTAATATATATACTTGCCTTTGAGAGAGACACAGTTTAGTAACAACTACATCTTTTTCTCTAGTAAAAGATGTAATCAATATATAATCTACAGCAAAGGTTAGATCCACCCAGCATCCATTCTGCTTGGAGTCTTTACAGGAGGGATATGAAACAGTCCACTTTCAGAATGTGTCTGGTACAGCAAAAAAAAGACAAAGACTACAATTTGCTGGGATTTACAATGGTTCCAAGATTGCATCCCCTAGTGAAACCTACACCAGGTGTAGGAAATACCTCATCTTTTTCTTTATTGACTTTGCTCATTGTATATTCACGAAACTATACAAGACACAGCAAAACAAATACTGTTTTTTTTCTAATAAAATCTGTCCATAAACAGATTTTGTGACAAAGCATTGAATCCACAACAAAATAAATGAATCCCAGGTTTCAAATCTCCTTGAGTTCATCTAATTTACTGAAGCACACCAAACTGTAGTAGACAACTACTGATTGAAGATGAGCAGACTGGGTGATTTCATCTTCACTGAATCTCTTAGACATGAAGATCTTGTTGCATAAGCCTGTCCAGGAATATCCTAATGCACAATGACCCACACTGTAGACTGTATAAATCGATACACAGTAGTGACTTTAGCAAGGTCAGATCTTATTACTCTGAGATAGGTCTTTGAATTATGATTGTTTATGTTTGGGCAACATTTCTTCTATCAGATTGCGATTTCAGTTTTGAACACAGGACTGAGTATTACCACTGTGAGTTAAAGCTGATCTGTATTTTGCCATCTGATGAGAATACAGAACTCTGAATCTGTGCCAGTGCATGCTGCTTCTAAAAAAGTTATAACTCAATCTGGAATTCAACCTTTCTTTACCGTTTGAAGCAAATTGTCACTTTTTATATAATAAGAATGCACTGTGAACAGATGGACGCCAACACACCCTGCCATTGCTGCAATGTATGCTCTGTCCGTTATTGATTTTTGGGGTAGGCAGCAACAAGAATTCCGAGAGAAATCAAGAGAGACTTCAGGGTCTTGGGATGACTGGTTAAGGGATCAGAAGTCCAAACAGTGCTCTCCCCTTTCCTTCCAGTTGTAGGGAATGATGGAGGCAAAACAGGAAGAGCCATTAGATCAATACCTGTCTCTGCACCTGGTGTCATCGTCAGAATCTTGGAAGCTTTGAACATGAGTAGGTTTACATGACACCAGACCTGCTGGCAACAGACAGAGTACACCTGTCTCAAAGAGGAGAAAGGATCTTTGCAGAGGAGTTAGCAAGTGTCATGGTTTAACCACAGCCAGTAGTCAAGTACCACAAAGCTGCTCACTCACTCATTCACCAGCAGGATTGTGGAGAGGATCAGAATGATGAAAGGTAGAAAACTACCTTGAGATAAAGACAGTTTAATAGGGAAAGTAAAAGACACACACACAAACCAAGCAAAACAATGAATTAATTCACTGCTTCCCATGGCAGGCAGGTGTTCAGCCCCTCCAGGAGAGTAGGGCCCCATCATGTGTCATGGTTATTTAGGAAGACAAATGACGTTACTCCAGCTGTCTCTACCTTCTTCCTTCTTCACCCCAGCTTTATGTACTGAACACAATGTAATATAATATGGAATATCCCTTTGGTCAGTTGGAGTCATGTGTCCCAGTTGTGTCTGCTCCCAACTTCCCATGCACCCTAAGACTCCTTGCCATCATGGTTGTACAAAAAGCAGGCAAGTTTATGTCTCTGAGTAAGCACTGCTTAGAAATAACAAAACCATCTCTATTATCACTGTGTTCAGAAAAAAGCACTGTGTTTTGATTTGGTGGTCCATGCAGCAGAAAAGTTGCAAAGGGTTATTGATGTATTAGAAATCACAGAAACTGTGTGAAAAGGGTCATTTAGAATCAGGGCCTCACCCCCAAGAAAGGTGGTGGGATCAACAGCCCAGCTGAAGTGCAATTACACCAATGCATGCAGCATGGGAAACAAACAGGAGCTGGAAGTCATAATGCAGCAGGAAAACTATGACATAGTTGCCATCATGAAAACATGGTGGGATCACTGGCACAACTGGAGAGCTGCAGTGCATGGGTATAAACTCTTCAGAAGGGATAGACAAGGAAAGAGGTGTGGTGAGGTAGCCCTGTATATTAGGGAGTGTTTTGATTTTCTAGAGCTTAATGACAGTGACAATAGGTTTGAGTATTTATTGGTAAGACTCGGGGGTAGGCCAACCAAGCAGATATCATGGTGGGAGTCTTGTATAGGCCACCTAACCTGGATGAAGAGGCAGCCAACATATTCTATAAGCAGTTGAAAGGAGTCTCACAATTGCTACCCCTAGTTATTGTGGGGTACTTCAACTTACCAGATGTATGCTGGAATGCAATATGGCAGAGAGGAAGACTTGCAGAAGGTTCCTAGAGTGTTTTCAACATAAATTCCTGACACAGCTGGTGAGTGAGACAACCAGGAAAGGTGCACTGCTGGACCTATTGTTTATAAAAAGAGAAGGACTTGTGAATAATATGATGTTTGGAGGCCATCAATGGCATAGGGATCACAGAATGAAAGAGTTTTCAATTCCAGGAATATTACTGAGTGTGGTCATCAGAACTGCCAGCTTGGACTTCCACAGTGCAGGTTTTAGCCTTTTAAGGTGACTGTTTCAGAGAGAGCCTTGGTAGGGAGTCCTGAAGGGCAAAAGAGTCCAGGAAGACACAGCCTTCTTCAAGAAGAAAATCCTAAAGGCATAGGAGAAGGCCTTCTCCATGTGCTGAAAGATGAGTAGCAGGGGAAAATGAGCAGCCTGGCTGAAAAAAGACCTTTGGTTCAAACTCAGGAAAAAAAGGAGAGTGAGTGACTGTAAAGCAACATACACACAGGCATTTCCCCCCACAAAATGCCGAAGCAGTGGAAAGGATTCCGAATGGTTTATTTTGGAGGAGACGGTGCTGAAAATTTACAAATCCTCACAGTGGTGTGAGGCAACACCAGGCCTCAGGGAAAACGCAAACCTATTGATTCCCTGAGCTTTGTCATTGTTTCCCCCACCCTTGGCTCCCCCACTGCCTGTGGAGGCCCTGTAGCTTGTCTGTGAGCATTATCTCTCTCATACCTGGGGAGTCAACTTCTGTGAAATGCAGGCAGAGAAACATCTAGAATTGTCTCTGAGAAAGATGCCTCATTCCAGGCTAGGAAGCTTCCTTAAGCAAAAAATAACTGCCTTGTCTGTAGAAATATCTTCTGGAAAAGGGTTATTTACCCCTACAATGACCTTTGGATGAAGGAGCAGGCAGCTCAGGAGGACTACAAGGATACTGTGAGACTAAGCGGGGAGAAAAATAGAAAGACCAAGAGCCCAGCTAGAACTTAATCTCTCTACTGTTGTAAAAGCCAACAAAAAGTGGTGCTATAAATACGTCAGCAACAAAAGGAGAGCTATGGATAATCTCCTTCTATTATTGGAAGCTGGGAGAAACATAGTGACAAAAGATGAGGGAAAGGCTGAGCTACTTAATGCATCCTTTGCCTCAGTCCTTAATAGGAAGACCACTTTTTCCTCTGGGTAACCAGATCCCTGAGCTGGAAGACAGACACCAGGACCAGAAAAAAGTCCACATAATCCGAGGGGAAATTATTAGAAACTAACTCTGCTACTTAGACATGCAAAAGTCTATGTGGCCAAATGGAATTAACCAGGGGTACTAAGGGAGCTGGCAGAAGTCATTTTCAATGATCTACCAGCAGTACTGGTTAGCTGGGAAAGTCCCAGTTGACTGGAGTGTAAGTGATCCAACACTCATGTACAAGAAGAGTCAGGACAATCTAGGAAACTACAGGCTTGTCAGCCTGACCTCAGTGCTGGGGAAGGTCATGGAGCAGATCATCTTGAGTGTAATCATGAGACATGTACAGGACAGCCAGAGCATTGGGCCCAGCCAGTATGGGTTTATGAAAGGCAGTTCCTGCATGAACAACCTGATCTCTTTCTATGACTTCTATTACTTGTATCAGAAATAATGTGGCCAGCAGCATTAGGGCAATGATGTACTCAGTATGGTGAGGCTGCACCTTGAATCCTGTTTCCAGTTTTGGGCTCCTCACTACAGAAAACACATTGAGGTGCGGGATCTTGTTCAGAGAAGAGCAACAAATCTAGGGGAGAGTCTGGAGAACAAATCTTATGAGAAGCAGCTGAGAGAGCTGGGGTTGTTTAGTCTAGAGAAAAGGAAGCTATGGGGAGACCTTATCAATCTCTACAACTACTTCAAAGGAGGGTATAGCGAGGTGGGAGTTGGTCTCTTCTCCCAAGCAACAGGCAATAAGACAAGAGGAAATGGCCTCAAATTGCACCAGTGGTGGTTTAGATATTAGAAAAAAATTATTCACTAAAAGGGTCATGAAGTACTGAACAGACTGCCCTGGGAAATGGTAGAGTCACCATACTCCAAGGTATTTAAAAGATGTATAGATGCTGCACTTAGGGGCATAGTTTAGTAGTGGGTTTATTAGTGTGGTTTATGATTGGAGTCAATGAGCTGAAAGGTCTTTTGCAACTTAAACAATTCTGATTCTATTCTGTAATTCATTTTGTAAATACAAATTGACCATTATCAAATATAATCCTAATCATTAGACCAATTTTTACATAAAAGTAAACAAACTTTAAACTGCAATGTTGCCCATCTTGAATCTGATTGTGTCCTCAAGCTACCAACAGAATTCCAAGTGACGTCCTAGAATTTTTATGCATATCAAAGGTGCAGGATAGTCTTAAAATTTAGAAAAAGAACTAATTCGCTGACTAGATGTGTTCTAATGTAAGGTAACTAAAACTTTAGACTAAAGACAGTTTAAAAGTTTGAGTAAGACATGAGGATCATCAAAGTGAAAGGCAAAGTAGAGTTAAAGACTTTCATTAGAACCTCTCAGTCTTGAGTTTGTAGGGTAAAAATAGGTTCTAATCAATATTTGATAAAATATACTATCACTATGTTGATGGCCATATTATAGACATAGGGAATGCTACATATATGAACTTCATAAGATTTCTTCTTGCTATATCTGTGTCATCTAGACAGTGACAATAACTAGTTAAGAATTTTAAGTAGCACAATATTTGTATTGGCCAACATGATCTACATTCTACATTACAGGAAGAAAATCAGTTTGCATTGATACTGCCTATATTGGATGAACAAAAGTGGGCATCTGTTGGCTTACAACAGTAAGACAATTTTTAAAAAAGAGATTAAATAATGACTTAGCAGAACCCTATATAGGTGCACTTTTAGACCAATCTCCGAAACACAGTTACCAGAAGGGGTAAATTGGAAATATTTTTTTTTAAAAAAAATATAAATAAAAATATTAATGACAATATGTGCAGATGATTCAAAAACTATTGAAGTGAAAGCTAATGACAGAGTCAATTTCATGAAAACTGTTGATTTAGAAGGTGGCATCCTTTGTGTAATGTATTTTAGAAAACATGACACCCAGGAACAATGCATGTAGGTCACACTTACAAGGTGACATTTGGAAATGTATTGACCTGTAGGTTGTCCTAATTGTCTGTCTATGATGGGGAAAGTGATCCTTCATACATAAAACAAAGGACATGATATGAATAAAAACGCAGAGTAACATTTTCAAATGGAAGTAACAACACCATGCTTAGAGTATTGGTCTATGATAATTTCAGAAAAGTTGAGGAAGAATTATTAGACTGATTCAAGTTGAACAATGAACTTAGTCAATTCACTTTTCCAGAAGAAGCTCAAGGCCAGTCTTGATGACAATGTCCTAGTAAAGTTGATTTTTCTTTTAATAATATCAAGTTTAATATAGAAAAGAAAAAGAGATTGATTTTTTTTTTTCTCTCAGTGGCAGTAGTTTTAAGTTAGGCAAATTCAGCTAAGAAGTAAAATGCACATTTTTAGCAGTAAGAGTAATGAAGTATTAGAACAATTTACCTGTGAAAGTAATGGATTTTCTATCACCTGAAATCTCTAAATTAAGACTAGATGTCTTATTGGAAGATATACTATAGCTCAAACCAAAGTTATAGGTTTGATTTCGAAATTACAGACTGACAGTCTTTGCCCTTTGCTATAGTGAAGGGTCAGCCTAGATTATAGTAATGGCCTCTTCTGGCCCTGAAATCTATGAATCTCAGTTGTGACTTAGCTTAATGAACATCACAGTAGAAAACAGTGCCTGTAATTCCTCGCACCATCCTCTCCCTGGCTTCACTGCCTAAAAGTACAGATGACACAAATAATATAAAACATTGCAACTTTACAATCTAATGCAAACTTTCCTGCGAGACTTTAAATGCAAGAACTCAGTGATTTTAAGGAAACTGTAGTGATATAACACAGTAAAAAGAAAGCAGAGAAGCTCAAAAGCTGTTGCTTTGTGGATTTTGAGCAAAACCCATTGACCGTTTAGTCAGTTTCTTTCTCTCACAATCTCTCTGATGTGTCTCAAATCCAAGTAAACCTGTATTGACACTCTTGTAGTGTATTAGGTGTTGTTTTCTTACAACACTAATGAAAATATTTTTAATAGTGTTGATGTAAATAATGTCAGGACACCCACTGGAAAGCTGTTTTTTTAATAGGCTGTTTAGGTTGTTTTCATTGTCTTGTTGACTGTTCCTATCTGTTATGGTACTGTGCTTAACACTTACATGCTTGCTTGAACTAGCACATTGCTGGGTGTTTTCATAATACCTTTCTTTCTTACATAATAATAAAGTTGAACACACAAATGGGAGACATCTAGGAAAGTGTCAGTGCCACTGCCTGAAAACTGTATCTGAATTTTGATTCATTTATTTTACCATGCTACTTATAACTGACATCTAAAATGATGTACTTCTTGTTATTACTTGTATAGGTTGCTTTTTTATATTACTTCTAATTGATATGAGTATAGAACTTCAGTTATAACAAGGTAACAGTGGTCCTTCTTTAATACTACGGTTACTGGCCATGGTCTGTGCTACAGATACTTGGACATATTACTATCTCCTTTCAAAAGAGTCACATGTTCAGTTATAGACATGCTAATTTGCTCCAGACATTAAATAACAATAAGACTTCACTAAAAATTCATCTATGATGTCACAAGCTTGTGGGGTAATGTAGCTCCTCTACATACTCTTTTTATAGCCTTCTCTAGTCTTTTTATAGCTTCTTTAGTCTTTGCCACTTGACCGATCTATTGGTATCTACAAATGGAAGGATTACATCCTAGAGCAAAAGAGATTTTTTCCTTAATCGTTTCTTGGGCTTAAGGTCTACTGTACTAACTACGCAGGGAAATTAGAATAAGCTATTAGAAAATTAAGGCCTTAATTCATACATAAAGACGGAACACATAATTTCCAGGGTATTCTTGCATATTTCATTTTAATCTGCCTAGTGCAATTTTTTTCTCCTTTGTACAGTATTGGATACTGGATGAGATTCATTATCCTTCTTCTCTCCTGGGTGCATGCGGTCCTTTCTTTGTGACCCAGATAAAAAAAATCTAAATCCAAAACATGGGGTGATACCTAGACAATTAGAAGGGGCATAGACATTTTTAACTTTCTCAGTATCTATGCATTCATTGAATACGACAGATATGAGAAAAAATATTCCTTGAACAGAAAAAGGATATGTATCTTGGAGTTTTAAAGAGCTATTTTTACATGGTCATTCAATTAAAGAATGTCTTTATTGTAAAAAGAAATAAGTATATTCCTTTAGCTCTGTTGAAAAGTGTTGATGTGAGTCCCTGAGAGAAAGGGAAAAGCAAATCCATTGGTCAGGATCAGTTGACCTCAGCAATTATCTTCTGAAGTTTCACTCTGATGGTAGAACAGACATATTCTGAAGAGACTAGGAACTCAATTTTGTGGTGCAAATTTTAAGAATAAAAGAAGTTCATAGCAGAACTCAGACTTTTGTTCATCAATACATTAATACTGGACATAAACAAAGTATTGATGCATTTCAGCATTCATAAACAAATGCCATATATGGCTTTGTTTAGTCATAGTCATCATATGTGAATGGCAAATCTAGGAACAAGGTGGTAAGGGTTTTATCATTACTACTATTTCTATTACTTATTTTTTTAAAAGAAAGAAAGGAAAAAAATATTTTTTTTTCTAGAAGACAAATTCAAATAATTTGAAACAGAAATAGAAAGCATCCTTTTACAATATTCAGCTAAAGACCAGTCACAATTCTTATCACCAGTTTATAAAATCAGGCAAGCAAGAGGTAGAAGTTAAGAGAAAGTAGCAAAAATGTAGTCAAAGCTTGGCAAATCCAGATAAACATTAGATATCTTGAAGATCAGAGCTTTCCCATGTTATTCACTTCTCCTTCATGGTAAAAAGGGAAAAAAAAAAGAAAAAGAAAAAGAAAAAGAAAAAGAAAAAGAAAAGGAAAAAGAAAAAGAAAAAGAAAAAGAAAAAGAAAAA
>JAWWEW010000078.1:120890964-120903506 GCA_035583185.1 Anabacerthia variegaticeps | reverse complement strand
AAAGAAAGAAAGAAAGAAAGAAAGAAAGAAAGAAAGAAAGAAAGAAAGAAAGAAAGAAAGAAAGAAAGAAAAGGAAAAGAAGGAAGAAAGAAAGGAAGGAAGGAAGAAAGGAAGGAAGGAAGAAAAAGGAAGGAAGGAAGAAAGAAAGGAAGGAAGAAAGAAAGAAAGAAAAGGAAAAGAAGAGGAAAAGTGAATTAGGAAAAATATTTGAAGAAATATACAGAGCTTAAAAAAGAGCAATAGACTTAGAAGCCCTTTTTACACTGTTACATTTGTGATGAACTAGATTTATCAGATAACTGTTCAACAGTGTGGGACTGGTTTGATGCTATGTCATTCAAAGGGATACAAGATTTTTTTATCCAGGCTGTGAATGATATGAAATCTTTCTTTTAAAATCTGTAGCTCATACTGTTATATCAGCTACAGTTGTAGCAGAACTTAAAGTAACTATAAACAGTAATGTTTTCAACTATTAATATCTTGAATAGGGCCTTTTTTTTATTTTTTTTTTATTTTTTTTATCTTGTAATAGGTAAGTTCAGATCACCCCATAACCAGAGTGTAATGAAATTGTCAACATTTTCTTCATTTCTTCTTTTCCTGACAAATGGTGTGAACATATCACCTTTTTCTCTTAATGGAAAACCTAACTGGAATACATCAAAATGCTATTAGGTTTTTCATTTTCTACCACAATTTAATGCTGGGGAATGCATGCAACCTTCATCTGCGCACGACTGTAAAATATTCTCTGTCCCTGATAAAATGACTGCAATGGAAAATCAAGCAGAATTGTTCTCTGTTTTGTATTGCTATTCCTTTGTTACAGTCTCTCTCTGACTGTGTGTAGGAGGATTATCAGGGCTGCACAAATACACATGGGTTATATTGCTTAAAATGTGCTAAAAGTGACTTAAGTAAAATGTTAATGTGTAAACGTGTTTAATTAAAAGGTCTACCTTTGGCACTACCTTACTACATTCTGCATTTCTTCAAAAATGAAAATATTGAAGCAAACAATGCATTTATCATGTTTCAGGAGATGTGGATTTTAATATTATGTAGAAAATAGAGAAAAAGATCAAATACCCTCATCCCTAGGGAAATATCTGTAACCTATTCATTGTTTAATTCATTTTGTCATGAGCTAAACCAATAGTGAGATATAAAATAAATCTAGGCTTGCATACATTAAATAAGTCAACACAGATCCTAAAAATGAAATCCTTCATCTATAATATTACACCTTACAAGATCAAATCATGTTCCTTTTTTGAGGCAATTTCTTTAAATGAGAGCAGAATCGGGCCCTTGCATCATATCCCTCAAAGGGAAAATCCATGCCACAGTGCATAAAAAATCTAAGTCCAAAATGCATAATTATTATGACAAGTTTCTTTAATAACATGATGTACTAAATATCCTTGAATCGCTTATTTACTTGAAAACAAACAAACAAAAAAATTAGAAAGTAATTAAATAAAAACATTTGTCTACAAAGCAATTATTTTTGTCTCTAAAGCAGTTATAGAAAGTAAAATAGAAATTCTTCACCAATTGCTATTAATAAATAAGCACATTATTAATAGACCATCAACATTATAATCTTGCCTTTGTCTAAAGACATTAATTGTTTTCTGGTAATTACCTATGGTAATTTAAGAATTTATATATGTGTGTGTGTGTATGTATGTAGTCAAATATACATATCAGACTAAACCATTCTATTATTAGAAGTGAAAGAAACAGGTAGGAAATAATTTTAAATTTTTTATTTTATTTCATCTGGAAAATTTTAGGCAGAGGATTTTAAAAAGAATGAAGAAATAAAGTAAGCTATATTTTCACTTTTACTTCTTTAATCAATACATAATGTGCAGAAGAAATTGAAATTCTGGAGAAGGTATTTCAATGTAAAGTTACATAAATTATTTCAATTAATCAGTGGCTAAACCCAAAATTTCTGGAATTAAAATCAAAGCAACAAAACTAAATAAGTGAGTTTTTTTCTACAAGCATGCTATGTATATTCATATTCATTCTGAAAAATAAATCTTGCTAGAAAGAGAATAAAAATTTTTGAATAACTTTAACAAAATTTTTGTAGTAATAGTAATAATAATATTTCTTTTTTAAGTGCCATTTTGGTTAAACTGGTGTTGATTTACAGGATGACTTTGTAGCAGTGCTTCCCAATTTTTCATTTATCAGCACCTAGACCTGGTCCACTGAGGCTGCAAAGGCAGCTGTAGACAGGTGTCTTACCCTTATCCATGCTCATCAGTGGGCTGTGGCTATTGTCTCAGCCAGAGACACTGTCAGCCCCTAGGAAAACCAGAGATCAAATGTAGAGGTCATTAGCTAGCACCTCTTGGTCTTGCTATAATAACATCCCGATTGCATACATGGCAATTTACATAGCATTACCCATTATGCTTTGTGCTGCAATTTTGCTTTTGGAGGTCACTCTAACTTGATTAACTCTCTCTTAAGAGTGCCTTTTCAAGCATCAAAGCCCTGCATTTACACATTTTACTCTATTGCTTGTTGGCAGTTTCTTTGAAACTAAGGTGTTGTGTTGAATTGTACTGGGAGTCCTGAAAATATAACCATAAAAAAAAAAAAATCCATAAGGTAAGACCCAAACCCTTCAATAAGAAAATGTCCAATTAAAGCCAGTTAGGTGGCCTTGGTAAGCTTATAGCCTTTCTGAATTTGCAAACCTCAGTAGATATTTTTAATTGCTTTTTCTGTATTATTTATTTGTTTTATCTGTAATTAGATACACAGACTATCTGCCTCGCTTGTTCATTTTCTCCAACATTAGCTGTTCGCCGTGGATGTTCCTTCCACTAGGTACCTGTCAGAATTTTGGATTCTATACCCATTATCAAGATTGATAGCAGTTATCAAACCTCAAAATACGCATGTGTTTTTTAAATATTAGCTGTCACAGCGTGATAAGTTGTGTTGGATTGTATGTTGCAGAGTGTAGCACAGAGCCCAGTGGGGCTCAGTTTTAAAGAAGAACATACTGAACTTGATGGCAGAGCACAGAAGCAGCATAAACATGTAGACAGAGACACACAGATACACGTTCGTAACTGGTTTTCAATATTTAATGGAAATTTATAAAAATGTTCAACATCCTCATCTTTTGTTTTCCAGCATGATTACATAAGTAAAATACAAATTTTGGTTTTACATCTGATAGACTGAATATAATTTTGTTGTAAATTTTGAATAATTGGTTAAACAGAACATGCATAAAGGATAAAATATTGCAGAGAAATGCAAAATGCAGGAAAGAACGAGTGCAAATTAGCTGGCATTATATAGGAAGGAAGTGGTAATCATGCTCTGTTATGCATTTTACAGGATAATGGTATACCAAAGCATTAGGAGATCTGGAAATGTGATCCATAACACATCTACTGAATCGCTGTGAAATCCTTCCTATTTTGGAATAACAGCTAGTTCACTTTTTTTCCAGGATAACCTATTATCCTTTAGAAACAGCAATTATAAGATTTTGATTATCCTTTTTTTTATATATATACATAACAACAAAAATGAGTGTTGTTAGTGCTTTAGAGGCAAGATACATACATGCATCTGTATGTGAATAATAACACCTTTGTAGCCCTAGTCCAGTCTTTTTTTTTTACACTCCTAAATAATCTCAAAACATTTTGCACATTTTTTTATGCAGAAATTTGCATATTAATACAGTCTAATTGGCTACTTTTGTAGCCTTTAATGCTATCTGCAGTGTTCAGATATCTTTAATAAAGAAGCTGTAGAACAGTTTTTGGCTCTTTAATGGGGACTTTAAAAGAATATAATTATCCCTTTGTGCATAGAAACTAACAGAAACACTCTTAAACTGACACAGGATTGCCACAATTATTTATTTTTTTATTTCTCTAAAAGGTAGTGGTGAAGACTTCACTTCTAGCAAGCTAAAATGTGGTATTTTAATTAAGTGGAAAACTTGAAAAGGGAAGCTTTTTGCAGAGGGGGCTCAATTGCTTCTTACAACCTTTCTGAAAAGGGCAGAGTGTTAAAACAAACCTCCCACTTTTATTTTCAAAAGGAAAAAAAATCAGAAGCTAAAGATAATCTCTCCATTAGTATTATTAAAAGTGTTCGGCTTTCTTCACATGCTTTAGAAGCAGACAGACTTGTCATGAGCATCACATTTGCAAGCACTGTCACAGCTACTGAAGGCTCTGGTAAAAGCACAGAAGTGCGTTAACAGTAACTGCAAGCAGCCTTTGGGGAACAATAGGCTTACCTATAGTGTGCCCAGCTATTCAAAAAAACAAGTTGCTTTATTATACTCCATACTCGCTTTAGTGCTCATATAGTGCTTGACCCAGCCTCATTTTTTGAAGTACTGTCACTAGTTCTAAACACCTTTTTCATTCCCTTTGGGTTAGCTAATTTGGCTGTTATAGCATTCACCAAAATAACACTGAATCCAGTGTGTAACATCTAATATGTTCTACTGCTAGAGAGAGAAACCTTCCTTCAAAGTTTCTTCCATATTTTTTTCTGTGCACACACACGTTTGATCATTTGTCTTCTTTTAAAAGAAAGAAAGAAGGCAAAAAAAGAAGGAAGAAAGAAAGAAAAGATGATATAAAAATTATTTAATTATTTTGACAGATACATGTTGACAATAATTAGATATAAAAAGCTGTTCATATTAAGACAATAGCGAAAAAGTAACTCAAGATTTGCAGAACAATAGTAATAGTACCATAAAATTTCTCAAGCATGTCAGAATCACTGAGCAAAAACAATGTGGTCCACTGTTTCAGAAGCCTTATCTAACTGACGAGTAATTTCTGTTTGGATTTCACTCTGTTGTTTTTGCAATTAATCTGCTCTATGTTGGTTGCGTTGTTGAATAAAAGTACATTTTATCTTGCTGGGTGGATGCCTTATATAAGGTGAATGAAAGTGGGCTAAATTTGCATAACCATAATAAAGCTGTGGCTGCTGGATAATCAAGCCGAATCAGTAACCAGCTAGAATAGTGCTTTCAGATCTTTTTTTCCATAGGTCAAGTAAGTCCCTAAATGACATACTTTTATAGGATTAGGCAAGATCTAACTAGGTTTGGCATCTAATCTGTTTTAGACAGTGGTTCATTTTTTCCATCATTTCTATCCATAGGGAGGCAAGGTCACACAATATGTACACAGAATAGACTGTACTTCTGCATGAAAAATAAAATACAGGGGAATACAGGCTGTTTTGAAAGAGTCGGAATCTCTACTCCATTTCAGGTATTGTGGAAAAAAGTACTGTCTATTGCAACAGTGAAATAGACTTTCTAAGAGCAACAAGTAACATGCAGGTCTTGGTAAGTGGCATAGCACTCCAGAAATGCCATAGAAATTTAAACATTTTTCCCTAGCTGAAACACAGAAATGACAGTCATTACTTTTCTTTCCTTTCATAATATTCATTTTCTGCTCTTTAAATAGCAAACAGAAAAAAACACCTCAGCATTTATGTGTTTCAGGTGACCAAATAGCCAAACCAATGTGTTTCGGTGACCAATAACCAAAAAGTGAAAACATCACATATTGATAAAAATGTGTCTCTGCCTAATTCTTCTTTCTCAGCTATAAAAGAGGTAGCAGAAGTAAAAGCATAGTTCAACAATTTTATTTTTCTGAAGATATTCTGTTGAATGCATTCTTACCTTCAGAAACAAACAAACAAACAAACAAAAAATGGCCATCTTCAGAATCCTTACAGAATCTCCATCCTCAGTTACAATAGAGGTATTTACTGTGCAAGGCAGGTTTTATGTAACATGAAAGAATTAAGTTTTCCTCACTAGTTATCCACAACTGAATCCTCCCTAAAGGAAACCTGAATGTGTGTCTTGGCAGGAATAATGAAAAAGTCACAATATTTCTCTGTTCATTGTAGTAATTTCCACTTATAAAGAAACCCAGAAAAACACCTAAGCATTCAGGACAGAGATCAGAAACAGCTTTTTACCAAAAGAAGATATTGCTTTAGAAGTGCAGGAGGACAGAAGTGAAACAAAATGTCAGTCCAATTTCTACCTCCCCTGGAAAACAATCCATATGGATTATATGGAAAAAAATTGCTGATATATTCCGATCAAGTACATTTGTATGAAAAAGAGTCTGAGATTTAATATGCTGGAATTCTGTATTTACTCTTGCCATGGCCACAGGAGAAGGTGGCTCCTTCCAGCCCACTGCTGTGAGTTACTTAAGGAAAATAAAGTGCAAAGAATGCAATTCTCCCTCTCACATGCTACACCTGGCTTGTGGATAAAGATAACAGGCTCAACATCCCTGTTGCTTCCTGTTCTTCTTTTCTTCAGATGGCTTAATACATCACAAGCAAGGAAAGCAATAAAATATATGGGAGAAGCAAGTGCTGCAGCATGAACATAAAATGTGCCTTTTATATATTCAAATTCATATCCAGTTGTAGGAAATATTCATGACTAATATTAAACTAAGCCCAGAATTAGGCAAAATGCAACAGACATATATTGAAGCGAGCATTTTATTATGTGCTATGTCAGTCAGATTAAAGAAAAGAGTGCATGACACCGACAGGATATTGCATGTATATCAAGCAATCTATTTATATATGACAGGGAGGGTTTGATTTCTGGAAGGAGTGACAACCCAATGAAATAACTGCTCGCCTTCAAAATTACTATAGTCTAAATGTATACCTCTTAGAATAAAATTTTAAATTACAATTAACAAAATGTAGATAAATATATTTTGGAATCGATTCTGACATACAGAATCAAGGAAGAAGAAATAATCTGTAAAGATACCAAGAGATTTCTGAGCGTCATCCACAACCAGACTCTGAAAAACTATATGAAGGAAGAAAAGGATATTTCTCTGAGAATCCCAGACAAGGTAACCTAATAAAAGGGCTGATTCATTTGAAGCCAAAAAGGCCTTGAAGTGGGAGTAGGAAGTTATATTGCATCTTTTCTTTTCTCTTTTTTTTTTCTCCCAAACTTAACATGCAAACTAGAGAATGAATCTGCTGTATTTAACAATATCTGATCAGGATTTGAGCCTGTTCATAATAACAAATGATAATGTCTCACATGCTTCACTACTGTTCTAGGCATGTTAGAGCTTTTGTTTTATTGCTTCAGTGTTTCAGGTCAGTAGGTTCCTGCTTCCTGCTCTGGTGTAACATTGAGTAAATATTTGCAGAGGCAGAAGCTTCAATGCTAGAAAAGATATAATTGTTGTGCCATTTTTAAATAGTCCTTTTTTTGGGAAAAACAAATGAACCAAACAAAAAAAAAACAACCAAAACCTGAAAGCAACACAACAAAAACCAAAAAAAAACCTAAAGAACTAAAGCTGAACCTACTAACTTCATTGCTTGCAAAGATAAAGTGCATTGAAACAGAAATTCTTTGAGTTCACAATCATTACACTTGGATGCTTATACAAGAGAGCAGGCTAAAGGAAGGAAAAGAACTATCAATGGTCAATTTACTTTATTTCTTCTTCTAGAATTATAATTTGCATGACTGTTACATGTATCCAAGGTTGTCTGAACAGAATACATACAGTGTATCTGACATGCAGTCTATAATGTAGGCTTTTGTGAGAAAAGCACATATTCCATTTGAGACACATCAACCAGCATTCTAAGCAGCAATGAGAATCACTGTAGTCAAATCTCTAGCACTTATTTCCATGAGGTTTCGGCAATATCCATTCGGTGCATTTGGGGGAGCTGTAGGACAGATGCAATCACGTATAGCTTTATACATCAATAATTTCAAACTGTATTTTCTCATAACCTTTCCTTCTTTGTTCAAAAGGGGACTTCCATTTTAAATTGTAATCTATGACTTTTGAAACGGATGTTAAAGTGTCTTGCCGACAAATTCTTCTGGTTGATTTTCTTCTCTCTTTCTTCTTCTCCTTCTTGCTGTTTTGAAAAGCCATCATGGTAGCATTATGTGAAGGTGAAAGGTACTAGACTCTAAGGCGACAATTAAGCTCCCATTTTTTAGTGGGATTGCTATGGGGATTATGTATTTAGGAGATTCTAATCGAAGTTGCACACTGATGTTAAAATTCAGCATATATTAGCTACTTATAACCAGGGATTAAACCATTTCCATAACACACTTCTAACATCTTAGTCTGAATTTTTTCTACTTCCAAATCTCACTCTACATTAAGCTTGATTACTTGTGGCTTCATAATGCATTTGCTAATATCATCTTAATCCTTCAGTGGCATTATGCTATATAACAATGAATAACGACTCAGATACAGGAGCTGCAGTATCAAAAGATCCAAGGAAGATTTAGTGCAAGGAAGCAAAATTATCTGAGGTTGTCATGCTTAAATAATAATTATTAACATGAGCTAAGAAAAGCTTGGTCTATGATTGGATAAAAGCTGCTAAAACCCAGGGTGATCTTTACCTTCTCATCTCCGGCTTGAACTTCTGTTAAAAGCAGGTGCTTCCTGTACCAGACCTCTCCCTGAGCAGCAGTATGGCTGCAGATTTATATCCTCTTGCACTCTAACCTAAAATAAGACAGGTTCTTAGAAACATTTAAAAGATGAAAATGCTCTAACAACAACAGACATAATTAAGCAACCTTTTTGTGATACAAACTGTGCATTTTGAAAATGTCAATGATTTCTCAATTTTTGTTGAAAAAAATAAAGTGCATTTCTGATGAAACTAAAATACCTTTTTGATTAAAACGTAGACAGAATTTCACTATCATGCACTAGCTGCTTGAATAGGGAAACCAAGGCCACATAAATGGAACAGAACTTAACTACATTAATGAATCAGAACACACTTTTTCAGCTGGGCATAATACCCTTCCTTACTGCCTGTCCCCAGCTATTGTGTAGAGTAACACATGTGCTGCATTCCATTGCCTAAGAGATCACAGAATCACAGAATTTTTACGGTTGGAAGGCAGCTCCAGAGATCGTCTAGTCCAACTGTCCCTTACAAGGCAGGGTCACCTAGAGCAGGTGACTCAGGTACTCATCCAGGTGGATTTTGAATGTCCCTAGAGAGAGAGATTCCACAGCCTCCCTGGGCAGCCTGTTCCAGTTCTCTGCCACCATCAAGGTAAAGAAATTCTTCCTCACGTTGAGGTGGAACTTCTTGTATTTGATTTATGGCCATTACTTCTCATCCTGTCACTCGGCATCACTGGCACCATTCTCTTGCCACCTGTCTTTAACATATTCTTTTGTATTGATGAGATCCCATCTCAGTCTACTCTTCTCTAGACTGAACAGTCCCAGCTTCCTTAGTATCTCCTCATAAGACATGTGCTCCAGACCCTTCATCATCTTTGTGACCTCCCACCGGACCTGCTCCAGAAGCTCCTTGTCTTCCTTGTACTGAGGAGCCCAGAACTGGACACAGCACTCCAGATGTGGCCTCAATAGAGCTGAGTAGAGAAAAGGATCACCTCCTTTTGCTTGCTGGCTATGCTCTTCCCCATGTACTCCAAGATACCATTGGTCTTCCTGGCCACAAGGACACCATTGGCTCATAGACAGCTTGCTATCCAAGACTCCCAGGTCCGTCTCAGCAGAACTGCTCTGTAGGAACTGCTCTGTCAGCTCCCAACTTGTACTGGTGCTTGAGGTTATTCCTCCCTAGGTGCAGTACCCTGCACTTGTCCTTGCTGAACCTCATTCAACAACCTCAATCTCTCTGCCTAATTTTCCAGCCTATCAAGGTCCTGATGAATAGGAACACAGCCTTCAGGTCTATCAGTCACTTCCCAATTTTCATATCATCAGCAGACTTGCTGAGGATGTGTTCTACTGCTTTGTCCGGGTCATTGATAAACAAGTTAAATAAGTCTGGGCCTAGTATTGAATGCTGGGGAACACCATTGACTACAGACCCTCAACTGGTTTCTGTTCTGCTGACCACAACCATCTGAGCTCTGCCATTCAGCCAGTTCTTGATCCACCTTACTGTCCATTCATCTAATACATATTTCCTGGGCTTACCTATGAGTATGTTATGGAACACAGTGTCAAAAGCTTTGCTAAAGTCAAGGTAGACAACAGTCATTGTTCTCCCCTTGTTGGCCCATTCTGCCATGCAATCATGGAAGACTATCAGATTGGTCAAGCATGATTTCCCCTTGGTGATTCCACACTGACTATTCCTGATGACCTTCTTTTCTGTAACGGGATTGTTGATGACCTCCAGAATGATCTGTTCCATCATCTTTTCAGGGATGGAGATGAGGCTGACTGATCAGTTGTTTCTGGGTCTATCTTACATTTTTCGGAGATGGGAGTAACATTGGCTTTCCACCAGTCATCAGGCACCTTTCCTGTTCTCCGTGATTTTTCAAAGGTGATGGAGAATGGCTTAGCAACAGCATCTGCCAACTCCCTCAGCACCTGTGTGTGCATCATATCAGGGCCCACAGATTTATGGATGTTAAGTCTGTCTAGCTGACCTCTAATACAATTCTCTATGACAAAGCCTCCTCTTACCTCCAAGTCTGGAACTTGTGAAAGCTGTCCTCAGCTGTAAAGATGGAAGCAAAGAGAGGATACAGTAATTCCACCTTCTCTGTGTCTTCCATTACCAGGACATCCATCTGATTCAGCTGTAGCCCCTTACTTTCCTTAATCTTAATGCTGTTGATGTACTTGGAGAAATTCCTCTGGTTGCCCTTGATATCACTTGCCAGACTCAATTCCAAGTGGTCCTTGGCCTTTCTCATTGCATCCCTGCACACTCTGATGATGTTTCCCCAGCTCTCCCATGTGGCCTGTTCCTTATTCCACATCCCATAGATTTCTTTCCTCTGTGTGAGATTTACTCAAAGCTCCCTGCTCTTACATGGAGGTCCTTTGTCCCCTTTGCCTGACTTCTTTATCATGGGGGTACGCTGGTCTTGAGCTTAGAGGAAATGATGCTGACCAGCTCTCCTGGAAACCCTTCTTTTCTAAAGGCCTAACCCATGGGATTTCTCTAAAGTAAGTCTTTGGAGAGGCCAGAGTTAGCTCTTCAGAAATTCAGGGTTCTAGTCCTGTTTACTGCTTTGCTTTGTCTACACAGGATCCTGAGTTCCAGCATCTCACTGTCACCATAGCCAAGGCTGCCCCCAACCTTCTATCTTCAGCCTTCTACCTGCTTAGTCAGTACAAGGTCCAGTAACAAACCTTGTTCCTTGTTGGCTCCTCCACCACTTACATCAAAAAGTTATTTTCAATGATCTGCAGGAACGTCCTGGACTGTGTGTGCAAGCCATGTTTTCTCTCAAATATCAGGGTGGTTGAAGTCCCCCAGGAAAACTAGGGCCTGTGACTGAAGCTATTTCCAGTTGCCCATAGAAAGCTTCATCAACTTCCTCCTCTTGATCATGTATCCTGCAGTAAACACCCACAACAGTTTCACCCTGTTCCTTAATTCTTACCTATAAGCTCTCAACTCCTTTGTCTGTCCCTGGGTAGAGCTCAATACATACGAGTTGCTCTCTAACAAAAACAGCACTTTCATCACCTTGTCTCACTGGCCTGTTCTTCTTAAAAAGTACAAAGCCATTGATGACACATTCCAGTCATGTGAGCTATCCCACCATGTCTCTGTAATTACAGTGAGATCATGGGCCTTCAACCACACACATATTTCTATTTGTTTGCTCCCCATGCTACACATGTTTGTGCACTTCCAAGAGGTAATCAAGAAACCAGCTTTACTAGAAGGGCTGTAAGGGGATTCATCATAGCCATAAACATCCGTGATGTGGTTAGCCTCATGATTCTCATCTTGAGATGCATTCAACATCTGTTGCTGCGCTGGTTGGGGTTGGCATGGCTTACTGCCCAGGAGGAAGCAATGGCATGAGCATTACACTTTGAACCCTGCCCCTCTAGTCCTTCAGTTTAAAGTGTGTTTCACCAAATTGGCCAGTCTGATGCCGAAGATTCTCTTACCCTTTTAGACAAGTGGATTGCATCCCTCCTTAACAGGAGAAATGCACCTTAAAGTGCAACCCATTGTCATGTCAACCAAAACCCTCACAACACTGGCCATGAAGCCAGATTTTGATCTGCACTGTGCATCTGCTTCTGGATGCCCCCAATTCTCTAATCAGTAGAAGAGATGAGAAGATGACTTGAACACTGATGTTTTTCACTTGTCTCATCAGATCTTTGTAGTCATTCTTGATCCTGCCCATTGTTTGGCTTGAGGTGACATTTATACCCACATGAAAAAGTAATACTGGGTAGTAATCCATTCTCTTGGTAAGTAGGGGTATCCTCTTGGCAACATGACAGACCTTTACGACAAGAAGTATCAGCATACTGACATGACACAGGCTGGTAGATGGGTGCCCCAGTGCCCTTTAATACAGAGTCACCCAATACAATTACTCAATGTTTCTTTTTATCGCAACCTCTGTGGGCTGCTGATGCAAGTTCTCAGTGTTGGCCTTGCTTATGGACATCTCAAGCCTTTAAAGCATC
>JAWWEW010000078.1:120818292-120890864 GCA_035583185.1 Anabacerthia variegaticeps | reverse complement strand
CCTTAGAGGCGGGAGATTTTCTCAACCCACAGAGATTTATTTGTCTGTTAGCACCTCAGGGAAAACAAAACCATGTATGTCCCACCCAGTCTGTCAGGTATCCCGTAAGGGAACTCTTCACTAGACAGATTCACAAGATCAGGGTAATTCAGTTGCCCTTATCAGAGGCTGCCACACAACAGTTTTTGGGAAAAACCTTCACTGGGTCTTCCCACGTGTTATTCTGCTGCCAACAAACTGTCAGCACCTTATAAAGGACTCAGTCTAACAGTTTACAGAATAACGCTCTTTATTAATACAAATTGTGACAGATTAATAAGGTTTGTGGTCATTGCTGATAGGGTCTAGCTTCAAGAATGTATTTAAAGAAGTCTAATAATACTATAAAGCAAGGACAAGCACAAACTCTAATACAAAACAATCTACTAATATATTATGAAGCAAAAGTGAGCTCTAGTCCTTAAAAGCAGTAGTCAGTGCACATAGCATAAGTTTCTCACACAGCATGCATCCCTGGACCGAGGGAGGGAAGACAGATTTGGCCCATCAGCTGATCCCGGCAGTTTTGGTGGAAATCTTCCTCCAATTTCTCCCCATATCCAACTTCCTTTAATACTATTTGTTTAGATTTAGGTGGAGTTTGAGTGAATTTAGTCATAAGTGCTTAATTGGGTAGTTGCCCTTGGCATCTATCTTTCTTGGTGGACAGATATGGTATGGTCAAAGTCTCACCATGTTCCCCTTCCTGCAGGATGTTTGTGGAGGGAGGTTGCAGTGCCTTCACATTACTCCCCTCTCCATTGCATCCCCCAATAACAGGTGGCTATCAGTGTTTAGGGAACCTTTGTGGGGCATCGTGATCATGTTTCATCCAGGAAGCAGCAGCTGGGTCTCCTTCTGTAATTCTTATTCTTCTTTAACTTTTAACCCTATCCATTACTCCAGATATGATATATACCAGAGTATGACCTCCCCAGAAGGAAACAATGACACGAGCATTGTCACTTGGGACCCCACCACCTGAATCCTTTAGTTTAAAGCCCATCTCACCAAATTGGCCAGCCTGCTGCCAAAGATTCTCTTACCCTTTTTAGACAGATGGACTCCATCACTCCCTAACAGGATACAATCATTAAAGCACAACCCATTGTCATAAAAGTCAAAACCTTCTTGATGGCACCAGCCATGAAGCCAGATGTTGATCTGCACTATGTCTCTGCTTCTGGCCATCTCCATTTCTCTAACTGGAAGGATAGATGAGAAGATGACTTGGGCACTGATGTTTTTCACCTGCCTCACCAGGGCTTTATAGTCTTCCCTGATCCTGCCCACTTTTTGGCTTGCGGCATCATTTGTACCCACATGAAAAAGTAACAGTGGGTAGTAGTCCATGCTCTTGACAAGTTGGGGTACCCTCTTGGCAACATCATGGATCTTAGCCCCAGTAGGCAGCATACTTTTGGTGACTCTCTATCAGGCCAGCAGATGGAGGCCTCAGTGCCCCTTAGAGAGTCGCCCACTGCAATCACTCAATGTTTCTTTTTATGGCAAACCACCATGTGCTGCTGGTGCAGGTTCTCCCTGTTGGCTTTGCTCATGGACATCTAAAGCCTTTAAAGCATCATATCTATTTTTGGTCTGGATGTTGGAAGGTGGAGGATGAATAGGAGCCCTGCTTTTGTGGGTCACCAGGGTCCGAGATGTCTCGCGCTCAATGGTATCCAATGTAGGTGTATGACTCCACATACCTATCTCTGTTTCAGCCACTCTAGTTCTGTGCAGCCTAACTGTCTCTTGTAATCAACCATCTGCCACAAAAGGTCATCAACCTGCACACACTTTGGGCAGATGTATAAAAGGATGCTTTTATACAGTAGAAGTATCTGTGCACCCACTGGAAGCTGTGCTGATGTGCAACTGTACTGATATCTCCTCTCTTACTAGTTCCATGTGGTTGGAAGCATCAGACTTCTCATGGATAGCCTCAGGAGAGACACTGGGTTTGGCTCTAAGTCTTGTGCCTGCCATTATGGCAGAGACTTAGAGCACTTAGAACTGACCTGAACTGTGAACCTATTGGCAGACTACAGCACCTTTCCTGCATGCCCCACCTGTGTGAACTGTAAAAGCCAGGTCTACACTGCCATTTATAGGACACCTATGGATGTTTTCAGAATCTTATCAATTGTCCCTCTGACCATCAAGACACACAGTGGAATCATGTGGCTGGTGCTTTGAAGAAAACAGAACAGCACAGGCATCAGCAAGCGGAAGTTTAATATTACTCCAGATACTATAGGAAAAAGTATCTACAGGTAGCCCAGACTCTCACGAGGTAGCTCGTGACTAAAAAGCAAATTACCATCTTAGTCATTCCATGCCTCGATTTATCTATTCATGTAATTTGTAAAAAGAGAAGAGGACTGTGACTGTTTCGTAGACCAAGTAGTTGTTTTCTTTCATGGTACTTTGACCAAGAAGAGTGTAGGGACAGCAAAGGATACAGTGGAATTTTATCTATTTCACCTTTTAAAAATTCTGATAAGAAAGTTATTTCGGGTTCCTTTGGGTCTCCAAATGGCAAACTGACTGTGCATACAGAGAGGAATTAGACTGATCTACTTTGTTTCTACCAAGGGATTGACTACTTACAAATGACTCCAACATCTCTCTACTTCCTAGCAGAGGACCTTCTTTTCTTTTGTGCCTCCCTTTCGCCCCCTTCTCCCAGGTGATTTTTCTATTATTATTGGTTTCTTTGATTTTTCCTGTCTGTGGAAAATTAGCTTTTGCAAAGAGTGCTCTGTATGGGTTTGATAGCACTTCTAAACCAGTGATAACATTTTAATGTCTTGTTTTTACTGACCATTGAGTTTGGCAGCCTTAGCTAGTAAAGACGGAGGGAAGAGGTCCCTAGACAGTCTGCCATCCTTCTGGATTCCTATCATGTACAGTTCTGTCTGACCATGTATTTATTCCCTGTTTCTCGATAAGTAATATTTTACTTGAACAGTGGAAGAGGAGGTACATTTAAGAGTTCTCATTTGAATTCTTCAGATGAGAAATTAATGTCCAACTTTGATTCCACTGAAGTTAGAGGCAGTGAATGCATAAATGAATGGATGAATAAATAAATACAGATACTAGCGGGTGCAAGATTCATCTCTGAAGTATGAAACAGAATCACCTCACAGGAGAAGATCTGTCAGGTCTCATGATGCAGACATCTGACAACTGAGACATTCTATGCCATGGCTATGCCATGGCCCAGGACAAGGCACAGCTGATGGGCTCACCAGCAGGTTGCATCTGATACCCAGAGTTCTGCAAGTGCTGCAGCAGTTGGAGTTCTCTGAGTTTGAGCTCTTCTTAGGTACAGGCTGATGCTGTAGCCTTGACTTTGTTCCCAAATGTGTCTCCCGTCATACAGACTCTGTCCTATACTTTCTTCTCTCCTCAAGTCACATGTCCAACATATTAAGACTTACAGACTGGATGAAGAAATAGAAAGACCTGGTAGTGGGACAAATGTCTTACAGCTTTGCTATTCTTATATTTTTAGGGGATTTCATGGGAAGAACTGTAAGCAATGTTTGTTCCATCTCTCTCTAAGGGCTAATTCTAAAGATTTGATCATATTCTAGAAACGTACTTTCTCTGCACGTCCAAATATCTCAGGCAATATATATTCTTTTATACATTAGGAGTCCATTTATAGAATCCATTTCATGTTTGCATTATTGAGTACTTATAGTACTGTGTAGGCCAGTGAAAAAGAGTACTTTATTGTAATTTATATGAAAAGTATACAGTAAGCTGATTCTATTCAGTGTTTTACTTGTTAACTGGAGCAGGGTAATGGTAAACATTTACTGGAACATATAGGCCACCTACATTAAAAGGTAAATTAAATTCATAATAAATTGCCTTACTCCCTGCATTGCATGTAAGGAAATCTAGACTCTGAGAGTGGTGAAATTTGCTTGGCAGTTAACTATTTTATCTGCTTAGTTGTGAGGAAAGCTGAAGCACATTAGACTGTATGCAGGCATTAGTTAAGAACATTAAGAGGGGAAAATAGATGCTAAGAATTGGATCCTGAATTAAAGGAAAACAATATTTTTTTTTCTTTTTATTCTTAATTTTTTTTTTTTTTTTAGAAAGAGGATGTGGTCAATGAGTTAATATATAATACTTAAAACCTTGAATTCTGAGCCTTTAATACTGATTTCTTGGTATTTCAGGGGGGAAAAAACCAAATTGTCAGCACTTTGTCCCAAGGTTGTTTTCTTGAGAAAATGCTCCCCAGATCTCTTACAAAACCTAAACCAGGGAACATTTTGCTTAAATCTGCTGTGCCAAAGAAGAAACCTCTTTATACAAAATTCAAAAGGGCTCTATATCTTTTTTATGTTAGACAGTATCCAACCTTTATTCAAGATATAGTTTATTCAACTAATATATCTAAAATATAGATATAAAGGGTTCACAGGACAGAAGTTGAAGCAAATAATACCATAACTTTCCCTTTCAGAATTAATTAAGCTACTGGTGTCACTATGAATTCAAACACACCATCTTTCTATAGTACCTTCTCTTTAAACCTCTCCTCTCTCCTCATCTGATAATACATCCAATTTGGCATCTCTAGCAGTTATAACACCCCAGGTTTTCCCTATACCCATCAGCAGGTCTGAGATATGCTCAGTTCTGCTATATCACTCTCCTTGACCCCAGTCAGTTGACTGCTTTCCCGTTCCACTTTGTAAGACAGACTACACCCTCAAATCTTTCTCAGTGTAGTTCACAGATCTTAATCATCAGGAGCTTCAGAAAAACATATTAAAGTCAAAGGCAAACTAACCCCGACTTTTCTGGTTTAATAATTGACACACTTTTAAATTAGAATATGATTAAGAATGTCCTTAACTGTACTAATTTTTCTTCTGAGAAGGAATTACCTTGAACAAAATATCCAAATTCAACTTGTAAATCGGGCAGTTAGTAAGAAAGTTTCTTTTCAAATTTATGTCAAGAATATGCCAATAGTATGTGGTTATAACCTCATTTACAAGAGCACATTTATACTCACCTATTGCAAAGATCAAAACCATTGTGTTCAAGCTTCTGATTCCCTTTGTCTTCCCCCAGACCTGGTCAGGTTAGTTCTGCATCAAATTAGCTGGCATTCTGCATTCTTATCACTCTTAGAGAAAGTTTCTTGTAACTGAGTTCAGATTTCTATCTCATGCTAGAAAATGGTGAAAGTTTCATTTACTCATTTGTTTTGCCTTTATCTAACTCTAGTACCTGAGATGATTTTAGAAGAACTTTTAACAATAATTTTAATCAGACAATTTAGTCACATTTTTAAGGGCACAGCCCTTCTCCACAGGGACAGAGGATTGATCTTAGTGTATAAAAATAGAGGATTTTCTCTCTCTCTAAATGAGTACTCAGTAGTTTAAAAGTTGAAATTATGAAACCATTTATGTGCTGATTCTTTAGCTACACATAATGACTCCTGTTAACAATCTACCTGCATTTTCACTTTCTCTGTGTTAGGATTAGTTCCAGGCTCAAATATTTGGTTTTGTCTGACAAGTGTATGATGGACTGAAGTAATCCTCCCAATCTCTGTTTTCAGTATTATGGCTACTGATAAGGAAACCTTTTGCATTAGCCACACAAAAGGACATGTTTTTATACTGGAAACCCTAGATTGGTCTTTAATTTCCTGTGTTAATAATATTGTTTCAGTAAGTTGAGGAACAGCACCTTTTTAATAAGGATTTTGCAACCTGTAAAAACCTTTTCTTACCTAATGTCAGACTTCCACACAGTTAACCTCATAGAAAGTATGCCAATTTTTGCCTGAGCAAAGCTTGTTTCAAAAAACTCAGGATGAACAGATGGAGAATGTTAGTTATTCTTACTGTTTAAAATCTGGATCTTAATTCGAATTTGGAGCTGGGTGGCCTCAGTTTCCAATTACTGATTCCTTTTTTTCTTAGAACCATTCTCTCCCAGATCAGAAAACACACTATCGTCTAGCACTTTCTCCCCAGGACTCTACTTACTTAAATAATCATGTCAGGTCCTTGTATTTCTTGTGATAAGAGTTCTTTGTGCCTATGCTTCTTCAAGTGAGGAACTCAGCACCTTTCTGATTGCCAATAAAATACATTCTACATTCCTTTTGCCAAACAATTCAAACAACAAATCTGCATTTTATTCAGATGCCAAAATTTCTCCTAAGGACTTCCATATTGCCATAAGCATATATAAACTTTTAAATTTGAGGGGGAAATATGAAAAAATAGTATTCATACAAAATTTTGAGGGATGCTCTAATGTTTGAAGTGGAAGTAAATTCAGAAAGCAAAATGAAGAGGTTTTATAAGAGTATGAGATATTATTACCTTGGTTTTATTTTTCTACAGGGAGTTACATATATGTCAGTTTAACAAAAGATGAATTCTGATTCCTTACTCCATTTAGTTTTGAAATGAGGAATAAAAACATATCAGGTGACACTAAATATTGGAAATGCTGTTTAGCTAAGTGTGATCATTTAGGCATTAATATAGCAAATGTGAAAAGAAAAAGCTCAGGAAGTTATGCTTGAGATATATCTTTAGAGTATAGTAAAAAGCTATTTTCAGAGTGAAGATATTAGAATTCAATAAATCCATCATTATTTGGGGGACTGGCTCATTAAAGCAATGATCAAGATTTTTTTTTTTATTAGAGGAGTCTATAAAAGTTGGGAAGTGGATAGACTGGATATCAACAAACAACAAAGAAGTACATGTTAAAGTAGGGATCTTGACCTTGTTCATGTTAATAAAATGCATAGCACAGAAAAATTCTTGAGCCAAAGAAAATACAATTGTCAGTGCCAGGGATCTGTATTATCCCTGGCATTTTCTGACCAGCATATGCTCATGATGCAGATTGACTGGCCTTTACAACTACTTCTTGCTTATCTTCTGGAAATTTAGGATTAGCTTAGGTGAGAGAGCGCTGGAAAAACAGGTCCTATTTGTAGGTCACTCACAAACTGAGTGAACTTTTAGCAAGTCTTTTAGTCAACTGCATGTCTCAGTTCCCCATCTGAAAAACAGGGTCAATGCCTTCCTGTCTGACTGGTTGCAATGACAAAATCTACAGAGGTGCTCAGCATACAAGATGCTCAGACACAATGGTGGTTTGTACCAGAACAGTCCTGAAGGAAAAGAAACATCTAGCTCAACCTTTTTGCAAAGATATGAAAAAGTCCCTTCATGATTGTTATATAGAAAGACAAAATGGAGGGGTGGTGTAGACAGAATTTTTTTAAAAAAATGTTTCCCCCAAAGTTCTTGTATGTTCCAATACAAAGCATTAAGCTAGGGTCAGTTCTGTAAGACATACACGGATGGAAAGGAAAATGTTAAATGTTTCAGCCAGAAGTCTTGAAAACTCCTGACCAAAACATTTGTATTTCTTTACTTCCAGCTGTGCGTGTCTAATAACATATTCCATGATGTTTAAATACCAATTGCATCACTCTACTCCTTGATATTGAGTGCAAGAAAAATGACTTAATTTGTTGATGAGCAGCATGTTACAGGCTGGCAGTAATGTCAGTGGTGACTTTACTGGTTCAGTACTCCTACCCCGGCTGCACAGTCTTTCCCCCGCTCTGAACTTGGATGCCTATAGTACATAGCACACCACTGTCTGTGTTCCCTGGTTCAGGATTTCATTTCACTACATCATAAGCTACTAACACAGCCTTGTCATTGCAATTTGTCACACTTTTTTGTATGCTCTATATCTGACTGAATTCTCATCTCCCCAGCCCATAGGCTACTAGTCTGGAACAAATCTCTGAAACATAATGGAAAAGGATTAAAAAAAAAAAAAAATAAAAAAAAAGACCCAGTTGACACCTCTTCTGACAGAAGTAGACACATAATCATGGGAAATAGTTGTTTCTCCTGGCTTTGTGTTGTATCAGATCAGCCAACACTGACTGTCAGGAATGTATCCTCGTACTTGCTGCCACTTTGCCATGGGCTGGGGCTGTTGTTTAGGGTGCCCTGGTGCCAGCAGGAAGGTACCCTCTGAAGAACAGCTTGGCTTCTCCAGGATTTAAATTCTTTTGCTCCCTTTATCTTCTGGTCTTTCCTCTTGCACAAAAATGCAAAATCTTGTGCAGGAAATTCTTAGGGATCAACTGTGCTGCTTTTCAAGTTGAGCAGCATTTGGAAAGGGAAGGGCACATACCTTCAGGCTTTGAAGAAAACAGGGGGAAAAACACCAGCTGCTGTAATCAGTAGATAAGTGACCATGGGAATAAAGCATTGTGGCCCTACTTTGACCCAAGTAGATATCTCAAGTTTTAGCATTTGTGATGTGGTTTGAATTTGTTTTAAATAACATTACTTGAGCTGTGCCCTCAAGCAGGTAAATTTGGCCCATATCTCACTTGCTCTGTGAAATAAACACATTTTCATCTCTTTCTATGAGAATAAAATCAACTGACAGCCCCCAGATTCAGATGTGTTTTAAAGAATTTCTATAATCATGCATAAGGCACTTCAGGACTCATGACATGCACACATGCATGACAACATTATAAGGACCTTTCCCTGACCAACCTGACAGAAATAGAGATTGTGGCAAAATCAACTCCATAGTAATAAAACAGATTAAGATTTCAAATTTTAATTCATTCCTCTTGTATAACCTATGCCCTTTATGCCCTTCAACCAATATATGACATCAGGAAAACAAGATGAAAAAACTAACATACATGAAACATGACTCAGATAATGCTACTGGAAGAACCCTGACATCAGTGATTTTAGTTGCATTAAGTCTTTCATTATTTATTTTCCATGTGTAATATATATTTTGGCACTGCTGATCCACAAGAACAACACAATACATTCTGCTTTCTTTATGCTAAAAGGAAGACATAGAGGAAAAAAAAGCAATAGGGCTCTTAAGCAAATTTCTCCCTACTGCTCTGTTTCTCTCCGCTTGTCAACATTTACTGGGTTTATTTCTTTTCTTCTGTTCTTTTAGCATCTATAGCCTTTCTGACAGGTTTTGGCCTCCTATCAATGTGACAAGCTATTTTGTCAAATGTCAGCTAGTCATATTCAGGTAATTAATTTACGTGCTGTACATCTGACCCAATTTTCTTTGTTAATTGGTAGGTCAGACAACTCTTTCACCCACAAGTAATTTATTTTTTCTATCATCTGATAAGCATTTCTAAATAGGCAATTTCTAACTAAAAAGAAAATTTGTGCTTAGTTGCTAGCTGTTACACTTTTTTCTATGCTTGTCGACCACATTTGCAAATATGCTGTATGCAGTAAAAGAGATATCAGCTCCTCCTGTTTGTAAGTACATCAAGACCATCAGAAGCTGTACATCTTATCAAAGAGATCCTTACTGTCCAAATTCTCCATGTGTTTTGCTGTCATATTTTTAGTGTAAAGTAACTCTTTGAGTGAAAAATCATGTTATAGTCCTGCACTGTATAGTGCATATGAATTGTTGATAGTGTTTGTCCAGCAAGGGTTATATCCATGCTGAGCCAATTTTTGCCATTCTCAAACTGGGTAAGAGCGACAACTAGAACAGAGCTGCTCCACATGACAGAGCTGCTTCACCCAAGCAAGTCATTCTCAGAGGACTAAGACACACCAGGATTAGGTATCTGTAAGGACTCCGGGAGCAGTTCCACAATCCCTTGGCATTTCTGTGCAGTGAAATGACCTCTAATGAGGCCCTGTTTGCCCAGTAAAAATATATCCAAAGAAACCTGTCATGTGTGAAAATGATTTTACACATGGGTGTTATTCACTCCTCAGTTTGGACTTGCAAGGTTGCACTGTGTGTCTTCACTAAGATGTATCTGAGCTACATAACTCACAGGTACATCTGTAGCATGCGGAGTTCAAATATGTTTTCATGCAAGAAATGCAGGCCCACCTTTACAAATTTAATTTTGGATAGAGATCTTCAAGTTCAAGGGAAATGTGGCACTTTATTTCTATGTGCTTTATAATAAAAATTAAGTTTAATATGTTACTTTTAAATGTAATACACCGTACTGGCTTCCAGCTTCATGTGTAAAAGATGAATTCAAACTAGCAGACTTGTCAATAAATACTATTCTACTTCTTTGAGAAGTTTCTGCCGAGAATGAAATTTTCCCTCGATTTCACATTTTGTGATAGATTTCCTTTGTCTGCTGGGAGGAAATTTTCCAAAATGAGAAGCTGAACCTGCTCTAACAGGGAAAGTTTTTCATGGGGCACTGGTAGTTAGCATAGCTAGTTGCTATATTACTTTGAAACTGTGCATTTTTAAACATGAATTTGTACTTCTTTTCTTGCTGATGTTTTAATATGTAGGAGAGTAGTGTATGAGGGACAAAAGCACATTAATCTTTTTTTTATCCTTGCTATTATATTACACTGATTTTCAGCAAGTGTGCTTTTTTGTTTGTAAGAAGTGTAGAACCTAAGAAAAGTCTGTGACACGGTGTAGTAGGAGTGCTAAACTAGCATACTTGTTTGTGCTTTATTTATGTAAATTAAACAAAGGTTAGCAAACCATAAGTTCAGTTTGGAAGTTTTTTAATGAAGTTGCAATAAGATCAAGTATTTGTTTTGTGATTAAGCTCAATTAATTCCCCTCATTCCCCCACCTGCCCTCAACTTGTATTAGGCACCTTTTGAAACAGAGTGGTACAAGACCTGCTTCCTAGCTTTATTACTGTTTAAAATTGCCTGAGAGAGATTCAGTATTCAAGGAATTTCCTGTGACATGAACATGACTGCAGAAATAATTTTCAACATTAAATTTGGTGAACTGCTGAACTTTGTTAATATTTTTTGCAGCATTCAATTATTTTAATAAATTGCACAGCACTAGCAGTGGAATGAAGTCCAAAGTCTGAAGACAGAAAGCCTGAGCAGGTCAAAGTAAAAAGTTGGCTTGCAATCTTGAGCCTGTTAAAACACTAACTAGAAAATTAGACAGGAAAAACAGTTACAAAAATATTGAGAGTATCTTTGATCAGCTGGTTGAAGAGAAGTAATATGACAAACAGGAAATTACAAAGAATAACTATTTTGACTGTAGTGGAAATAGCGACTTAGGTAGCTGTAGTTCAAACTAGATACAGAATATTTGCTTGGAATTTAAAGGAAAGGTATCCAGATGTCTAAACATTCTGCTCAATGTGGCTTTTATTTCAAGTTTGGCAAGCCTTCAGAAAACTGGTAGACAAGCTTAGCTGGAAGACGTTTTCCAGTGTATTTACATAATTTCATACATATTTTATGCTTCTGCATTACATCTTTTAACAGTGGTCACATTTAATTTTAGTATTCTTTTAAAACATTACATATAGTTGTATGAGTTAGTTCATTATTGCACATCTAAATGCTTTACATATTAAACAAACCTTTAAACCTGTGAACAGCTATACTAAACACATGCGAAGACAAACTATTGAGAAAGTCATTACAGAGAATTCAGCAAAGTGTCCTCACGTAATTGTAACATACTGTTCAAGAATCAACTGTGGTGGAAGAAAATGGTTTCTCCTTTACAGACAACCAAGTTTTTGGTACTGTGCACTTTAGGAGCAAAATTCCATATAAACATTCTTTGCAGATTTCATAAAATGGAGGCACAGCATTCTGCCTGGAGTGTAGAAGAGAGAAATCATAAACTGCAGCAAATATACAGCATGTCTAGTCAATAAAGTACACGTAAATACAAAATGTAACAGGTGGGATCAGCTGTGTGCTCTTGAAGGCTGAGTCTCTCAGCAGCTGCTGTTGGATGAACAATAAGCACAGTACAATGCATTATGGCTAATCCTCCAGGATACTGGGTGTCCTCTAATCACACCAGTATCAGGTTGTATAGGCGTCAGCATCTCTCTGCTTGTGGCTACCATCTCACCCCAGGGAGCCGGTGAGAACCTGCTGGAGATGCCTCCACTTTAGTCTATGAGTGTTTATCTTTCCTGTTTTAGCTAGATTTTATGCAAAAGGAGTGAGTTGATGGCTTTTTTTTTTTTTTACTCTTTTATTTCAGGAATATTTCTGTAGTTGAAGCTAAATAGTATTGGGTTTTTTTTAAACATGAAGTTTTTTAGACCCAAACCTGTGTCTCATTCTGCCCATGAAAGCAAAGAGTTCTGTTTTTCTTGTGGAAGTATTTATCCATATTTTGTATACAGTGTTTTTAATTGAAAGTGTAGACAAAATTGTTTGTACACTGTGTGCATATGCAATTAAGGACAAAAAAGAAAGTTTCCTTTCTAACATAATCAGCTGGGAGATAGCAAAATTATCATTCTGTATCCTGCTCAGAGTTAAAAATAACTCATATGAGTAAAACAGCAGATACAAATGAAAACAAACTCTCTATTCTGTGTTTCTGAGAAAGACAAAAATCAGACCTATGTATATAGAAATAATGATAACTTTTAATTACACTTCATTATGAACGTGCAATACACATGCAGTGCTATCCATTTGATTATTTCAGCATATTTTATAAATATTAATTAACCTAATGTCATCATGATATGTATTGTTTTCTCTGCTTATATATGAAGTCTGACGGGAAGGAGAGCTGCAGACCAGACTTTATTTCTTCATTTTGCACTCCTTGGGTGTTGGATGATCAGCGTTCTGGAAAAAAGGTTCAAATTGGCTCAAGGTATTGCAAAAACCTGTGAGGTATTAAAATTCAGTGACTGGGATTCAGGTCACATTTCTGTGATTAGATGCAAAAACCAATTCCATTGACACAGCATTGTGGCCAAACAACACAAACTTTTCTAGAAGGCATGTTATGTTAGGATGACACCAACAGAAGGTCATGTTAGTTCAAGTTGGATGTGAATACAGCTAAATGGCTTCCAGACCATAGCTGACTCACATCCAGAAAGATTTGGTGGTCGATGAAAAGAATATGTGCAGACATGGAGTAATATGGAGAACTCAGATCCTTTTCTGTGCTTTTCCTTGTGCTTTAACAGTTGCTGGAGAATCTTTCCTCTTTTAAAATAGGTGTGTGGAAAAGAATAATAAAACTTGGTGTCCTCATAAATATATGAGAAGTAACATATGTCAGAAAACATATTTGCTTTCAGTTTTAGATGATAGAGCATTTTTGTGATACCATTCTTACACCACTGTCTCTCTTCTTCATTACTGCTTAATGATCTAGAAAGGTGTGCCCTCAGGTATGAAAGAGTTAAATCGGATGTATTGAAAACAGTCACTGAAATGCTGGGATGGAGGTGACCTCAACAAGACATTGCTTTCATGGAAGGTCTAACAGTGGCTAGACTTAGGCCTTTGTATTCTCTGTTCTAGAAACCCTTTCTGGCCTGTATTTCATTTCAACAATTATCTAATCTCGTACTTGGAAAAGACTTCTTAATATCAAATAGAGATTTTTTTTTAAAGGGTGAGAAAATGAAGCAAAGTTGATTCTTCTTCCTCCATGGATATAGAGAGTATTTGCTGATGTTAGAAGAAATAACTAGAATGTAGATAGTAGCCCACAACAGGTTACGGAGGTTTATCGCAAAACAAAAGGCTAGGTTAAATCATAGTCAGAAACCAGGCTGTAGTCAGGAAACAAATAATTCTGTAAGGTCAGGATGAACAGTGAGGGAAGAGCGCAACCGTGCAGAACAAACCATCTGGTGCTGGTAAAGGACAGGCATAGGAATCAGAGTCAGGCAGGAATCATTAGCAAAGATCGCTGGAGTGCCACAGTCAAGACTGGGAACAGCACATGGGACTAAATCACAGAGTTGACATAGCATCTAGGTTCGCTGGCCAGTCCTTAACTTTTCCTCACCTTGGCCATGCCTACTGAATTGTTGCTGTCCAAGGAGACTGGCAACCAATGAATCAGTGAGAAGATAGAAGAAGCATACACACATCAAGTAGCACCCTATTCAATCCACTTCCAGAGATGAGTCAAAACTACAGATGAATTGCTTTAGGGATTCCATGTGGCCTTTCAATACCCTGAATTAGCTGAGGATCCAGCCCTGGTAGTATCAGCTCCATAGCAGGCTACCATTCAAGACAGCTGAGGTTTACAGCTCTGTGCAATAGCTGCAGTGAACTCTTGTCAGGGAGTGAAACCCTTGTATCAAGTTTCAGACATGGGACTTGTTCTGTGCAATATTCATAGGATATGTTCTGAAAAAAGCAGATGCACTGCAATGCAGCACACAAACTGGA
Organism: Anabacerthia variegaticeps; assembly: GCA_035583185.1. NCBI lineage: Eukaryota > Metazoa > Chordata > Aves > Passeriformes > Furnariidae > Anabacerthia > Anabacerthia variegaticeps. The sequence continues at coordinate 120,876,567 of JAWWEW010000078.1, read as the reverse complement.
GTAGAGGTCCAAAAAGAAATGGTAGTCACTGGCTCTTAGTGTTGTTTGGACAGCCAAATACACCACAAACTCTTTAATTCTTTTGTGGTTATATTATGAAACGGATGTTCTTTGTGTACATTGCTTTATAGCTCAACCTCTTCATGGCTATCTCCATTCTCCATAACCCCCTTCAGAAAGCAGAAGCTCATTAGGATCATTCTTTGAATTTAAAACAGGTATGCTTTCAACAAAAAAACAGAAGAAAGAGTCTGTAGCTCTGAAACAAATACATCCACAAGCCTCCAGAACAGGAAGTCTGATGCCTTTCAATGATAATCTAAGTTGGAATTATGATTGATGTTCAAAAACCACCCTGGAAATGAAAAATAGTGTGTTAAAAGGGAGCAATTAACTGCGTAATAAAAATTATAATCATAATCAAATTTCTGGCTTGGTTTGAATGGTTAATTTTTCACCTAATTTAAAACCTGACCTATTGTGTTCGTGTTTTACTTAGAAATGAGACCATTATCAATCAACATGCAAGCAAAACTTGAAACTTTGTCCAAGAAACAGTAGAAATCAGTTATTCTCCTAAATCTTATCCAGTTTTTGCTGGCTACACAACACTTAGCAATGACTGAGGGTACAGGCATCTTCATTTTCCTTCATTTTGCCACTAGGTGAGGATACTGCACACCTCACAGGAGCTTATGTTAATTAATAATATACTCTCTTTTCCATACTATAGGCAACTAAATGAGCTGAAGGAAATGATATTTTACACATGGACAGACAGACGTGCAAGCATAAAAAGTATCTTGCACACCTATGTCCATTCAATGTATATAATTCTCAAGTATTTCTTCTGGACAAGAAATTAGCACATTTTTCCAGACATGAACCTTGTACCATGGATGGCATGATACTTGATGAATCTTCATGTCTGCAAGACCTGCACCAGAATTCTACGTCTTTCTGCAAGGGGACTAATCACATGCACATCTTCACACAAGTTCTAATCCTCTTGGTAAAATGATGAGAAAACATCAAACATATGGAGCCAAATGTGCTATATTCATTTCTCCAAGAAATACTTGGAACATGACTGCACCTTAGTAGATTGTGGGCGCATTGACTCTCATTGAAGCAGTACCTGAGAGGGATGACAGAAAATACCCGGGTTGGAAGTCTCTGTGCATATATCCCTCTTGACCCCATTCTGAGGATAAGGACAAAATCAGCAACATTATATCGTTGGATTTTAGTACTGAGAACTTGGGTCTAGCTCCAGTTACACTACTGACTTTTTCTACTGTTGAACAACTAATCTATGTGCCAGAGGGAAGAATGCTTACTCATATTTGCCACTGGGAAATGGGGTCTAACCTAGACAGTATTATAAATATTTCTTTCTTCCTAAGTAGAATAATCTTTTTAAATTGACAGTTTCACGAGACATATTTCTGGGTCTTGTTATTTTATTCTTTTCATTTGCTCTCCATACATAGAAGTTTAAACTTTTTTTTTTTTTTTCCTAACAGAAGGATCTGAAGGGAGATCCTTAAAAACAAGAGGCTGTGAATAGATTTAGATAATTTGTGGTTTAATTTTGCATGCAATTTCACCTTTCCAAAAGATTTCATTTATTCATCCTGAAATTCGAAGATGAAGTTGATCTGTGTCATTGTAAATCTTAACCTCCCAGGGTGGTATGGCAAAATCAGAGAAATGCTGATTAACTTGGGTTTATTTTTATGTTTTTGTAACTCTTTTAAATACAAATAAACATCTGAAAGTAAGATTCAAGGGTAAATAATGGCTATATTCAGGGACAATAGCCTCTGATGCCATAGCCAGATTGGAGTGAACTTCCCTATTAGACTTAATTCCAAAATACTTAAATACTAAAATAAAGGAGATTGACAGAAAAACTTGTTTGAGAAGCAACAGGAATAGGAAACATCTTTGCCACATTTGAAGAACTGTCATGAACAGCTTTTGATAGTTTTCATCAAACCATGGGTACTGAATTGAGAAGGCCTTGAGCTAATGTTTCAAGGTAACTGAATGAATAACTGCAATAAATTTTTCTCATCTGCCATAGCAATTGCTTGGAAGTAAGTATGTCCATTCCAAATTATGCGCATTTTATTTTTGTGGAGGGCTATAGACTATTAATGGAGACAAATTCTATGTTCTTCTAAGTGATTTTTCCACATCCCAATCTTGAAAGCAATAATAAAGAAGTGAGCAATAATGAAGTGTGAGTTAAGTAGCTTTACTAAAAGGATTGTACTGAATTGAAGCAGACATATGCAAAACAACAGATTGAAAAAAAAAATACAGATGGTCATGTATGACTGTATTGTGTTTGTGTGGCAAGATTTTGGTAGCAGGGAGACCATGGAGGGTGGTGGTGCTTCTGTGGGAAGTTGTTAGAAGCTTGCCCCATGTCCAGTAAGAACCAATGCCAGCTGACTCAAGAGGGACCCACCACTGGTGAAGGCCAAGTCTATCAGTGTCTGTGGCAGTGCATCTGGGACAACAGATATAAGAAGGAGAGTGAGTCAACACATTTAAGAGAGAAGTGAGATGTATGAGAGAAACAACTCCACAGACACCAAGGTCAGTGAAGAAGGAGGGAGAAGACATTCTCCAGGCACCAGAGCAGAGACTTCCCTTTAGTCTATGAAGCAGAACATGGTGAGGCAGCTGTGCCCCTGCAGACCATGCAGATCCATAGTGAAGCAGATATTCACCTGCAGTTCACAGAGGACCCCACACCAGAGCTGGTCAATGACTAAAGGTTTTGACCCAGTGGGAAATCTGCGTTGGAGCAGTCTGTTCCTGAAGGACTGCACTCCGTGGGAGGGACCCACACTGGAGCAGTTCATGAAGAACTGCACTCTGTGGAAAGGACTCACATAGAAGAAGTTCATGGAGGACTGTTTCCAATGTGAGGGAGCATATGCTAGAGCAGGAAAAGAGTGTGAGGAGTCCTCCCCTGAAGGGGAAGGAGTGGCAGAGACAACATGCAATGAACTGACCACAACCCCCATTCCCAGTCTGCCTGCACTGCAGAAGAGGAGGGAGAGAATTTGGGAGGGAAGTTGAGCCCAGGAAGAAGGGAGGAGTGAGGTAAAATGTTTTTAAGATTTGATTTTATTTCTCAATACCCTACTCTGATTTGATTGATAATAAATTCAAATAATTATTGCAAGCTGAGTCTGTTTTGCCCATTACTGTATCTGGTGAGTGATCTCTCCCTGCCCTTATCACAATCCATGAGCCTTTTGTTTTCTTCTTTATCTCCTGTTCAGCTGAGGAGGGCAGTGATAAAGAGACTTTGGTGGGCACATGGTGTCTAGCCAGGGTCAACTCAGCACAATAACATATGTTGTACAAGATCCACACATTTAGGAAAACTGTTATCGTGTTCAACCCATTATATTAGTGACTGAAAATGGCTAATTAGGTTTCCTTTATCTCCTCCAAAGGAAAATAAGGATGTTTTCATGCATCATGAAAGAACCTCAGAACTGGAAACTCAAAGATATATTTAAAAACAGTAGGCGTTATTTCTTTTAAGAGTTGCTTCAGGAAAACAGTGATGTCAATAAAAATTGAAGTTCCTCTGCACTTTACATGATCAATCCTTGAAATTCCTTCCACAATCCAAACTGACAGCATTTTAGAACAATTGTTTTTCATTATGGGTACTTTAATTCCCCTGCTTCCAAATGAAATCATTTTTGTTTATATACAAAGTGTCAACAGATACTGTACATATTGAACTCATAAAAGTCTTGTGTAACACACAGCTAAGTAAAGAGAAGAAAAGAACTGAGGCATATAGCAAAATGCTAGTCAAAACTATTAAATTGTATTTTTAGGGGTCCCACCGCAGAGAAAACCTTCCTGTTTACTCACTTGAAGTAGTGGCAGTTAACATGAATGCATTAAAAAAAGATAAGTGACAGCACTTCTAAATTCTGCTAATCCTCATTGCTGCTTTTTGTTTGTGACCAGAAGCTAGTTTGTCAGGAAAGCTCCAAGACTTCAGCAGTTTACATTGAAAGAAACTCTTTTTCCCTCCTGAGCTTTTAGAATATGCAAAATCTACCATAACTATCTGGAGTTTGTGCTATAGAAGTAATTTCTTTTTCCTTTTTTTCTTTCTTTTTTTTTTTTTTTATTTTAATCTTTGAGATCAGGAAAAATACAAGGTTTGTTTAGCATAAATTCTTTGAAAAGAAATCTCTTTGATTTTAATATTTTTTGAGTACTATTGATGTAAGATCAAACCTTCTTTAAATGGCTAGGAATAAAATATTGAAGTAATACAATACAGCAGTTTTGGGACAAGAACTGCATAAATCAGCTAAAGGCTCTTTAAAGCACATAACTGGCTGGCAAAGGCAGACCCATTTCAAAACTGTCATAACACCAGCTTGTTTTTCAGTTCTATAACGCAGAATGTCTGGATTTCAATAACTTTTTTCTTTTTTTCCTTCAGGGTACAACGCAAATATTGTAACAAAACCCTCTATATATTCTCTGTGTGTCTGAGTATAGCTATTATATACAGACCAGATCATCCTTGTCTCTTTTCTATAGGCAGTATGTATGTACAGCCATTTAATATTTATTTCCACTAGTAGTCAGACTGTACAAAGTAGCCACAGAACATAAAAGACACAGACTCTATCTCAGGTTGTTAAAATCTATGGCCTGATCCTGCCATGAGTTTAAGAGGAAGGGGCTCCTGCGGGGCCCCGTTGGTTTCTGCCTGCCTGTACAGAGCTCACTGCAGGGTTATAGATTAAGTTACTACTGTAAGCAAGGGTATTAAATGCCCACTTACAAACACCTTGAGATGAATAAAAAGTGTGCTTTTTAAACATGGATATGGTAGGCTTCATGAATGTGCGCAATAATTTGTAAACCCTCTGGTTGTAATCTGGTGTCTATGCCTCTGTATTTTCTCTAAACTAACAGACCTTGTCCACATGGCTGGGACATGTTTTTTAAATTAAGCAGAATCGTAAACTCATGCAGATGATATAATTCATGAAAGTATACTTTACTGATTACAGAGGATTTTTTTCAAATGATGGTTGCTCTTGGATCTATCATGACAATCATCCGAAACAAAGCCAAACTTTTCTGCAGGGTCATCAGGGAGAATTGCAGTTTGAAAAGGCATAAGCACTAATATTATGTGCTCATGGAAACAAAATTTATTAGCTAGAATTCCTTAATAATATGGTGATCCATACAGTCTCAAACAATGCTGTAAAATGTTAATGTATATCCTATAATACCCTAGTCTCCCAAGGCACTGCAGCACGTAAACAAGAGGTGCAACACAAAGGCCAAAGATAAACAAATATGAAATTAGGAAAGATACATCACAAAATACTTTTTCTTAAAAGTTAATTAATGTAATATTATAATATATTTAAGCTTTGATTAGTTACCAAATAATGATGGACATCACATAAAAATATTCTGCCAAAGTTACATTGTGTAAAAAAAAGTAAAACCTAGAAAAAAACAATCAAACCCCTGTGCCAGTTTCAACCTTATTTTGTGAGCATTTCATTAGATGAAATTAGTAGTAAGAACTTACAGGCAAATAAGAAATATTAAAATTGCATCTAACAATATTAATGTTGGACACATGACTTTGAATATGTCAGTCTACACAGGACAGTAAGCATCAAGCATGAGCTATTTACAAAATCAATTGCAAGAAAAAATATATTCTTCAGAAATCTAGAATACAATTATTTGCAGCAGCTACTCAGCATAAATTTTTGAACAATAAAGAAATATCAAGATAATTCAGAAAATTCAGGAAAGGAGAGGTGATATTTGTCAGATAAATTATTAATTGTAAACATTTTCTAATTCCAGTGATTATTTAATTAGTCATTTAATCAGCACGTTTAACACCTGTAGGATCCCCTCCATGAGCAGAAGTGGCAGCAGATGCAGTGGGTCTAAAGGAGAAAATAGCTCCTGTGTTTTGCTATGGAACCATCCACCTGACCTTGCAACTGATTGCAGGGCCCTGCTGAAGACCACCCCCCCCCCCCCCCGCCTCCAGCCTGCAGCAGTGGTCCATCCTCTCCCTAAGGACACAAATTCAGTAGACGAAGTACTGGCCATGTGGTTGTTGCATGTTACTGACCAGAGGTACTGACAAGGTTTATTGAGACCAGAAAATGATTGATGGAAGATATAATGAGAACAAACTGGCTTGTTCCCAGGTGGAAAAAAAAATACCCCCAAAGTCTGTAGAATTGAGAAGTTCTTTTAATTAGCATGGTACTAAAATGGCAAAACTTGCATGGTTCCCTCTCCTGCTGACAATATCACTCTCAGCTGATGGACTACAATTTTTATTTTTTTTCAGTTCTGACATGGTAAACACATTTACCTTACAAAAAACTATTTGTCTTCTATATATGTCAAATATTCCTCTGTTACATTGATGCAACATGCATTACCGTTATTGCAATGGGAATTGTACTGATATTACAGGAGAGTTGGCTCAAGGTGATTACTTATTATATTTTCAGTGAAGAGAAATCTGGTCTGCAAGTTCTAATTATTCTGGTAAAAATTGTCCCTGACACAGTGCCCAGGAATCCAGTTAAGTTACATCAGAGATTATTTTTTCTCATTAAAATTTTTTAATTGTAAAAAGAAGCACAATAAAGTTTATTTAAATTCTACAGTTGTTCCTCTTTAAAAGGTCAGTTTAATATTTAATTTGAAATTGGATAAAATTTGTGCATGTGTGTGTGGGTGACAAAGTAATGTTTAAACAATCAGACCTGACAGATGCTGACAGATGCTGTCTAATATCCCTGCATGCAGATTGCATTGTGAGTCACAAGGCTCAAGGTCATGCATCTACAACCACCCAGAAGGCTTTCTTCTCCACTTGATGCACAAATTTAAGTTCCATTAAAGCTAAAGTAAGATACGGATGCTTATTGGAAGGAGAAAAGACCAATCTTCAAAAATGCTGTATAATCAGTAGTGATGTGATTCATAGCTATTGTTCCTAACCTTTGTAAATTATTTTTCAGTGATTAAATAAAACATTGTATGCAATAGTATGCAACAATAAACCTGTTATCACATATAAAAAAAAATAAAAAATCTTTTGGGGATGTCATATTAAAACCAATCATAAAAAATGAGGAAAGGATTGTCTAGCTAGCCCCTGCCTTCCAAATGTAAACAAGGGTAATAATTTTTTTAATTTTTCAGACTCTGAAAACATTGACTTTCCAGAAAAGTATTTAATCTGAAAAACCTGAGTATTTTGATTAATACTGCCATTGTAATATCACATAGGAGCTTCAATTCAGGTACAGATTTTTGTGACACTCAAGTGCATCAAGAGAACCCTAGCTGATGAAAACACTGTATGCTGCTTTGTCTTCACCTCCAAAGAATACCCATTTGAAAAGATATCAACTACTGAAGTCCTCCTTGGTATTCTGTGAAAAATTTTATGATTTTCTCCCTTCTCCCTTTGTCTCACTCCCTTCTTTCCTTTCTTCCTTTCTTCCCTTCTTCCCTCCCTCTCTTTTTTTCTCTCACTTCTTTCCCTTTTCTCCCTTCTCTCACTTCCTCCCCACCCTCATGGTAGCTACAGGACCTACCACATTAATATCCAGTTTGGTGTCTTCTCATAAACGAAACACACAAAACATTGGTTTCCTTTGTGCATATGGAAAGGTTCATCTCAGTACACAACCTCTCTGCCTAGACCCAACACATTCCATTTGGAAGGCTCTTCAGATCCCTCCTTAGGGTACACTATAAAATCTTGAGAACTTCTTTCTGGGAACAGACATATACAGAGGGAGCCTTGGCGAAATTTCCTGAGCCATCGGTTGAGAAGCATGAAGGACTAGGAAAAGCACAGTACTTGATCTTCACTTCTTGAGTCTAGCTGGACGAAAACGAGGTTGGGTGAAATGTGCGGTAGATTTATAAAAATCTTGGTCATATGTTTGCAGAAATAATGTGATTTTGGCATTGCCTGCAATAGAGTTTGTTGTTGACTCTCTCCATGGCTGTAACTGATCCTAGCTTACAGACACTGCAAATCTTAAAAAAATATTTGGCAAGGACAGCAATATGATATTTCTAAGAATCCCAGGCTTGTTTTATGGTGGAAAGAGCCCCATGTATGCAACATCTAGTAGGTAAGCTCTGTGGATCTTCCCGTATTCATTGCCCTGCCAAGGTTCAGTTTGGCTGCCTTCCCTTTTGACCTTGCTTTTCAGCTTGTATTGACGCTTAAACCTCACAGAAAGGGAAAAAAATCCAGACACCTACTTGTGTTTTTCACTTCATGAAAGCAGAGTTTCTCCTTACGTTTCAAGAGGGCCTCCTCAACTTAGTCTTTAAGGAGTTCAAAGATCAACTCTTCCCCTAATCACAGAAAACACATCAGAGTAATCAGCATGCTGGGAAAGGAAGGGCAGAAAAATTATGGGACAATTTAATGGTGATTTATTGAAAATTGGTAACTGGCAGCAGCACTTTATGGAGGAATCTCTGGATCAGCTCTGCATTTTATGCCTACTGTGGTTATGAAAGAGGAAAGTAAACAGAACCTGATCCCTAACTGAACTGGAAACTTCTTGTTACTCACTGCCTTTGAGATATTGGCATTTCCCACAGCAAAACCTGTTACTTTACTAAAACATGTCCCCAGTATTTTAAGGGGTGCATTGTATTTACAGCAAATCAGGAACAAGTGCAGCATTTATTGCAGATACAAAACCACTGTTTTGTACCTTCAGCTTCTGTGCCTGTTTAGTGTTTGCGAATGAGGTGTCCAGGTCTGCAACAAATGTTCATGAAGACATTGTACAAGCAACTCTCTGTAGTTCACCAGTGCGGTTCAGTCTTGGCCCACCACAGCTACACTGTTTCAGTCCCAAAGATCTTTTCAGCAGAAATTGAAAATCATGTAAAATGGTGCAATTGTTTCTTCATGGACTTGAATAGGGACTAGGATGAAACCAATAAATTCATTTTCACTTGTGACCCAACCAAGTTAACTCTAGTCATGAGAGGCAGAATACCTACAGTTCCTAAGAAAAAAAGTAGTCGGGATAAGAAAGACCTGCAGCTAAAGAACACCTGGGTATTAGTGCTATTAATTCCCATCTGAAATGGTCTGTTCAATGTAAAATACATATTAGCAACACTACTGAAGACCTGCACATATTGATAATGATGAGTAGGGTCAGAAAAAATGAGAACAGGAAGGTATAATGAAGAGATTACAATCAGAAAGGGTATTAAGGGAAACCTTGCTTAATGAGGCTATTGGTATCAAACTACATTATTCATAGAGACTTTTGATTAGAGACAAATGTCAAATGTAACATACATTTCTGGGTGGTAAGTCTTCATTTGCATTTCAAATAAACACTGTTAGTTCTTGTCTTCAGTGCAGCAAACGGTACTTTTATTTTTGAGTAAGTTTTTCCACATTCACAAAACACTTTCAAATTAATAATGAAAAAGATGAAGTAGAGCTCTTGAACACAAAAATTCATTTAGAAGTCATACAAAATCCCATGCATTTAATGTTCACTAGTATTTCTCAGAACAGGATGGATAAGGGGTATACAAGCCAGTAGAGATTTCTCCATTCTCCAATTTTCTTGCTATCTTTCCTCCTGGTGTTTGCCTGTATTCCAGCCAAAAGTGCCTTCTGCCTTAGAACACTATGGCTCTACCACTTGAGGGCAGTGGATGGCTTTCAATGCTGAATTTGAATAGGCATTTTTTTTGTTTCTAATCTGGGCTTCAGTTCTCTGTTTTCTCCTGTTTGGTGGGGGTTTTTTTGTTTGTTTGTTTGTTTGTTTTTTTCCCCAAATCCTCCACCCTTTTGTACTTTTTAAAAATTCTTCAGTATTTCAGTTTGCACACTTCACACAATGGGACATTTCCCTTAATTTAAGACATGCCTTTCAAGATGCACCTCTCAATGTCAATGCACCAACAAAGAAAGAACCAATACAGAATTAAGTCAGATTCGGCTTCCAAGAATTATTTAATAAAGGAAGTTGTTTTAAGCTACATTTTAGCAGCTTGTGATAACTTCTCAGAGATAACTTCGATGTTCTCATAAGTATGTCAGGAGAAATCTGTGCAAATTGTCAAAAATTATTCTTAGAACACCTTGGTGTATATGGTAAACAAAACCAGCATAAATCCTTCTTTTTGAATGAATCCCTTAAGCTTGTTATCAACACTGTTATAATTTGATTCAAGTAAAAGTTAAGTGAAAAACAGTTACATTAATTAATGCTGTAGTTTTATTTGAGCAGAGTGTGTGTGATGTCATTTATTCAAATTCTAATGAACTGCATGTCCTAAGTGTTTGGTAACACTTTGTCAAAAGTGATATAATCACTGTTATTGTCCTTAGTATTCATTGTTTGAACATGAATAAAAATGAATTGTTTTGGTATTCACAAGGGTCAGAAATGCAATATGACATATATCCTATTGTAATTTTCCAAAGCATTAATTGATGTTGCTATACGAATATGATCAGATAAGTTACATATGGAAACAGAAAGGCCATGAACTTAATCCTTAATTAAAGACATTTCACTCTTGATGCCTAAGAGTGGCTGCACATATGTAAGGAAAATATCAAACATCTGCATTTTTCAGGAAGATGAATGGAAGAACCCCTATTTGACTGCATTTACAGTTTGTAATACAAGCTTGTATTGAGGAATACACCTGGTGCAGGTAGCTCAGTCTGCAAGCTGCAGATTGAGATGCATATTGAGCTCTGGGTGGAAACCCATGGCAAGAGGCCATGAGCTGCCAATCCTTTTGTTAACAAGGGGCACAAAGACCGGTGGCACCATCCAGGTGGATGGACACTGGGAGACACAACAGGAGTGGAGGACTCATGAGTAAGGGAAAGACTTGTACACGGGTAGATTGTGAGCGTATAAAAGCCCAGAGGTTTCTTTGCTGTGGGTTCTCCTCCAAGGTACCAGTTCAAGCTGTTTCTGTGTTACTGTGCTGTGAAGAAATTGCTTTATGGAACTAGACATCTGAGACTCTGCTATGGGAAACATAAGGTCAAAGCAGTAAGGAAACCTGGCCTGACTCTGTTTGAGTGTGTTGTGTAGGGAGTCAAGCAGGGCACCCATCAGCTCACTGGAGTTGCCCACTGTGAAGGGGCTTTGGCCCCAGCAATTAAAGTCTCTGGTGCTGTGAGTGTGACAGCCAGAGTCTTGTGAATGGCCAGGCTGGGAAGTTTCCTTAACACACAAATTGTTAAATAACCCTTTGCAACACGTTGCCCCAAAAGTTAGCTTGCAGGGCCCTGGGTCCCATAGTACATTATGGCATTGGCTTTCTGCAGGTAGCCAGTTTTCAGCTGACCTTGTCCTTCTGACCTTGTTTCCTCTCTTTTAATGGTTATCTACTTAGAGGGTTGAAGAAGTGTCAAGACCTTCTCTGAGTGCAGCTATCTGCAGATAAGGAATACAAATGTAAGTTTGGCTCTTTCAACTGGTCAGCACTGTGCCTGGATGGAGGATGGGGCTCATTACATGTCTCAGTTCTCCTTCTTTTATAGCACACAGACTTGTGTAAACCAAGAAATAGGTCCTAGAGGAGGGATTTAAGATTTTCCTTTCACACAAAAGGGGCTTCATACCTGCTGTTTGTGCCTGAGATGAAGATTTCCACAATTCAACATCTTTGTGGCTTTTATGGCTTCAACATCTTTGTTACTATTGAAGCCCTCACTGAAACATGTTTGTGATATTTAATTTTTGGGAATCGGAATTCAATTTGACAGTCATTTCTCTAATATTTTTTCATCATGGACCCCAAATGAGACGGAAAAAATAACTTGCCTATTCTGAAACTTCGGTGCACATAGGAATTTACTTGGGAATTTAAGAATTTGAAGTCTCATTGAAAGATTTTTTTTCACTATATTTTAAAGAAGGGGAGGGAAAATCACATATGTTGAAAAAAAAAAAGGTCAAAATAGAATCATCCTTAAATGATATTTTTACACTTATAACAATTTTTAATATCAACAAATGAAGAATTAAACCTCATTTGATGTTTTTTAGACCATGATTAAGAGGAAAACCGTCAAAGGTAGGAATACCTTAAAATGATATTTTTACATTCACATTGTTCTGAGAAAAATGTCAGATGAACTACTTTGTGGATGGCTGGTTTTAAGTGTATAACTGTAAATTCAAGTGTTAGATTACATCATTATTAGTGTTTTTCAGATGTGCTTGTAAAGACATCATTTTAGTATAATCCTTCCTTTAATGCTTTTATGATCATTCCAACATTTAATAAGTGTAAGTGAGGAATTTTTCTTCCTCTGATGTTTTTAACCATCTAGTTATATGTGAAAATATTTTCAACATTGTATTGGGTTGAAATGTGTGTTTCAATAAATACATAACTATACATACATAAATTTAATCAGTCAAACAGTAGTCTGGCAGACATTTTTACTTAAGCAGACTTCAAGGTGTCTGCAAAAGAATTCTTTTTCCCCCAGTTCATACTTTATTACATCATTTGTGCAATTGTTGTTTCCTGACTGGTAATCTTAGTCTTCATCACTGCTGACAGTGGTGCTCAGCTTACTGCCAAGCCTACATATTTATATAGCCCTGCAGTGTGTTTCCCTCCTTACCAGCATACCTAATCTGGCTACCTATCCAAATTGCATTTGGCCAATGAGGTCCCATGTGTGGTACAGTCCTTTATTACCCAGTAAAATAGCAGTAACTCAGGACCTCTCAAACAGAGAATTGTTGGACCTATAATGGTCATGGAACAGGGTGATAAAGCAGGAAGAACAGAGAAACAAAACATTCCTCAGAATCCCTAATTAAAAATTATGTTTCAATGGACAAGTACAAAGCTTCAGATTGAAAAAGGGAACACAGTTTGTCTTTGAGTCTCAGCATTTTTTGAGTGCTTGACATCTCAGTATCATTGGGTCCTTTAGCATTATTTATCTCGGTATGTGCATTTGTGTGCAAGTAAACGTGTGTGTATATGTGGATGCATGTCACTATAAAGGTGCCTATTTTTTCTTTTAATTTTGATAATTTCATGCCTTTCTTTGTGTTATTTGAACTATTGTATGTCTTTCTCAAAAAGAGTGGGAATGAGGCAGCTGGTTTTCGTTGTTTCGGGGGGAGGGAGGGTTGACCTAATGTTTTCCTACTTAAGTTTCTGCACATTTCAGGCAATTTTTTTTATTTAGAGTATGACCAAAATATTCTCTGCTTTAAAGATGCAATGCAAGCTTTCTTGGTATGAATCACTGAACAACATTCAGTTTTGCTCTTTCATTTTTTTCTAAAAATTCTCCTGGTTTAGAAAAAAATTTTTACACAGTTTTTGCTTTTTGTCCCATGGTCTCTTTAGATATTGAGCCTAAATTGGGTCCCTTTTTTTTTTTCTTTTCTTAGTGAATCTCCCAGATTCTGTCATGAGATGGGCCTTTTATAAATTAATAAAGTAATAACATGAATAAAACTTGGTGTAACATTTCTCAGTGATTGCTGTAATGTTAAAAACATCAAATGAAACATTAACTTCATTTGATGTTTTTACAGCTAGATATACTGCAAAAACATCAAATAAGGATACCCTGAATTTCACTTTTTCACTTGGGACAAGAATGTTTTATGTATAATGTCTGTCAAAAAACTGTAATGAAAACTTTGTAACACATACGTGTTATCCATCTGCATAATTTTCCATTCTTTTTGGCCTTCTTTCACATTTTCCTTTGTTTTAACTTTTGCATACCTTTTCTTTTTGTCCCAGTCTATTTTTGTTCCTTTCTAATTAAAAATTAAAAACATTTCAGTGAGCCTGTGTGTTCTTTGCACTACTTTTAACATTCTTGAAGCTCTTGCAAGACTGCATCTTTTCAGGAGGACTAAACCCTCTTTTCCCACATGCTTATACTAGTAAACAAAACAGCAAAAGTCCACTTCCCATTCTGTGATCCCCTACAGTATTAAATGGTCAGTATATTTCCTGACATGATTTTGGCCTGGATCATTGAGAGCTCTCTGAGAATGTTTCAGGATGGTTCAGTTGGTTTCATGGTTTAGAAACTATTTCCAACAGGAAGATTTTAAACTGGGAATGGAAGAATTTATGGATAGATTTTGTATAGCTGTTCTCCTCACAACCACTGAACAATCTTTGCCATCTTGGTTATTAATAAGGAAATATTAAATGGGTTTCCTATAGAGAGATCAGTAATTTTGTCTTCACAGAGCCACTGCTTAAATTTCTTTGATACAAAATACTGATATTTGACAAGACTTTGGCATAGCTTCCACTAGTTTTGGGAATAAATATATCCACACTTATTACAATACCTTTGAAGCATCTTAAAGAACATCAACAAAAAAATTAAAACACTTTTACACAGCTACAATATTAAATATAAAGAGTATTTAATATTTCAAATGTTGGGGGGGTTAATGAACAGGAAGAAATGCTAGAGGTTAGAATATTTTTTAAGATAAAGAAAAATAGCTTTTGCTTCCTTTTCTCATAAATTTCCTAATTTTCCTATAGAAAGCTAGGAGAAACAGATTAGTCACGTTTTCCAATTTCCAAATTTTGATGGGAAAATATTCTTGCCAGTGAAGAATTTTCCTTTGCCACTCCAGATTCTATGAGGGTTATGGGGAAGGCTTTGTACGTGACTATCATACTTATCTTTGGCATTAAAATTATATTGCAATCACTAAGGATTCTGCCTTACGTGCCTCTCATATTTAGCAGCAAAATCTTATAGCATATTCAAATAGCTCTCCATCTTATCAAATATTCAAATTACAAGCTTGTTTTTAAGGTCAACTTAAAATTCTGGTGAGAAATATTTTTTTGAGAAATAGTCATATTGTTTACACATATTTTGTTAAATAAGAGAATATGAGGGAAAGAGCTCAAGCTCATGAGAGGAAGAGGAGGGGCAAGAACCAATCTCTTCACTCTCATGACCATTGACAGAACTCAAAATAATGGCATGAATGTGTGTCAGGGAAGGTTTAGGTTGGATATCTTTAAGACATAGGTTCTTTAGGGGAAGGTTCTTCATCCAGAGGGTGGTTGGACACTGGAACAAGCTCTCCAGGGAAATGGTGACAGCATCAAACCTGACAGAGTTTGAGAAGCGTTTGGACAATGCTGTCAGGCACATGGTGTGACTATTAGGGTGTTCTGTATGGGGCCAAGAGGTAGACTCAACGATCCCGATGAGTCCCTTCCAACCCAGCGTGTTCCATGATTGTAAGATTCTATGCTTCTATGACTCTATGATTGTGATTCTATGGCAGTATGATAAGTGCCTGCACACCTCAGTTCTTACAGTTTTTCCCTGGAAGACCCACGGCCCATGGAAAATTTCAGCTTCTGAATTAATTCATGCCAGGGCATGATTTGTGTAGGTAATGTGCTCCAAAGTCCATGCCAAATAGAGAGTATGGAAAGACTTCCCCAGCTTATGCTTCCTTCACACTATGTGTTTCTTCAGCACTATCCTGCAGGCTCTGAATACTTCAGAACTCCTGCATGCTTTCATAACACACTCCCAGTGACAAAGCATATAGGATTGGTTTCTTCATGTCCAAAACCACCACTCTGATGGCTTGAAACACAATCCCCATGATTTCTGAAATATTTGGAGCATACACACAAACACAATGCACAATGTAAAATCCCCACAATGAATGAAGGGTTAGTTTGACTGTAGGACTACAAGGACCTAACAAAAAGCCCAGAGACAGAACGGCTGTCAAATACTTTAATGTGAACCCATTCAGATTATGGCACTAATCTCTTAATCCAAGACTAACAGTTGACAAGGGAAGACCAACAGATACAATCTATACAGACCTTTGATGTGATCTCACATCCCATTCTTATCTTTAAACTAGAGAGAAATGGATTCGATGGATGAACTATTTAGTGGACAAGGAATTGGCCGGATGGACATAGTCAGGGCATTATGGTCAATGAATCTATGTCCATGTGGAGGCCTGTGATAAGTGGCGTCTGCCAGGACTCTGTCTTGGGAACGGTGCTCTTCAGTACTTTCAATGACACAGAATGCACCATCAGCAAGTTTGCAGGCGACAGAAAGCTGAGCAGTGTCAGTTGACAAAACAGAAGGAAGCAATGTCATCCAGAGGGATTTGCACAAACTTAAGAGGGCCCATAAGAACCTCATGAAGTTCAACATGACCAAGTGCAAGGTGCTGCACCTGGGTTTGGGCAATCGCAAATATAAGTACACACTGGGAGAAGTCATTGAGAGCAGGCCTGCAGAGGAGGACTTGGGGGTTCTTCTGCATGAAAAGTTGAACATGAGTCACCAGTGTGCACTTTCAGCACAGGCTAAGCTCATCCTGGGCTGCATCTAAAGAGAATTAGCCAGTAGCTTGAGGGAGGTGATTCTCTCCCTCTACTCTGCCCTTGTAAGACTCCATCTGAAGTACTGCATCCAGTTCTGGAGTCGTCAGCACAAGAACGACATAGACCTGTTTGAGCAGGTCCAGAGGAGGGCCACAAGGATGATCAGAGGGCTGGAACATATCTCCTGTGATAGGCTGAGAGAGCTAGGGTTTTTCAGCATGGAAAATTCATTGTGGCCTTTCAGTACTTAAGGGGGCCTTATAAAAATGAGGGAGAAGGCTTTTTTATAGAATAAGATAGTGATAGGACAAAGGGCACTTGTTTTAAATAGAAAGTGATCAGGTTTAGATTAGATTTTAGGATGAAATTCCTTACTTAAGGGGTGGTGAAACACTGAAATAGGTTGCCCAGAGAGGCTGTGGATGCCTTATTCCTGGAAGTGTTCAAGGCCAGGTTGGTTGAGACTCTGAGCTATCTGGTCTAGTGAAAGGTGTCCCTGCCCATAGCAGGTGGGTTGGAACTAGATGATCTTTAAGGTCCCTTCCAACCCAAACCATTCTGATTCTATGACTAATATCTGTCCTTCTTATATTTTTGGTGCATAAACATAACAATGTCTCTTTCATCACTTCTGCTCTAAAGCAGGAGGAACACCAGCTACCTGTCATAATGTCTTCAGTCCCTAAAAGTTATCTAACATTTCACCTGTGTCAGATGTTTCAGGTAAATGTTCTTTTCATGCTGATATAAAGGAATGTACCTTTAGCAAACACAGCCACTGGTTCCTTAAAAATTATAACTTTCTTTTCTGTCTTGGTGGATTGAAAATTCATTGAATTGAAGAAATCCCAAATATCTACTCATAATCTGAAAACTCTTGATGAAGTCTAGAGAAAATAAAATTATTATAAGTGTTTTGGTTAATATATCTATATTTACACATCTCAGAAACATAATTAGGTAAGTTCCTTTCATATGATCTACAAAGACAATAAAGAAAAGAATGCTTTCATATTTTGACAGTACTCACCTCTTGCTGATCACTGAGGTCCTTCTGTCAGTCTGCACAGCTGAGAAGAGGTTCCGTGCTCAGATATCACAGAAACACAGAATATGCTGAGCTGGAAGGAACCCACATGGATCGTCACATCCAGCTCCTGGCCCTGCACAGGATCATCCCCAAGAGTCACACCATATGCCTGAGAGTATCATCCAAATGGTTCTTGAACTCTGACAGGCTTGGTGCTGTGACCACTGCTCTGGAGAGCCTGTTCCAGTATCCAACCATCTTCTGGATGAAGAAACTTTTCCTAATATCCAACCAAAGGCTCCCCTGATATGACTTCAGCCCATTCTCTCAGGTCCTGTCACTGATTATCACAGAGAAGAGATCAGTGCCTGCCCCTCCTCTTCCCCTCATGAGGAAGTTGTAACTGCAATGAGGTCTCCCCTCAGTTTCCTCTTCTCCAGGCTAAGCAGAGCAAGTGCCCTCAGGTGCTCCTCATACAGCTTCCCCTGAAGGCCCTTCACCATCTTCATTGCCCTCCTTTGGACACTCTCTAATAGATTAACATCTTTCTTATATTGCAGTGACCAAAACTGCACACCATATACAAGGTGAGGCAGCCCCAGTGCAGAGTAGAGAGGGACAATCCCCTCCCTCGACCAGCTGGTGATGCTTTGCCTGATGCCTCCCAGGACAGGGTTGGCCCTCCCGGCTGCCAGGGCACTGCTGACTCATCTTCACCTTATCATTGATCAGGACCCCCAAGTCCCTTTTCACTGCACTGCTTTCCAGCATCTCATTCCCCAATCTGTACGAACATGCTTTCTTAGGATCTAAATGTTTAAGAGTCTTACTTATTCAGACCATTATTCAAAACCATTTTTATATAGTTTTGCCTCTCTGCATTTTCTCCACTACTAAGCATATATTACAAGCAAATATCTGATCATTATAGCGAGAACTATTTTCAAAATTTTTGGAAGTCAATCTCTCCTTTAACAAAGCAAAATTAGTCAAGTTTTGTCTTCAGATCCTCTTTATAGAGCTTTCCATTTTATTGTGAACGTTTTCTGGATCTAATCCAGCCTTTCAAGAAGACATGAAGCTTCATAACTGTTGTTTTCAGGCTCTTGGCAGCTATGTTAAATGTTGCTGCTTTGGTTTCACCAAATTTGTGTTTGGAAAATTTGCCTTGAAATCATCACAGCCAACAACTTAATTATTTAAGGGAAAACAGAGACTAAAGAACAATTTATAAGTCTCTCTGTTCCCTGACTCTTCTTTGTGTGTTGTCCCATGGGTTAAGCTCCAACATACTGGGAAGCACGAAAATAATATTTACATTTTTCATTATTTTTAATTAATCATTTCATTAGAGAGTGGAATTTATATGCAACTCAGAAATAACAATACTGTGTACATTAGCTGAGGCAAAATGAAGCCAAATACATATGTATTCCTTTTTTTCTTTTATTTTTTCAATCGGATAGTTGCCAGAATTGTAGACACCAATGCTTAACAATGAACAAGGAAACTCTGGTTTTTTGTTCAAAGAAGTTTTTTTTTTAATTCAGCTGAAATTACTTTTTGAAAAGGCCTACTCAAAGAAAATAAGAATTAACCACAGTGTCATGTGAGGTTAAGTCATAATTTCGAAGCTCTTTGGGAGTTTGGATGTGGATAAAACATTAAAGGAGACATGAATGAGACAAGAAGCCAGAGCTTTTACTACCTGTAAGAATATATTTCTCTATTTTAACGAAAATTTATTTGAGTGTGAGTAAAAATGGATTCAGATTGGCTTTATAGAGATTCAGTAATGATAACTACACAACTGATGTCACAGATCTGGATTTTCTCTACAGAACAAAAAGCACCACAGCGTGTAACACAATTCGAAGGCTTAAAAGAATCTGAAAACTGGAGAGTTTAAGGTCATGAACAGTTCATTATAACAGCAGTCATTACTCTCTTTTCTGGTTGTTTTTTTTTTTTTTTTTCACCTTCTCACTTCTAATCCTTTTGCTGATCGTCCTTTTACTGTGTGCTTTCTAGAAGTACTCATTACTGTTGTTTAATGTGTTAACGAATATTAATAGATTTCTCAATGGTAAACTACAAGGCAGGATGTAGCACAGACAAGTAAGATTTACGCACCTCATTTTAAGAAAAATATAATAGAAAAATAGAAAAATATAATAAAATTAATGAGTAGTGGTTGATTTTTCTGCCAGTGTGAAGCTGAGTAATCATGCCACCCATGGGATCAAAAAGGTATCTTGATTGTGAAATAATGCCTTCAGCCTTTGACTTTCTATTGCAATATATAATAATGTGTCCTCAGAGCACAGTACACAATGTGTGTTTTCTCAGAGCATGTAGTATCCATTTTGTGCTAATCAGGACACAGTACGAATCTTTTTGGTCTGCAGGGAGTATGATGACCTGGAGAGTATCTACATCAGATAGTGGGGGAGGAGGGAAGATAATTTTTACTTTGGCAGACACAATGTGATGAACAGAGTAGGGAATTGCTAAAGAGAAAAGATACCTGTATGTTTGCACAACAGTTTAGCTTAGATGGTGTGGAACTCCACTTAAAATAGTGTCTGTTACAAAATGTGGAAGAAAACAGGAAAGGTTAGGACTGTGTACCCTGGTGATAACCTCGCACAGACCAAATGAGATTTCAGGTTAAAGAAGGTAAGAGTGAAGAATGGCACAATTGGTAAGTGGACTTTTAATATCATTGAGTTCAGCCATTAATCTAGCACTGCCAACTTTCCCTCTAAACCATATCTCCACAACTAAATGTCTTTTAAATACCTACAGGGATGATGACTTCACCACTTCCCTGGACAGCCCATTCCAGTGCTTGACAATCCTTTTGGTGAATAATTTTTTTCCTAATATCCAATCTAAAATTCTCCTGGTGCAACTTGAAGCCATTTCATCTTGTCCTTTTTTTTGTTACTTGGCTACACCTTCTTTTCAAGTAGTTGTAGAGAGAAATAAGGTCCCCTGAGCCCCCTTTTTTCCAGGCTAACCAACCCCAGTTCCCTCAGCTGTGTCTCATAGGACTCTAGACCTCACCCCAGCTTCACTGCCCTTTTCTGGATATGCTCCAGTGCCTCCATGTCTCTCTAGTACTGAAGGGCTCAGAACTGAACACAATATTCAAGCTGCAACCTCACCAGTGAGTACAGGGGGCAATCATTTCTCTAGTCCTGCTGGCCACACTGTTCCTGATTCATTCCAGGATGCCACTGGCCTTTTTGTTGCCTAGACACACTGCTGTCTCATGTTCAGCTGGCTGTTGAACAGCACCCCCAGGTCCTTTTCTTCTGGGCATCTTTCCAGCCGCTGTTTTAAGGCTCTAGTGTTACATGGAGTTGTTGTGACCCAAATACAGGACCTGGCATTTTGTCTTCTATAATCTCACACAACTGGCCTCAGCCCATCTATCCAGCTTGTCCATACCTCTTTGCAGAGCCTTCCTACCATCCAGCAGATCAACATTTGTGCCCAGCTATGTGGGCACTCAATCCACTCATCAATTACAATTGTACGTCAATTACTTTGAAGATGAAAATCCATTGTTGTTGAACTTATTGCCAATCTCCTTTACTTCACCATTATTCTTAAAAAAAACTTTGCTTTCTGTACCTTCTCCTCCCTCTTTGTTGTAAAAGTGGAGACTACATGTTTTACTGAAATTTCTCTAGACTTTGCAGTAGTTGCCTAACAATGGATCTCCTCAGAAACAGAAGATGTCACCCTTTCCAGTGACATCAAGTCCCATAAAGAAGTTTTAATCTTGGAACAATCTGAGAAATTGAGGCATGCTTTCTCCTTTTTTTTTTTTTCTTTTTTGATTGTGAGAGTAATCCTTTAAAGAAAATCTGAAGTTGCACCCCTCATTACAAATAAAAGTACATTAAACATAAACTCTAACATTTGAAACAGCAAGATTGCACTTACATTGTATAATCGTTACACAAAGGGCCAATAATCACTTTGTTCAAAAGAGATAATGCAGCATAATATAAGTAGTAGTTTAAGCAATTATCTGGTAGAACAGTTAATCGTTGCCCTCAGTTCACAGCCTTTTGTTTCTCAGGAATACACATGTCAGATTGTAATTAAATGCATTCACACTATTCAGCCCTGTGCAGGCTGCCTGGGTGAACAGTGGAACCAAGCTGGAAAACACAATACAGACAAGTTTAGACACAGCTTTTATGGCTATGTCTGCCTGGCATGGGGTCTTTGCTCGTAAATTTGTTATGTAAGGGTGAAACCACATGGCAACAAATTATTTATTAAAGAACACAATTTATGGTAAAAACAATGGCTATGGAAAATTTATTTTCACAGTCTTTTTTATAATTTCAAAGCACTTTTTACAGCATGGATTATCTGTCTGGAGCAAATATTCTTATTCTGAAACTAAAACCTTTTGAAAAAATAGGAGATTAGTTCAAAATTGGCCTTGGAAAAAACCTTCGAGGAACAGACACTCCCACACAGAAAAAAAAAAAAACGCAACAAAACAACGCAACTACAAAACTCCTAGAGGCAGACATTTTTCTGAAGTAGATCTGCAGATGTAGTTGCAGTTTTCACAGTAGTCTGTGGCTGATTGAGATAAGAATAACTAGAGTATGAAACAATTTGCATTGTACACAGTAATCTGTGAGAGACAAGAAGGGGGATGGGGAGGCACCTTTCTTCTTTAGAAATGTGGTTATTCCCTGGCTTTCCTGAGACACAATTCCACCCTCTAACGAAGACAGCTGAGACATCTGTAACACAGCATAGTCCTCACCATAGGATGATTGTAATTATGGTTTCAAGAGATAGCAACAACTGATTCCCACAGACAGAGAGAAGTGTTCTAGCCTTGCTGTGAGACAGTGTTGAAGCTGTGTGCTCTCAGCTAAGACACAGACCTTTACAGTTTTCCAGGCTGCCCACACAAAGGTGTCTTAGACAGATGAGCATCAAGCTTGAGCTTTTGCCTGGTCCATATTTGAGTGCCAAACTATGTTAAATCTTATAATTGTAAATTGTCTGTGTACAGTAGAAGACCGCTTGCTAGCAATAAAGACACCAAACTCATTTCTCAATTGGTGGTAGAGAACAAAATCAAAACCCTACTTGTAAAGCTCTAGTTGAGAGTTGTGTATATTTTAATGCATAAATTCATTTTTACCAGCCTAGGACTGACCCTATTGATCTTATATTTCTTGCTATATGTCGCACGATGTTGGTTAGAGATTTTTAGTTCAGCTAATTGTGTAGTTGTATCTAATATAGTAGTATCTTCTAACAAAATGAACACATAAACTTAAGAGTATAGGTGGACAAGAATTACCAAAACTCCTCCCAGCTGCCTGTATTCAATCAAAATATCTAATTTCTTTTTTTTTTTTTTTCAGTGAGTTCAGGCATGTGCAATGTATATGAACATATGTAGCAGTTTCCTTTGTTTCATAAAACTCTTCCTCTAATCTATTCTCCCATATTCAAGAATCTGCAATGAATGACCACAGAGGTACCTGAGCAGGAACATATACTTTCTATAGTCTATGGCAGTCTCATGATCAGATAGAAAAGCCAACAAACCTAGGAAGTTCTCACAGGCATGCAGCAAAGTATTATCATAGGTACCCAACTCAATCACTTTGTCTGTATTGCAGATGTCTTAGTGCAATTGGAGTACAGACATTTATAAAAAGCTGTGAGTCTAAAGACAACATCACCATTCCCTGGCACAAAATAGTGCTTAAACGAAGTATTACTTAGCAGTATTTCTTTTTTCACTTGAGAGCAAGATAGTCTGTGAATTAAATAACTTTTAATCTAAAATTGATTATTTCAGCAAATAGCCAAATTTAATTTTAGCAATTTGAGAAAAAGCAAAATAAAATGCAAATGAATAATTGATGATGAAGTAAGGATGATAAGCTACTTGGCGGACAAATGTAATGAAACTGCAAAGAAATAGAACCTGCAAATCTGGCTTGTTATATAATGTTTTGTTATACACACTGAATTTCTGTAGTCTGTTTAAATATTAACCCTTCATAAGTTTGCGAGCTTCCCAAGAGCCTGATCATAGGTTTTGCTGGCTCATTAAACAATTTCCATTTAACATCTTAGACACTGGCTTGGCTTTTCTCATTTCTTATTTCTGACTTCTGCTTACTTTGTAGTGAAGGAAGAGAACATCATGACGAGGAAAGAATATGGTGAATAGTTCAATGTGCTGTGATTAATGTTGTACAACAGGATGAATGATGACGGAATTCTAAAACAGAGACAGTAACTAAAATTAAGCCAGTTGGAAAACATTGGGTCCCATTTCCTTGGAAAAATAAAAGATGGCTTTATTTAGAAAGAAAACTACCAAAGGTTTAAAGGGCTCTTGCTTTACCAGCTTTAGGGGCAAATGCAGTGTTTCCCAATGTATCAGTCACTGCTCAGATACAGGGAGGCTGCCATATTTATATGTTCATTTCCTACAAAAAAAAGAAGTTCATTCTGCCTTCCTAACAGCTAATCCCATGGCCAATAAAAGTAGAGTTGTCCCACTGAACTGAAGTTGTATCAAAACTTTGTAACTCTAATTTTATTGCATACTGAAACCAAAACACAGCACTGTACTGGCTACTGAAAAGAAAGTTAACTCTATCCCAACCAAAAACAAGACATTCTTCAATATAAAAGTTCAGGTAGCCTGAAAATGTATGTGGTTTGTATAGATTTTCTAAAGAAACATTTGCAATATATATTTTCCAGGAAAGAAAATACCCAAAATCAGAGGGCAGTGGGGTTACCTTCTTCCCAGAAGTAAAATCAAACTCAGTATAAACTCTACGTCAGAGCTCAAGGGGTTAATTATGCAAGAACATAAACTTTCGTGTACATGGATATTGAACATCTTTCTTCCTGAAAATAGATCTGATTCTGGAAAGTTCTGAATGACTTTATCTCTTCAAAGGATTGTATGCTGTGGGCCGGACATTTTATTCAAAAGCACCAGCAGTGCAGTTTGACTCGAACGCCCTTAGACCTAAACCCACTAGAATTTGCAAAAGTATGCCAGATGTTATTTAATTTTTTAAAAATTTTTCATAACTGTTCCTATTATTAAACTTATTTAAAGTTCCTCATGGTCAGATATACATCTACAACACTCAGACTTTTGAAAAATGTTCCCATTTTATTCCCTAAGAATGTTGTTTCACAGCCCATATCTAAACAAGCTTGAATTTTAAAGGTGATTTTGCCAGCTGATAGCTTAAAAGATTTTTCAGTATTTCTATCAACATTAGCTCTTATATTGCCAGTGAAAAAGAAGGCTACATGTTTTAGATTTGTGGCGGAGCACCTTTGTAAATCCACAGGTCTTGTATAACCCAGGCCTCATCAAGTTGCTCACATACACAGACAGATTCATCAAGCAAAACCAGGTTTTGCAACTACTGCATGTAGGATGTAATAGAAACATAATAACCCAACAAAAAAATTTACTTCTTTCTTGATCTAACATACGCCTTAATATCTGTTGCTTTTGTAAATAACTCATGGTTTTCCCTTCTCCCCTAACATATGCACGCAACTTCCACATTAACATTGGTAGGATTCACATGTACAGGAGAGAGACCGTTGAACTATGTCATACATATTCTATTTATAAAGCTTGAAGATCAAAAGTTAGCCTTAATGAGGCAAACAAGCTATGCTTGCTTTTCTATTCTTATTAAACATTGCACTTGTATAAAGTGTTTTCTTCAATCATTTTAGAGAAGCTGTTTAAAGTAAGTACCATGCTAATAATGTAGCCCTAGGTGATTGGGACATCTGAACATTTTAAACTGTTGATTAAATTAGTAAGGGGTAGAAGAATTTTAAGAATATGCGCTCATATTCATTACAATAAAAATTATTAAAATATTGGAATCTCACTAAGATAAAAATCTTTATCTTTGTAAAGCAAATTTAATTTGGAATAAAAAAAGCTCTTGATCATTAATTCTCTCCACTATACTTCTCTGCATTGTTCAAATTGGGTATCCTCTGCAATAAAGCCCAAAAAGAAAGTAAAAAAGTATTTTACTTTTTTTCCTATACATTTCACCTTACATTGAATAGATAACTGGATAGTTACAGCATGAAATAAAAGAAGAAATACTGAGCAATGTCTTAAAAACATGTTTTTGTCTAAGAAATAGCCGAAGACACAGATGACAGTGATGAGGGGAGGGTGTTATTGCTATTCTCACTGTTTTGATGACATTACAATGTTATTTCCATTGTTCTGACATAATCACTTGTTTGTTCTAATTGCACCAATCTCAACAGGATGGTATTTGTGTCATTCATCAGCATGAATAAATAACTTATGTTTTACTGTGTAATTCATACATGTCAAATATACATACAGTAAAGCTTTAACACCTTATAGCATTCAATGTATGCATTATCCTCTTACAGAAAATCTATTTTATTTTAAAATGTATTTGACAGATAGATACACTTAGATGTAGATAATTAGGTACACATGAAAGCTGTGGGCATTGCCAGTCACGGGATGAACCTTTTCTTATTTGTGAACTACATTATTCTACTTTTACCAAGGTTTTAGCACACTATTTTCAGGAGGAAGTATTACTTCTACCCATTTTCTGTGGATTCTCGAGAGCAGCAGATCAGTGGGAAGTGTGGGGAGGGGGTGGGCATATGTGTAAAATTGGTTTTTTGTACAAGCTCTTTTTCATACAAGACCTTTCTCGCTATTGTTATTCAAGCTATGTATTTTGGGATGCTGTGCTGTCTGTTGAGCAGTGTGCCTGTTGGTCTATTTAGATTTATACATGGACAATTGGTGCCTCAAATTAAAAGATTTACATTGCTCCAGAATTGCGTGCAAATGGTATAAAACCAAAATCTAAAATAGAGAGGAACGTTTTTCACACACACTTCTCTGTAAATTTTCTACTTCTGCCTGACAGACATATTAACTACTGGAAGGAAAGTATAATGCACTATATCACAGCTGTGTGTCTTTCTGAGCATTTGTGTGTGTGTGTATACTTGCATTTTCTTATTCTCCATGCCTGCACATTGTCTGCATAGTTCATATACCTGAGCAACTGTCTCTTTCTTTTTGTATGTATGTATTTATTAAAAAACAGATATTCACATGCTTTTGACCCATCAAAAGATTTTATAGCTCAATGATATTATTTCACTTATGACTCCTCTACTAAAAATTTTGTTATAAAATAAGTGAAAATAGAAAAGACGATGAAAGCTCCAGTTTGTTTCAAATACAGAAATCTCCAGCAGAAAATGCAGTTTGAGTTTATAGTGGTCTTTTTAGTAGATGTATACTAGCAATTAATTTGATCTATAGTCTAAGAGGCATTTTATAATTAATTTCTCAGCATTTACCACATACAAGCCATCACTTTAGAGTGCTATGTCATTAACAAAATCCCATTTTTTCATAGAGAATAGGCATACTGATCTACATTTTCCCATGCCGCCTAGCCAGAATGGACTCGAGGGATATTATCTTATTCAGAAAGAACCTTTCAAGGTTGAATAAAAGAAATGGTGCAGGGTCCCTGGGAGAGGGAAGTGATCATCATTTTCACCTTCAACTCTTCTTTGATGTGGCAGAGTCAATTTTTAATCAGCAGCCATCAGACTGGGCTTCATTTCGCCTTACAAAGTCCTATTACTCTGCCACTTTCTGGAAGGAGGTGATAAGGACAATGCTCTTCTTTTTCTCTTCATAGAGCCCCGCATATGATGAGTCCCTTTGGAGAGGTTTGATAAAAAAAAAAAAAAATGAGTGAGTACGTAGGGATAAAGGTCACCTCTCTGCCAGAATTAACTCTTCAAGACAACAAACTTTTGATTCCAATGTATTTGTTTTTAGCAATTCTTCTGTATGTAGTTTTTGTGGTCAGCAGTAACTAGACAAGAGTTAATCCCCATGAAGCTTTTGATCTAAATGCTACTTCAGATTATTGGCCTCCACAGAGAAAAAAAAAATGAAATGAAAAAAAATCCCTCACAAATAAACACACACACTCCTCCCCCACCAGACACATACCAGAGACACTCAACTCCTCCAGTACTAAGTGGACATTCTGAAATGAACACAAAGGAAATTACATAAAATTAAAATGCACCTATTTTATCAAAGCATCTCAAATTTATCCTATATTGCAAGAATGCACCATGGATCCTTACAGATAAATGGCAGAAAAGATATTGCCTGCAATCAATGAAATTAAAAAAAAAAAAAAAATCCCCCCTCTGGAGGTGTTTTTTATGTTAAATAAACCTAAATTATTTTTTAAACTATGCATTCATGCAGAAAAAAACCTCTATAATCTCTTAGTATCATTTATTGTAGTCAGCAGTCTTAATTGCCTCCCTGAAATGGATCAGAGTTCTGGGAATTACACATGAAAATGATGTTACTGCTCTCCAGTCTTCACATTCCTTGATATAATCTCATTAAAAATATCAAGCCTCTAGGTGAGGGAATACATATGGATGCTAAACGCATTTTAAGCAGGAGCACCTAAACTGATGACCTAGTTATTACAGAACAAAGCAGCTGAAGATGAATTTTAATGCTGAAGTAAAGCAGTTTTCTTTTTTGGTTATTACTATAATTATTAACATGTTTTTGGGCTGAATTTTCTTATTACCCCCGGAAAAAAAAAAAAATTATAATTCTGAACCAACCAAAACAGTGAAATGACATTCTTGGCACTATATAAACTCTTTTTTTCCAGTAGACCACACAAGTTTAGGAAAAAAAAAAAAAAAAAAGAACCCACTACAGGCCTAACCATTTCATTAGCTATAGTTACCATAAAGAGATGGGAAAAGAAGTATGCCAAGTTGCAATTTTTGTTTCAAAAATGCTGTGTTAAAAAAAAAAAAAAGTCTCTGAAGAAAATAGACTCATCTCTCCCAGGCAAATATATGGCAAAGGAGAGGGGAAATTATGCTGAATTCCAAACATGAAATAAATAGATTTTAGAGAATTCTGTTTCCTTTTATAAATTTCAAAGAGTAATTCTGCAAGGGTATAGAGCCTGAAATATCATATGCGCTTTGTGATCTGTTGTGTTTCAATAAAAAAAATAATTTTTTCTTTGGTGCAGATTAGTAGAAGCAGTATATGGACTGGCCTTCAAAGCAAGTAGTTTAAAAAGATCTGAAATGTTTTTATTATCAGTGTTACCAGGTCAGCTATGTGTGAGTCCCATGGATTACACCCAAGACACAGAGCAATATAAATTAATTCAATGAAAAGAATGACTACTATGTGACGCTATGCTTTGGAAACAAATGGTCATAAACACTTTCTCAGTGAGTGAATTAAATTATAACAAAAAATAAAACCAACCAACCAAACAAAAAGCAGTAACCTAACTGCATGTGAGGCTGTATTGTCGTTTGCATCTGATAAACTCAGATTTGGGAGGTTTTAAGCTAAATGCTGAAATTTTTTTTTCAGAAAAAAACCCCAAAAATAATAATAAAAAACCTCTTTTTTTTTTTTTTTCTTCTTTAGTAGTGTCATTAGTTTGTAGTCAGAAATGGCCTGCTTGGGGATTGGTGACACAAGATAGTGAATTTCATGTCATGGCTGCCAGTTCAGATCTGTCATGTGTACATGAGAATAATTATCCTCTGATGGCTGTTGAGTGACTTGTGTTATAAGTAGCAGTATCATAAGGAGTGATAGTGGGCACTGTAGTGGAAGTCTTATCAGGGAAGACTAAGAATTACATGAGAAGGAACACTGAATTTCCTTTTTGCGTTCAGGAACTATTCCTCCCAGATAGGCTGTTAGTTTGCAGAATCTTCCAGACTTACATCTCAGGGAGGATCTTTTGGTTATAGTACCATAACTAAACAGTGACAGAAGCCTTCTCTCACGTGAGAACTTCAAATAGTCTTTCACTTAATCTAAAAAAAGAGGGGTCAAACTTGACCTGAATTGAGTGGATCAGTCCTTGTTATTCTGGCTAGACTGTTAAGTTGTGTGAATATTTTGCTGCACTTTCGCTTGGCTGAATCCCATCGTGTGCTTGGGTAAAGGAAATGGAAGGCAGGGGGGGACTTCAGACAGAACCACCTGAGAGGGATTAGCTATGGCAATCATACAAGTTGTGATGATAACTTCTCCCTAGCACTTGGCTGCATGGGCATTTTTTTAACCTTTAGGGTTTATTGTGGTCCTATTTTTTAAGCTCTAGTTTAAAATTCCAAGGACTACAAATAGAGAGTATTGATAAAAATCTTGTTAAAGATCGAGGTCAGCAGACTTACTAAAAGGCATACTTTTGAAATAACATTCCTCATATATAATCTTGTGATTTTGAGTTTCTGTCATGGTTTCCTCTCAGAAATATAACTCACTGCAATCTGAGGCTGAGGGCAACACTCATGTCCTCAGTGGTTAAGTTGGTGGGGTTCAGATCAAAAAGATCATTTAGGCAGCTGCTTAAGCCTAACCACTAGAATTGCGATACCTCTGGTCATTAAGATACTTTCTGCTCCTGAGACTCGGAGCATTATTTGGTGCAGACAGTCTGCAATACATGCCTCGCTCTTGAGACTTTTGCCTACTGCTATGCCTGCATGTGTCAGGTCTGCAGACCCAACCTTATGTTCTTGAAAGGCATTGACCAGCTGTAGGAGGCGGAGACAAATGTGATGGTCACTCAACCACTCTTCAAGTTCCAATTTTGTCACTGAATGTAAATTATTTTAATGTCCTACACAATCACAGTCTAAAGGAGGTCTAAATCTGATTTAATTTGTAGTCCAAGTATTTAGGCACAGCACAACCTTTCTGTTCCTGCTGTATTGTTGAAAGAGGCACTGTTCTGGACTACCATCAGACAAAACTATCTACAGAGGTGCTCGCACATTTCCTCCACACATTTCAGTCAAAATTCAGCTGGCTAAGTCTTAGAAATTAATTAGTTAATTTAGAATATTTTGATTTGAATAGATTAGTAAACTATTCCAAGAAGAGTGGAGCTGGCAGAACAATGTGTGGTAAGCTATAGTGAAGTCATAAGTAAGGAGAGTTATAGCCTTTCTCAGATGGCACAGATGTTAAAAGAATGTTAAAAGAATGTTGCTCAGGTTGAGGAGTACTCAAAATTTAGAAAATATAAAAGGTAACTTGAGCATGCATATAATAACATGTAAACCTGATTTATAAGATCACATACTTAAATCACCCTCAGTAGCCTCATTTTATCTGTTGTCCAAGACAATCCTTGAATTTTAACTTCTCCATGATTTATATTCTCACTGTTGTTGGTTGACCACAGCCCTTACTGAATGCACGCTGCCCACATTCTGTTCTGAGGACACAAAACCTGAAATTCATAGTGATTTTCCTGTGGCTACTCATTAATATTGCATGTATGTAATTCAAAATATTAGCCAATGTGTTTCCTGTGATCAGAAGTGATAAGATGTTTTACTATTAGGGAATTCACTATAGGGTGGCTTCATCTATTGTGGTCAAAGATAGATATACCAACTTCTCCGAAAATGTGAGCAAAAGAAATTGAAATCAGAAATACACAGTAACTTTAGAATGCCAGTTTGAGACCTCAGAACCTAATTTTTGAGGCTCTCCACCATTATATTGCTCTTTGTACACATGGTACATAGGCTCACAAGTTAATCAGTCCTGTAGATCATATACTAAGGTGTTTTATCCCCAATATGAAGAATGCATAACTATGGAACACCTTCTGAATACTTGGTTCAATTAACTTGACTAACACTGCATAGCAACCTGAAGCCATTTCCTCTTGTCCTTTGCAGGAGAGGCAGAGTCAACACTGAACTAAAGAGAGCATTCAATTACTATTGCCATGGGTGAACACTTTCTCTCTTTCTTACTGGACTTTTATTTCAAGAACCAAATGGATTAGAGCTATTGCACCTTTTGATGGTCTTATACACTTGCTGGCACACTTTGTCTCAATTACATTCCTAAGGTCTTGACTTCCTGTCCGCACAGGGAGGTAGCTGTTGGTTGTGTCAGTTCTTGCTCTGAAGCTGCTCACCATTCCAAATTTGGATGTCACCAATGAAGATCTTTCTGGGTTCCCAGGATGTTCATCTTCAGGCATTTCTCCAATGTCTAGGATCTTACTCAAATTCCATGAACTTTTCTCCTACCTTATTTCTTATTTCAGGCTTAATCCCCCCCCACCTCCCCCCCCCCGCAACAAGTTCTTCCTTTTGTAAACCCGTCTTTTTGATTCCTGGGTTATGAGTTTTCTCGGCTAAATAGTCAATGTGTAGAAATGCAATGCATGATCAGCCTCCTAATGGATAATTCTATCTAATGTGTCTTTATTAACTGGAGGATTCAGAAAGTGCTGCTTTTGATTGGCAAGGTGAACTGTTCTCAAAATTTGCAATCACCACCAACCAGTTGCAACTAATGAGTGATGTTTCTGCAAAAGTCCCAAAATGCCAAAGTTTAGTTTGTAACGTTGTCTGCCTCCTCCCTGTTTCCATGTATCCAACTGTCTTCCACTTGTTAGCATACAGTTTTAACTATTTTTTCACCTATGACACAGTGCATGCTAATTTTTCAGAAGTTTGGGAAGATTTTTCTGGAGACAGTAATATTTAAATCCATGGTTTGATGGTGCCTTCCCATCGAATGCAATGTCTTTGGGCTAAAGAAAGAAAAATGTTAAAATAGAAGCTCTCTTGTAATTTTTTTGTGACATCAGAAACATCGGAACTGTTACACTGATATCCAAGCAGTTCAATATTGTCAGGTTTCTACGGAAAAAAAAAAGTCAAAGTGCCAATTAGCCATAATAGTAGATGTTCATGACAGGTCAGTCTTTATGCCTCAAGGGAAAACAGGAGTAAAAAAGGTCTTTTTTTGTAGATATAATACAAATTTGAGCCCTAAGGGAGGACAAACTAAATAATAGCAATAACAGAGTTCCTCACAGTATATCTTCTAATTATCACTTTGAGACTTCTCTCACTTCTCTTAATTCTGAACATTTATTCCAAAGTTTATTTGGTATAATTCCTAGTACCAAAAACTGTTAGTTAGGACTGTTTCTAATCTTCGATCACAAGTACCTCCAGAATATATTTGACAAGTAAATACCTGCGTGTTGAAAGTGCTTCAGAAAATATTTTGATGAAAAAGAGCTGACTTCTGCTGTTTTAAAATATTAGTGGATATTTATCTCTCTTCCTGTCAGGATCACTTCCATATTCATAAGTAGCCAAGCCCAATGTGGGTCAAGATTCAAGGACAGTGAGGATCTCTCAGAGGCAGACCTTTGATTTTTATCTGATTGCTAACTCCAGCTTTCCCAGACAAAAAGAAAAATAATAACTTAGTGCTTTTGGTTAAGTTCTTTGGTTTTTCTTTCTTTTTTTCCTGAAAAGAAAAAGGAAAAGAAATTGCTAATATTTGTCTAGACAGATTGAATGGATTCCATATTTAAACAATTTGTCTTTTAGCTCTTTTGTTGATGATACTTCTACCTGAGTTTGAGATATGCCAGATCTTAATGACAGCATTTTCACAGTACAGGGCTAGTTGCATTTCCCTGTTCTGAATACCGTAGATTAACCTCAGACTTACAGTATCTTCAGTTCCCAGTGGAAATACCTTTCAATATTGTGACAGAATACATGTTGTTAAGATTGTAATTTCTAATCATACATGGTTTTTCTCATACATTACCTTTGCATTAATCATTATTTTCATATCTTATCAAAGATGCCCCCGAAAAGAAAATTTTTTGACATCTTCCCATTCCTGGAAGTGTTCAAGGCTGGGCTGGATGGAGGCCTACTCAACCTGCCCATGGCAAGATGTTTGGAGCTAGACGTTCATTAAGGTGCCTTTCAACCCAAACCATTCTGTGTGCAAAAGTTTATTTCTTTGCATTACTTTTTTTTAATTAAAACTTGATGATTGTCTGGTTTTGTGCAGGTCATCTTATCAAAATTTCTTCCAGAAATGTTCTCTGAACTAGCAAGTATAAATTGATTTCAGTGTACTCATTAGCTACTAATTTAACTAGAAAGATGTTGCACCTTATATTTTCACTATTAAAAGTTATTAATATATCAAATGATCTTAAAATTTAAAATTCATTATGAAACAGATGTAAATACTGAAATGTCACCATATTTGCATCAAGGCCTCATATTGTGGATTTGATGAAAAAGAGTCATTTTATAATGAAAGAACCTGTACATCTCAAAGACAATAGGAATTCAATCTGAATCACACAAAGATACTGGCAGTGTTTTAACCACTATGTAATTTTTATAACGTTGCTATGATACTAGTATTTGTTACTTGCAGATGTGAAGAAATATTTTTATCTAACTCGTTCACCTTTCCCCCAGGAAGAGTTGTGGGATTTAGGTCAAGAGTCAGGTAGCTTTCTATACAGTAAAAAAAAAAAAAGTATTAGTAACTTATTTTCTTCCAAATCCTGATTATGAATAAATGACACTAAAAGAAACTGAACCATGGCCTTCTAAAGATTTAGAAGACTATTGTTAAGTACCTGGAAAGAAAAAAAATCCAGCCAGTAATGAACATACAGACAGGATGCTACCCTTGGAAGTGTAGGAAGCCGGTAATCAGGCTGCTTTTCTGTCATGTATGAATTATGAAATAAGTTACTCTTTAGCAGCATAAGGAGCTAATATTTTTTTGAAAAGTACTTTAAAGAAGGACAAAAATAATGGCTTTAGTTTATTGTTATGTAAATATTTTAAGTTAAAATATCCTATTGTAATGCAAACATATGCAATTGTTTCCTCCTGTATAACTTTTGCAAAGGCAACTGATGGAGCCAAATAAGGTTCTCTGATTTGGCTTCGATGAAGACAGTCTGTCAGTCAGTCAACTTCTGCCTCTAGGAAACAGTCAGAAACAAGTACAGATGTCAGGTGGGGAGTTCCTTAAGTTGTCTGATGACCTCAATGCTACCGAGTAAAAGTCAACAGCTGCTTCAAGTAGCACTCGTAAGGATGATGGACACTGATTAAAAGCTATTGGAATTCTAGAAGATAAAACGACTAGTGCAGCAACACTCCACCTTTGCCTCAGAAGACATTTAGACATTCCTAACTATGTTTAACTAGCTAGGTGGATATGTTGGTTATTTATGTAAAAAATATGTGGCTTTACAGTCCACTTTGCACTAATTGTAATGGTTTTAATGAAATATTATCCTATAGTGTGTAAAAGCATTAAGAGCAAGCAGATGAATGGTGTAATTTGGAAAAAAATATACAATAAATGGTGTGAGTATATGCATTGCTATACAATCTCCAAATCATTCTGTTTTTCCAAAATAATTGTATAAGGGCATATTTATGTTGCTTGAGTGTTGACTGACAAAATCTGAAGGCAGGATATAATAAGGAATATTGCAGAGCTCTATATGAAACAAAATGGCTTAATCATTTATGAGACCTGGCAATGCTGGAGCAGTTCTATAACTATAAAACCTAAAGCTTTTCTTAGATTTAAATAAGACCTGTAGTCAAGTTACACTGTGAAAGATGGATGGTGAAACAAGAAGCTCGGTACTGAGGACTGTGTGAGGTATTTTCTTTTCCTCTTCCTCTTTTTTTATTTTTTTTTAATCCAGCTAATATAGTGTTTCTTGTGCTATGATAAGAATGTTTGATCAGTGAAAGCATGTTTTAATGCCTTGAGGTGTAAAAGATGTTTTCTAGACAGACACAAGACAACAAGGATGATAATTTGGACAAGATGTTTCTAAAGGACCAACTACCAGCAAAGTAATCAGCTGCTGGGCAAAGAAAACACTAGGGGAGGAATGACACAAAGTAAACTGACAATATCAACAGAAGACAGCAGAGCTGGAGGACATTCTGTATTACTTTGTGCCATCCCTCTAGTGATGTGTAGACAAAGATATAATCACGCTACAATTTGATACAAAGCAAAATAGTCTTACAGCACTTACTTGAACGCTTAAGGCAAGTATGGCTGATTACAGTAACTTATTAATATGTCTGTAATATTAAGCACTTAATTGACATATGATTATCAATTTAAGGCCAAAACGCAATTGTAACAAATAAATCTGAAGTAAATAAATGTAATAGAAGTTTATTAAAACAGTTTCTATCAGTTTATATACTACTTAAGTCATATTATGAACACAGAACACTAAAATATTTACAGAAATACAGTAAATAAATGACAAAAATAATGACCTGAATATTCAATTTAAATTCATATAGAACTGCATTTTTCAATAATAAAATCCAAACTTGAACAGGACAAAAAAATAAAAAAGGAGTTTAGCCTTTGCCTTAAAAACATATTCATTCAATCATCTCCATCAACAGTTTTACTATATATGCATGATGTCTAATTTTTAATGAAAATGACATGATCTGCATGCATGGTCAACATAAAAGACAATTTAGCCCTTTATGTTTATAAGAACACAGAATCACTGGCTGTGGGTGACAGCTAATTTCCTCTAGTCTCTTTATGCCCTGGAGCTATTAATGCATGCTGATCTTCAAGTATTATTGGAAAAAATTAAGCACAAACATAAAAAGAACAAAAAGAAAACCATCAATTTTAGGCTAATTTCAACAAAATAATTTGAAATGTGCTACTACAGTTAAAGAATATATAATATAATGCTGGGCTAACAATTTTGTATGAAAAACAGCCTGGTATCACACACATACAAAACTATTATAAAGTACAGATGTTTTCTTAGATTAGGGGAAAAAAGTTCTCTTTTAGTATATTTAAACAAACCATATGGGATTCATTTCAGTTATTTCAAAGCTTTCTTAGATATTTTTTGAGCAAATACTTCAGGCGTATGATATGGGATGTGAAAAAACTCTGTAACATACTTTTATTCTTTGGTATTAAAAAGGTACAAGGCAATAATTTAAGAACTTAATACCGAGTGGATTAACTAGAAACCAAAGACTAGTAAAATAAGAAAAGAACGAAGCAAAACAAAATTTTCTTCTTGGTTTTACAGCCTTTGCCAAATCATTTCCTATTTTTTGTTGAAGTTAAATGAGTGTGGTATATTTCACATCTAAAGTTCATTCTCTTTTACTTTCCAATAATATGTGCTTTCCTCTAGCTGTGCATAAAGTTGTCCAACATTTTTTATCCAGTCTGATTGATTTGTTTATCCTTGGTTGTTCAACATTCCTCCTTATTAGAAGTTCTATTTTTCCCCTTTGAGGAAACTTTTTTGGGTATTGTATTGCAGGATGCGTGTGACAAAGTTGTGATTAGAAGACAAAGTCTCAAGCAAGTTAGTCTCCTTTTGCCCTTGTTTCTCCTTGTATTGAACTTGAAGACATATATTCTGATTAAAACTAGCTACCTGCAGTTCAAACCGTTGATCCTAATTTTGAGTTTGAAATTCTAGTTTTGCCTGTGCATGGTCTAAAGGTGTACACTGAAAATATACATGAATTAAATAAAGTTGGCACCAGAAATTCCTGTGAAACCATGTCAAAAAGAACACAATTGTCTTAGAAGGACTGCATGGTTTAAACAGTTTTTGTGCCTTAATCCCAGCTGAGTGAGCTGGGGGAGTCAGCCTGGAGAAAAGCAAACTAAGGTGGGACTTTATCACTCTCTGCAACTACTTGAAAGGAGGTCGTAGACAGGTGGGGTCGGTCTCTTCTCCCAAGAAATAAGTGACAGGATGAGAGAAAATGGCCTCAAATGGCACCAGGGGAGGGTTAGATTGTATATGAGGAAAAATTTCTTTAGTGAAGGGGTGGTCAGGCATTTGAACTGGCTGCCCAGGGAAATGGCATCATCACCACTCCTGGAAGTTTTCAGAAGATATGTGGATGTGGCAGTTGGGAAAATGGTTTAGAGGTGAACATGGTGGTGCAGGGTTAACAGCTGGACTTGAGGATCTTGGAAGACTTTTTCAATCTTAATGATTCCATGGTTCTATCATTCTATTACAGTTTCCAACTTGTTCTGTGAAACTCCAGTAAACTTCACAACTATAGCATGAAGTGACTTTGCTTCTGACATGGATATGTTTAATCAAAAGTGCCATATAACAACATGTAACCAATTTGAAAATGGTCTGGAGGCCAGTATTTAGATTTTGGGGCAAAATAACATAGTCATCTTTTCCACATCAAGGAAAAAGTAAATGCAGTATTTTACTGTGGAAAGTGCAGAAGCAAGGGATTGTTTGGTTTCTAAGACTGGGAATAAGACATAGAGTTTATGCTTCCAAATAAATTGAACCCAATCTTTTTTTTTTTTTTTTCTGTCAAGTGGTTTTCTGAGATATATGTGCAATTAGTGCTGTTCTTGGCGTCATTTCTAGTAAAGAGTTGACCTGCTCCCAGAATCCTTAACAATGTCACTGTTACTATCTGGCATCCTGAGCAAGAACTCATGATTAAATGACTCAGCGAATTCAAGCTGGCTTTCCAGAAGATGGTTGGTCTTTTACTAGTGGTATAAAAGAAGCTGCAAAACCCTTCATTTCTGCTTCATTTACTACAGAAGCTCATCGGGACCAGAGGTCTGAATTTGACTTCCTTCCAGGTGATGAATGAATAGAAAAAACCCAGACATATAAATTGGAAAACTAGATTGTATCAGGGATATTTAAGTTGTAAACAAAATACTAAAACCTTAGTTAGTATACTTAGGGACATTAACAGAATGGCAGTTGAAAGCATTTATACATTTTGTAAATATTTGCATTCTACTCAGACTCAATACAGACATAAGTGAACAATTTCCCTAATTTCCCTGCAGATAATTTGTACTTGTCTGAAAGAGTGTGGCTTCCACAAAGTAAATAACAACATGATGATGTGCTGAAGCTCTGAGGGCAAGGCTGCGTGGAGATTCAGATTTTGTATGAATCAGGACACTGAGTATTTCACAAAATAAGCTTTGAGCCCTCACAACTTAAATATTACATGTTGAAGAATTTAATTTCTAAAAATCATTTGCTTCCTTTAAGACTTCCATGGCACATCTTTTTTTCAGTTCAATTTAATGTGAAAGTTTGCTTGTTTGATCATATCCTAGATGAGCCTAATATATATAATCTTTAATAGGTAACAGTATAGATTTCTGTGGGCTGGATACTTTCTATTAGCAGTCACTCAAATTACTAGATTTAACATTGTCATTAGTGCTAATTATGATTCATTTTGCTACATGGGGAAACTGGAATAGAATACGATGAATCACGCCTTTGCAATGACATGACATAGTCTGTTGGCAAAAAATACAGCATACAGTTTGAATTAGTTCAATTTTTATTCCTTGTGCTAATCCTCAACATTTCAATCAAGTTAATAGCAATAATTTTCGCTCAGCCCACTTATTTCCAAAAATAAATACTCATATTAAAGCTATGTAATCCCATTTCCAGGAGCATTTATAGAATGTGAATGTAACCATGCTGGTCAGAAAGGGGCAGTTCCTTCTATCATTTCACTTAACACATTTTATTTGCAAATTTAGACTAAAAATATGTCCTTTTTTAC
The DNA here is from genome assembly GCA_035583185.1 of Anabacerthia variegaticeps. Classification (NCBI taxonomy): domain Eukaryota; kingdom Metazoa; phylum Chordata; class Aves; order Passeriformes; family Furnariidae; genus Anabacerthia; species Anabacerthia variegaticeps. Next base: position 120,837,422 of record JAWWEW010000078.1, on the reverse strand, counting down.
CACATCTTTATTTTTGTATCCTGGCTCTGTTGTCTTGATTGCTGAAGTATTTTAAAGGAAAGGAAAAAAAAAAGTTAAATCACAGTACCATGGCCCCATACAAAAAACATATTGCTGTGCATTCAATTGCAATATTTCTCCTGAGGCCAAAACACTATTTTCACCAAGAATAATGCTATGCAAAATAACAGGAAACATACTGTGAATAATGTCTTACATATGGAACCCTTGGTACTGTTAGTAAAACATTGGTTATGTGCATGCAAAATTAAATGGCCATGAAGAGGAGACAACATAATAGTTTGTGGATTTACGATGTATTAGTAATAGCTTTTTTATTTTATTTTAAGCACTAATATTTATACTTTAAAAATATTTCTAAAATTATTGCATATACCCCTACTGTTACACATGGCAAAACAAAGTTGAAAGTACCTTTAAAAAAAACCCAAGTACTTAAGCAGAGTAAATGTAAGTGACAGACCAGCAAATACAAATTTGTCAGTGATGCTGGACTTCACATGGAGTAATTCCAAGACCTTGACAGATCAAAATGATTGATCTTTTAATTATCCTATCATAATGTTATCAGTTTGGTTTGCTCCAAAAACGCAGGAACTTACCCTTCACCCTGATATTACTACTGCTGCTATATCTGACACACCTTTCTGTTGTGGCACAGTTTCTTTAAGGCCACTCTCAAAATGCAAGGACTCTGTTCTCTGAATCCATCCTCAGCAGCCCAAATTCTGGCTGAGGGATCATCAAATACTGGATTTTTGGGCACTGTAACTCTTTCTAAACACCAGGTCTCTAAATAGAAATGCAACAGTCACTTCTGAAAGGATGAATAAATCTTGGTGTTTCTAAGGCTCATCATTGCTTCAGTACTTTTTGGACAGAAATAGCATAGGTCCATGAAATCCACAAATTCCTTTCCCAAAGATTGGGCTAGCTGGTTGTATATAACTAAGTCATGACCTCTGTTTCAGATTTTCAAGAGAATTTTTGAAAGTGCTCTGGAAACTGAATACCTTAAGTGGCATGGATTTACAGAATCAGACAGTCACAAAATGGTTTGTGTTGGAAGGGAAGTTTAAAGAGCATCTATGTAGTCCAATCCCCTTGCTGTAGGCAGGGACTAGATCAGGTTGCTTAAACTGCTAGCACATCTGATTTTAATGGGCCATCCATAGGTTCCCTGGCAAACCTGTTCCAGCGCCTTACCCCCCTCACTGGAAAAAATTTTCTTTATGTCCAATCTAAACCTATCCTCTTTCAGTATAAAACCATTGCTACTTGTCCTGTTACTACATGTCCAGGTATAAAGTCTCCCTCTGTCTTCCTTATAAGTGCTCTTTACATACTGGGAGGCCACAGTAAGGTGTCCCTGGAGCCATCCCTCCTCCAGGCTGAACACTGAACAACTCCAACTCTCTCAGGCTATCTTCACAGCAGAGGTGTTCCAGCCCTCTGTTTTCAGCGACCTTCTTAGGACCCACTCGAACAGGTCCATGCCTTTTTTGTTTTGTTTTTGTTTTGCTGGGGACCCCAGAACCAGATGCAATACTCCAGATGGGTCTCACGAGAGATGGAAGAATCACCTCTCTCAACATACTGGCCACGATTTCTTTTGGTGCTGCCCACGACATGTTTGGTTTTCTGGGCTGCAAGTGCACGTTGTCAGCTTATGTCCAATTTTTCATCCTCCAATATTACCAAGTGCTTCTTTGTGGGGCTGCTCTCAATCAAGGAAAACCTCAGATTGTATTCATATTGGGGGCTGCCCTGATGCAGGTGCAGGACCTTACTCCTATGGCCTGGCAGGGTCCCTCTGAATGGTATCCTTTCCCTGAAGTGAATCAACTGCACCATTCAACCTGATGCCATCTGCAAACATGTTGAGGGTGGACTCAGTCTCCCTATCTATGTTATTAACACATTAAATAGCATTAGTCCCTGGAGGAGCACCACTCATTCCTGGTTTTCATCTGGATATTGGGCCACTGACTTCAGCTCTTTGGATGTGGCCAGGCCTATCTCTCCAATTTAGATTCAGGAGTGTTGATGGAGACCATAACAAAGGGCTTACAGAGGTCCAGATAGATGACATCTGTAGCTCTTACTTTGTCCACTGACAGAGCCACTCCACACCAGAAAGCCACCAGAACAGTCTGGCACGTAGTGCCTTTGGTGTAGCCATGTTGGCTGTCTCTAATCACCTCCCTATCACTCATGTGTTTTGATATAGTTTTCAGGAGTGTTCTATGTTCTTATCAGAGGTAAGACTGACTGGTTTTTCAGCGAGGACTCACCCTTTTACCCTATTTAAAAATAGGTGTGATATTTCTCCAGCCCCTAGGGACTTTGCCCGACTGCCATATTTTTCCCTATGTGATGAAGAGTGGCTTGGCAACCACATCAGCCAAACCCCAGAGTAATTTAGTTCACCACTTAGGCAACACTGTCTGACCATTAGCACAAAGCCTCTTCACACAGGTAGACACACCTGTATTTCTGACACTTGAGCTACAGTTGTATGTGATTACCTTCCACTAAGGATTTCACTATGAATAGCTAAACTATATCTAGACAAAATATAATCAAAAAGCTATACTGTGTTGGCTGTCATACCAGACCAGTACTTGTTCTTTTTCCTAGATTCATTTCTCACCTGTCAAAATAAAATGATTGCACGAAGTCACAGGTTTGTCCTTTATTGCTAAAATCAAAACAGTTATTTTCTTGAGATATCTTAACACTCTCTTCCAAAACTGGTGTCAACTTTTCTGGTATTATCACTCTGAAAAAGCTCAGATGTCTGTTCCTTAAGGAGACACTTTGCATATTATACACCTTCTACACATTCTTTAACCATTTTGGTCAATGCCTTGGGAATGATTCTTACTGACCACACAAAAAACTTCAGACAATCTTACATCAGAACTTGCTGTAACATCACCACAGTTACACTTTTATCACAATTTAATACACAACCATGGACTCATATGTGCGATACATACTTGCTTGCGTACACATGCATGTAGACTAGGGAGTTCTGATATGAAGCCACAGTACAAAGGTTTTTGGGCCTGAGCTTGGATTGCTGCCTTCACTGGAACAGTGGTGCAGTGGTGAGATCTACATGTCATCACAGAAGACTGTCATTACCCTCTCATGCTCTATTTCTCTCATAATCTATGCATGGTGCAATATGGGCACAGATCAACAAGAATGGTAATGGCCAGGGTGAGGTTCTAACACTTCTCCTCTGAAGGATTTCATCCCATACTTGTAATGATGTTATGACTGATCTCTGGGAGTGTCCTGGTTTTACTGGAATGGAGTTAATTTCCTTCTTAGTAGGTAGGACAGTCCTGTGTTTTCTAGATACAGACTTAGAATAATACTAATAGTACGCTGATATTTCTGCTGGTGCTAAGATGTTTTTACCCTAAGTCAAGGACTTCTCAGTGCCTCATGTTCTTTCAGTGAGGAGCTGCACAAAAACCTATGAGGCAGCATGTCCAGGACATCTGACTCTAATTAGCTGAAGGGATATTCCATACCATTGAACTAGTGTATAAACTGGGAGAGATGCCTAGAAGGGAGGCAATTTGCAGTTTGGGGATGGGCTGGGTATTGGTCTGTAGGTTGTGAGCTGTTGTATTGTGTGTTACTTGTTTCCCTTGGGTTCTTTTACTCTCTCCTTATAATTACAAGTTATTATTATTATTATTATAATTATTATAATATTGTGATTACTGATATTATGGTATTATTATTTTGTTTAGATTATTACATTGTTTTTATCTCAACCCACAAGGTTTATCTTTTCTTTATAATCTTCCTCTCCACATGCTGAAAAGGTGGCAGTGAGTGAAGTAGCAACTATAAGGTACTTAGCGCCGATTGCTGTGTATTGGGTTTCTGCGGCCAGGTTTTGGTAGTGGGGGCGCTACAGGGGGGGCTTCTGTTAGAAGCTGCCAGAAGCTTCCCCTACATCTGGTGAAGCCAATGCCAGCTGGGTCCAGGATGGGCTTCCTGCCATTGGTAAGGGTCAAGCCAATCAGGAATGATAGCAATGTCTCTGTGATAACATCTTTAAGGAGGGAAAGAAAGCTATTGTACAGATGAAAATTGCACCAAGGGAAGAAGGGAGTAAGAACATGTGAACAACAATGTAGACTCCAAGGTTACTTGAGATTGAGGGTCAGGAGGTGCTCCAGGCATCAGAGCTGAGGCTCCCCTGCAGACTGTGGTGCAAACCACGGTGGATCAGCTGTGCCCCTGCAGCCCACGGAGGAACATCGGGGTGTAGAGATCCACCTGCAGCCCGTGGAGGAGTCCACACTGGAGGGGGTGGATTCCTGAGGGAGGCTGTGACCCCATGGAAGGCCCATGGTGGAACAGTGTCCTAGAAAAGACCTGCAGACTATGGAGAGAGGAGCCCACGCTGGAGCAGGTTTCCCTGGTAGGACTTGTGGCCCTGTGGGGGACCCACGTGGGAGCAGCTTGTTTATGAAGGACTGCACCCCATGGAAAAGTGACACACATTACATTGATTTGTGAAGAACTCTTGCAGTGTGATGGAGTCACACTGGAGAGGTTCATGAAGGACTTTCTCTCATGGGAAGGGCCCCACAGGAAGCAGGTGAAGGACTCCTCTCCCTGACAGAGGCTGAAACAACAACTGACCGTAACCCTCATTCCCTGTCTCCCTGCATTGCTGGGGGGAGGAAGTAGAACTTAGAAGAAAAGAGGGGTGGGAGGAAGGTGTTTTTAAGATTATTTTGCTTCTCACTCTTTTGCTCTGATTCTGTCACTAATAAATTCAATTAATATCCCCACTTTGAATCTGGTTTGCTCATGATGATGATCAGTAATTTGACCTCTCCCTGTTCTTTTCTCATGGACCTGTCGTTGTATTTTCTCTCCTCTGTCCAGTTGCAGAGGGGAGGGAGAAAGCTGCTTTAGTGGTGCCTGGAGTCCAGTCAGGGTCAACCCACTACACAGGATTAAACTACAACAGGAAGTTTAGCTCTGAAACAGGTTATATTAGCCCTTGGGTATCAAGGAGTAAAGCTGCAAAGATTAAGCATTTTGCCTAATATTTTAGTGAGGAAAAAAGTACATTTTTGATACAGAACTCCATCTTGTCTTTTTTGACAAATCTGACCCCCAGTAAATGTTGCAGTCATGAGGACATGAGGGATAAGGAAGGGTAAATATATGCCTCTTCATTGTTTCACTAAGTACTTTAAATATTTGGCTACATCACCAGTCTTCTGTCTTTGTCCCAATGAATATTTTAATATGTTGTTAAGAAACCAACCATCTAATAAGAAGCCCATCTGGGACTCTTAGCCAATCTGGCTAAGAGAAAGACGGCCACCCAGCTTTCTCTCTCCCCCTTTCACTGGAATGGGTAGGAGAAAATAGGAAAAAAAGTGGAATAAGAAAGCTCACGGGGGGATAACTTACCAAACATCACTGCAGGCAAACCAGACTGGGTCTGTGGAAAACTAATTATTGCCAACTAAAATAAATGTATACAGTGCCTAACAAAAATATAATTAAAATAAATGTATACAGTGAGTAACAACAACAGAAACCAAACTTGAAACCTGTTTATCTCCTTCCACTTTTCCAGCCTCAGCTTGTTCAGACTTCTCTATCTTGCAGTATGCGGCATATGGGGAGTGGGAAATTAGGCCTTGTCATCTGTCCATAATATCTCTACTGCTCTTTTGTTTTCACTTTTTTTTTGGTCCATCATGGGCTCACCATGAGCAGCGATTCTTCAGGAACTAACACCTTGTGGTAGTTTGAGCCTGGATAAATGCCTGAGGTCCAGCAAAACTACTTCAACATCTTTCTTCCTCTCCTTTTTGCCTTCTAGATGGAAGGGAAAAAAAAAAAAAAGCTAGGTATTTACTACTAGAGATAGCAACCAAAAGAGGAGCTTTGATTAATACCACGGGCAAAGCAGAACTTAGATTAATGGTTTAATTTATTGCTAACAAAGTAAAAACTAAAACTAAGAAATAAAAATGGGTTAGAAACACCTTTCCGCCTCCTCAGTCTGTCCATGTCCCCTTCTGACGGTGTGGGGGACAGGGAATGGAGGGTTACAGTCAGTTCATGCTGGGTCAGTCATTCACAGACATAAGTCCAAAACTTAAGCAGCAATTCTGTATCAGGGGACTTTCCTGTGGGCTGCAAAAGTGACAGCTTGCTTTACCACAGTCGTCACCACAGTCACAGGAGAATCAAAACTCTGAGTCCTTCCCCTGCATTCCGTGGGGTCCCCACTACGAGAGGTATCCTCTGCTCTCTCATGGGTCATTCCATAGGGTGCAGTCTCTTATGAAAAGCTGGCTGTACCCGCTTAGTGTGGGCTTCTCCCTCCATGGGTCTTGGCCACAAATCTTTACAGGACTCCGTTCCATCTTGGGGCCTCCCACAAAGCAACAGCCTGTTTCCTGCATCCCCCTGCTCCAGCAGGGGGGATCTTTGCGCCCCAATGGATCTCATGGGTCTTCAAGGGGACAGCTCGTAATCACCATGGTCATCACCATGTAGTCAGGGAATAATAGCTTAAAGTCTTTTCCCTGATTCATGGGGTCCCTCCCCCTCCATCTCCTCCTGCACTGACCTTGATGTGTGCATTGTGATGTTGTTAATCCATGGCTGCCAATTTCTGACTGTGCAACAACTTCTTAAATATGTTTTCACATAGGGGTGTAACTTAATGGTTCAAAGGCAAGAAGTTTTCCTCGGAGCTGACCATCACTGGCTCTGCTCTATAGGATGGAGGGAAACTTCTAGTAGCTTCTAACAGAAGCCGCTCTTCCTCTTATCAAAAAAACCTAATTAGAGAAAGCCATGACACACCTGCTCTGTCACAGGGCATTAATGGGCTGTAGCATGAATATCTGCTCCACTATAAAACTCTCTTTTCTCCTCCTCCCCTTCTCACTTTGGTGTTCCCTTTGCTGTTTCTCGCTCCTTTTTTTCCCATGCTCCTCTACTTTTGTGGTATTTTTGCACTTACTTAAATATGTATTCTCAAAGACACTGCCATCTTGTTTGATGGGTTTAGCTGCGCCCTGTTGTGGGTGGATTGGAGCTGGCTGAATGTTCAGCATAGAACAACCTCTGGGGTCTCATCATAGAGACTACACCTGAACCCTTTGCTGCAAACACCCCGACACCTATACCCAACACAAATGTCAACTCAAATCTCTGCAGAAAGAATAGGAATGCATACACTAAGGATCTACTGAACAAAATGGAGAAAAGAAAATGTTAAAAGAAAGTTCAAGGCTGTGAATATTAATTAAGAAAAGATTTTCCTGAATCAATTATAAAGAGGTTACATACTATGTACTCTTTCTTCTGAATGTTTCACATCTGCTGGTACCTATTTTTCCCTCTGCACTCTGACCATATTAGATCCACGTAAATCACATAAACTTTAAAGTGTATATGATCCTGACACTGAAAACAGATCTATTTATAAGGCGAACATGAAAGTACAAATTTCCAGCATACCTGATTGAAAGCTATTAGTCTGGAAAAGTTTTAAAATTTCTTTAGGGCACTTCTGATTTCTGGCAGACTGGAAGGCAATGCAGCTATAACCTGCCTCTCTGCAGAGTTTCTGAATAAACCTCTCAGCATTTGCTCTGTAGTAGAAGACATCACATCTTGCATACCATGTCCCAGGCTTCACTAGAGATGCTCATGCAGCAAGGTGGAGGAAGGCTGACAGCATTACCTGCCCAGGCAGGTTTGCTTTGTCTTTGCCCTCTGACATGACAACCTCTCCCTCTGCTTTGTTCAAGGTGAGATCTCATTCCTTGCTCTTAGAAGTCTGGTTCTCCAAGTTCACCCAGCAGGGATGTGACTGCAGCAGCACAAGTCTGTTTCCACACAGGGCTTTGGTGACCTTGAAACCTTCTCTCTTTTCCCTACTGTTAACGTGTTTCCTTTCCTGAGATTTCAACTAGAAAATCAAAGCAACATCTTTTCCCTGTCAGTGTTAGGACCCTGTTCTGCTTTGAATTCACATATTTTTTTTCAAACTTAACAGGTTACTATAATTTTAAGATTCTTGCCATATTTTATGGATGGTGTATTGCAAAAATATTCCATGCATGGATATCTCAACTATCTTAAAGATGACATCTTGGATTTTTTTCCTCACAGAGACTAAACATGATACTAAAAATACACTACAGATATGACACTCATATGTTTATTTCAGTCTTACCATCACTTTTGCCATCTTTCTAAATATTAATAAGTTTCTCATGTACACACATACACGGGTGCTTACAGTTCTACTTATATTTTTTATCTTGTTAATTATGATTGTTGATCATGATACAGCTTTATCCACGAATTTGACGTATCGTTCTTCAGAAAGTTGGAAGCTACATTCTAAGCCGCTCTTAAAAGGATATTGTCTTTGCACATTAGAGCAAATTTGGAAAAATGGGTGTGTATTTCTTCTATGCTGGGACTAAAAGAGCTGTTAGTTATTGACTTATTCAAGCAAGAATGTGTCTGAAAGAAGACATGACTGTTCTTTTTATGGTAGAATACTGTGGTGAAAAGATCAATTTCTGACAATGCACCCATAATAACAAAAATGGTACAACCTAGCCAAGACTATATATATTGTACAAATGACAACTTTTCTAGCTTCTAGAAAAGGTAGTGTCTAGCATTAGGATCCATAGGGTTGAGTATTACTGTTGCTTTTAGACTACTGCCTGACAAGTTTGATATGGTTATAATGGGGAAATAATACCATGAGTCAAGACAATGGGAGGAAATTTCAGTAAAGATCAAGGTAGGTTGGCTTTTTAGTCAAAATGCCTTATATCTGAAAAAAATCAGTCCTAAAATGAAATGTCTATGGTCAGCTTAACTGATAAAAGGAGTGTAGCCTTAAAAAAAAAAAAAAAAAATTAGAAAAGGAATAATGCTGTCTTAATCACACTTGAAACTACTCCTGAGGGGCTCTTCATGTGTGTGGGGAAGCTTTTCTAACATATGTTAAATTTCATAGTCATATGAGGACTCATAACTAGAATTCACCTGAGGAAGATACTTCTTGACTGATGATGAGACACACCCACTGCTTGCGGTGGACTAGATTTGATGACCTATTATGTACCTACCTACCTACCTACCTACCTACCTTCCAGACTTCGGACTGGTCTCCCAGATAAAGACAAATTTCAGACAATGTCAGTACTTGGTTCATGAAACATGTCAGATAGACAAGAAAGAGTTTTCTGTGTATTCACAGAACAATGGCATGACGGGCAACTGTAACCTCTAAATAAAACGCAACACTGCCCTTAAGTGACTGCCTCTGGGGACTCTGGGAGGCTGCCTCTCCCTTTTTGCCTATTCAGCACTGGTTCTGGCATGCTTTTATTGTAGTAAATGAAGATCTTCCAAGAAAACAGTTTTTTTGAAACAGTGTTCATCTAAAAACATGCACCTGTCAAAAATAGCAGTTCCCTGTTTTTTATACTTTCATTCTAGATATTAAGTGAACTTACATTCTTTTTATAGTTTTTCTTACTCTGAGACATTGCGCACTATTCAAGGTGTTTTCACAGTCAAATTACAAACTGTTGAAAAAATATTTCTAGAGTAAATAGCTACAGATTCCTAAATTTAATAGCAGTGCCACCTACAGATACTGTACTCAAAAGAAAGCAATCTTCTGTTCTGGTAAATACTAATTAAGCTATAGTGTTAGTGGTATGGTAAATATTAGTGACCTCTTTTTTCCTTCTTTTGTTTAAACCTTAACATGCAGATTATGATGGGGCAATTTAGTGCACACTCTTCTGGTCATTTTCTTATCATTATCATGCAATGTAATAAGATATTTCATTACTATTTAGTTTGAAACTTTAGCAAAGAAGTTGCTGAAATTACCTCTAAATTTATACTTGAGTTACTGGACTCATTATTTCAAACATCTTGGTCTAAATCAATATCAGTAATGATTCCTTCTTTTGATTAAGAAGTGACTCCATCTGTAGATGTCAGATAATTACTGAGATGACCTATAATGAGAACATTTCACAACTCTCTGACTTAAATTTCTTATTCCCTCAACAGCATAATGACTTCCTCCTAGATCTTTTTATAGTGTGTCGATGCTCCTGGGGTTTCTTTTCATGATCAGTCACTCTCAGTGGTTGCTTCTATCATCTTTTTTTTTTTTTTTCAGACAAAGGAAAATAGTGTCTCCATACAAAAAAAAAAAAAAAAAAAGAAAAGAGTAGTTTTTCTAGGATTATATATTTTTTTTCTCTGCCTGTATACTTCCAGATTTTATTCTAAAAGCTCTGTTACACTAGAGAGTGTTTAAAGTTGACATGGACTGCAATGGTATAAGATGATAGAGGATACTCTTTGTTATTCATTTAAGTAGTCCTAGGAGAATCAATGTGTTTTTAAGTATAAAATATTAAGATTAGAAATGCAAGATATTCTTTTGATCCCAACAGCTGGGAATATGGTATTTAAAAGTTTGTAAGAAGAAATGATAACTTTCACTGTGAGGCTTGCTGCAGCACTTGAAATTCATTGCTATAGGAAAATACAAAGAGTACTTTGTAGTTAATTCATAAATTCTACGTTATTTCTTTTTATTCTTTTGCAAACCATTTCCTGGGAATAGAAAAATTACATCAACATCAGACTCTGCCTTTTTACTCAACACATAACATTTTTTTTATTCATATATATTCACAAATATTTAATAGCTTGCTAATATAGTCATGTAAATACATTGCACCTATCTGCTTTTACTAACAGTCTCTGCTTTCTGCTCTCCTCACTATTTTTACCTGTTGGTTTAACAAATGGATTAATTCAATATTGGCCTTTAATTGGATTTGTATGTCATCCATAGCTGCCAGCTTCTCTGCCAAGAGATTCTTCTGTGCATTTCTAATACCAAAAAAAAAAAAAAAAAAATTAGCTACTTTCTTTGCTTCTTTTAGGAGGTTAAAACTGAAAACCAATAGGTCAAATATACGTTAAATGTTTAAAATACAACTATGGAGGCAATCAGGGTAAAGAAATATACTCCCTACTGACAACTGCATTTTTTCTCAGTGAAAGAAACTTCAAGCTCTTTAATTACTACCACTTCATTCTTTTCCCAAGATTTACATTCCTGTTATGTGACTAGACTTGCTTAAACACTTGGAAATAATGAAGACCAAGATGACAGGCTTATATCCCAGCTTCCTTTTATAGTAAAGAGAAAGAAATTTTATCTAACAATAGAACTTGGGTACAGTAGGTCAAAAACCTCAAATATATTTCTATCACAAAATACCTTTAATGCTGCAAATTTACTGCATCAATAGACATTTGCTTTATTAATATATAAAAAAATGGAATCATTATCCCTTCCTGATGTACATATCAATTTTAGACCTAACATTAAAAATACATACATGAATGAGACCAACAAGAACACTAACGAATGAAGCCCATACAATTTAGGAGAACTGGGAAAAAAATCCTAACTGTGACTTCAACTCCTTTTGTAATGGGTTTTGTGTGTGTGCATGTGCATGTCTGTACTTTTGATGACAGGAAAAAGAAAGAGAGCAATGATGGTCAAGGAGGAACAACCCAGCTAAAATTTAGCGACTCTACTGAAACAGTAAGAACCCACAAGTATTCAGGATAAGAATCAGACCTTCTTGCACCGTAGTCTGGTCGGTTCTCGACTACACTGGATTCTACACTCTGTTCTGTTGCCCTATGTCAGAAAACCCTTGCCACATTTTATATCACCTCTAAGCTGTTAACAGCTTCATAATAATGAAAATATCAGAAGTGTTCAAAGATCTAATGTTTAAATAGATGGATTAGGCAAAATTAAGTAGTTTGAACAGTAGAAAGACATGGTCTTATAAAAATTAATGTAATGCCACATCTTGAATTTTCTGGAATGCCTTTCATTTTCTTCTTTGGATAATGGGATAAATAATAATATTTTTGTGAAAATGGACAACCAATAGAGTACAGCGCTGGTTTTGATTAATCCATTTTCATTGTATAGAAACTGCTAGTACATTTCAGAAGTATCCCCATGAGCCTTGGTTGGTATCTCACTTGTTAAGAAAAAGTTCTTAACTTTGAAGGTAGAATTGTTCTTTAAGAACTCCTTATATATGTCTGTCATTATAGAGTGCAGTAATTGTTAACAACATTAATTGGGTTCATTTCTCTTAAGATTTGCTAATTTGAAATTGACCTAGATTGTGTGGAGAGATCACATTAAGAATTTTTACCACAAGATATTTTGCAGATCTGGCAAATTACACTGGTGATTTGAACTCTCGGAAACAGATGAATATTTCTCAGTATCATAATGGAAATACTCTTCAAAGTAAGGACATAAACTTCACTAGTTTACTCCCATGAAAGGCTGTCTGTAAGAACACAATAAACAATAATCCTTTTCTGCAATATAATTTTGCTACAAACCTTCGAATTTTACTTCATTAGTGTGTTCTGCATAGTCTGTGTCTTTAAAAGCTGACTGTCCTGTCTTATGGAAAGAGTTTAGACTGTACTATTACAAGTGCTAATGTAGTTTGACCTTCTTTAGAAACATTCTTCCATGAAAATGTTTGTCACATACAGAAGATAAATCTTCCATTCTTTCCATTCTGAAATAACCAAGGAATGCCAGTCAGTTTCTCCATAATTTGTGCATCCCAATGCTTACTGAAACCATTAAAAAAAAATTTTGGTGCACTTAGGTAAGACTTTCAAAAATCACTAGTAGTTTTACCAAGATGAATCCATCTTTCTTGGGAGCAATGATGAATTCAACTTTCCTGGGAGTAACACATGAATGAAAGCCCAGCCAAGTACTGTGCTTCTGTGACCTGATGAAAAAATGGTGCTCTTCAGATAGGTATGACAAATTTTTGTAGCCTGGAAGGTTCTTCTCTTTTTCAATTTTAATCTCAGGGAAAATTATAAATTTTAACAAACAAAAAATATTTTTAAATGAGAACAAAATGGGCCTCATTTCAGTACTGAAACAAAAAAGTTATGAAATTGAGCTTTAAAAAAAATCCTTGTATATATTGAGTGCTGATTTATTAAGCCGTCTCTATTTATCTTGATACAATAAATACCTCCATTTCTCTTGATGCAGTAAATATGAGGTTCTCAAGTAACTTTTTCCTGCACTTTTCAACAGCTCACCTGACCTCCCACCCATTTATTCATCTCTGCACCGACTTACTCTTTAAAATCTCAGATCAAAATAAACGATGTTGAAAAGATTATAACAACTTGACACTGAAATGTTTCCTCCTCTCTGCAAGTGAGTCATTTCTCCTTTCATTAAATCTCAGGTAGGTAAGAGTCACTCTCGAAACAGCTACAACATTCTTTTTACATAACAATGAACAATTTAAAACTTAAAACTTCAGGGCTTGAAGGTTTTGATACAGTAATTTAATATCTCAAGAAAAATAATTTCCCAGTTTCCCAATGAAACCTAGTATATCCTGCCACAGTTGCCAAGGTTAAACATATTAGATTGAGCAGATTTGTCATTTAAAAGCTCTAGAGTTTTTTCTGGTCCTCTTTTTATGCTTCTATGTTTTCTTGTGAGGTTTGTTTATTCAAACAGAATGTACATAAAGTCAAGAAATAATCTTGATAAATTTTCACTAATTTTATCCAAGTCTGTTAACAAAATAGCTGCCAAAGATAAACTGTTTAACTTGTTTTAGTGTTCTGTTCATGCAACTAATTGTCTTAGTTTTAACAAAAGAATTGTAAGATTAGAAATAGCAAATTAAGTGGTCTGGATAATAATCTCTTAATAACAATCTGTGCCATAGTGTAGAAGATCTTGAAAAAAAAAATAAATTCCCCAAGCTCCAAGTAACTTTGGAAATAGAGAATAGAGCCTCTTTCCACCATCATTTCTCAGCCCCTCTACCATGCTCAGAAAGGTCAGATGGTTACCTAGTGGACAGTATGTTTGAAACCTCATGTTTCAAGAAGGAATTCAGGTCCTTAACTGAATCTCATATGAAAATTATCTGGTCTTGTAAATCTTCCTGTTAAATCATAGTCTGCTTCATTTTTTGTCACTTTCTCTCTACTTCTCTTTCTCTCTCTTTTGCCCTTTCTCTTTCATTTGCTTAAGAAAATGCTTTGGCCTTTTAAAAACATCTAATACATGGATTGCTGTCTTTGTGGGTTTTAGGCACTACCAGGGAAAGCCATTACCACTGTAAAGCCCAGTAGGAGTTAAAGAGAACATGAGAGAGTAAATAAACACTGGTTTTTTGACAAGGAACCAAAGAAAATTTCAGAACTCCTTTGTGGTGCTAATCACGACTTTTCCAATTGTAATAGTTAATTGTAAATATAAAGATAAATGATGAAACAAACAAATGTGTAAGCAAGTTTTTTCTTGGATAGATTCTGCTGAAATAAAAAATAATCATGCTGTGCTTAAATATGTTCTGTTATCATCTGTCAGCAGAGAATTATTTCAATACTCTCTATGTCAAGACATGCAAAGTGCTCTGGAAGAGCACTTTGGCACTACTATGGTACCCAAGAGTTATAAGTTCACATATGGGGAAGTTAAGTTCAGAAGCTTAAATTACTTGGGCAGGTTCACTATAACATGCATAGGGAGTGTTCACTATCTGGAATTATGACAGCAGTGCTCTGAGCAGGTTGACAATTAATGAGATGAATGTGTTTGAAAAATCACTTAAGAAAAATACATCTCTAAGAAATTTTCTTTCTCTATGCCTTTGGTATCTCTCTGTGATAGATACTTGCATAAGCTATATTTACAGGTGGGCTTTATGAACTTCAGTACTAATTTTTCTCTTTTCTTTGCAGACAAGTAGACTACTGTTTCTGTCTTCAAATGAAGCCACAAAGAAAGTTTTGTCTTCCTCTTGCATACTAATGCTGTTTAAATTGTTGGCCTGAAAATGTGGCAGAGCTGAGTTCTAATTGTTCTTCAGTCTCAGGGATTTCAAACAGTATCTTAAGTTCTGCAGATGTCTATGGTCAATACCAAATTAAAACAAGTTCAGGACTATGCTACACTGCTTGAATCTTCTGTTTCAGTCAGTCACCGTGTAAATGATGTAAAGATTCATTCAGAAGCTGTATTAGCAAGAAGCAGCATGAATGCTCCAACTGCAAGAGAACCCCAGTTGAATTGGGGTAATCCAGCCCTTCTTCTCACTGCTACAGAAGAATCTTGCAGTAGTGAGTCATTGAGTCAAACACTGTCATTCTACGTTAAGCACATTGTGAGCATATCTACAGACTTAGAGACTAGACACAGGGAAACTTGCTCACAAATCTTTCATAGTCTTTTCTGGAAGTCAGGATTTGACTCATCTTGCTCAGCAATATCCAAATGTCTTTGGATATTTTGCAGGAGTGCAGAACTCAGGATCTAAGAATGTTTTTAAAATGAAAGTTAAAGTGATGAGTCTACTTAAATGTGTAGCAAGAGTGTTTGTTATAATGTTAAGTGCCTGAATTTGAGTAAAAGTCAGTTTTAGGAGCCTGTACCACAATGGCACTAAAATGCAGAATTGAGAATTTAAGACATTTACATCAAAGGATATTTGTGAGAAGGTAATGTCTGAATTCACAACTTCAGTGAATGCTCAAGAAGTACTAAATATATCTAATTCTAGTCTGCAGTCTTCCATGTAAATAAGAACTATACCGTAGCTGAAATTTTGAATAAGTATTAGTTTGGGAACTTTGCTGGTCAATATAAGAAAAAGTATCAGATCCACTGAAATGGTCTCATATTAACTATATGGATCTGCTAAAGAAAAAGGAAGATATTTTGTATATCTGTGAGGAAAAAAATCCCCATGTTTATGAATAAAGTATGAGGAATCATAACATGCACAACACTACACATGCTCACACGTTGGTATGCCTATACCAGGTACCTACATAATACCAGCCAGGTAACAAAAACTCTTAGTCTTGTTGAAATGATGAAGGCATCTGCATAAAGAGATTTATCACTGATATTATCCACAAATAAGTTAAAAGGAAAAGGCTATAGAAAACTTAATATAAAATGAAGAGAAAGGGTCTTCTGAGAGGACTAGGAAACTAAAATAGCCATTATAGGTGAGAAAGAGAGAAGAGTCAGCCTCAAATTTCATACTCAGTCTTGAGTGCACAGGCTGTCAAGAAGGAAGCTGTCACTTCTATCCATGTATTCCTATGATTAGCAGATTAAAGAAAACCCTCAAATCAACTCACATTAAAATTGAATTAGATTTTTTTAGAACAGAAAATATTATATACATTTCAAAATAATGTCAATTATAAAATATTTTCTTTTACATCCCTTACTCTCCCTGCAGGCTTGTTCAGATCTTCTGCAGGGAAAAAAGATAGAACTAACTACATTAAAGACATTAAGGTACTTACAAGTCACTGCAGTGAATGTTATATTGAGCATAAAGAATGCAATGTATTTGAGCATGTGAGGGACTTGTGTAATTTTGAGAGTAAAAAATATCCTGTAGGGTCTACAAAACCCCTGTGAAATTCTATAGTTGACCAGCAAAATAGTGTGTATGGTCCTTTGTAAAAACTCTAGTACATCAATACATAACTGCATATCTTTCTACTGAAGGACTCAAACGTTTTTTACTAAGTGCTGTATGATGCACAGACAAATTTAATTTCTTACCAAAGATAAACTTGTAAACAAAAAATCCCAAACTTTTATAAAAGTTAAATCATGCCATCAAACAAATCCTCTGCCATCTCTCTTCCCATTATGTGTTCATAACACCCATCTTCAGGAACATGGACATATGAAGAGTGAGGAAATTACACCACTTGGTGCAGCACTCTTCAAAATCCAGTGATGTTGTTAGAGGAACTCTGGTTGTGCTCCTCTTATTTCTTAATCAGTGCTTGCTATCACCCTTATTTATAAACTTTGATTGAAAGCTCAGCACGAAAGCACCCAAGATAGCTGGTCACCAACATTACAGTGTAATGTAGCCCAGAATTCATGTCCTAAAAATACTGAATATTTCTTACCAATATGTCACTGCTGCAAAGGCATCTATTAGGCTCATTTAGTGTGCAGCCACCCTCTAGCTATGTAGAATTGTGCTCATCATTTCTTCATGGAAGGAAGTTTGAGTAACACATCTGTCACTGTGGGAATGTTACTTTCATATTAATATTTTCAAACAGATTAAATATTTTATCCATGTATTCTGGATTCAGTCAATATGACAAATTTTGAGGTTAAGACTGAGTCTTTTGGGCAGATCTAAAAAAAGGAACTAATAATTCAGTTCTGTGTTTTTAAAATTTCTTGAAACTCAGTACAGTTAAACAGCATTTGAAATTTATTACAAAATAATAGCTGCTCAGATATGCAGAAGTAATTAATTGATAGCCTAACTGGAAATCTGATTTTTTGGTAAACACAGACAACCTTTATACTATTGCAGTTTTGTTGCCTGTTTAATGAGAAACTTGTCTAAGTAATAGCTGAGAATGTTTCCTGGATGTGTCTCCTCTTATGGAGTTGGAGCCTTTTGTTGTTGGTTTGTGAGGACACTGGTGGTGTTGCATATCCTTTACTTGATATACTGTTGTTTATCTGGGGTTAAAATATGAGGCAGCTTAATCTTTGATTCACCAACATTAATCAGATTTGAATACTCTTAGGAGCTTGGTAGAGATGCAAAGTCAGGCTAAAGACTTGAGATTGGAAGCAATTCTTGAAAGTGTTTGTAATAATAGCAGAGGATCAATCTCAATGAAATTTGAATTGCTCAAATGCATAAGATTTCCCAGCCAGCAGTGGTTTTAAGGGCTAGAATATGGCTTGAGAAATGCTTGTTTCATTCAGTGTGGTTGGGATAATATTCTTTCCTTATATTTCCTGACCTTTGGTTGTTAAACAGGGTAGTGCGTGAACACAAAGTGAAAAACAATGAAAGGAGTGGCCTGAAAAAACAGTTGACAGGCTCTGTCACTAAACTGTGGAGGATTCTATCTTCCCATGCATGAATTTCTTCATTTGTGAATACGGATAAGTTGATGTACAGTTCCTGTGACAAGCCTTTTGGGAAACTGAGGAAATGAAGAGTGGCAAAAAAAGACCTTTATACCCAACATCTCTTGACATGGTTCAAACTAGGAATAAGGAAGACCCTTTTTTTTACAAAGAGGATGATGAAACACTGGAACAGGTTGCCCAAAGAGGTGATAGATGCCCCATTCCCGGAAACATTCAAGATCATATTTAATGGGACTCTGAGCAACCTGATCTAGTTGAAGTTGTTGCTACCCATGGTAGAGTGTTTGGACTTGAGGAACTTTAAATGTCCCTTCCAAACCAAACTATTCTATGATTCAAAGACTCTATGACTGCGTGTAATGTCTGAAGTTTATTTCCTTGGTAATGTTTATTAATCATTAACAGCTGAATGCTTTCTTAGATTGCTGTCCTTTTGTTTTCATCACTCTAATGATAGAAGTGTTCAAAATAGCAGAATCAAGTCCTAAATTAGCAGAAGCTAAGTACTGTCAATGACTGTCAATGTCAGCTTGTGACTAGGGAAACAAATTCTACTTTGCCAATAAAACCACAGTTAGGTTTTATACTATAATTTCAAATAGATACTCAGTCTCTTTGAAAGATTTTTGTGATGTTGTGGGTACAAAATGCCAAACACTGCCATTGCTAAGAAAAAATTTAACTTTTTTTATTAGTGTAATATTGTTTATCATGTTTCTCTGACTTTGTGACTAAAACAATGCAAATTTCACTCTGTTTGAGAGAACAAAACTCTTCCTGAGTTCTCTGTGTTGTGAAGCCCTGAAAGTCCTGAAAAAAAAAAAAAAAAGAAAAAAGAGATAAATAAACAAACAAACCATCAAAAAAAAAAAAAAAAGCTGGATGCTAATTCTAACTAAAGAAAGGAGAGAGGCAGGGAGGGAGGGCGGCCGGGAGGGCGGGATTGAGGAAAGGAGGGAGGGAGGGAGGGACAGGAAGA
>JAWWEW010000078.1:120785903-120807997 GCA_035583185.1 Anabacerthia variegaticeps | reverse complement strand
CTGGAAATGCACACTTGTAGTCCAGAAAACTAAATGTATCCTGGGCTATATCAAACAAAGCTTGACCAGAAGGTTGAGGGAGATGATTCTTCTCTTCTACTCTGCCTCGATGAAACCCCACCCGGAGTACTGCATCCAGCTTTGGAGCTCCCAAAATAAGAACAACATGAATCTATTTGACAGGGTTCAAAGGAAAGCCATGAAGGTGCTCAGAGGGCTGAAGCACCTCTCCTATGAAGACAGGCTGAAAGAACTGGAGCTGTGTAGCCAGGTAAGAAGAAGGCCCCAGAAAGACCTTATAACAGCCCTACGGTACCTTAAAGGGGTCTACAAAAAAGCCAGAGAAGAACTCTTCACAGGGGCATGTAGTGACAACAAGGGAGAACGACTGAAAAAGAGTAGTCTTACAGTAAGTATTAGGAAGAAATTTTTTACAGTCAGGGTAGAGGAACACTGGAACAGGTTTCCCAAAGAAGTTATAGATGCCCAAAGAAGTTGTGGATGCCTCATCCCTTGAAGTGTTCAAGGCATGTTTGGATGGAGCTTTGAGTGATGTGGTCTAGTGGAAGGTGTCCATGCACATGGCAGAGGGGTTGGTACTAGATGATCTTTAAGTTTTCTTCCAACCAAAACCATTCTATGATTCTTTGATTCTAAAACAACCAACTTTTCTAGTGTTGAACAAAAGTTCATCAATATTGCCTTATAAACATAAACATACTGCCTTATAAAACTGCAAACAAAAAACCAAAATATATCTACCATGACTATGGGGACAATCAGAATCTTAAACACAGATTGTGAAGAGTAGGTAATAATATAAAATGCTCTGATAAATAAGCAAGACAGCCTGTATTATTCCAAAATTGAAAGTAAAGAAATGAAGTATTGGGAAACATGACCTTTTGCTCATACAAAAATTTTTACCTGCCTTTGAGATAATTTCAGAGTGGTTTTCTAGTTATGGAATAATCCCTAGAGGTCTGAAACGATGTACTGTAAGTAAGCAGACAATGCTTAAGCATTTAAAAATAAGAACAGTCATGGACTGGTACATAGGGTATGCTTTTCTTGACTAGATATTCATGTTAGGGTAACATATTTTACAGTATCAATATTAGAAAAACATTTTGTACCACATTTTAAAGGATGGAAGGATTTTGCTAACTCTTACATTAATTTGATCAGAACATGCAAAGTATACAATAATTTCTACTAGTTTATGCTCCTTTGCAGAAAGCCTATTTGACAACTAATGTGACTCTTCCTTTTCAGTGTTGGTATACATATTCAACAACAGTTTAAAAGTCAGATTTTGTGGG
Organism: Anabacerthia variegaticeps; assembly: GCA_035583185.1. Lineage (NCBI taxonomy): Eukaryota > Metazoa > Chordata > Aves > Passeriformes > Furnariidae > Anabacerthia > Anabacerthia variegaticeps. The sequence continues at coordinate 120,806,675 of JAWWEW010000078.1, read as the reverse complement.
AAAGAGGGAAATGTGATTTCTTATTTTGTCTTTGTTACAGAGTTCTACAAACAAAGATCATTCAGAGTAATTAGAAACTTCAGTCCAGCAAACACTGTAACAATCATAAAGTAGAACTATAAATCATGCAGTGTCAGGAGAATGGTCCTATAACTAGTGATTAAAACTACACAGCCAAGGAAAAATGTAACAAAGAACATTCCAGGACAACCGAGGTTATCTGATTACCTAAAAACATATGGAAAACTATTTAAACCTCTTCAAAAAACCTATATTTCAATTTATTCAATATTTGACTTTTTATCCTTAGCTTTTTGTCTTGTCTCAATTTTATAAAAAACAACTTAAATACTTCATTATACCATCACCATTAACATAAATGGTAAAAATAGATATTATCATCAAACTGAAGACACAACACCATCCTAAACGTCTCTTCTCATAGGTCCCTGTGTAACTTCAAAAATGAGGAAAACTCACAAGATAAGATACAGCTAACCACAGTATAAAAGCTTCAGGACAGAATTCAATTGACCAACACTATAATCTTCATTTTGTCATAAAGAAACTAATTGAACTATTCACCCATTAATTTCAGCTAACAAAGCCAACAGCTGTTAATAAAAGTTGTTGGAGACAAATAGGTAGACTTCACAATGGGTCCCGATCATCATCAAATGGTGACCCCAGAAGTCTATGGCTACTGCAGCTGTTTTGTGAACAGTTATGAAAAGTGAAAGAAATGTGATGTGTTCTATATACACTTTTGAAACAAGCAAAGTTTGGTACATGCAGTTCCCAGGAGTTTGCTTATTAAATGAAGTTTGCATTAGAACTTCCCAAATAAAAACAAATTTTGAACCGTTATGAAGAGGCTATTTGACAGCCTCCTGATACGTACCCACCGTTCCTCATGTATCTTAAAAAAAAAAAAAAACAAAAAAAACAAAACATGCAAAATTAGGCCACAGGATGAAAGATAACTTCATGTATAATCTTCAAGATATCCCATGCCAAAACCAAAGTCAACAGTAAAGGGAAGATGTTTAAAAATCTAAGCACTAAGGGAAAATAAATACACACTGTATAGTATACTTCAGATTATTGCGAGGTAAAGAATAATGAGGAAGAGCCATTGTTTGTGCATAGAGATGTATTGTGAAGTACCTATGCCTCAGCAAAAAAAAAATATAGAGGAATTAAGGAACAATGCACACCAAAAAATGGGAAAAGTTCATAAAACATTAGGTTTTATTGGAAAAAAAAATCATAACCTTAACATGAAATTACTTCACCTGACTTCATGTTTGAAAAGAAGGCCAAAACACCCAAGACTGAAGCACCTTGAATTGATCTGCCTCAACAATAATTAAGACATTTACTTATATTTTACAATTACTACCACTTTCAATTAAAAAAGACTCTACAATAGTCAATGCAAGGAAGAAATAAAAGAAGTATATAAACACATTCTAATTCACCAAAGATTACTTGAGTATATTATGTTCAAAGATTTCAAATATCTGTAACAGAAAATAATTCTGACTGCAGTATAATTGAGCTCCATTCCACCAGTACTGCTCTCTTCCTCATGACACCAGTGTTATCTCTAATTCAATGAGACACATATTTACAGGACAAATTTTTATCGATCATAAAATATTCCTTAACTGCTCAGAGATAGTGGGCTCGTAGATAACTCCATAGAGGCTTTTGCAGGTTAGTTGAGAAATTGTACACTGATGATTTCCATAAACAATAACTCTGATATGGAAGATTTTCAAAGAGAAGAGCCCCAGGGATCTATGCTTAGGTAACATTTTTTTTTTTTTTAATTTCTTTTTCTTTGGTAGTTTGTTTATTAAATTTTTAACATAAAGGAACAATAATTACAGACAATAGAAATACCAAGAAATATATATAATTATTAGATCAATAAACAATTCAGTAATTCTTAGAGGACATTCAAATAACCTTCAACAATAAAAAGACTACACTATATGTGAAATACAAATCTTAAGAGATGGTTAACATTCCAGGCAAATAAAAGCATATTGGTAATGTTGATTTAGCTCTCTTAATTTTGTTCAAAATTACCTCCACAGATCATGGACTCAAAGAATAGTAAAGAGAACAAAAGCAGCACAGAACAAAGAAATGTACATAAAAGGAACAGCAATAAATGAAATAAAAACCAGAAAACTGAGTAGATAATAAATGAATAAGCAGGTCGGATGGCAATGCTACATCAGCCCCTTACTAAGCAAACACTAACCCCAAATTCTGATATGTAATATCATTTAATGCAAAAAATATATAAAAAATTTACCACCAATCATCCTTTATTATCATGGCTGTGGTGTAGCATTGTATTGAAATGAATCACATATTATCTATATTTCAAGACCTTGTCACTTATTTGTTATTGCATCTCCATATTTTTGGAAAAGGAATGACATGTTGCAAAATCAATGAACTCATAACAAATTTGGCCTGGTGCATCCCTGCATGACCATAACTGTTTCATTTTATTAGAGCAACCCACTCAAAATTTTTATTGGCATTAAAAGAGTAACTAAATGTTAAATATCAAATAAGCGCATCTGTCCCTTTCTCTGCAAAATGGATTTTTACCAAGTATGTCCTACACAGCCTTCAATTATGTATTATGACATCTTTGATCTAAGTTATTGGCAGTATCAAGTCAAACTTTAACAAGGTGTAAGGAAGAATAACCAGCAATGAGGTGATTCTAAAATGAAATTAATATCACAAGTGATCTTTATTTCACCTCCTTGACTACAGAAAAAATAAACTCTGAATGTTCTCTCTTAGTCATGGGTCCAATACTTGAGCACCACATAGTGCAGATCAAAAAAAAAAAAAAAAAAAAAAATTTAAAAAAAAAAGTTTTGAGAGGGTTAAAGAAATAAGACAGAATCAGAAAACATCATCATGGAATTTTTATAATATGAGAAAGATCTAAAAATTTTAGTCAGAGTGAGTAAAAAATGTGGTTGAGGAATTTTGTCTTGTAAAAGAGTCCAATATAATCATATAATCCTGTTGTAGACTCTTGACATTTAAACCAGAAAGCAACTGATGCATTAAGGAATCTATAGGGCTAGAGTCATGATTTCCAGCACACTAGATGTCCTGACCTTGGCAGTGAGCTTTTTAAATGAAGTTAATCATAAAGTAGGTATCTACATCTTCAAAAGTACTTTTGGGCTTTCTGTGTAGTCAATGGGGCGTTAATGGATACAGACAATGGAATTTTTGAAATTAGACATTGTATATTTAAAAGGCTTTAAACTGATCGGATTTGTTAGAGACTTAAGTTATAGGCTTTTCAGACTACATAAAGGGACCTATAAAGGGAGCCAACTGACTCATGGAAGCACTTGCTATTAAAAGAAAGCAGTTCCACATATCAAGAATGATTTTGTACTACATTTTAACTCAATATACTGTTCTTTTTTTTAGTAACATATTTCTGCATGTTTGGTCAAGGTGCTCACAAAGAGAGATAGTAAAGTTGCAAAAAGTTCCCATAACCCTGTGAAATTTTTAGAGAGAATTTATTTCTTCTTGTGGACCCATTCTTGCATTCTCATACTGGATATGATTATTGTATAGACTCTCGGTCATTTCCAGTCTCTTCTTGATGCTAGACAGTTTTTATACACAAGAAACTATAGGGTTGCTTTAATTAAGCAACCCATTTTTACCTGTCAAAGATCATTATAGATGCTGTTTATAGTTTAATAATAAAGATGGAAAAATTATTTAAATTACTCACATAATCAAAGGAAGGTTAAGCTTAGTTTAATGGCTTTATGTAGGTACAGAATTACAGGTATATGCATATCTCACAAGAAATGATGTAGAGGTTGAATATTTCTCACCAGCTTGACTTGTTCATTTAGCTATTGACTTTTGAGAACATAAATTAATTTTCATCATTAAGGATATCCTCATAATGATATAGATAAAAATGCATTTAAAATTTGATATCATTGTTATAGGATCTTTGCAAAATCTAATGAAAAAGTCACAAAGCATGAGAATCTATACATAAAATTTTTCTTAGCTACAGAGTTCAGTTACTTTATTAACAGGTCTGAAAAATGTCCTATGTTTTTACAGAGAAATTATTTATTATTTAGTTATTTGTGCTAGTTCATAAGGACATAAATGTGATGGAAAAAGCCCCTTGATAGTATGTTTATAAAGACCTATTTTAGAGCTTCAGATAAAAGATATGGCAGTAAGTTGAGAAAAGAGTTCTTATGAATGCTTTAATTGTTTGGGGTCATAGGAAATGAAATCAGATCAAAAAAAAAAAAAAAAAAAGACCCAATTTTACTCACTTTTGTTCTTTGATCCACTGATTAACATTTGCAACCACTAACTCACTTTCCTGATGGAGGTGACTGTTGTCAGTTCGTGCTGCTTCCAGAGACTGGCACAAAGTTTCCAGCTGTGGATGCAGAGAGATCAAAGCATATGATGGACTCCCTAGAACACACTCTATCTGGACTACTAATAATAGTCTGTACTACTTGTAAAGAATCAAGTCATTTTTCTCCACTCCTTCAAATAATCAGGGTTTCCTTGTACATGCTATTAATTGATTCAATATGCTAGAAGGAATGTCTGAACTTTTCCCACGCCTTACATTTACCCGTTTATTATAATATACACTAGTCTACCTCCAGAGGTTGTTTTAATTGAAATCAGATTTATTTTATAAAAATGGAACCTTTATAACTTACTATGTTTCAGTTTAAATGTTTTATTCTTTCCACTTTTGGTTTTATTTTTGCTATGTATTCCTTTAAGATTAGCTCTTTGGTCATGGCTCATTGCATTTAGAATAGAAAGAATGTTAAAGGAATGGAGTTGTTTTGGTATATTCAACATATAAAAAAAAATAAGAAATGTTGAAAGACTGAACAACCTAAAACTTGGGAGTTGAATGTCAGACTTTCACCTTTATATCTCCAAGTGGAATCAAATACAAGTCAGTGGTGGTGAAAATCTGTTAACATCTGATAGATACTTAAGGCCTAGGTAAAAGGACAAAATGGTTTTATGATTTCTGTACTATCATTTTTGGGTACTCCAGCTTACACAACAAAATGCATCACAGCAAGAATTGTCCCAGCACACTCTAAACAGGCCAAAACCTGATTTATTCAATAGTCCCTTCCTTATCTAGCTTCCACAACCACTACTAAAGTAAATTCACAATAATTAATAATTTTGTAGGAATGACTATACAAACAAAATCCTGAGTAGAGAAAGCTTTTTTTCAACAAATAATTAAAGCTTACATGAAGAAGAACCAAGTAAGAGTAGAAAGTGTTGGTTTTGAATCCACTTGGCTATAATAGATTTAGAAACAATTACTGGCCAAAAAAAAAAAAAAAAAGAAAAAAAAAAGGGAAAAAAAAGTGTTATAATAAAAGAACATACGTAGATTTTTAAAAATAATTCATGTTTTCCAAATGAGAACATACATTTAAAATTACCATTTCCTTCAATAACATTTTATCATTGTTAAAATGAACAAAAATTAACATCAGAAATAGTGTGCCTTTTTGACTGCTGTTCAAAACAGTGGTCTCTTATCAATGACATTTAAGACTTCTGAGTGTAATAAATCTTCAAATCCTATGCATAAAAGCCTCTTATGGTATTAATATGTGTAATATATGATGGAAGATACAATATATATCTAATTAAAATCAAATCAAAATAATACCCGCTTACTCTTGTGACAGCCATCTGTTATGCATATTAATGTTTTAAAATAGATTACACTAATGCTGTAAAACAATTTACTTTTTCTAAAGATCTTTAAAGCATTATCATGTATTATTAAACAACACACAAGTTATATCTGGTTGTTTTTGTAATTACATGAAATTAGAAAAGAAGGTTTAGTAATTGACAAGTTATGATTTCCTGATGTAGTGACAAAAAATATAAAATATGTCAAACAGATGTTGACAAAAACACAATGATCTGTAAGGTGTAAGAAGGGTTACATATGTGTATTATATATATGAGTATACATATATTACATATATATGTATTTGATATATACACTTCTATATATGTTTAAGTGAGAGTAATTTGAAACAAAATACCTAGAAACTGCATAACTCTATATTCTCATTAGCAAAAATGTTAGAAAGAAATTTCATATATCAGGTCTTCTGTCTTAAAAAAAGTGAGAGGATAATAACTGATATGGATACACAGTGAAACAGCAGGAATAGACCTGTGGTTTGCATAATTTTATCATTTTTATTTAGACTTTTGAAAAGTAATCATTGGCAGTATTCTCCTGTTTTCTTTGCTTTCAGAAAATTGTGAGAAAATTGTAGTCTTCATAGAAATGAAGTTTCAATAAATGTGATTTAGGTAGGTAAGCCATGACCTTACAAGAAAGAGAGCAAAAATCCTTCTAGCATTTTTCATCTGTTTCCATCTGCACTATGTGCCTTCCCATGTAGCCTGGTGTGTCTATAGAAAAGACAAAGGAATGTGTAAATTCATGTAGTAATTTTGGACCAAACTATATTGTGCAGCAAGAGATAGTTTCCAGCTATTCCTCCTTTTCTCCATTAATCTTTGCTGAATCATGGTTTGGAAACTGTGGGTGCCAGCAGGCTGCTTAGAGATTGATCTCAGCAGTGAGTAAATGGTTAAAGGGCAATTCTGTAGGTATAAATTTACCACCTTCATCATGTCAGCAGAAGAGTACTGGCTGATAGGAATGGTGCAGAGCTCAGGAGACAGCAAATAGATCTCTACCAGACTATTTCTTCTCTTGGAAAACCTAGATAAGTGTGAAATAGTGATCTGTAAAGAAACCTTTTGTTATTTCTTCAGCCTGCCATTTCCTGAAACTGTGTCTAGCTATGTGCTGGTAGTTACCATGGCACACTCAGCATTCCTGCTCCTCTCATCAGTGTGAGCATGCCATTGCCTAGGTGGGCTTGCATGAAAAGTGAGGTACAGTGGTTGAAAAAGGAGGAAATCTTGTCTACCAAAGCAGTGTTTCAACATGGAGTTAGTTAAGGCTTGCATCTAAGACAAGGAGCTCATATAACTAATAAACTAATATAAATGTTAAAAAAAAAAAAAAATACTTAAAACAATTTTGCATAAGAGATTACTTTGTAATATGCGTAAGTAGAAAACTAGGACTAAGCCATCAGTCATTCCCCACTTGTGCCCTAAGAAAGAATTTGAACCCAGTTCCACATAAGCAATCCCTTTGCTAACCCAGTGTGCAGTGTGTTAACCTACCAAGAGTTAAATTAACAAGATAAGCAAATGAAAGGCCCAGTCTTAGTAGGAAGCTGCTTTTGCTGGATCAAAGGCTTTTATTCTGCAGCATGTAATTCATCATATTTCCAAAATGTTGTCAACGGTCCTGAGCTGTTCTTAGAGGTGTGTTTTTGAAACAAGAAACTATGCAACATTTTTCATAATGAATTTTGCCACTAATTGAGTCATTTTTTCTGTCCTAAGGAAAGGCTAACGAAGCTGTAGAGTGGATAGTCACTGAGAGATGTGAGTGGGTACGTGTAATACAAAGCATTCAGCCTTGACTCCCAAGAACCTTTAGGAAATTCCATTACTGAAAGTTTTCTTGGGAACTAAAGTAGGTTTATGTAAAATAAGGCCAAGTTTCATGGTGTTAAATTACTGATGATGTTAAATGACACAGTTAATACAAGTGTGCTGAAAATACATACAATTAGTAATGAAGTGCAACATCAGTGCAAAAGCAGAGTTCTGAGGTTGTGCCAAATTAGTAGATTTTGCCTTTAGAGGTGAATGAAGGAATGAATAAAAAAATGGTAAATTGACAGTGATATTGTTTTTGAGAGTGGTAGAACATACAGTATATTTTACCAGTTGCCTACAGTGTATAATATCTAATATCACAAATAAAAATATTATCTTTGTCAAGTTTTTAAAACAGTTGTTTAATTTTCGGTAGGTCTGATTTTCTACTGTTATAAAATCTGAAAATTCATAACCCTTCAGTATTGTTCAGGGTTGGGCATGAGGAAATTATTTTCTATATCTGCATTTATACCCTGTATTAATATAGTTTAATTGCAGTTGTCTAAGTAAGATTCCTGAAACATGAACATGATGGCTTTAATTGGTCCTTCTATAGACAAGCATTTAAGGAAGGTAGTCTTAGTCTGGCTAAATCTCTCTCTAGAGCTGGCAAGAGAGTCAGTTACCTTAAGTATGACAGGTGAGTGCAGAGAGGTGATAGGACCATAATCTATTTATTTAACACACCTCTTAGAAACTGGTTTTGTTTCCTAATCTTTCTCTTACATTTTTCCCTGGAAAATTACTATTAAAAGGTCATATAATGACTGCAGAAACAATTTACAATATGTGTTAATGGCAGAAGCTTCAGTACTGTCTCACCCCCCTTCTTTTCTCCTTTGCAGAACTTTTTCCCAGTATATTGCCTTATCTTTAGCCATAATGATGAGGTAACACCTGTCCATAATAAACTAAGACAGATGATCGATTATAGAAGATCATGGCTTTCTGAATGGAAGACATAGTAGTTTAATGAAGAAACACCTGGATGTTGCACCGCTTCTGTAGGCAAAATCTGTATATTTAGGAGAAAGAATGACCCAGGCTTAAAATACACAGACCCTGAATACAATTAAAGAAACCAACATGCATATTGTTAATTCAAACTATAAGTTCCTCATTCTAAACTCTGACATAAGATGTCAATCAGTTCAGCCAATCTTTCCAGTAAGGAAATACAAGTTTCAGGCTGTCTGTCCACTTGGGCAAATGTTATTGGTTTGTTTACATGTAAGTTTTTTTATTCCTGGACAAACAAAAACACAGACAAATAAACCAAACACTTTCTGTTGCACAGATATCCATATCATTAGAATGACATATTGAGTGATTTTTCAGTAATTCTTGTACTTTTCAAATAAGAGTAGCTTCTCGCAGTTATGTTTTAAATCTATCTCAGAAAGATGCTACATTAATGGGAAAAAACTTATGCAACAGAAAGAATATGAATGCAAGGGGCTATATTTATGTTTTGATTTACATTTCTTTTTAACCTATATTTATACATGTTTTCTATACTGAAAAACACTGCTTCATGTTTTCAAATATTATTTGTATTACTTTTGACGTAAATTTAATATAATTACATGATCACTAGATACAGCAAGAAATGTCTTAAGCCTGGTGCTGTAATACCTTAAATACACACTTCAAAATAGAATTTAACTTATAGAACTCTGGTCTAAGTTTATTGTTGTTTCAGTCTTGCAATTTAGATTTTGCAGAGCATTCTAGTAATTTCTGTGTTTTCTCACATTGTTGAGAGGAATATGTGATTATTATTCAGGATACACAGAATAGGAGATGGCATCAGCTATCACTGTACTAGGAAATATATCCTTCAAAGCCACTGAAATTTGTAAAGAAATGTTCCCATATCACTTCACCATAATTGTGGAGCATTTTGCCATCTAAGATAGAAAGCTAGTGGAATTTCTAAGACAGCATATTAGAAAATATATTAGGCAAATATGCAGAAAGATAGGAAGAGCAGTCCTGCAAACCTCCTTAGATATATAACCACTAGTATTTCTCTATTAAATTCCTAATAAGCAATGTACCGAATGCACTGGTATGTTCGCATTTAATCAATATTTTTCCTTAGATAATCAGTGAAAATACAGGAGAAAAGACTTTGAAATGCTTCAAGAGCACAGAATTATGTGGCATGAAATGTGAAGCATGTTAATGAAAAATGGATGTTGACTCCCTCTTTTGCTTACTTGTCTATCCCAGCCACATTAGAAAGACGTGCAATGCAAAGTAGCTCTAGAGGTTGTTTTTTTCACAGCTTGTTTTCAAAAAGACAAGATTTCTGAAAGACAATCTATAATTTTGTGGGTATTCATTTTTATCTGCTATTAAATCTTTCTATATTCCTACTGTTTAAAATTCAAGTATTCTTTTGATTTGTCAAGCTAATGATCCAAAATTAAAAAACAATTCTGAAAGTTTGTATGAAAGAATTGTTTAGAAACACTTATAGCTAAAGGTATTATCTATAGGATGAACAAATTTATAATCAATTCCAGAATTTCTTTGCAGAAAATGGAAAAAAAAAAAACCACAAAAAAACCCAAAACAAAACCAAAACCAAAAATCTTCCTTGAAGTTTGAAAAATGGCATAATTTAATAAGGAATTTTGACTCATGTAATTACTTTAAATCAGAAATAATGGATTACTCATGCTACATAATGTAATTGTTGAATCAGTGATTCATTACTTAATGAAGTGATATTTAAAAAAAAAAAAAACAACTGTTAAAAAACCCCACCCTAATTCAAATTTATCATCATAAAAAGAGCATAATACAGTGGAGCATTCTTAAAGACAGGTATAAAGCTGTTTTAACTCCTTTAAATATTCCTTAAAAGAAACTGCATGCTGTCCACAGGATTATGTGAAAAACATACAGCAATACCAGTGCCTTCATCAGCCCTGCAAACAAGATGTCTTGGGGTCACTATGGTATTTAAAATTGACCTAGTACTATACTCCTTTCCTGGAGATTACATCTTCAGCAGAGGCAGATGGGACACCTGTATGGTGGGACACCTGTCGGACCTGACCACATGATTTCCTAATTCTTGCAGCATCTTCAGTCTCCTATCATTGATGGGACAACATAGACAAACAACTCCTTCTCAATCTGAATTTTTCCAGAGGTTTGTCACTCTTAGGCATGAGTCAGCATCAGGAATAGGGGAATCTTTGACATGACAGCCAGATTATAGCCTCTGCTGGATCACTGGGTGAGACATGATCTTACACTTCTTATTCTGCAGAAGCCTGTTTGAGTGTTCCAATGCACCTGAATTTATCTTATCTAACTGCTTATCTCATGAAATGCGTTATTTTTAATTACTTTTCTGCTCTGTTTTGTGCCTTTAGACCAACATGATTATGTGACTTTATAATCTAACTTTGGTGAGGTTTATGCTGGAGATTCTATAATCTGCCTTCATGTTCATTGGAGACAAAAAGAATCATGATTTTGTAATCCTTGATCTGACCTTTATTGGCACCTGTTGCTCTTTACTGACTATATCGATAAGCACAGATACTTAAGTTCCTATAGGAGAACCCTTTAATGGAGGCTTAGAGTCAATTGATTAAAAGAATATTTATTACACTCACGTGCTTAAGTTAGTAGATAGAGAGAGAAGATGGCATGACTTCTGACTTGCTATCTACCTTCAGATGCAGCATCAATACCAGTTCACAGTGTGTTCAGATGTTTCTGCAATAGATTAAATCAAACTGAACAACCCATGATTTCTCTTAATTATTGCAAGAGAAATTAACATTTAGTTGCATTCCTTAAATGCAGAATAAGCTTTCCCTTCCCTCTCTTCAGTAGAAGGGGAAAACACGCAGTTTGTGGCACACAGATACAACAGATAATTGTAACACCCTTCTCAGCAACTCTCTTGTGTTTTGAAGGCAATGAATACAATCTGTCTACTGTTCACCCTTATTTGCAATGAGGATGAAAGTAGTAAATGGAATGCAATTAGTATATCAGTATATATTACTATATCAGTAACCATTTTCATTCTTTTTCCCTTTCCATATAGTAAGGAAAAGTGACAGACAGTATATTAAAGTCTATTCTTGAAACAAGAGAGCAATCAAGAGAATTCAGTGGTTTGTACTTTAAGCCAATGCTTTTAAGACAATGCAATATAATACATTTGAGAAGTTTCTGATTTGGAAACCAAATATTAAATATGCATCTGTTACATCTTGTATAAGAGAAGAATGATTTTTCAGTAATAGCTTAAAATAAAAGTTCTCTACTATGAAGACACAGCAGCATCCAAATATTTTCAACTTAAATCCAGCAAGTTTTCTTGAAGGAAGAAGCTTATGGGCAAAAAAGGAGGGGGAAGTAAGGTTGAGGAGCTTTACTTTGAACTCCTGGTTGAGTTAATTTCAGTGTTTTCAAAAAGAAGAAAAAGAAGAAAGAAAGGATGTTTCCTGCAGAAATATAAAAAAGATGCAAATAATGTGGAGAAAGACCAAATACAAATGCTGCCACAATGGGCTTTGAGAAATTTGGGAAAGGGACTATTATGTTGCTTGTGCAAACCCATATTGTATGATTTCCTCTTAAACAGTGAAGTTTTTCTTTGCTGCTGTGCTTTGGGGAATAAAGATGAAAAGCTACTAGCAATTTGGCTGCATGTTTTTAATAAAATCCAGGTTTTCCTTTGAGGTCACTAAAAGAAGCACAATTTTGAATTCATGCTTTGACAAATCCATAATGCATCAGTAGACTTACCTTCTTGTCTAAGAGAATACCACAGAAAAATCATGCTGTGGGTGCAAAAAAAGAAGTCCACATCACTATGAATAAGAAGTTCAGTAGAAAAACTAGTTCTTAGAAACTTCTTGTTCCTGTTTCTTGAATTATCTTTACGCTTATGTTAGTCATTGGTAAGAGAAATCAAAAATAGGTTTGGGACTAGGGATTCGATTTCCTTTTTGTTTGATTCCTGTTTTGTCTTAGAAGTCTTGTATTTTTGGCAGCACAGTGCACTGACTCCGGGAGGAAAGGTGGCACTTCTGCCCATTCCAGCTTGTCAGCGCTTTGAGTTGGGCACAGCTTGACATGTTTGACATGGAAAAGATGTGTCATCTGTCCACCACTCCCACTATACCACTAGAACAAGAGTTCATGCACTTTAATACTGTGTTTTATATTGGACTTAAGGCTACTGTGTGTATTAGTTTTGCTGAATTCAGTTTAGTACCAGTTTATCTGGGTTATGTCTGATGAAAATGCAAGCTCATGTGCTAGCAGTGCACTTTTCTATTTACAGAAAACTGTATTCCAATTGCAGACCAGTTGGGTTATTTGTTTCGGTAGCAGCTCAGAATACAGGTTGCATTAAACTCTTAGTTTTAAGTACCATATTCTTTGGTAAAACTGTTTAAATCCTTATGATTTCACTTTACATAAAATAAATGTAACATGTTTAGGGATTAAACATAATTGAAGCAGAAACCATACAGTGTAATAAAGGTTGAAAAGATTTTAAATTCAAATAGGAAAGAAAGTGATCAAAAATCTGGTTTTTGTTTTAGATTTTTTAGTGACAGTTTTCAGACAAGCGTGGAATGGTGAATGTGAGATTATTCTTTAAAAAATTATTAACAACAGATCAAGAAAAGATAATTGGTTCAATCAAAACATGGTAGATGAATATGGTGGCAAACAGTTAAATTGCTTCTGAAGTAGAAAATTAGTATATATAAATTCTGGTGTGCCTGTTGAAATAATTTCCTATTTTATTTATTTTACAAGATGAATGGACTTCAAGCATTTCAATACTTTTGAGGGTTTTAAAGTTTTTACCTTTATTTCCTTGCATTTAAATAAGAGCAACATATGAAGAGAAACTATTTCAAATCTGTTTCAACTTCTCTGAAGATCCAGATAACTCTATGTTAACCTATGAAAAAAGAAATATGCCATTCAGTTTACTGTTGTTGTTCTCCAGTATATGCACATGGCAGTGTACAAACTATTAAACACACAAGTTAAGAAACGTCAGTGGTTAAACTTTCAAAATAATTTATACACACAAATGTCATCTAAGTTAAAAAAAAAAAAAAAAAAAGGAGGGGGAGGATATTGTGCTATGTATGCCAGATAATGACTCCTCTGTGAATCTATTGCTGTGGGTTTATCAAAGCAGGTACCTGAAAAACCATAGGCAGTGTAGATTGTATGTTTGCATGGCTAGCAATTTTCCAGAATATCTCAGACTAATCTAAACACTATCTGCCACTGCTGCTTTACGTGTCTCCTCCGGACTTATTTCCGCCCCTTATTTGACTCCGCATTTACATTTATGACAATGTAACAAAATAGTTTTCTGCTAGATTAACACACCGAATCATTTTGGCACAGAGTTCAACACCAGTATAGATGAGGTGTGAAAATGTGCACAAGGACACAGGAAAGGCTGGGACTGAAGCAGCCAGTAATGTAGCCTTAGCGTGTTAGGTCAAAATGATGGCCACCCATGTTGAAACATGTTTAGCCATCCTAAGTAACAAAAACAGAAATTTCAACTACATGTACTGCTGCAGGAGATATTCCAAAGAAAAGTGAAAGGTTTGTCACCTGAAAGATTCCACTATTATTAGTATCCTATATGGAGGAGGAGGTCCCACAGCTTTATGTATATTCAGGTTCCTCAGGTGCTCATGAACCTGATCTTCCCTTACTTTAGGAGTAACTTTGCTCCCCCAGTCTCCATCTTGCTGTTCATCCACTCAAGAGGTGTGGAAAGGGAGGTTACCATTGAAGACTGAGGCAAAAAAAAATAAATTGTGGAGTACCTCAGCCTTCTCCTCATTCATTGTTACCAGTTTAACAGCATTGTTTATCAGGGGGGCTACACTTTCTTTGACCTTTTTCTGTTTTAGATACATGTAGAAGCCCTTCCTGTTATTCTTTGTGTTCTTTGCCAGGTTCAGTTCCAGCTTTGCCTCTGACTTCCTTACCCCATCCCTACACAACCATAGTTCATCTCTTCCCGTGTCACTTGTCCTCTTCCTCATTGATCCCTTGCAGGAAAGGCCTGTTTTCAGTCTGGATTTATAGGCTTAGGCCATGAACTTAATTTGGATTTGCAGGAAACTTCACCAAAATCCCACTGGTCCCTCCCAAGGAAACTTCCTCTTGTCTCCTCTGAGGCTTCATGGGCTGCCTCCGCCTCTCACAACATTATCCATCTCTATCCCTCCTTTCAGGGTGTGCTTAGTTTCCCCAAAAGGAAAAATCATCTTCCCCGTTCTTCAGAGTCTGTGTTGTTTCCCAATGTCCATAAAGGAACAATTAGTTTCAGAAAGAGTAGAACAAAAAAAAAAAAAAAAAAGTATATTTTTATTATAGAATAGCACATTCCAGACTGCTCAGTGGGAAATTGTCAGGGATGGACCATGTCAATGTAACAAACATATCCTAAATTACAATAATTTTTTTCCTGAAGACTAAGATTTCTTTTGCTAGGACTGATGTTTAAGTTTGTACCAGAATTGACAATTGTTCTACTTTCTTGAGGAAATTTAGCAAAAAGTAGTATTTGATTAGTAGAGTTCTATGATTTGTAAAAACTCAATTAATTCAAACACATTTCCAAAACTGTACTTTTAAATAGCAAAAGTCCTATAAGCTAACTAAGATATCTCCTCCACCTTGTAAAAAGTTACAGGGAAAAAGATGTAATAATATATAAAAAATACCAAAACCCACAAAGCCTTCTATACTCTGTTTGGATTAGTTTATGCTACACTTACAGATGAAAATAAAATTGTTCTTATTTACGTTATTCTCTTTATTTGGGACTCCTTGAATATCCAGTACATGTATTTGCTTCATTCATGCAACATTTAGTGTTCTCACGAACACATTTACTGTTCTATCTTCCAAATATCTTTCCCTCTATCACCTATGGTTTAAAGGTGTAATTTGCTTCTATCTTAAAACAAATAAAAGTTGCTGAAAAAAATCTACCATTACACAACTCCCATGGATAAGATTCTAAAACATAAATGTCATGAGTCATAAAATATTTAAAGGCATAAAAGTATTCCATTTTAACAATTTAAATAAACCCATAAACATACAATATTGAATCTCAGTGGATTCAAACTGCAACTTGCTTAGTATCAATAACTGTAAAAGTGACACATGACATCTGCTGTTTCTTGATTTTCTTTCCCATGATATCTACTCCAGTTTCTAATACAGGGAAAAAAAAGGAAAAAAAAAATCTTTTGAAGCACAATGTTTTCTCTATCTTTTCATATCTGTTGGGGTGAGGTTGTGAATTTAAATTTCAGAGAGAAAAAATAGTCACTAAATAGTTACCTTTCAGCTTTACTAAAATACTTTGCTAACTTCAGTGCATTTAGTGCTAAGTAGTCCTGCCTTAACAGTTTCGGTTATTTAACACATTTTAAGGTCTCTTCTTTTCTCAAAGGTTACTAATGCAATATTTGTTATTACAAAACTATTTAGAGATTTTTAATATATTTGAAGATATTTTTCTTGGCCTGTTTCTTGGCAGAAGTAAGTAAAAAGAGGACTCTGGGTAGCATTTATAGAAAAAAAATTACTGCGATTTTTCATTATTTTATTATTAAAATAAAGGTTTCATTAACTATTATCCCTTAGTCATAAAAGGCCATTATGGATTCCAGAGGAGTGATCATCGCAGACCTGACAGCAAGTAGTGATGATTGAATATAACTGAAAGTCCTCAATTCCTTCCTCCCACATCTCCCTCAAAAAAAACAAAAAAAAATCTCCAAACTATGTATATCTATATTTAGAGAGAGATAATTCATTTGGTGTGCTGCCAGATTTTTGATGGATATAGAAATATCTTCAGTATCTTCTGAATTACATTTTGTTTTGAAAACTGATCTGGCTCTTGTGTCTTTTGCCAGCAACTTCCTGTAAATCACAGAATCACAGAACAGGTAAGGTTGGAAGGGACCAAAGTGGATCATCTGGTCCAACCTCCCTCCTCAAACAGGGTCATCCTAGACCACATTGCACAGAATTGTGTCCACACAGTTCTTGAGCGTGTCCAGTGAGGGAGACTCTACAACCTCACCGGGCAATCTGTTCCAATGTGAGGTCACTTGTACACTAAAGAACACCATATTCAGGTGGAATTTAGTTGACTGAATTCCAACCATAACCTGAGCAATCACACTAACTGAAAGTAAACAAATGGGCAAGAAACTACTACAAACATCAAGAAAAATAGTTTTTCAAGATTAAGAGACTGTTGTTGTCTATGTGACAAGAGAAAAACCAGTCCTTAAGCCAACCTGTATCTCAAACTGTGTTGATGCCAAAAAACAGCCCAATATTTTTCAAGCAGAAAAAGGGCTTTATTCTGCTGAGCAGATTAAGGAACAAAACAGAGGTGTATCTGGACAGATGAGGCAGTTACTCTTTCAGCAGGGAAGCATCTCTCTATAGCAGAATTCAAGGACCTCACTGACTAATAGACTATCCAGCAACTCCAGCTGATGATGAATAAAAGGAAGTAAAGTTTGACGCCATTCCCTATTCCCTATAGAGATGCAGCAGAATAAAATGTGTATGGTGATGTTGTTACATCCAAGGTAATTGAAAACCTATTGTAGTATAGTTTCATAGCAGTATCCTATAAAACTTTATTTGCCTATTGTCACAAATCTGTATTGGGAAATCTGCAGCATATAAATTTGTTACAATATTTTCTTTGTACACAAGATATATTTATTAAAGTGACTGTGACGTGGAAAAATGAAACCAAGAGTAACATATTAGTAAAAGTCATTGTATACATAGAGGACACTGAAAAATATTGAAGATTCCTTTGTATTTAAAGGAAAATTACTCTCAAATCAGAGTTAGTTGCCATTAACTCTCTAGTTTTGCTTTTTGGACATGTGACTAAGTATCATTTATATGACAATCTCATTATTGTAGATGCACTGTGAAAGACATAGCAAGGAAGTACTGAAGATAGCATGGTAACGTGGTAATGTAACATGATTTACTTGCAAGGGATCCTGAAAAAAAAAAAAAAACCAAAAAAACCCAACAAACCAAACAAAAAAAAAAAAATCCCAAAACAACAACAAAACACACAATGATTCAAAAAGAAACAAACCCTCCAAAACAAAGAAGCAAAACCCAAAGCAAACAGGCAAACAAAATAAATCCAAAACCAAAACCAGAAAAAACAACCAAACCCCCCCAAAAAACAACCAAACATCAGGAAATATGATACATTTTTGCTTTATCTAGGAAATATTGTTCTTAAATAGGTAAACAGGATTGTGTAGCTATAAAAAAAAGTTTTTATATATCTTGTCTCAAAAGAGAAAAAGAGCACTAAATTGTTTAGGCATTTAACAGTATTTGGCTAAACATTTTCTAACTTTAAAAGTACTCTGAAAAAGTTTTCCAATCCTACAAATATCTCCATTTTTTAATTTCTAAAAATCTTGAAAAAGTTCAAGTCCTTCCCTTCATATTTTTAAAACCACTGACTTTCTTTACTATATGAGTTCAATCTTCACCAGGTAATTTTCAGTGCCCATATGGGACTGATTTCTCTCCCCAGATTTACATGTTGCCAAAGTACAGACTGGGACCTTTTCCTCTGGGAACAGCTACCATACATTAGCTGAGCATTGGGGTATTCTTGCTTCTGCCCTTAATATGTTTGAACACATCGTTGTTTGTCTGTGATTACTGATCATAAATGACTCTTGCTCAGTCCAAGAAAGAAAACAGAGTAGTGGCAAAAGACTGTTTTAAGTGCAATTTTGAAAGGCAAAACAAAACACTCTGTGTTTCACTGTTGGATGTGTTCTCAAGAAGGAGAAAAAAATATCACTGTAAGTATCATAATCTGCAAAACACAGAAAATAAAAAATTTAAAATATGGAAGTATGTCTTTTACTAAATATTAGGGAAGTGGTAAAATATTATGACACAATAATTTTTGCTGTTTCATTTGCTTGTTTGTTCTGTTATTTATAAGATTAGAGATACTGACCTTTTGCATACACGTACTTGTATAAAACAACTCTTTATTTAAAATATATTCATACATCAATGTGCCAACTATGAAACCCCATTCATGAGTAATCTATTAATGAAAAATAGGTGAGTACATTACACAAACATTATTATTATATGTTTGTGTAATGTCTAAAAGCAGATCTCTCGGAACAAAGTCTAGAAGTGAAAGATGACATAAGACTGTATGAGTAAGAAGACTGCCAATGTCAAGATCATGAAATTGCTTACCTAATACAAGCATACTAAAGAAAAACTATTTTTAAAAGGTGGTGGTTTTTTTTTTTTTTTTGATTAATCAATTTTTATAGTTTTCTTTCATTTCAGGCTTAGTAAAACTGAAATACTGAAAATTTCCTTACCAGGTCCTATATATTCTCTACCTCTTTCCTAGTACCAAGATCTGCATTTCTCTGAGTAGGCCACAATTTCCACTTGCTTGTTTGCAAGACTCTTAGCAATTCCCATATCGACATCTAAATGAAGTTGACTCATATGTAATATTATATTTTCATCCTCTTCTGAGCACAGTCAACCCTTTATCCCTTTTGTGTAAGCTATTTTGTCGTCTAAAACAAACACTGAAAAATTCTACCAGAGAACATGTGGAACTATTAACAAGAAGAAGAAGAAGAAGTGAAATAAAAGGAAAAAGCGGAGTAAGCAAAGGAAGAACAGGAAGAACTGAAAGAAGATGCTTCCTCCCTATAAAAATGCAGTGAGACAAGTGCCCCACTTGCCTTTTGTAGCAAGTAATACTGACTTATTAGAAATATGACTTTCTCACTTTATGCTTCTTATCTTCAATGTCAAGGGTTTCTATGTCTTTTTCAATTTGATTATAGAAACCTTTGCTTGCTGGTATTTCCTTCTAGCAAGTGTATTTGTGCAGAAGCCACCTCATTATCCACTTTTTGAAAAAGAAAACAGATAAAATAATAATTGTCCATCACTATGTTTTCTGCAGTCTTTGAAGTATTTTCTATCTCCTTCCCAAACCCTTTCTAATTTTAACATCAATCCCACCACTATCTCATTTGACACCAAAATCACTTCTTTTCCACAAGTCCTCTACTTATGCATCCAAAATGTAACATATTCCAATAGTAATCTATTACTTTACTTTGTCACTATGATGTTGCATTAGGTGTTGACGTTGAATTACTTTCCATATAACCACTAGATTATGCTCCAAAACACTGCTTTTCAGTACAGTCTTCAGTTCTTAGATATAGGAGATAGCACTTCTTACAGTACAGCTTTATTTTATGGCTTCATATTTACTTTTGAATCACTGATAAGGCAACTGACCAATTTTATAACTTTACAAATCCATCTTGGAGCCACTGGTAATCAAAGACGCGGGTTTTTTTAGATCTAACATTTAAACCCCTTTACGTATGTTCTTAATGCTCATTTCTTAGTCAGAATATCACTGTTGTGTTACCAGTGTGCAACAGTGTTGCCAGTTAAAATGTTGATCAAAGACTTAAAATATTAAATCTACACACATTCCTCACAAATCAAAACTCTAATTAGTTTATTTGACAAAAAATGTTTTACTTAAAAGCACATTAATTAACACTACTTATAATTCCATTGTATAGGTGTTACTGAGATTTTCCTAATGTTACGTGGGGCTAATGGCAGACCTGAGACCTAAGTCAATCTGCTTGCCAATTTTTAATAGTATAGCAAAGTAACTATTGTTCTGTGTTCATAGATTTTTTTATCAGTATTCGTGGGTTTGAAAAATAAACAGACATCAATAACTCTGAGAGGTCTGCCAGCTCCTTTGCTACTCTGATGGAAATTACTCTGGCTAGCTGATTTAAGAAGTTTATCTCTAACAGATGTTATTTATAGAGCAGAGAACAATTAATTATCCTATGTGTTACAAGCCATCATGTCCATTCTTTCTTACACTAAGAAATATTTGTTTTAACATTTTTGTTTTCTTCTACTCTATTAGTAGTGTTACCATCTTCATCTGCTAAAAGTAGTGGAATG
>JAWWEW010000078.1:120740903-120780803 GCA_035583185.1 Anabacerthia variegaticeps | reverse complement strand
GCTGGAACCCAGGGTTACCTATATATATCCTTTGCAAGTAACAAGTATTTGCTTTGCTTTGTGTGTTCATAAAATAAAAAATAAAATAAAATAAAATAAAATAAAATAAAATAAATAAAATGCTGCTATATGTCTACTGTCCCTAAAATGTATTCTAAAATTTTAATAATGTGTAAAATATTAACAATGTGTTGACCTATTATCTGTAAAGTTTGGAGAGTACTGAAGACAGATGACAAAATACAAATCAAAGAAATATGAAAAGTAACAAATAACAAGTCATTTAGAAAAAAGACTTAATAAAATGTCATCTGGAGAGACCAGAAATGTAGAAAGTGAAACATGATAGGTTTTTTTAAGGCATGTATTTCAAAGGAAATTACTTGAAACGTGTTTAATGAGAGAAAGAATGCTACTGGGATCCTGGTCACTGGCAAGTCAGCAGTGGCCTGGCAGCCAGGAGGGCCAGTCATGTTCTGGCAGGTTGGTCGAGGGAGGGGATTGTCCCGTTCTGCTCTGCCCTGGGCCAGCCTCACCTTGCATATTGTGTGCAGTTTTGGGCACTGCAATATAAGAAAGACATTAGACTATTGGACAGTGTCCAAAGGAGGGCAAGGAAGATGGTGAAGTGCCTTGAGGGGAAGCCATATGAGGAGTGGCTGAGGTCACTTGATCAGTTGAGCCTGGAGGAGACTGAGGGGAGACCTCATTGCAGTTACAACTTCCTCATGAGGGGAAGAAGTGAGGCAGGCACTGATTTCTTCTGACAGGACATGAAGGAATGGCCTGAAGATGTGTCAGAGAAGGTTTAGGTTAGAGGGTGGTTGGGCGTTGGAACAGAGCCTCTGGGCAGTGGTAGCAGCACCTAATCGGCCAGAGTTCAGGAGGCATTTGGATGATACTCTGAGGCGCATGGTGTGACTCTTGAGGATGGTCCTGTGCAGGGCTAAGGGTTGGACGCGATGATCTTGTGGTTCCTTCCAACTCAGTACATTCTGAGATTCTGTGATTCTGTAACTCTCCTAAGAGAGCCCCAGGACTGCCCATATCTAAAACTGCTGCCCACCATGTTGACCATTATGATTTCTTGTTTTCTTCTAATTCCTCTCTTATTACTTATTATTTTCTTTTCTGCCATCTTGTCTTAGCTTGGGCTTATAAAGATTGTGGCCTCCTTGTTGAAAAGACCATCTTCTTGTGTTCTAGTGCCTGGCATGAACGGATCTCAGTTGCAGATTTGGGTTTCTACATTACTACCACAATGCAGCCATTAAAACATAACAAGTATTTGACTGATCACAGTATTGAATTGGATAAGTATTTGTAATAAAACTTAATTAACATAACAGGCACAAATTCTAAATGCACCATTGGTTCTGATTGATATTTTTTTTTTTTTAAATAGACACACTATAGGATAGGATGATCCTTCTCTTTGTACCCATTATAAAACTGGTTGTTTAACTTCCTTTAGGTTTTGTGACACTCAAGAAACACCAGAATTGAAAGACATGCTGTTTGGCAGGTTTCTTATTACCAAAATCCTACCCAGAAATGAAAGAGCTTTTGGACCACAAAAACTAACAAAACTGTAGGTCAGGTAGAGCAATGCACAAATAGAACTATGAGATACATACATACATACGTACATATATACATATATAAAGTAAATACCATGGCTTCCTCTTGGCTGAAATGAGGCAACTTGATAACAGTCTCTGAATATCTTGGGAGTGTATATCCAAGGCAGAAGAATCAGGCAGGATGATAAACAGGGATTTGAACAGCTGTAATAGGATTAAAGTGAGAATGAAGGAGTTCAAGCTGCATATTAGAGAATGCTTTCTATTGATATATTAAATAAATCTTAAGAAAAATGTTGTAGAGCACTTTTACCTCAGGATTCTTAAAATACAAAAAGGATAGATAAATTTATTCCCATTTAATTTGTGAAAAAGTGAGGAAACCTTTCAAGTAAGGAAAATTGTAGTTTGACTTGTATGTTAAATTCAAAATACACTTACAAAGCACCATGCAGAAAAGCAGACTTAGTCAGCGCTCTCCAAAGTACCAAAAGTAGTAAAGGTTGCTAAAGACCACATCAAGTTGGTCAGGCAAACTTTTCTGGCTGCAGCAGAATTCTGCAAACAGGTTATCTTACACAGAGATTCACCTCTTTCTAATTTTACACCTTCAGCTTTGCTGGCACATATGCATGTATCATAGATCTCCAAAAAGATTCTGTCTAGAAAACACAAACAGTCTTGCACATTTAATGGTAATGAGTTTCTCCTTCATTTTGTTAGAACTTGATTAAAATGCCACAGAAAGGAGAACTCCCAAAGTGATAACTTCTGAAGGGAGGGAAAGAAAATCAACAAAAGAGAAGTGAGTGGGATAGGCACATAACATTTTAACCAGTCAGAGATGTCATGAGAGCAGCACATCTGACTCCAACTTCAGTCTCTGAATAGTCTCAATAGGAATATTTTTGCAGAGTCACAGAATCCTCAAGGTTGCAAGAGACCTTCAAGATCACTCAGTTCAACCATCAACCCAGCAACACCATAATCACCCATAAACCATGTCCCCAAGTGCCACATGTAGACACTACTTCCAGAGATGGTGACTCCACCACCTCCATTCACCACTTATTCCAATGCCTGACCACTGTTTCAGTGCAAAGAAAAAATTCGGTATCTAATCTGGAACTCCCCTGGCACTAATTAAGGTCATTTCCTCTCGTCTTTTCACTTGACACGTGGCAGAAGACATTAACGTGCACTTCACTACAGCCTCCTTTCAGAGAGCTGTAGAAAGCAATGTCTCCCTGATCATCCTCTTCTCCAGACTAAACAACCGCAGCTCCCTCTGTCCCTCCTCATAAAACTTGTACTCCAGACTCTTCCTCAGCTCCATTGCCTTTCTCTGGACACACTCCAGCACCTCAACATCCTTTATGAAGTGAGAGGCCTAAAACTGAACATAGTACTTAAGTTGTGGCCTCAACAGTGCTGAGTACAGCAGGACAACACCTAGTCCTGCTAGTCATACTATTCTTAGTTGTCCAACAAAGAGATGATAAAGGAATGGATTGCTATAAAATATATATATATATATATATGGCAAAAAAAATATTGCAATTTTCTAAGCAAGTGGGGGAAATGGAAAGCACTCCTGATCATTGTTGTTATATTCTTAACCGTTAATGGTTAAATGTCTAAAACTATGTTAATAATTCTAAGTAAGGAACATCTAATAAATCTCAGATGTTTCATTTTTATTTTCAGCATCAATTACTTCCTCCAAGCTGCTATGCTTTCTTTACTTTTCTTTAGAATGAGCTCAAACCAGACAGCTCCTGCCTATACCCCAGTCTGCATCTCATGTCGGCTGAAGCCATTAATATCATTGTCTAGACTAGTCTCATACACAAACAATGTTTTGTGCAGGTATCAGTGAGGTGTGTAAAAGGTCATTTCTTATTAAAACAGTCACACAAATTCTGCCAAGTGTCTGCACTCACATTTTTTTGTGGAAATTATGGCAACATCACACTATTGATATACTCATTAAGTCTTTTTTTTTATTATTGCACTAATTGTTTTTATTTTCAGATGAAACAGTCAAATGTCACAATATATTATGCATTATATGCTTAAGTAGCCCATTTTAGAATTCCAGGGAATCTTTAACTATTGTAAAACCTGATGTAGATCCAACTGTATGCACTGAAAAAATTTAGATGCACAAACCTGATATCGTAATCCAACCTAATTCTGATCCAGAGCTCAGACATGATTCAGTCAAAAGCTAAGCAAATTGATGCCTATTTCTTTAAGTCTACATCTGTAATCCAAATGTAAGAAAACTACATTCTAAAACCTTTTCTGAATACATAAAGCATAATCTGCACAAGTATGTGTTATTTTTATGTGGTATAGTTGCAGTCACACTGGCCAGCTTACACATCTTTACCTTTGCTCAACTGGCAAAGGCAGTGTAACTTCAATACAAATACTACAGAGGTGAGGATGGATACTGAGAGCATAATGTCATACGCTTTCTCATTAGACTTCTGAATGACCTTCCTTATACGTTAGGGTTCAAGTAATGGAGTAACAATTAACATAACTTCCATTGAGGAACCAAATGGAAAAACAAGAATGTCTTTCACCTGTGCTATGAGATATCTTTGAAAGAAAAAAACTGCTATGGAGTTCAAGCAAGGCCCACAGATAAGAGATCACATTCTCTCAAGACACAGAAGAAATCTGATGAAAGTGAAGGCAGAAATTAGAAATAAAATGTGAAAATATTAAGCAAGGAGTAAAACCAAGAAATTGTTAAGAGCATAGATATTATACAAGAAACTGAAGAGAATACACTCGGATCTTGGGTCCCAGGACTAAGAAAAGTAAGGTCTAACTTCTGGGAGAAAAAAACCCTATCAAAGAATACTGTACTGTGTTATAGGTTCATTGGTAAACAGACTTGAGGGAATACAATCAGTAAGTATTTCTGATGGGAATTCTAAGAGAAACAAGAGTATTTTTTATGCCATAAAAATAAATAATTGTAAAATAATACTAAAGGCTTTTGATTATCTGAACTACTTTTGGTTTGTTTTGTTTTTTGGTAATGCAAATACTTCATGGAAGAGCAGGCCAAAGAAATGAACTTTAGCAGCCTGACTCCTCCACTCTTCCACTAAAGAGTAAATGTAGTTTGGCAGCAGTTATTAATAAATGGGAAAAAATAAATACGCTCCACCTCTCCACAAAACAAACAAACTAAAATAAAGTAAAAACACAGAAAAAAAAAAAAAGCAAACAAGGAATGTTCAGGACTAAGTCAATAAAAAAGCAAGTAAAAAACTATCAGTAATACCAGTCAATACTTATAGAACAAACCTAATTTCATTGTCAGAGCAGTTCCTACATTTGGTTATAAAATTTGATGAAGATAAGTGCTTTTCACTGTCTTAATTCTCTTCTAGGGAAATCTTAAGATTGATAATAATTGCTCCCCTTCCATAAAATTTTTGTGGCAGAGAGTAATTCTTGGTGCCACTGTGATGTGCCTGCACTTAATATTTATGTAAGAAGCTTCCAGATAAGACTCTAAACAGTTTGAAAATACCACACACTAATAGGTAGAACTGAACAAATAACGAACTCAATAAACAAGAAACAATGGATATGTTTCAACAAGCATTTCATCTGAGATACCATACTAGACCTTTGATCCTTGATTTTAATCAAGAAAGAAAATATAGTATCACATGATCTGTTACATGTTGACAGTTCTACTAAGAGAATTATTGAATAAGTTAGAAGCCAGATGTAGTAAAAACATCACTTTCCAGTAAAAACCCTTTTTCCTTCTTTCCTGCTGGTGTTCTGGCGCTTCATGTTTTCCAAGAAGACCAGGACACCTTCTTCCTGTCTCAGCCCAACATGCTGGCAATAGCAAAATGCAAAAAGAAAGCAAAACCAGGTTTTAAAAAGAAATATTTGCTAAAGTTGCCTTTATTTGTCTGATCCTGTCCTTGCACTACACTCTCTCCAGTTTTTCAGTCTGTGTCCTTCTGTGAGCAAGTGATGCAAATACCTGTGTTAAAAAACGTAACTGTCTTTCTATGGTGACACCATTTCTGTAGATGCGTAGTATCCTGTTTCAAATCCACAGTTATACCAGGTCTGCAAAAGTATCAGTTAAGTGGCATGAAGCTGAGGTCTCAGGGGATAAAGAATTGGAGGAGCAAGGACAGAGGAGAAAGCACAAACAAAATTGTCATCATATGGAAAAACACATTTCCGATTCTCCCAGACTTGAAGCTGTATGGTGCAGAGCTACCTCATCAAAATTGCTGATGTGAGCCTTCTCATGTGCCTGAAGCATCACTGAAATGTGAGCATGGAAATTGTCCAACTCACCATTTTCTACTGTCACTGTTTCTGTCAAGTCACTCTGCAAAGGGGAGAATAATCATAAATGCAGACTAGGCAAATAGCCACCTGGTGAACTATGTTGTTCAATTAACCAAATACAAGTGATGTGGTATGTATTGGATGTAGTAATGCCAATGGACTCTCCGGAGTGGAACAGTTAATAATTTATCAGTGAGGGCAAATAAGCACCTGAACAAAACATCACTGAATCCTCTCTGTCTTCCTGTCAAAAACACACATTTCAGGATCTTGAGGTTTTTGTTCCATGCAATAAGCAGAACACTCCTCCATCCAGTCATAAGCATGTGGTAAACACCTAACTGCGAGAACAAAGGCATCTATATACTCCAAAGGCTGGTTTGAATAACTCTATCCATATCCATGCTAAAAAGTATAAGTTGAGATACTAGGGAACTGCTATCAGTATTATTAGCTTGGAGAACAGTTAATCAAAACCTCGATACTGTTTCTGTAAAAACTGTACATATAGTCTCTTCTGGGGGGGGTATCTTGTATCAGTCAAAAATCCTACTAAATTTTATTTCTTATCCAACTAATTTATTTTTTTTTCCTATTGATCTGAATGTATAGGACATCTTATTTACTTCAGAGAGCAAAACTGTCAAAACTGACACAGAGATAAAAAAAATGAATACTTACAACAAAAATAGAATTGGGCCCAATAGGTAAAAAGAGTAATGACAGTAATAACCTGCAAGTTGTAGGAAAAAGTATTTTAGATTGGAAGCTTCAGACGGAAGAATATACTGAGTTAATACATGTTTTATATAATATCATATAAGATCACTACTGTATCAAAAATTGAAAA
Source organism: Anabacerthia variegaticeps (assembly GCA_035583185.1). Classification (NCBI taxonomy): domain Eukaryota; kingdom Metazoa; phylum Chordata; class Aves; order Passeriformes; family Furnariidae; genus Anabacerthia; species Anabacerthia variegaticeps. The sequence continues at coordinate 120,774,020 of JAWWEW010000078.1, read as the reverse complement.
AGAAGCAGCTGAAAGCTATGGCATGCTGCAAAAATACTTTGAAGATACTGATATAGATGGATAATATAAATCTTTTAATGAATGTGTCTCTCATAGCATAGGCAATATCTTTTTGAATTTCATAACAGCAAATTAAAGCAAGATGACAGTCAGTGATGTTTTTGAATCATTGTACTATGCCCTATATGCAGTAATGACCTTACTGTCTTAAAATATAACTATATTAACACACATTTATTAACTCAAAAGCATTAAAAATCTGTTAAATCACTTTCAAAAGCCAAAATGAAGATTTGCCTGGTTTTAAAGTGATTTTGGTCAGTGGATGTTAATAACATATCTAAATCCCCTAACGTATCTAATTCCCCTAAAATATCTACTTGTTCTACACTTAAAATCTGCCATACCAGTTTAAGAAAACTATGTATGTGTGTTTTTAAATTGTCATTGAAAAGAAGACTCGGGATGGAAATGTTAACTGTGTTTTAATGAATACACTTTAACTGTTTCTTCTCACAAAACCTGCTATTTAGATTTAATATATCCCTGATATTTAGATGATCAAAGCTATAGACTACTACTGCTGTCAGAACAGTATAACATTAATACACTCCTTAGAATAACAGCTTTTTAAACAGTAGTTTAAAAAATACTGCATCTTTTAATGATTTTGTCTTATTTTTCAAGGCCACTGTACTTAAAAATGAATTTCAGTTTTCCTATTTTTTTTCCAAATTGTTTTTAATGAGGATTCATTTTAGGGATACTTTCCTACCATTAGCAATGTCTCTGATAAGCACAATTCCTCCCTTGCAGCACCATTTCTATTCAAACACTTTTACGGAGCAGCAGGCTGCAATTTCTGCATGTCTGCTGTAATTCTACTGTAATTCTTGCACAGAAGCCTAGTCAATCAACCCTGTCCTCCCCATGCTAGCCAACTGTCCCTTTAATACATCCATAGAATTCAATATGAATTGAATGAATAGAATAGCAGTGCTAGGGAGACATTCAGCTACTACAGAGAGATGGGATTGATTGACATTAAAGCATCTGTGGAAGAGTTACAGAAGAATTAGAGCAGAGTCACAGAAATTGCAGCCTCCACACTTCACAAGAGGGAAGGGAAGCTACAAGAGATACTATTAATGAATAAATATGCCTTCTAGCTAAAGCTGCATCAAAAACCTTGTTTTGGTTTGTTTTGGTTTTGTATCAACAATTTGTGAGCAACTTTTATTAACTATGTAAAAATTAGGTGTTACTTCAATTCTACAATGCTTCCAGTTCTAGGACAGTTTTAACTCAAAATCAGATGGCTGTTTTTTTAAAACTAGGATGTAACTGCCCCACTTCATTCTTCTCTTTCTTCACTATTGATACAGTTGGAACTATACAGGAGTTACTCATATTTAATTTTTAGGGTTTAGGTTGTTTTTTGAGGTTTTTTTTAGTATCAGAACAGGAATATACATAATGCCATTGTAATGTAATCTTCAGTAAACACAGTTTATATTTTTTATATTTAATTTTTATATTTTTGTAAAAATTTACACATATATGTTGATACGGTACTACTTACTTAAATTGCCTGATTCCATTTAGCTTTGATCAGAAGAGAAGGTGAATATGTCAAATTTAAGTATATATCTGTTCGTTCTTTGTAACAACTCTTGCTCCAGATTTTGAAAACTTAATAAATTCAACAAAAACATACTTTAGTCTTTCATTCTAGTTGCATATCGATTATTTCGAGGCACTGATACACACTGTATAGGTGTGTCTTGTTAACTTTAAGTTCACCCAACTTGGCCTAAAGATGAAATCCTTCTTACTGCGATGTCAGTGGTAATAGAGGAGGATGCTCAAACAGTAAGCAGATATTTTTTTAAGATTCCTTTTTCTTTTTATTCTCTCAGACTTACTTGTTGACTTTGTCTTGTTTTTCTGCTACCTTCTATTAAAAAGCAGTTGTGTCATCATAACTAAAAAGTTAATGCATATAAAACACTTTCTTTAAGTACTGGTTTCCTCATGACTACTTTTTGAAGGTCTTTATAGACTTGGATATTGTGACATGCATTTCTCCAGATTTACTTCTGCAGCAGTAAATTCTAAAAATATTTTTTAATTAATTCATCAGATTTTGGAAATTAAATTGAAACCTTTTATTCCACTATGAAGGCTGATGCAGGTATCTTATCCGAGTTAAACTATGTGGAGAGGATGTTTATGTTTATTTTTGTTTTCTATCATTTTTATAATATCTGTAATACTAACTCATTACCAAAAAATGTTCATTTGAACTAATAGAATGTTTTGAATGATCTTAAAATAAATCCACTTAACAGTTTTGCAGTATTCCAAAACAAAATAGATACAGAAAGTGCTTTTCTGAAGTCAGTTACAATAAAAAGGAAGTATAATAACGAAATCTTTCATGAGATCATACTTTATTGATCTAATCAGCTTAAAACTGTATGGATTTTTATGTGGTTACATTTCTATTTTATTTAACTGAAACAAATGTCTAAAAATGTATGAATTATTAATGCTTAATTTTAACATTGTTTGGGGTTTTTCTTATAGTGATGTCAGTGAAACAAATCATCCATTTCAGGCACACGAATTATATAAATCAAGGGTAAAATAATTTATATTAATAATGTGGCTCAAAAAAAATAGTTTTAGCAGTGTAAAGAAGTCCTTACAGTGTTTAAAATTAGTTCTATGCTCTTCCAAGGGCTAAGTGCAAAAGAGAGTGGACCAGAAGGAGAACAGTAAAGGTAATCTTTTGGCTTGTAGAGAAAACAGTTTGCTAGAGATTAGAAGACTAATCTATCCTTGCTCTCATGTCCACAGAGAAGAGGAATAAGGAAGATTACAAAATTACTCCTATTTGTAAGAGAAAACTGAGGATAATTAAGAATGGATCATTTTTGGAGACCAAAAACAGTGAATGGCATCCATTTTGTTTGTTTGTTTTTTTGTTTTGCCTGGGTATTTTTCATCCAGTTAAAATGAAAACATGTAATGCTGCAGGAGGTGTATTTTTGCCTTTTATCCACCTTGTCATTTGCTGTGAAGGTGAGAGTTGCATTCTGTCCTTGATACACAGTGGACAAAGCATCACCCGGTACTCCCAACTCTCTTGCTGGTGATAAGAAAACCAAACTGAGAAATAGATGAAAACTGCTTGCTTAGGGAAACTCAGTGTAAGAATGGGCAGTCATGCAGCATATAGCCCCATTTGCTGTACTTGTTAAAGCACATCAAGATCTTCAGACTGAACATTTATGCTGCCTGCAACAATCTTCTTGTAATGCTGGTTCTGTGATTGTCTCCCTCTGGGTCTCTTTTCCTTGGATATCCTTCGCTAGACAGAGAGATAAAGTAAGATAAACACAACTTAAAGAACAGTACAGTTGTTTATTGGCTAATGCTTAAAGAACAAGTGACTGGAACTAATACCTTCTAGACCAAGCATTTCTTTGCTCACAAAGCCCAAAGAAACAGTCAACGAACCACTGCGACCAGGCAGTCATGTGCCAGATAGAGAACGGTCAACCTCCATTGCTGCTAGCAATACATTAATCATCATCATATTCTTTGAGAGGCTTTTTTAATCTTTTATATTATTTCAGATAAGTCATAAAATCATAGAATATAGCCAGTTGTAAGAGACCCACAAGTATTTGTCTTCTTGCCTTCTTGATCTGTTAGTAACTGCTGTCTCAACAATTATACCGTTGTCTTTCTTTTTTAATCTTTTTCTTTTTACATGGTTTTTTTACTTTCATACATTGTATCAACAATTTTTTTGTCAGCAAAACTGAGCCAACCCCATGCAGCTGTGCTATACCAACAAATTACCTCAAGTCAGAAGATATGTATTTCTATTCACTGTTCCCCTTTTAGGGTGGAGACAGTGATGCAAAGGAATGAATATCTCTCTAAAATGAACAGATAAACTATTAACTATAGACTACAGAAGATCCCTTTTTCTACATTTGAACCACTTAGTGCTGATCCTGTACTAATGGCTCTGCTGGAGAGTAAGACTTGTTCAGGGGAACCTTGACAGCCCAGAGAAAGGGACTGAAAGAAACCTCATGAAGTTCCGCAAAGGGTAAAGTCCTGCACCTGAGTAGGAATAATCCAGTACAAGTTAGAAGAAGGTCTTTCCAGAAAAGACCTTGGAGTTCCTGGTGACAGCAAGTTTAACGCTAATCAGGAATGTGCCCTTGCAGCAGAGAAGACCAACAACATCCTGGGCTGTATTAACAAAAGCGTTGCCAACAGATAATGGGAATAGCACTTCCTCGTTTCCTTCCCACCTTTCTCAACACTTGTGGAACTAGAACACTGTGTCCAGTCCTGAGTTCTCCAATAAAAGAAAAACTCTTGCATAGCAGGGAACACCAACTGTAAGGCCATCAAGATAAACAGGTGTTAATGACAGAAGAGGATAATCTGAGAGAACTGGAATTTTTCAGTCTTAAGAAAAGAAGGCTTATCAGGGTTTGATCAGTTGGAGCCCATACCTCTTTTCTAGGATGCACAGCTATATATGCACTTGTATCATGGTAAAGTTGGAATACATTGAAGGAATTTTTTTCTTTATAACGAAATTTGGTTAGTTACAGGAAGACGTTGACTCTTGGAGATATTCTTGGAGATGTTTATTCAAAAGTTTTCTGGATACAGTCTTTAGCAATCTCCTCTCACTGAAACAATCTGAGTAACAAGTTGGACTACATGACTTCCAGAGGTCTCATTACACCTAAATTGCTTTATGATTCTACAGCATTTTCAAGAAAGGAGTGCACTGGAATATGTATCTGTTAAAGGAGACAAAATGAAGTGCATAGATATATGGAAAGGGCATTGAGACAAGTCCTATAAAAATTTTATAGACAGAGAGAGCAGTTTGAAAAGGAAACTCAAAGAAATATAGAAAGGTTTGTGTAGAAAGAGACCTTAAGGACCACCTACTTTCAAAATTTCTGCCATGGCCAGGGACACCTTCCACTGTACCAGGTTGCTCAAAGCCCCATCAAAGCCGACCTTGAACACTTCCAGGGATAGGGTATCCAAAACTTCTCAGAGCAACTTGTTCCAGTGTCCCACCATCCTCACAGAAAAGAATTTCTTCCTAATGTCCAATCTAAACCTAACTTCTTTCAGTTTAAAGCCACTAGCCCTTATCCTGTCACTATATGATCTTGCAAAAAGTCACTCCAGCTTCTGCAGAAAGTAGTCATAAAGCTGCAAGGATGTGGAGGAGAAAAAAAGAGATTAAGTTACTAGTTAAGTTACTAGTTTCAATAACTCTGCTTTCATTTCCATGTCATCAAATAGTTTTTTTTATTTTCTTCTTAGCAAACAGCTTCTGCATATACAATATGGATGGTAGACACAATTTCCCTATGCAAATTCATGATTTTTGGAACCTCCTAGATGTATCCATCATTCTTTATTTAATTCTACACATCACTAGTTCTGATGAATGCTTCCTTCTTCAATCCTGGATGAGTCTAACATTGAAAGAAATAATATACACATAAATAGGTCCTTAAGCTCTTGAAGTCTGGAAGGCTGTGTTATTGGAAAATATAAACAAGTTCAATGTTGTCATGCAAGTGTTCCCTCTAAAGAAAGCTGTTAATGAGCAGTTTGTTTTAAATCATGCCAAAAACATTTTCAGGAAGTTGCTCAGTCCTGATGTTGATGATAAAAGTAATGTTATTTAGAATAGATCTCATTGTGACTAAGGCTAGCAAGGAACATTAGCCTTGCTTTTTTATGAAACTTAATGTTGGAGAAGTATGATTTCATGTTATTGCAGCTTTGGAAAGTGTTCAAAAAGAGAACCAATATTTCTTTCAAAAAGAGTACGAAAAATCTTATGTTCCCTCGATCAGTATCATTATTTTCCTTCTTTTTGATTTTATTTATATTGTTTTAACTCATTCTTAAACTAGAATATAGCTGTTTTTCTTTTCTTTAGATGTTAAGTGTGTCAAGCAAATAGCAGCTTTCCTAGTATGTCACGAAATAAAGAAATATTCTACAGAAAGAAAATATTCTTAAATTGCCAACATCCCTGTAATATATTATTCCCTCAAATTTAAATGGTGTTCCTAGTTACCCAATTAAGCGACTTCTATTCCCAATCCAGCAATATGAGGATGAGTATACATGACTGAAGTAAAGTTTCTGCATTTTTTTTGTTTAGTCATCCTTCTGACACTACGTTTCTTCTGCTTTACTTCTGAGTCTGCCCAGTGTTTTGCATGGTAGAGAAGAATAGCACAACATTATGAGCAGGTGTTGATGTTTTATATATATATATGAAATAGGAGCCTATAGGATATAAAGTAAATAATTAACAGTACTTGTCTCATGACTGTTACTCACACAACACAAAGGCTAGCTGGAGCTACACAGCCCAACACAAACTGTCCAGGAAATATCCTTTAGTATAAACTTGTATAAATTTTAATATAGGGCCATAAAAAATATGGAACAATATTAGAGATAATCAAACAAGTGTAAAATAAGTCAACCTTGAATTTAAAAGCAGTGCAACTATATTTGTATAGTGTATCATCCAACTACAGTGGCTGAGTCAAATCTCATTAGCCCAGACACATTACTGCATCAACAAATCTGTACTGGTTGTGGGAGTCCGAGCTGGTATCAGTATTCACTGTTCTGCCACAGCATATCAAAATATGAGCTCTGGCTGCTTGCTTCAAGCTTCCCTTGCTCCCATTGAAGTCCCTGGACATGTTTAAGTCTGTTAGGGCTGTAGCTTTCCTAACCTGGTCTGTGGCTGTGTGGACAATCTCTCTATATTCCCTGCAAGATACTTGACCCAGGTTCCACTCTCTGTAGGCTTCCTTTTTATGTTTGAAGTTGTCCTGGAACTGCTCTACTCATTCACACAGGCCTCCTGTCATTTTTGCCTGAATGAAGTGATCCTTCAATATTAAGCACCTCTCTGGGAACTTTATCCCACAGCAGTCTACCAAGAAGTTCCCTGAAAAGGCCAAAGTCTGTTCTCTAGAAGTCCAGGGTAGCAAGCTTTGCTGTGTGGCCTTCCCACAGTTCTAAGGATGTCAAAGTCCACCATTTTATGGTCATGGTGGCCAAGGCTGCCCTTGAGCTTCATATTCCCCCCTCATCAACCCCTCCTTGTTGGCAAGAACAGTGCATAACACCTCTCCTTGTTGGTTCCTCTGTGACTTGGAGGTCATTACTATCAACATATTCCAGGACTTCCTGGATTGCTCATGCTTTGCTGGGTTGTCCCTCCAACAAATACTGGGCACCATGAGGACCAGGGCTTGTGAAAATGAAGCTGCTCCTATCTGTCTGTAAAAGGCCTCATCAGGTCTGTCTTCTGTCAGGTGATCTCCACCAAACCCCCAGTATAGTATCGTCTGTCCCTTTAATCCTGACCACAGACTTGATCTGCTGTTCATTCCTCCCCAGGCAGAGCTCCATGAACTCCAGCTGGTCACTGACATAGGGGTCAACACCCGCTTTTTGTCTCCTCTGTTCTTCCTAAAAAACCTGTATCCTTCCATTCCACACCAGTCATCCCACTGTCTCTGTGATGTCAATAAAATCGTAGCCCCACAGGTAACATGTGTCTCTAACTCCTCTTGCTTTTTCCTCATGTACGTGCGTTTGGTTAGAGGCCTTTGTGTTGGGCCCAAGATAAAGCTGACTTCCTGGCCTCATTTGCAATTATTATTTTGAGGAAGCATGTATTTATTTCATTAAGTTAGTACAGAGAAGAACACCTTACCTGTCACAGAACATACTCTAAGTAAACAACAAAAAAGATGCAAAGTGATGTCTTTACAGATCTAAGATGACATGATGAAAGAAACTCTATTAAAGAAGTGGGACATGTAAGAGATAATAAGCAAATATTCTGCAATTGAAATAAAGCATAGGAAAAAAAATGGAAGGAAATAATGTCCAATTCTTTCTCTAAAAAATAGCATTGTAGAAGTGAAGGCAAAGTTCTTATGTGCACAAGCACCTAAACCCAGCTGAAAATACCTAAGATGTATGGTTTTCTCAAACTTACATTAATGTTGTGTTTGTGTATCTTACCAGTGTTTTGCACTCCTGCTCCTACTTTTAGTGTTCTAATCATATATTAAAATTAAAAATAGTTTGATTGCTTTTTAAAACTATCAGTGAAGGATATGTTTTCTTTTCTTCCACAACTATGACTCTGTAGAGAGATACTGGCCTGAAGCCCATGGGTAGTGCTACAGGCATAGAATAATGAATCATCATTAATCAGATTGTTTGTATCAAGGTAATACTGTTAACTTCCTTTCAGTATCTCTGTGTCCAGAGAACTCACAGTAGTTTCTTTCAGTTTTTCCACTTTCATCTGCTGAATTCAAAAATAAATACAAAAAGGAGAATTCCATATGCAAAATTTGAAGTACCAGTGGATTTTTATTTGATCAACTTTGCACTTCCAAATTCAAAGTGAGATAACCTTGTTTTCCAAATCCTAATTTTGAAAGAAAACCTAAAACTACATTAAAAAAAAATTGCTTCTGTTTTATAGATGCAACTAAACAAACTGTTGTCATCATAATTCCTCTTTGTTCATCATTACATTGTCCTGAGTTTTACTAATGCTGAAAATATCTTTGTACTTTGTATCTTGTCAGGTGCTTATCCTTGTTTCTGTTGGTGTACTTGCAGAATTTAAAAATATTTGTTGATCTTTTTTTTGTCCTCAAAATATATATAATATGTTCCCCTCTACAGTAAAATAAATGAACTAGATAACAAAAGGGTATATGAAATCACTGAAGAGGGTATACCCTAAAATAAATCAGAATATTTTAAGGATAAAGTAATGAATCCATTTCATTATTTCTTGCAATGAGAACAGCAATCTGAACATTAGGAAGTTCAGAATGTAATGCATCATGCACTTCCATATATAGAGCAGAAAAGCAATTCTAATAAATAGGCAGATCATATAAAAATGATTTGTATCAATATCTATCAGTCTGAACTCTGACAGTGCTGCACCCACTGTTTCCCCCAAAGTAGGCAATAATGAAAAAGTGTCTCTTCCATTTATGCATTAATTTCAGGACTGATTGCACCTAACCACATTGAATCTGTCCACATCCTTTTCAAGCATGGCAACTAATGATCACAATTCCTGTCATGTAGATCAGTGCTTCAACATCCGGTTGGAAATTGTCAACTCTGCATGCTACAAATCTATGTTCCGTCAATATTACAAATGGATAAGTAGGCAGGTGCCAATTCAGAACTCCTCTCATACTGTTTTAAGCTTTGCTGAGCCATTTCATCAAATAAAGCTCAAAAATGTGTTTGTCTGAGCTCAAAAAATGTTTTCCTGCATTTTCTTATAATACACAATATTGCATTTGTCCATTACCAGTTTTGTACCCTGATTCAACTGAATTTGAAGTTCCAATCATGATCCATCATGCATCTAGGTGTGTAGACATTTTCACTTGAAAATGTCTACCTATTTACTCTAAATTTTTACTTTTCAGTGTGGCACAACTTTAAGATATAATGTCTCAACCTAAAACTAAATATCCAAAATATTTTCTATGTTAGTTTTTCAGTTAGGGAACTCATACATAGAGGACATCTTATGGATCTTATGCAGATCAAGCTTAATAATTTTATAGGCTGGAAGACCGAGAGCAGCACTACCTACGTGCGGGTACTGGTGAATGAATGGGTGGACATGAGCCAGCAATGTGCATTTGCAGTCCAGAAAGTGAACCGTGTCCTGGGCTGCATCAGGAGAAGGGTGGGCAGCAGATTGAGTGAGGTGATTCTTCCTCTCTACTCTGCTCTGTTGAGACACCACCTGGAGTACTGCATCCAGCCCTGGGGTACCCAGTACAGGAAAGATGCAGACTTCTTGGAGTGAGTCCAGAGGATGGCTGTGATGATGACTGGAGGAGTGAAACGTCTCTTCTATGAGGAAACTCTTAGAGAGATGGGGTTGTTTAACTGGGAGAGGGAAGGCAGTGGGAAGACCCCATTACAGCCTCTCAGTACTTAAAGGGAGTTTATAGAAAAGATGGGGACAAACATTTTATTAGGGTCTCGTGATAGGTCAAGGGGTAATGGTTGTAAACTAAAAGAAGGTCAACTTCAATTTGATATAAGGAAGAAGTATTTTACAATGAGGATGGTAAAACACAGGAACAGGTTACCCAGAGAGGTGGTGCATATCCCATCCCTGAAAATATTCAAGGTCAGACAGGATGGGACTGTGAGCAACCTGATGTAATTTAAGATGTCCAAACTATTTTATGATTTTCATATTTTTTTTTTACCTTTTTTTTTAATGACTTCTAAATTCTAAAAAACAATGAAAAAATTAGAGTGGGGGAAAAAGAAAGGAAAAAAAAAGGAAGGGAAAAAGTATACACCAGGAATAAACTTGTGGGAGAAAAATGACATTTACAACATAAATTCCACTTTAATTATTATGCAGTACTTAAAAGCTACAATGAAATAAAAGATGATCAATAAATTGCATAGTGTTAATCATGTCAAATAAGGGATATTGCAGACAATCTAGAAAAGGTCAGTGATGATTTACCTACTACACTAAAAATCTACTTGACAACAGAATGCTAGCTTTTCTGAAGGAATAGACATTTTAAAAGTTAGAGGAGAAGAATGAATGCTGTCAAATTAAGTAAGAAGAGTACTTATAAACTAGGAATGACAAAGAGATAATCATGCTGACATCAAAACATGTGCATAAAATAACAACTACTGTTAAAAAGTGTGAAGATTTTTGTTTTTAATGAATATTTTGACAGATATGTCATAGGGGTTTCAACTCTCCTCCAAGAAGAACAAATGCAATAGGAAACATTTTTGGTAGCATAGTAAATGCACGAATATGTGCATACATATTTTAAGATATACACATACTTTCAGGGAGCACATGTAGGTCAAGGAGTATGCTATCTGGCGTTTTGAGTATTTTCTGATTTGTTTACTTTGTTAATCTGCTACCTCTGTTTTTAAGCCAAACCTCATAGGAAACTTCCATTGGATTTCTATTTATAAAAGATATGAGATGTTCTCTAGCTACTTAAAAGATGCTGATCTAAGCCTCATAACAATGGTGTGAATAAGTGCCCTTTTCAGGTCATGGATTTTCCATGCAGAGAACCGACATCTATAAATATTTTTATTGTTTTTTCTCCAGATGGAAAAAACCCATGTTCTCATTTCTATGCATTTTAATTTATGATGTTATTTGTTTCACATTATGCCATTATCAACCCACTTTGAAAACTGTGTGGAATAAACTCACACCAAACCATTTATACATACCTATATGCGCCTGTGTGTGTGTATTTACATATATGCCATTTCACTCTCTGCCCATTTAAAGTCTGTGCTGGGTTATTCCCTGCCAGCAACCACCCTTGGCTCCTGTTCACTCCCATCTTCTGAAGGAAAGAAGGCCCATGGTTCAAAATAATACAATTCAATACGTAAAGCAAAAGCTGCACAAGTGAACAAAGTGGAAAAACCACTCGAGCGCTTCCCATTAGCAGGCAGATGTCCAGCTACATCCTGGAAAGGAGGGCCCTCAGCATACATGACAGTTGCTTGGAAAGAAAAAGATCATAATCAAAAACTTCTTTCTTCCTACTCTTCTTCCTGAGCTTCTTATTGCTGAGCGTGACAGTGTACAGTATGGAATATTCATCTGGTCAGTTTGGTTCAGCTGTCTCAACCATGTTCACTCCCTAATTCTTGTTGACCTAAGCCTACTTACTTTGATGGAATACAAGGTGGAGAGAGAAAGTGTTGATGCTACACAAACAATGCTCAGCTATAGATAAATGATTTCTGTGTTGTCAACACTTTTTTAGCCACAAATGCAAAGGACAACATCATATGGGTTGCTATGAAGAAAATTAGCTTCATTCCGCCTGGGCTCAGTTCAAAATCTCATTTCATATTTTCAGATGTGTGGAGAGAGATGAATTTTATAGATAGAAACAATAGAACCAGAGCTACCTATATATATAAATATATATATATATATATGCACACATACTTGAAATATTATATTAAATTTATGCTGCCAATATAGAAATGTTTTAGATACAGAGAGTGTATCCATCTTTAACAATACCATGGTCTTGCTAGTCATATTGAAAAATGGATGGACATGTTCATGGAAAAGGATGCACAGATGAGTTTTTCATAAAACTTCACTGAGAATTTTGGGGTTTTGGAGGTTTTTTTACCCAGTCTGAAATAGTGAGTTATATAGTCATTTAAAAAGATTTCCATATCATTTAAATTTAATGTACTTCTCTGTGACTCTGGAAAGACTACAGAAGAGTTGGAATAATTTACATTGTGGCAACTACCTAAGAATTATCACTATGCTGCTAAATCTAGGATTTTGATCAGTGACAGAATAAGTAGTCTTGCATACTTTAATGCCAAGCAGATAAGACAAGTCAAGAACTGAACTTTCCAAAAGAATCAGGGATTCATTATTTCCTATCAAGTATGTCCTTCTACTGTACTAGAAAACCATGGCAAATCTGTCCCCTGCTGACAAGCCCCACAGCTTAGTGGTGAGCTAGTACCTGATAATCAACAACTAAAACATCATCAACAGTATTTTGAGCATTACAGAGAAATTATTTAAGGAGTGATCATTAAAACTGCATTAAAACATGGGCTTATATTTTCATCTCTGCCAAAATGGAATCTCTCCCAGGTGCCAGCAAAATATTGATAGTGAAGCTGAAGATATCTTTTGATGTTTCTATGACTATTTTGAGGAAGTGATAATAAATGATTCAAGCCAGTCAGCAAGACATTTATTTAACAAAATAGATATTGTTCAGTATCTAAATCAAGTGGATTTTATTTCTGTTTAGACTATTTGTAACAATAAATATATTTCAAGATGATAAATAAAATGTTCAGACTGAACACAAACTTCTAAAAAAAATTAAAAAAAAAAAAAAAGCCAGTATAAGAATACCAGAATGTCATTGGAAAGTTATTTGAAGGTCTGTAATTAAGTTTAGCAATTTTAAACATATTTTCTTTAATAATGAATACTTAACACTTACAGGGAAAAGTAATAAAATAAATTTTGAAATAAGAAGATGGGATTTCGTAAATAGAAATAAAATAAATTATTCTAATCATGGTTCCTCATTTTCTCTAATACTCAAATATCAAAACTCGAAACAGAGGAAATAGTCACCTTTTTCCTTTGAAAATAATTAAAGATAAAATAAAATACACTCTATATCTGTCAAACAAATGAAAGAAGAATTAAGTTTTTACTATTATTAGAATTATTTCAAACATACATAGTACTTTCTTCTAATGTGAAAAAATCATCATCAGTGGCAAAATTTTTTCCACTCACTTTAACTGTAGAGCCCAAAAGCTCTGTAGAAACTTAGCTATAGTGACAATTAAAAGGCCTCTGGAAATTTTTTTGTGTCCTCTGGTCCCCAGTGCACTTATTTCAGTGATGGGAATGGAGTATGTAGTCAGTTGATTCATTGTCACAGAGAAGTCTTTATCTAAGCTTTCTAGTGTTAAGTAAAAAAGAGGTGATAAAATTTATATGTGCACAGGGATAAGCTGAGCTTGAGAAGAAAAGAACAAAGGCTATGTCAGTGTGCAGAAATTCTGGCGTCTTTGGTTACTACAGTCAACAAGACATCTCTTCCTTTACTTACAGAGATATTGCAGGTGGTGAAACAGTATTTTCTTCGCACAGATGTGAGACATCAGCCTAACAACCAAACTTTTTGAAGCATAACCAGAGAATTCATAACATTACTTTTTAGGTTCATCAACATTACAGACAAAAGAATGTCTCTAATGTAGCACTAGGGGATACTTTGTTAAGTTTTAAATCAAATTGTTTGGCTTCCAGTCACAGGACAACTGTTGAAATACAAAATACAAAGCAAGAGCTTTCCCTGTACATTTTTTTTTTCTTTTTTTGGTGGGAGTGGGTTACAATTTACAGCTACTACTGGACCAAAAATGCTCTGTATAGGCTGCAGTAATGGAGTCATCTAGTTAGAACAAAACTCCAGTCTCTCTATACTACACTTTGACAATGTTGTATCTTCAAATAAGTTGTCAAATACAGAGTGCAGTGCAAATCCACTGCAGACCTGCCGAGGTAAGGAAGACCATGAAAAATTTGAAGACAGATTTGGAGAGAAAGGCTTTGCGAAGAGAAGTACAACATAGAAAACAGAACTGAGAAATTAAATTCATTAGAGGTGCTGAAGAAAGGGCAAATGTTTACTCCAAATCTGTAGCTAAACTATTGGTATAATATTGAATGTAGTAAAATAGAACAGTTATCTTTATGAACCTCTTCAGAAACCTGTAATGCCTTTTGTTTCTATTGATTCAGGAGTAGTGACGAAGCCTTTCCTTTGACCAATTGTTCCAGAAAACAACTTGTGTGAAGAAATCTTATGACTTTCACATCTAGCATAAAATTTTGAATTTATTTTAAAGCATGATATTTTTTCCTGATAAAGTTGGTAGGCAAAATTTGGAGTAGTTCAATAAAAAAAAAAAAAAAAAAACAAAAAAAAACACCTCAATTTCTATTCCTGCTTTTACATTGTCAGTTAATGTGGAGGACTACAAGGACAATTAAGATATACATGGGATATCAGAATGGGAGCTCAAAATTCTGAGCACCTCTCCATGATACTCTGTCCTGGTAGCAAGCCTGTAGTGACACCCTCAGAGCATTTTGAGCCTGCTACTCTAAGCAGAAAGATGTGAGGCAATCAGAACTGAGAAAGTCGGAACCACAGGAAATCTGAAACTAAAAAATAATAGAAAACCTCAAGTTGCTTTAAGAGAAAAATGAGTAAGGAACATGCATAAGCAGAGAAGAAAGCATAGAAGTTTTTGAGAGAAAAAGAGAGTAGAATTGCTGGGAATTCAATGAGGATGTATTTTTGTACCAAATACATTTGAACTTTTTATTTTACCAAGCAGCTAATCATCTTCCCACATCCTCAAGTATTTATAAAGGGTCAATAGTAATGACATCTTATATGTTTTGCCATTTTTTCCTAACTAACATATATTAAATACAGAGTCAGCAGCGATATTTAAAAGTATTTTTATTTGTAGTTATGCACAACGTTATATGGAAATGATTACACAGGCTGAAAAAAGCATTAGCCTGTCAACATATAACACATATAGCACAGGAAGGACATCAACCTGTTGGAGCAAGTCCAGAGTAAGGGCCACCAAGATGATTAGAAGGATGGAGCATCTCTCCTATGAGGAAAGGCTGAGAGACTTGGGTTCGTTCCACCTGGAAAACAGATGGCTCAGGAGTGACCTAATTGTGGCCTTCCAGTGCGTGAATGGAGCCTACAAGAGAGATGAAGAGGGACTTTTTACAAAGTCATGTAGTGACATGTGACATTTACAAAGGCATGTAGGGGAAATGGATTCAGGTTGAAATACAGTAGGTTTAGATTAGATAATAGGAAAAGAATTCTTGTCTCTGAGGGTGGTGAGGCACTGGAATAGGTTGCCCAGAGAAGCTGTGTATGCCCCATCCCTGGAAGTGTTCAAGGTCAGGTTGGATGGAGCTCTGAGCAATCTGGTCTAGTGGAAGGTGTTCCTGCCCATAGCCGGGGCGTTGGAGCTAGGTGATCTTTAAGGTCCCTTTCAACCCAAACCATTCTATCATTGTATGAACATATACTTGCAGTTATCTTCCCATAAAGTTAAGCCCTTTTAAGTCCTGAATATTCTTTTCCAAAGGAATTCAAGATTCTTAGTGCTATATATATAATAATGGCTCCTTGCAGCCTTCCCAATCATTTTAAAAAAAAAAAAACAACTCAACCTTTAAACAAGCTTTCTTTGAAGAAAAAAATTGAAGCATTGTGTTCAGTAAATCTTAGTGGCTATTAACTGATCTTTTTTGCAGGAGGTTTATTTGCTCATTACTTGATGAATAAAGAGATTCTCCACACTAAAATACACTTGGGGTCATAGTCTGTAATTTCTGACCTTGTATCATAATTTTCCCTTTTTATTTTTTTTTTTTTGTATGGATATCTACATGTGTTTGAACATCACTATGTGACTTTTCCTTTCTCCTCCTAATTGAATTATATAATTTAGTAATTTCACATATCTTGGATTTTAAATGTGAATACTAATACAACCTTTTTATAATTCTGCAAAAAAAGGTACATAAATATTATATGTACATTTATGCACGATTACTTTGATTGTTAAAGATCTTTTCCTAAATCTAGCCTGAATGCAAACAGCTGGACAAGCTGTGGTTTGTTTCTTCATTCACAAACATTGCATGAAATCATATTTTCTCAATGTAGGTTATTTTCTTATCCTCTGCTCTTCCCTACCTGCAAGCATGATGTGATACTTCCTCCAAACATAATGACTTTGTCAAATTCAATGGATATTTTACTGGGAAATATATTAAAAAAAATGAAATTAAAAAGCAGAGTTATGGATAATATATTTGAAAATTTAGGGCTTTTTACCTTCTGTAAATTATCTGGCTTCCATCTACAAGTATACTTCACTTGGATGATGAAAAATGAAATAGCAATTGTATATTTCAATTCTTTAATTTTCACAATGGTTATGGAACTGCTCCAGGAGCTGTAACTTTACTAGAGTGTGATCTTTTCTAAACATGTAAGTAAAATGTAATGGAAATTATGTGCACACACAGACTGCATCAAAAGAAGTAAGAAGGTACTAGCCTACATGTTTTCCCTCTCAAGTGCTGTAAGATGTAGGGTATTATTCATTTCAAACTAGTTTCTCTAGCACTAATGTGTCTTCTCACATATGAACATACTAGAAGTCCTCTCATATCATAATATTGTCTCTAAATTAATATTACTTTATTGTGTAGTTACCTTGTGTGATGCAAAGTCAATTCAGCAAGCCTGAGATATTTCTTCAATTATGTTTGACCTAGAAGATAAAAGTCATGAAGTGATGTAACATAAAAGACATCAGCTACTCTACATCCCAATTTACATAACCATAAATTGTTAGAGAGCAGTTACGGTACATAACATGTCAGATGGCTGTGAAAGTACATAATGGCTATAATTCTAGAAATTTTCATTTTAAACCACAGCATTTGCATGTAACTCTACAGATTTCCTAAAATTAACCTGGAAGAGAGAATTATTATTGAGGAATGAAAGGGAAAAACATTAAACTGAAACTGTAATTTCTAAACTATTTTAGATACAGAAGTTAAAATGTTATGTAAGCAGAACTGGTAGAGCAGCAGCAGACACACACAAATAATCAAACCCCACATTCAAGTTTTTACTAAGCAGTAGTAGGTGCCTGGAATGTCTTCTGAGATTATACCAAATTAGGAATAAATTATTCACTGGCATGCATTTCGGAGAATGGTCTCCACATGACTTACAAGCAATAGTTCCGATTAAAGAATAATAAGGAGAAATGAAAGTAAGAGTCTTCATAGACATAACTCACACTCTTTGGACTCATTTTTTAAACATTTATATTTTGCTCTTTTTTGGCACTTACTCAGAAGTGTCTTTATATGCCTAATTTTTCCAACAATGCTAAGTACGCAATGAAGCAAAAGTGGATCATATACCCTTAATTCCACTTTGTCCAGGTAAAAATATCACCTCTACTCGAATGCATTTTAGCCAACAGTCAGCTTACCAGTGTATCTAAAATGTACTATCCTTTTCAAAGATAAAGCCACAGTTCAAATAAATAGTTAGAATATGTTTAAAACATATGGGCTTATAGCAGCTGAAAGAGTACAATCTAATAGCTATTGATGGAGTAACAGTAATAGTAAATAGCAACAAGGAAACCAATGAAACATTTTTATTAGATGTTGCTTATTCTGTATTAAAACAATATGTAAACCAATGTCCTGGTTTTTTTTACTCTGAAAATTTAGCTCTTTACTTGACTTTTCTTTTACAGTATGCTTTTTCACTATAATGGTTGCTAACAACAAACATATCCACAATATGCAAAAATGCAGAAATAATGAAGTCTGAATGAAGAGAGGTTAAATTTTGGTACTACAAAGAAAATGTTTATACAATGCTTACTCACCTCTCAGCTAAAGTTTGACTAAATCCAACAGAAGGCCAGGCAAAAATGTTCTTAAAAATTTAATACATGCCACAAGGAAATTGAATATGCCATTCTTCCCATCTTCCAGACACCTGCCTCCACTTATTTTGTAATAAATGTGAAATTGCTCACTTATAAATCCATAACTATGGGAGAAATGAAGAGAAATTCCACTGAAAAAGGAAAGATCTTTTCAGTTTTGACCACAGCTATTTGTTCAAGTGAAACAAAATCAAAAGAATTATCTGATAGATACTTTCTGGTTCAGATAGGTCTAGGGCATGCTGTTTAAAATCTGGAGCTGCTTACAAGATTTCCTTGAATAACATAAACACAGAAGTTTATTGATAACACAGTAGATAGAAAATTCCTTATAGGTTCAGATGGAACACTAACACTATGAAATGTTCTTCTCATAATCACTATACCAGTTAATCACTGCTGGCAGGAACAAAGAAGTGAATAAACAAACTAGCCATTTGAGTAATTTGATCTACGTAGAAACATTTGACATTGTAATGCTGCTGACTTAGAAATCACTAATGGGACAATGTTCTCAAACACATGATCAACAAAGGTAGGTTAAACTTCTGAACATCTAAAGTTAACTTTGTGAAGATTTTCAAAACACAGTTTTTAGAACTAGACTTGGAGGAGAAATTCTGGGCTTTCCTCAGAGACCAGAGAAAATTGGTGCATTGGAGATGTTAACCTATGCTTATCAAAGTATTCCTTAACTTGAAAAATTTTAAATAACACCCTCCATGCATAAACAATACCAACTATAAAATTAATTTTAATATTGTTCATTGATTTTATTTTGGATATCAATTTAAAACACGAGTAGGAATTCATTACAAAACTAAAAGTTAATGATTCTTCTTGCAACAAGAATCTTGGAAAAGTCACCATTTTGAGGTGCAAACTTGTCCTAAAGTTGTTTCAGATTTTGCATGAAACTTGGATATAGACATAATCATAGACATTGATCTGCATGCACACAGTCATATGTCACTGTCCATACATGCACAAAAAGTATCTTAAGAGAAAAAATCTGACAAAAATTAGCAATTGGATTGTAATTCATCCAAGGTATTTGAATATAAAAGTAAGATTCTTTCTGTAATTTGTTCTAATAGCATTATATAGATCTGCCTCTCTCTCCACATCCCACCTCAAAAAAAAAAAAAAAAAAAAAAGAAGAAATTTAAGAAATCAAAAGTAACAATGGAGTTCACAGTACTATAGCTTAGGATAAAAATTACTGCAACCATAGAAGTAAAGATGTATTTTAGCTTTCCTAGGTAGAGCATTTTTTGAAGCACTACCAGAAAAAATTTCTAGACCATTTTTAGGTTGCGTGGTGTTGAAAACTGTGAAAGGGTTTTTAAAAATAAGAAACTAACACTATTTCTCTACTAATTCTCTGTTAATACTTTTTGGGGTTTAACTGTGAGAGTCAAGTAATCCTGTCCTGTGAGTTTACAAATGTATTGCACTCAAACTATTGAAGGGCTGATATCAAAAATCCACAATAATTTGTGTTGACTGTAGACACAAAGAACAAATGTAGATTAATATAATTACTACAAATTACTGTGAAGGTACTGTAAACACATCTTATCCTCCTATTTCCTGTATTGGTTTTATGATAGTTTAACTATTGTTGATGAAGATCATAAGGTAACATACTTTGGTTCTATATTAGGTTTCGTACGATATTTTGAGTAAGAGGCTCAAATGCTACAGAATCAATATACTGCATGTTTTCAAAAGCTAAAGTTACTGAGAGAACATATGAAGGCTTGTCATGAATTTTGTTGCAGTGACTTTTTAAAGTCAGGATTGTATTAAAAAATGTATGCTCTATTTTAATATGCTGCATTTCAGTCACATTTACTTAGACATGACGTACCACTTAATTCACTGAAGTCCTATGGCTTTTATTGTGTCACACAGGAGACTTGATTACAGTGTTTCTTACAGCTTTATGACATATGAATCCATTAATATCCACCGAATTAAGCAGTTTTATGTCTGGTAGTTAAAGACATGCGTGACTACATTAAAGGAGGCTAAAAAGTTACCATATTTCAATGTAAAATTCTTTCTAATGAACTCTTTACACAAGCAAAGATAATAAATAGAATCTTTAGAATGATGAAACCTTCAGTGTACCTTCACAAGCTACTTAGCTCGGGAACTGACTAATTTGGAAGCTTAACGGGACCCGTTGCTCCCAGTGGCAATTTGACTCTATTGGGGGAGAATCAATATGCATAAAAAATTTATGTTATCATACATTGATAATCCTAGTGTTATCACGAGTAACTATTTCACTCACTTGATTTGATTTTTCATTGCATATTTACCTCTACATTAAATCTTTCCATATTGTCAAATTATCTACTTATAAAAGAAAACAACTACAAACTTACTGTATTCTTTTTTAATAACCTAATGGATTATACATTGAAAATATTGGAAATGTAAAACATTTATTAAATAAAAAAAACTAAGTGAAAAAATAATCCAAATTTTGTGTATTGCTTCAGCCACTATTTCCAGTGAAATATCATAAAAGGAAACCTTCAAAAATCTATTTCTTCTATTCAACTATATATATATATATATATATATTTCTTTTTGCATCTGAATGTTTAAATATTTGTAATGGAAAACCTTTGCAACCGTATGGTTCACAGGTGGCAACAAATTTCAGTTGAATAAACTTTATTATATTCTCTCTGTTCAATACTCAGTCAAGTGCCAGAACTAATACACTACTTTAGTGAAATAATGCAGCAAATGATCTATCTCCATTGGCCCCATATAGTAATAGGAAGGTGGAAGAGTATTAGTCATTCTACTGGGTTTTTTCCCCACTTTCTCATCTATCCAAATTCTCTCATCCTTTTTTTTTTCCCATAAAAAACCCCATCACCAAACAAACAAACAAACTGAAACTCCAAAAGAAAACATCACCTTAAATGTAAACAATAAAAGACAGAGACACATTTTAACTTTTTTTTTCCTCTATGATGTAAACCATTCACTTTAAAGTCATTGTATTTATATATTAGATATTGTTCAGAGCAATGACCACCATTAATGACAGTGAAATATTTAGTAGTAACAAATAAATAAAATAATTCTGTCGCATTTAGTGAATTATTGGGAAAAGGTAACTCACTAGATCATCAGTTTTTACATCTGCGTTTCATCGTGACTGCCTATGTACCCTTCCATTATGTTGACTAGAAGCCTGGTTGAATGTTCATCTGGAGACTTTTTCAGACTCATCTGATAACACACTTTAATACTCGATTGGTTTGATGTTTATTTAGCCCTTGATTCCACTCTCTGAGTTGACTATGTGTCAAATGACCATAACAGGAACTTAGGGACCTTCTTCATATATGCCCACACCAAATGTAGATATCTAAAGTCAGACAAGAAGAATCACACTCACAGAAGTTTAAAAAGAAGGAATGTTCTTTTAGATTGACTAAATATTTTCAGTAATAATTCTCATGTGTTGAAAGTGAATTTTATAGGTAGCTATTTAAATGATATTTCCATTTAAAGTGGAACATTCACTTATATTTCTTCAAATATTAAGCTTCAATTTCATATACCGTACCAAAGCTATTACCCGAGTACTGTAGTATTTTATCAGTTTTTCCACTGCACCACAATCCAGCTGGAGCATTCTCAGCTAAAACTTCTTTTCTAAAAGCTCCTCCTGCACATGGCAGTGCTTTTCTTGTGTTCAGCCAATCCTTTCTTCCAGTTTTCCTATTTGATTTGCATGCTTTTTAAGCTTAAAAGCAGTTTAGATTACACAGTATAATTTAGATGGAAAAGCTTTGATTCCTGCCAAATCTTTACTTCTTTTTCTAGATGTAGCCAATTTAAATCAACACTTTATTATATTGTTCCACTTATCTAAATGCTTTCTTCCCTGTGTATTAATTACAGGGATGAAAAGTATGAACACTCAAACAACATTACTTTTTACACATCTGTGTTGAGTTAAAAGTAAAAATAAACAAACAAAAAGACATTTCTCTCTATAAATACATATGCAAGAGAAGGGGAGGCAGAGAAAACTAGATTTTTTGAGTTTACATGGCATTACCAATAGAAAATGAATTTAATCCAAACCCCCAGAGCAGGCAAGAAAATTACAGTAGAGTAAGACAGAATGCAAATGTTGTCAGATGATGTGCATTTTTTCCCTTTAAATAAACTCGAGTAGCCTATTCCCATTTTCACTGAAAGAAAAATGAAAAAAAGTCATTGCATTTTTTTTTTCCATTGGCTCTCAGTTCATACAGAAAAAGTTTCTGTAGAGTAGCTGGCTCCAGTGAGCTCACATGCTCATTTGCTTTCTGTTATAAATTGGCCTTCTTCACACCTCTTTATTCAAATGGTATCCAAGTGGCATTCATCTTTTTATCTTTGCTGATACCTAAGACAAGACACTTCACTATTTTGTGCTCCCAAATCCTTATCTAAAAAATCAATTTTATTCCCCAAGAAATAAATATATATACACACATCTTTATGTAATCCTAGCATTCTTAAAAATTTAAATTAAATTACACATCCTTAGCAAAATATGAAATTTCTGAATGTAAAGTGTTAGATAAGAATTAGATGTGATCACCACAACTATTTTTCATGCATTCTTTAAAATGTGTAGGGTTTTTTTTGTTTTTTATTGCATCCAGGAATATCATTAGGTATTAAATAATGTAACTACTTTTCTCAGTTCAAATTGGAGGTAATTGTGAAGTTCTATAAAAGTGTTATATAAAGTCACGAAGCATTAGAACTTTTTTTTCACAAAAAAAAAAGTGCAAATGATATTTTCAAAAATATTATTGCAAATCTCTTACAATTTAATCTATCCTGAATCAAAACAATATTCCATATAAGTAATTTTCTTTTTAAGTTTCTGAATTAATACTGTATTTCTTTACACATTACTAAACCTCATAAATTATTAAAAGTACATATTGGGCAGATATTTAGAGGAGTAAAGTCTTTAAGGATTAATTTGTCACTTTTCAAAAGAGTTGCTGAAAGTAGGCCTGAGTAGAATAACAATTATACAATTTCAAAAATTTGTAGAGATTTCAGCACACTAACTGACCTAATTTCAAAACAGGATGACACCAATCCCTTTTCCAGTACTAAGAAAAATATTTTTCCAGCTTTTTGTATACTGTATATTTGTGTGTTATATAATCTGGAATATGTATTTAGTACTTAGGAGTATAGATGTGTAATAAGTAACTATCATTTCTCCCATTAAAAAATCATGGCTAAATAAAAAAAATATTCATGCATTTTCATGGGAAGGTGCTTCTTTCATAGCATCTTGAGTTCATAAATTCAGCATCCTTTTGTTTATGCTCCCGTTCTGTTGACTTTGCATAGGACAAGCACAGAACATGAGGTCATCCACTCCCACATTGACAAAATCTGCTTCAGCTTCTCCACCTAAACAGTCTTCAGACCATGTGTGCATGATAAGAAGACCAGATGACCAGAAAAATCAACATGCATGGCCTGTTGCCAAAAACCATAGTTGTTTTTTTTTTCTTTTTTTTTCTTTCCCCCCACTTACAGAGGCCATTAAAGATCTGGAGAAAAAGAAACTCAAAGACAGGGAGTGCTGATCACACTCACAGTTCATGTAATTCTAGGGAGTTTCTTGGGATATAATGAGAATGCACAGATCAACTTTTGAAAGCACTGAGAGGGTGAGGTAAAAAACAGATAACGTGGTGTATCAGCACATAACAACTTGATAGCTTTTTCAGCAGAAGATACTGGTGAGAAGTGAAAGGTGAACACATAGGAAAAATGCTTCCAGTGCAGTAGGAGAATACATGAGGAAGTGACCATACTGTTGTGGTCAGCATTCCCTCTCAATCTTTGGGAAGGAAATGTAAATTCTTTATTTTTTTCTCAGTGAGTCACTGCTATCAACTAACTCCTGGTAATTATACTTAAATCTGACAACAGGCAAAGTGGAAGGACTATGAACTAGTGTTTTTAACAAAAAAAATGGAAAAAACGACAAAATTTACTATAGGTTTACTGAATCACTGGAAGCTGATACTTCTGGAAGACAAGTGTTAATAGTCAGTTTGGGAGACAATTAAACGTGAAGGGGGTTCTCATCCAAAATGGAAAGTGATGGATGGATAAACATCATGGTAATAATGGTCAACCATAGTCAGAAGGCTGGAGAAAAAAAAAAATTCTAGGGGAAAAATAGAAGTTTTTTCCTTTTCGAGACTTATCAGACTGATTATTTAGCTGAATAGGTCTTTAGTTAGATTTAAAAAGACAAATCCTATGACCTTGAGTAAGAAATTCTTTGACCGTAAGATCCACTGATCAATTCTTCTCTTCTGCAGACAAAAAAAAAATCCGAACAAACAAACAGAAAACCCACAAAAGCAAAACAAGACAAAGTCACTCAGAAAAATTCTATTCACTCCTGCTAGAAATTGAAGGGGCTTCTATTAACAGAATTCAACAATACAATCTGCAACAGAACATTGAAGTCTGGTGAGAAACCTATAATGAGAAGGATGGACTTTATATTATCATGTCAGATAATAAAAGTTTCTACTTCAAAACATTACATCTTTTTTTTGCAGGCCTAATGGTCTTTTAGAGGCCTTAAGAAGGACTCTCATGTAATCCTAGGGGTGACCAGACCTAGAAAGAGAACATAAATTGCCACTATGAATTCTGACAACTGAAATATCCATCTGAAAGGGAATCCTCAATGAACGTAAATCAATTAACTGAAAATCAAAGCTTAAATCGAACAGAACCATGGCCTCCTTTTAACCCTCCTCTTGATTTTAAAAGGAGGTGCTGGTTTTATAGCTTTTATTGAAGAAAACAATAGATGCCAATCTAATTCCATTCCTTATAAATATCTGAGTGCAATTTTGAAAGAATTCAAGAAAAAGAATGAGTTTATTTCCTTGCTTTAAAAAATTCATTTGAATTTCTGCATGATGTTGCTGATATTCATCCTTAAAGGAGTAACTATAATACAGCTCTGAAAATTATAAGCAAGGGATTATTAACTTTATGTCATGGTTAAGTTTCTTTCATTAAAGTTTGTTATTTTCTTTCATTTGATCTCTATGAGCAAAAAGCCTTTGCACACTCTCACCAGTTTCAGCAAGATGATGTCATAAAAAAAATCAGTTGCTCTAGTTTTGTTTATTGCCAGGATGCTATTATAGTGGTATATCATTCTACTGCCTACCACAAAGTTTTCCATTATCAGACATGTTTTTCAGTTGCTTAGAGCTTTGCCCAATTTCATTGGTTTGGATTGAAATTTGTCATGCTGTTTTTGCTCAAGGCCAAATTATCTTGAGAAGTGTAAATGTAAATAATATGGATATTTCTAAGAGAGTTATTAAAAACATGTATGTGTATGCAGGGAGAGCAAACTATAACCTAAGTTCTATTATCTATTCTGTTGAACAGTTCTGATGTCTTGGAGAAGGCCAGTGCTGTGCCATGGCTCTTATTTATCCTGTTTTTTTGCAGCCTTGCTTTTGCCTTATTACTTCCCTGCTGTAGAAGCATCTAGCCAAATCTCTGCCTGATCTGGTCAAGTCAGACAATACATGACCTGAAGCAAGGAACCCTTCACAGGGGTTTCTTCTGAAAAATATCCATATTAAAGTGGTGAATGCAATTTTACTTTTAGGTTGGATACCTCCTGAAATCTATTTGACTTGGGACCAGGTTCTGATGCCGATTTTACTTTAAAAGAAAATCACTGTGACAAAGTCAAATATTCAAAGTTCCTAATACATGACAATTAATTATGCCAAGTATAATAATTTCTGCCCAACCTATTTAAGTGTATTTGCATGTTTGTAGCTTTACCACTGGATTTTATCATTTCCTTCAAACATCGAGCTTGTGTGATGGCTTTTATCACCTAGGGGGCAAATAGTTCAACATTTTGATTTTTTTTATAATTTATCTTTTCTTGTTTAAAGTATAATATTCAAGTGCTGATACAAATGAAAAAAAAATATCTTTCACCCTACATGAGTTTTCAAAACCTACAAATTAATTCTTATGTAATTCTTTGTCAAAATCGTGGTCACTGCACAAACTAGTAAAGTTCAAAACAAGATCCCACAACAAACTTCTAGTCCATTCAGTGGCAAATTCTGAATCTGCAACCTACCTAAAATGTCCATGTACACCAGCTTACACTACCTGGACTGAGAAACAAGGCTCACATGATGACACAACTACGACAATACAAATACAGCTCCTGGTTTTCAGCACAGTAGCGTCTGAGTGTTTCATAGATATCAGCATCCTGTGATGTGAGAATATAGTTCTATTATCATTTTATACATAGGCAGTTGAAGCAAACAGATTTGGGGACATGGGGTAAAAGAAGACAGGGAAGTTCACAAAAAAAAAACAAAAAATGTCAAATGTTTTTCTTTCAAAATGGTCATTTGTGATATATGAGAACACATCTTAATTTCTCTTTTATTTTGAAGCAGTTTGAACCAAAATCAGTCCAGGTTGATCTGAGGACTGCTCTCTCAGCCTTTCTTGCAGAATTTTCCCCTTTTTGTAGGCAATTTTGGCACTCATTGAATCAGTGAGAGACAGAAAAACTTGTATGCAGTCAGGCACTATTGTCCTCCACTGCAACAGGAATGACTGGTTCAAATCCCTAGTTAGACACAGGACACAACTGAACATTGTTTTCTTATGTCTTTTGTTAATGCTTCGTTGTAAAGACCTTTAACTGTTCAAAGCAAATTATCATTGACTACAGTTGTTCCTGGGAAAGTTCATTTTGCCACACATCAAACAGCAAAGTCTCAGGTTATTCAGAAAACTTTAGAGGTAGCATCTTCATTATTTTTGAGGGGAAGGCCAGGAGAACATCTCGTTTTCCAGGTGTCTTCATCACACAGTCACTTTATTTTTTGCGCCTAGAGTTTTCTTCGTCAACTATACAATTTTCTACTCAAGAAAAATAGGAGGATAGACTCAATTTATTTACTTCAATGTACGTCCTTGATCAATGCCTTGATCGTTGCCTTTCCTCTGGTGTTATGCAAGGGACACGGTAAGAGAGAGAATTTTAGCATACAAATAAGACATTTTTAGAATTTGTGACAAAAACTGTTGATCTGAAGTTGCCAGGGTCTTTTTATTTTATTTTATTTTGTTTTGTTTTGTTTTATTTTATTTTATTTTATTTTAATCTACTAATGGAGAATGAAAATAATTCTTTGCAGTTACCTACAAAACTGCAGGGCTCTGAACATTTTTGGGCCAGCTAAAAAACAAGGCAAAATAGAATGTATTAATCATGTGCACACAACTACATGTTTAAAAACTTTTCAGTCTTCTTAAGGAAGTCATAACCGATTTTTCTTTCCTTAGTAAGCTGCGTCGTCTGGCTCTGTCCCATGTTGGAATTGCTCCCTGCTATTAATTAGAGGTGACTATGATTTGATTAATCTTAAACATGTGTTATAGACGCACAATATGGAAAACTATTTTATATTTTCTACTTTAAACATTCTTGAAGGTAATGGAAATAAGCCAAACATTTTCTAAGGACTTAATCTTATCTCAATGAACAATATGGATATAATCAAAATAAGGCCTTCTAACCAATTTGAAGTGTTAAAAGTTCACAGAAATATGCACTAACCACATACAGTATTTATCAATGTAACACAAACAGGATTTCAAATGCATATCACCTGAGCATCATGGCCATCTGTAAATCTGAAGTTCTCTACCTCTCCTTCTGTTTTGACAAGGGTTTGTCGCAGTGTAATAATGTGCTTCTTCTGGTCCCACAATATTGGTACTTTTACCATGTAGACTCTTTTTAAAGTCACTACTCACATTTTTCAGACCTAAAGAGCTAAAGTCAATGATGGCTATAACGTTTCCACACAATTTTATATAGCTCTTGGTCTTGAAAGGTTGTTAATAACTAGAATACAAATGTAAGCTCCTTTAGAGGACAGGATTATTCATATGTTTAAATTAAATTTGGGAGTTAGTAAATATATGATAGTTATATAAGAAAAGTTCACTACACAAGGAAAGTTAAGCATATGATTAAATATTTTCTTGGTTTATAAGCATCTTAAAGACTACTCCAAAATAGAAAGGTTTTGAATACTTTATGTCACATTACTGTAAGTGCCTATGCATTTTTGTGCAAATAAAAGTACTGTATTAACAGAAGTTCACTAAAAGACTCCCTCAGGCTATTAAAAAGAGATTATTTTAAATATGTAACAATTTTAACTTTTAAAAATGATAACTATTTAATTTTGTGGCTCTGTTTGTTTTTTTTTTTTTATTTTTATGCAGAACTTTGTTGCCTCCAGTGTTAAGTGAAATATAATTCTAATTAATTTTTCCTACAGCTGTATGCAGATCAATAACTGTAAACACCCCAAAGGAAAAGCACGTTATATGGCCCTCCAAGTTCCTAATAAATGCAGATAAGCTGACCTTTCTTTGACAACTACGAATATGATTTCATAATTTTACCATTGAAATTGCTGTAATCAGCAATTCAAACAGCAAAAATTGAGTCAGTAGTACTTATAAATAATTATACATTACAAGAAGGTGTACTGTACAGTTACCATAGTGAACAAACTTTATAATTTTGGGATTCAGTTCCTCTAACGTATTTTGTCAAATTGCATTTTATCAAACAAGGTCTTCAAAGAGAACAAGAATGTTCCCTTTCTTTCTTTCTTTTTTTTTTTTTTTAAGTATTTTCTATATCCTTGAAACACGCTAGTTTTAATGTTACTTTTTTATTGTTTAAAATACAAATACCTTCAAACCTTGAATTATTGCTTTCTAACAACAACACCATTTTTATAGGTAGGGCAGTGAACCTGAAAGTAAAGAAAGATTACAGTCAAAAATAATGAAAAAAAAGCAGGATTCAGCTTTTTAAAGGCACAATATGTCTCTGAAAACGCAGTATTTCTCATGCAATGATATAATAAAACTCTGAATGAAAAAAATGTACTTGAAACAATGAGCTACTGTAGTACTACCACACCTAACATTTCTTTCTTGTAAATACTCTTTGAAGAGTACTGAAAAAAATAACCCATAAATGAAAATAATGGTACATTTTTAACATCTATACTAAAAAGCAAAGCCTAATCAAGTTTAGAAGGGACTGAAATTGTACATGCTTGCATTAGAGTATTATATTTTCTACAAAATATTTAAAATGTCTATGAAAATTCTATTTTGAATAGATTTGAAGAAAGAGTATTTATGTTAAATGTGTTAATTACAGGTGTATGTTGACCACAGAAAGAACTAACAGATAAAAAAAAAAAACAAAAAAAAAACAAAAAAAAAAAAAAAAACCAACCAAAAAAAAATCCAACAGTAAAATGTTCTGGTTTATTGTTACTATTTAGAAAAGAAAATTAAGTATGTATGGCTGGAAAGTAGCAGCCTCAGCTGAATACTATGTTAATTAATACGTCTAAAAGCCTCCTCGTTTCGAAGACAGAAGTTACTAAATTCATAGAAGTAATTTCACTAAAATCATTAGTTCTCTGTCCTGTTTTGATGTTTTGCAATAACTAAATTTCTGATTTAAGCAGATTTGAATGCTCAGAGATCATAATAGAATATCAACTATGTTCATGTAACGTGTGATATTTTAAAAGAACAATCCTTTCTTGATGATATTTTCTCAGGATCTCTACTCTCATACTTGCAATTCTTTCATGTTCAGAATGAATCCCTGCTACATCTCACTCAATATTGATCTTCAAGGCATTTTTTCCAATCCTTTCCCCAGTGTGGTCACTGAACAGTATAAAAGTTCAATAGGAAGATCAGCTGCTCATCCACTTTTTGCTAAAGCAATTTGTATTATGGATTTATTTTAGCAGTCTACAGTGGCAGTTGCTGTTTTTACTATTTAAATGCTTTGATTATCTGACCTTGCTTACTTTATCTTTTTAAGTGCTGTGCATGGGCTTTAAAGTTGATCAATAAATGGGGATTCCTCCACCACATTATGTTGAAATCAATCCTGATTCAGACTATTTGTATTTCACTCTTATGAGTCCATCTGTCTTTCTTAATTTTATATTCTCTTTCTTAAATAATTTTGCCTGCCACTGCAAATAGTTACTGTCAGGTAGATTTCTGTTGCAATCAATTCAGCTTTTCCCAGGCATAACTATAGTGTATGGGAAGTCACAGATGTATAGGATTTTATCCTATGTCTGAACAGTAATCTCCTAGGCAATGACTATTTAATTTTACTTTTTTTTAATAGTTGTGTCATAGGTACTGTGGAAGTCAATAAACACAAATTCCCATTTACTTCCTGTCTTCATTTTTCAATAAATAGTTAGAAATGAAAATCAAACTAAAAGGCACAAGCTTATTAAAATATTTCAGATTTGCAATTTCTTTTAGAGAAACAGTTGGTGAAGTCAACCAGCCTTTAGCTGTCATGACAAATTTGAGAACTATAACTAGTCCTGAATTTGTTCGGTGTGAAAAATTGCTGTCTGAGAAACATTTTATTTTATTTTGCATCTAATTAATTTAATATAGATTAACATTTAAAACATTTCAAGTTTTTTAACTTCTTACAAATTTTATAGTTTACCCTGCCTAATTCTTAACGAAAAGGTTACCACAACTGCAAGAAGACTTAGCACAGATATGTCAAAACAGAAAAGGAGAAAGAAACTAAATAGAAAAATCTAACAATTCTGTTAACATACTATGCTCAGAGTTCTGAGCACTTAGGGGATTATCTACCTAGAACACAAAAAACTTACTGAAATAGTACTTTGATCTCGTTTAACATCTCCACAAATGTTCAGAAGAGGAAATTTCCCCTTTCTTTAACTAAACCACACATACAAACCCTAATTTGGATTTCAATCAAATTAATCTAAATTGAAACACAATCAGACACTTCACTGATTTCCTGTAATCCTTACATTATAATTCACTATTTTTATAATAAAGCATCATAACTACAAAATAAAAACATGACCAATACTTAAAAAGAGTTTTCATCTTCAAACTTGCAAATTTGTGAACAGCTTTTCACATGTTTATAGGGTAAGTGGTTTCACAAACCTGCTGGTATTTGTATATGTTTGAAGCGTAGGATACTATTAAAATCTTATACTGATTTACTCAGCTTGCTAAATAGCACACTAATTTTCCATGCTTCAGAAGAAACTTACCCACTTCTTCTAATTCTCTAGTTTTTCACCTGATCGTATACATTTCAGTTTATTCCAGGTCCAGTGGACACTGAGGCCTTTAGAAAACTGCTATTTATCCTTTTTCTTTCATGTTGTTATTCTTACCTTAAACCTCACCATCCTTTTCTTGATATTTTAAACAAAATGGGAATTATTCAATAATAAGTTTGATGATGGTAAACAAAGCGAACCTTTAGTGATGAATAGGAGAATTTCTGCCTCAGCTGTAATTCCATATGGTGCACACCATCATGTCTCTGATGAGAGAGGAAGGACAAAAGGGAACATGACCACAAATATCGTAAACATTGACATAATTAGAAGATGTTAACAACAACATAGCATAGGAAAAACAGTGGGATGACAGAGGTTTAAATCATATTAGGACCAATGATGATAGTGGTGAATATTTAGCCTATAAATCATTACAAAGCTTATGTTAAAAACAGGGTCCAAGTGCAAGCAACCACATAAAATAACTAGTAATAAACAGCACTAAATGAATAAAAATGGATCATGATTTTCACTGGTAATTTTTCAAGTCCGTAAAAGAGACATGACTTAGGTATCTAATGTACAAAGTAACCCGTACTAAAAAAAAAGCAACAAATGTGCAAAAGTTCTTTGCACAATGGCACAATGACATTTTTATTCTTTTCACGAAATTATTAGTACCAGAAATTCAAAATAATCTCTTTTAAGGTTTGTCTTTATTTAAGACTTCAGTACATATACATTTTTTTTTTTAAATTATTAGTAACTGTACTGAAATCCTGCCCTCTCAGTAATTTTATAAGCACTTTTAGTTAATGCAGGATGTCACTCCTGAAAATGAATAAGTTTCTACTGATAATTCATTTCAGATTTTCAAGGGAACATTTTGTCTTCTCCTTTTAAAATTCCACTAACTAATAAAAGCATCTATTTTACTAGGGGCTGTCCTGATTTTCCTTTAAGCACTTCTGGAATTTGTGGATGTAAGGAGGGGGGTTGCTTTTGCCACAACCTCATCCACTGATAAAATAAAAAAGAACATGCAAAGGAGAAATAGAACTACTAGAATGTATTGCACAATAGCATCTTGGTGGGGGTGATGTTCAACTTATTCAATACTTGCTAACATAACCTGTGAGGATTTTTCATTTTATTGTGACAGCAGAGGGGAAATGTAAAAGAATTCACTGCACCAAATATTATGCATTTCTGCAGAGCACAGCTTAAAAAAGACAAGTCTGTACTGTTTCTCTCAGGTGGGTAAATGTTAAGAGAGAAGAATCCAAGTTTCATGATGCAGCAGCACAAAGCTGGGAAGTGAAAATTATGTTGCAGCAGAGTCTTGAAAATATGACTGTAAAAGTTAATCAATAAAATGTCTATTCCTGTCTATTCACTAGAGGCCCCAGCTGCATAGCTTCACACAATCGATACTACAAATTATTACGATTTCCAGGTTCCCACTGGACATTCTGAACAAATCTTTCAGGTGTAATAGGCTTATATGGGGGGGGGGGGGGGGGGGGGGAAG
>JAWWEW010000078.1:120738630-120740803 GCA_035583185.1 Anabacerthia variegaticeps | reverse complement strand
GGGGGCAGGTGGGATGGGGGCTGGGGGTGTGTTACCTTAGGTTTATTTCATCTGGGATGAGCATACAACAAAAAAAGCTTGTGATTTCTTAAAAACTTTCAGTTATTTCCCCATGAAATAAAGGTATTTTGGAAGCCTGGTGAAATTAGCAGAAAATATTTTAACTCTGTTTTAAAACAAAATGTTTTCTTTCTGCTAAATTAATGAATATAATGGTCTTTGTATTGTTTTAATCCCAGTCAGCCATTTCCCTTTTTTCACCACTTCCATGAAAAGTAACTTTTAACAAGGACTTCACAACAAGGAAATAAACACATCCAGAAATGGACCTTTCCCCTCAAAGGCTTTACAACAGCTGTAGCAGAATCTCAGGTCTCAGCGTAGTTTTAACAGACCAATTCATGCTGTACTGCATTTTATTTCGTATGGTCCTATGTTCTCTCCTTCATACCAGCTGCATTTGACAGACTCTCTAAGTAGGAAGGTAGGTAAAGCCCAGGACTGTATGACTTTGAATAAGTCAGCACCAAAGGGATGCTACTTTGTGACACATATGCTACCCTTCATAGTGACTGAACATAACCCTTATGACATTCCCTGTCCCAAAAGACCCAGGGGACAGAGATCCATTGTTCTTTCTGTCTCCCAAGGAACAGACCACAGCAGTTACCGATTGGAACAGAATTACTGTTTTCAGGTACACAGTAAGATGTTGTTTTAAAGGGAAATTTCAATATTTAAAGTCCCCAATTTTTAACCTTTATTAGTTCCATTTTATTAAACCTATTGTTCCAAATTAGCAGGTTTAATTTTCCAGATTCAAAAAGTACTTTGCTAATGGTGATCCTTCAGCAATGAGTCAGAATATTTTTTCAAAACAATGGTATCACAAATTTAAGGTCAAAATTTCATATAAGATAAAATAAAAAATAGATTTGATAATCTATAGGGCTAAGAAAAGATTCCCCTTACTCAAAGTTTATTATGATCATGTACTGAAGTAACAAACTTCTAAAGTGTAGAATTTTTGCACGTCAAAAGGTTCATTTCAGTTTTATTTGTTCTTACAAAGTATGACAAAAAAAATAAATTAAAAAGTACCTCTGACAATCTTCTAATGATTATCATTTGGCCTTCTATTTCAACATTAGTGAACCTCATTTCCCTGAACTTTTGCAAAATTCCTGCTCTCTCAAAAGCTATATTTCATGACACAATCGATCAGTTACAGCTGGGAGTTTCAATTCCACTCCCCCCCTCACCCCCACCTCTCCATCTCACACTGTTACCACAATCAGTAATCCTAGAAGTTTGTGACCTTCTTATTTTCAAAGAAATATCTACAAGAATTGGCATAACATGGCATTTTGGCAACTGCGGAATCACTTGGAATGGTAAAGAAAACGCACTGTGACAAAAGATTCAAGTTACGTTAGGAAAGTAAATCAGTGAGAGTGTTTCCCTAGAGAAGTACTAGTTATGTCTTTAGAGATATAACTACAGGTTGAAACCCACCAAGCTATTTTATTTAAAGAAATGAAGACACATTACTGAAGAAAATGTTTTTTTTTCCATGAAGCTTTTCCCAGCCTTCAGCAGAAAAATTAACTTAAAACATTTGAACTACAGAAGGGATGAAGTTCCAGTCTAAAAGTCATTTATACTGAGCATATATCATCATACTTTATTTTAGCTGCCTGATGTTTGTTGCATCTGAATTTAGCAAACCTTCTCTCAAGATTTCTTGAGATAATATTTGATGCTTGCCACAAATCTGAGAAAAATTATTTAGTTCTAAATGTTCAGTCCACCACCAAATAAATAGACTTTTTCGCAGCCAAAATATCTTGTATAAAGTGTTCATCATGCTCTGTGATATTATAAAACAGCTTGAGATCCTGTCTGTACGTAAAGGGATGGTTTCATGTAACATAACTTTAATAAGAAGAGAGTGACCGTTTGCATGCAAAATAATCAATTGAAGTGAGTAATTTTTACCATACTCTAAATCTTGAAAACTCTTAATAATGAATCACTTTGTGGCTCAATACAAAAACACAGTGAATGTTAAGCTAAATTGTAAGATCTAATTGTTAAACATTGTTCCTTTTTAAATAAATTCCTAGCGTTGGCATTGAGTGCAAAAGATACTAAATTTGCCTGATTAGAGCAA
>JAWWEW010000078.1:120708630-120733630 GCA_035583185.1 Anabacerthia variegaticeps | reverse complement strand
TAAAACACAGTGCCATGATTTTCATTTTTGCCTGCACAGTTGTTAAGTACACGCTACAAGTTTATAGGTATAAGTTTCATATCAATCACTACTGAGCATCCATGAGTGACTGTGCTTTACTGGCTTGATGCCACACCTTGATTCTCTATCATGCTCCATCATGCTTCTTTTAATCTGAATATTTAGTACTCTTTCATGTCTTAATTACAGCAAATTGCGCACAGTTGGCACCATTTCTTGAAATTAATCCCAGAGTACTTTGTTTCTGTCAAGCACAGTCAAAGCCTTAGAGAATAATAGTAAATGTTATTGCAGATCTAAATTTAAATGACTGTCTATGTATTTAACTTAAGCCTTTAATTATTCGTGCTGTACTGTTTTTGGTTCAAATGTTAAATATTCTTTATTGAGAATGTAAAAATTGTTTCAGACAGCTTGAAAACAGTGATGCTAACATGACAACAATTATTTGTATTAACATATTTTTTCAGGTGTGCAAAATGTAATAGACGGGTATAATGTCCTGCCACAGTAATATGTTTCCATTTCTTTCTGTTTATTTAGTAAATAATGAAAAGGCTCTAATTACAAGGAAAAGATTGTTGGGGGGGGGGGTTAATTCCCTTCTGTTGTTCTTTTTTGTTTAACAGAAGATTAGAAATCAAATAATCAACACTACTTCCTCATTAGTAGATTTCTAAGTTGTCTGCAGACAGCTTGTACCTTGAACATCTCTTTCTGAAACCCACTCAGAAAATTAAGGGGTTGTTGATTTTTGTTTTCAGTACACTAGTAAAAAGCCAAAACAAAATATTAACAACAGAAACAATTAGAGTATCCTAAATACTGTCAATGTGAATTGAAATAACGTATTTGAAAAAGTTCCCAAATAAGTAGAAATTGCCTCTGCTCACTGTGTAGTTTGGTGATACAGATAATCATGCCATTAATAATGTCCAAACATTTTCATCTTATGAACAATTTTTTTTGTACAGGAAGGATCTACAGAGAAAGGTAAAAAGAGTAAATAAAATCCCTAGGCCTCTGTACATTTTTTTCCCAAGAAAAAGTATGACAAGGTAGATTTCTGACAATGAAAAGGTGTATGAATGGGATTTACAGTTAAAAATGGCAAATGCATTTATAAAAAATACCTGCAAACATAACAGAAGTCATATTACTGTACTTCTTTTATTTTTATCAGTATGCATTTTGTCAGCGTTGCTTTCACGAATTCTAACATATCTTGAATTTAGAGACAAACACCAGAGAAATATGTACTTACAAAATTAGTAATAAAGTATTTTTTCTCTAGAATTCATAAGAACTATGCATGAGGCAGCGCATGCCCAGCTCCTTCACATTCCATTTTGCAATGTGATTTCGAAAGAGATAGCTGTTTCGCTCACCCTCATAGCAAAAGCATACCTGATCTTTTTGACTGTAAAGTTCCTGGCATCTGCAAGGTCTCTTTCAAGCTGTGTTATCTGCTGTTCTAGCTGAGCAAGTTCTACTTTATGTTTCTGCTAGGAAGCTATTACATCCAGATGCAGTTGCTGCAAGGTCTTGTCTAGTTTTTCAATTTAAAGAACAGACTTTTTTGTTGTTGTTCTTGGTCAAGTATATTAGCAGCTTCGGCTTTTTGTTCCTGTATGATCTGCTCACATTCTTCAGCTCTGGAGGATTTTTCACTGTATTGATTTTTCAACATCACAAGCTCATGTTTTATATCAGAAATTATTGTGCATTATACCAGATGTCCTGATTCAGTTATCTATCATTTAACAAACATAAATTATACCTCCATTTCAAGATTTCACAAATGTTGAACATGTCGCTACTTGTGATTTGTATTTTATTTTCAGTGACCAGAATATTTGAAAAGATTTATTAAATGTATATGTAAGAGAAAATTCTAATTTCTAGCTCTAAAAAACAGAGTTAAATCTTTATTATCTGTAAAGACACAATTAGATAATAGTGCTATTATTCTGACTCCAAAGAGTCTATATAACTACTTGATTAATTTTATTAAATTCTGGTTGAGTTAGTTAATTTTTGTGTTTATGCAATATATTTACTTATCTTTTTTTAAAGATTCAAGTGCATAAAACTTTACATGAGATGTCCCCTACTGGATTGGTAACTGCCAAATCAGACTGAAGTTAAAATATGACATTCTCCTTCTCAGAAACCATTTAAAAGTACAGGATATATTCTGATATGTACAATATAGAAGATAAACCATTAATT
The DNA here is from genome assembly GCA_035583185.1 of Anabacerthia variegaticeps. Taxonomy (NCBI): domain Eukaryota; kingdom Metazoa; phylum Chordata; class Aves; order Passeriformes; family Furnariidae; genus Anabacerthia; species Anabacerthia variegaticeps. Next base: position 120,731,377 of record JAWWEW010000078.1, on the reverse strand, counting down.
ATCTCTGTTTAAATATTAAAATGCTGACTACTTATTTTAAAAAGTTGAAATAAATACATTATCTCACTTTGAAGACAGTCCTAGATCTTTTGAATGTTTAGATATAATGTTTGCAGTATTCTTTGGGACTGCCTGTTTCTTAGTGTTCTTTTATGATCCCTCTGTGATAAAGACAGTTTTGTCAGCTGGTCTATCATTTTCAAATGCCTGGTGTTATTTACGTTTATTTTAATCCAGGTAAATTCAGTTATCAGGATGTCAGTATTGTTCAATTTTAGTGGTTTGGTAGTTAAAAGTGTGTCTAATCAACATCATATACGAGAAAAATATAAAAAAACCTACATATAACAGAGAGAAGAGAGCCTCTAAATAACCATATACATAAGGACAGTTGCAGGCATTTCACTGTCATGTTTAACCTTGCTCCTAATCAAACACTTCAGTTACTATGAATGTAAATAAGAATTTGAATGTCCTAGTTGTGAGGCTCCTTAGATAAGAAATAGTTATTTTCTAAATATTCAGTAATCAAATTTTTAGAAGAACTGGTTTTATTTATTAATCTTGTACATTTTTTTAATATTGATAATACTTTCTTTAAAATGTGTGTCCTGTTTTATTATTTCTTAAATATAAAAGTGAAAATACTAATTAAATATGTAAATTCTACACCTTTGCTAAAACATTTGCTATTTCACAGCTTCATAGTTAAGACCAAGTTAAAAACTCAACTAGTTATCAAATAATCCCAGATGGATGATTTGTATACAATTTAGAGAAGAAAACAAGTTTAAAGACAATCCAAAATTACTCTGACACTGTTTCTTTTTAAGTCCAAAAATTGATTTTTTGGACAAAGGATGGACATCATTCCTACATAAGACTTCTTTGCGTCTTCTCTTCAAACCTGGGACCTGAGCACCACAGAGTTTCTCAGAACTCAGAATTACCTCAACTTTTTTCTAGGTAGCAGTTTGGCTATTTCTTCAAAACACTGTGTCACAAACATCCCTCAGCAAGCACCTTTTTTTTTTTTTTTGAGAGAGAGAGAGAGAAAGTTCCAAGTTATTTGGCCATTTCTTTGAGATGTCATTTCTTTGAGTTCTTTTGAAATCTAACTCACTGAATTCCCTTTGTTCAAAGAACACAGAGAGCTATGTGGCAGAGAGTTTAAAAAAATAAATTTTAAAGCTAATGCCCATTTATTGTTTATTCTTCAGAAGTGAAAACGTGTTAGGATCTAAGACAGCATGTGGTATTCATTTAGCCCTGAAGGTAGTTTGAACATGGTTTTAATAGCCTTAAAAAAAAAACCCTGCTCATGAGTATTTAAAAGATGCCCAGTTATACCTAACAAGTATAAAATATGATTCTTTGTATTTAAAATCACAAACTATTTTTCAGTTAAGAACGGCAGTTGTGCCTGTTCTACACAGAAAAATGAATTTCATCAAGCATTTCTTCTGCCTCTTCTACCTGATATTTATTACTTAGAAACACATTTAATTTAGAACTAAACAATTCAGGCACATGAAGAATCTACTCTGTTCTCTGATAGGCTGGTTCAGCATCAGTTAAATACAGTGTGAAAAGAAAATGCATTTCTGATACAAATTTTTTCTAGCTTTATCTCTTGACCATCATTTTCAACTTCTATAGTTGCTAGAGATTGTGTAAAATAAACTCTTCTTATATTTTCACAAAGATTAATGTGATCAGATTTTTCTTCTGTCTCTCTTTGACTTAGCTCTCAGGCCTCAGATCTTTCCAATTATTCTTCTGAAACCATGGGCATTTGCTGTACTATTTTTCAAAGTATCAGACAATCAATAAACAAACAATACTTAAGTAACAGCAAACTCTGTCTCCATACAAAAAGTGGTAACAGCTCTGTAATGCTATTAAAAATTTCCATAGTTACAGATCAAGAATCTTACTAGTCCTGTATCCTAAGGAAAAGTAAAGTTTTATGACAAAATTCCCACTTACTATTTTCAGCACCAGTCAGCCTATATCCCTGCTGAATCCAGTGAATAGACAGAAAATAGCAGGAGAGGAAGCAATTTTCGTTTCTAAAATTATTATAACAAATATCTAATAAAAAATTATTGTGTTAATTGTGGTTTATGCTGTACACACAAAAAAAACACCCCTAAAGGTAAAGAGGCTTTGTAATATTTCAGTTTGAGATGTCATAGGGGAAAAAAGAAAGAAAACATTAGAGAGCAAAAAGCTAAACAGGATTTATTATAAATTTGGCATAGGGACTTCTGTTGCATATGTTTTGAAGATCTTTCGCAAAAGTCTTGGTAAACATCTTCATTAACCATCTGGATGATGGGAGAGTGCACTCCCTCCAATTTTGCTGATGACACAAAACAGCGAGGAGTGAGTGGCTGATACACTAGAGGGTCATGCTGCCATCCAGAGGCACCTTGACAGTCAGAAGAAACGGGCTGACAAGAACACCGTGAGATTCAACCAGGGGAAGTACAAAGTCCAGGGAGAAATAACCTCATTCACCAATATATGCTGGTGGGTGAATATCTGGAAACCAGTTTTGCAGAAAAGGCCCTGGGGATCCTACTGAACACCAAGTTGAACATGAGCCAGGAATGTGCCCTTGCAGCAAGGAAGGGGAATGGTGTCCTCATCTGAATTAGGCAAAGTATTGCCAGCTGATTGAGGTAGGTGATTCTTCCCTTTTAATCAGTGCTGGTGAGGCCACTCCTGGGATACTGTGTCCACTTCTGGGTTCCCCAGTACAAAAGAACCATGGACATACTGGAGAGAGTCAAGAAAGGACCACAGATATTATTAAGGAAGGGAAGCATCTCTCCTGTGAACAGGAACTGTTCAGCCTGGAGAAGAGAAGGTTCAGGGGGTTCTTATCAATGCCTGTAAATACCTCAAAGGAGGGTGTAAAGAAGACAGAATCACGCTCTTTTCAGTGGTTCCCATTAACAGGACCAGAGGCAATGGACATATGCTGAAACACAGGGGGCTCCCTCTGAATGTCAGGAGACTCTTTTTCACTCTAAGGTTGACTGAGCACTGGCACAGGTTGCTCAGAAATGTTGTGGTGTCTCCATCCCTGAGTCTGAGCATGGTCCTGGGAAACTGGACCTAAGCAGCCTTACTTGAGGAGACGGGCTGGACCAGTTGACCGTCAGAGATCCCTTCCAACATCAACCATTCTGTGTCTATCTGTCTTTCTTATATGTGAGTTTCATATAGCACTTTTGAATGTTGGGTGCAAGGTTTTCCATTCTTCATAGATAGTGTCCTCAGAGGATTGCCCCAGATCGCAGTAAATTCCAATTTCTTGCCCTATACAGCCATTAAGTACTAGACTTGAAAATAGTGAACACTTTTTGAGACAGGAAAACCCTTATTAGTGCAGAGATAAAACTTTTCTATTCTAGGTTTCAGGAGATGGAAAACTTTTTTCTAAGTATGAAATCATAGTATACCAAACAGGAAATACTAAGACAGAAAAGACCATAAAATTATCTTAATAAACAGTATATTGATTTTAGTGATTAGAGAGCACTGAAAAATGGAATATTACTGTGCCTCTGAGCTGGTGATATGGAATGCAGTATAAACAGCAGTTTTGTGACTCCTAAAATTATTTATCAGCCAGATGAAAATACATGTAGTAAAATAAAATCTAAGGTTATATCTACGGAAAGGAGAGGTATTTGTATGGATGGACAACTTTAAAAGCATCAGAGAACATGTGCATATCATATGATGTATAAAGGGTCTTATTCTCAAACACAACTGAGTTACCATAGCCTAACAAGACCGCACTATCAATTAATACACACAACTGGTCACAAGTGTGATCCTTGTTTGCTCCCACAGGAAGTAGTATTCATTGCCTTCAACAATTTCTACTGAAGTTAAACATTTTAGTTGACAGTTTTCACAACTGAGCTGAAATAATGCAACATTTTTGGGGATGTATAACTTTTTTGTGAAAAAAGTTGTGCATCTACTTCTTAAACAGTACTTTCCTAGCACCATTTAAGTGTTAAAATACATAAATATATTTCTATATTGACACAAATATAGCTGTATAAATGTTTTAAAAATGTAATTAAATTTGAATAATAAAAACCGTATGTATTCATTTTACTAACTTAGTGATAAATACCAGCATTTTTAGGTCTGTGAGTAATACTGAACAACCAAATATTTCTGAAATATTCTGAAATTCTCACAGTCTAATCTCTGGCATATAAAAATAAAGAGATTGATGCAGAGTTAAAAAAACAATCAAACCACTTTTAAATGCCATTATACTTGATTCAAGGGCTACTGTGACTGCAACCTGTGCACAAAGGTGAAGATTCACAGAAACTGAACTTAAAACTGATAGTCATAAAGTGATCAGCTTCCTTGAAAAGAAACAGAGCCCAGCCTAAAAAGAGAATAGGTCCAACCGGAACCATTTGATAACTGCCAAGTAGCAGGAGGTACCAGCAAAATCCTTATAGATACCTTCTGGCTGAGATGGTGAAGACTGCCAGCAGGCTGAGAATTTGAGAAACATGCTTACAGCACTATCTTCAAGTGCATTCAGGTGTACAGATATTTAATCTGAAAGTACCTGTATATTCATTGACAACTACTTAGGGTTATGGTTAGGACTTTGCTGATGTTTCATTTATGAGTTGCTAAAATTAAGTGAAAAAAATCTGTTACAGGAGAAGAAAATTTCCAGCTGGGGCATATAGTGAACACCTTTACATTAGTTCTTTTCCCTGAAGGGTTTCCAAGGTACTTATAAGACATTTCTCTATTTATTTCTAGACACAATCACTCGTTTCTGATTCTGATATTTCTGATATTTCTGATTCTTCAGAAAAAAAGTCACAGAAATGTTATGGAAAAGAAAGTTGAAAACTTCATGCAAATTTTGGGTTGATTAAGGATAACTTGAAAAGGAGGATCGACAGTAGTTTATTTTGTTTTCTTCCAGCAGTGTGAAGTCCTTCATTCACTCTCCAGCAAATACGTGAAGAGCCCAGTAGTGCAACAAATTAGTGCTAAACAGCTTAAAAGGCTTAAAATGAGAACTAAATTTCAGTGGCATCTGAAATTTCTGTTTTCTGATTCCATTTGCATCTCATACAACAACAGTTAAAACATGGAATATTCATAAATAAAGGTCACAAAAATCAGGAGACCTGTTTCTTTTTGATTAATTACTTTGAAATGTCAGCAGTGAGATTATTTCACGATCCCTCCTCATGATCTAATTATGAAATACTATAACTGGGTTAAATACAAAATAGAAAAAGGTAGCAGTAGATTTTTGGAAAGTGCATTTATTTACTTTCTGCAATATTATATGGTTCAAATCTCTGGACAACAGTTATGCTTCTTTACTGAACCCCGACTTGATTTTTGCAGAGTGGTGCTGCTTACTGTCAATGACAATGCAGTTTACTTTGCTCTGTCTTCCTCACAGTCCCTGCAAAAATGAACTACTGCACCCAGATGTCTCACTCTTTTGCAAAATTTTGGTCACTAATATTTAACAGAATGGACAGCTTTCTTCTCTTTCCCTCTACCCTACTTTAAAAGAAAAGTATGACTGGTGAAATTTCAAGAGGATGGGTTAAATATTAATTTTCCTAACATTCCCTACTTACCAGATTAGACAGCTTCATCTCTCATTTATACAGCTACGTGTATAGCCATTTTTAGGCACTTAATTCTTCACATAGTGGGATAAGAGAAGTAAAATGACATGTCACAGTTTCCACCTTTCAAATTGGCTTCCTGAACATTAGCTATTTCCAAAAGTCAGTCATAATGGCAAATTTCTGTGGAACTAGTCCTTATTTTGAAAAGTTTGTCATAGTTTGTTACAGTGGAAATGTGACAAATCTTCTGGAGGTACTGGCTCAAATGCAAACCCAGTCCATACTCTAATGCAATACCTGCACAAGTCCAGATACCTATGTCTATAACAGGTTTTCTCAGTTCACAGAAAACAAGTATGGAGCAAGGAAACCTTCAAATGAAGAACAAGGTCTAACTTACCAGGAAATGAGGGTTCAGTGGCATGACTGACGTTGAATTCAATTTAGATCTCACTATATCCCATTGATTAAGAGAATTCAACTGATGTAGTCAGTTCTCACACAGAGTAATATGCATGTAGCCTACTAACAGGTTTCTAACTCTTTCACTTGTATGCCTTTGCTGTGATTTTCTGTCCACTTTGCACAGAAAACACACAGAGTGTGTCGCAATCAAACCACATTAAAGACATACACTATTAATGGTATATGGTTTGTCTTTATGACCAAACTACATAGTATTTTTTCTAACATATTTTCCTAAAATTAAGTATTTGTGGGATGACTGAACAGTAAGACCTTTTAGAGAATGAAGGGAAAGACTCATGAATGTTTCAGTGTATACTATTTTGAATAAAAAAAATTTCAAATTCTACCAATCAAATACCAAATTATGTGCTCAGGATTTTATCCAAAAGCGAGCATCTTGGTCCAAAATAAATAATTATTTAATCTAAATGTCTCCTGTTGTTAGCATTTGTTCTTTCTCTGAGTTATGTAATAAGGTATTTATTTTAACATGGATGGTTTCAAGCCTAATTAAACATTTCACTACAGTATTTCTTGATTCCTAATCTTCTTCTGTGTTTTATAATTGTTTGTCTTGTCCTTTAATTACACATGTGATGACATGGTATTTTTGCTAGAAGGTAACAGTATTGCAGGTAGAAGCTCTTGTCCAATAATCACCCATACTTTAGCTTTTTTTTAAGAACCCCAAACAGCCTTTATAAATATGTAACATCCAAGTTTAGCTTTCTAACAGTTTCCTCATATCACTCAATATACAGGAAAGTAACCACATTGACAGGAGTTTTATTAGCAGAACTGCAAAGGAAGGGAGCATACATAAAACAATAAAGTCTGGTGATGTTAATAAGCTAGTTTGGAGGGGCAGGGGGAAATCTTACTGACAATTAAACAGTTTACTTCCACATGGAGGTAGGTGGTCTGTTAGAACAACAGTTCGTTTAGAACCTTTTTCTCAGAAAAAATTTGACCGTTACTCTATGATACTTGTGCCCAATTGCACTCCCGTGTCAGTTAATTAAAAAACTCCACCACTCTTCTGCCTCAGTACCCCTGTAAATCAAAGCTCTCAAGGCAAGATCAATGAGAGTGTAATACAAGCTGCACTGACAACATCTATGAGGACTTCAAGAATAAAAAGACATTAATCCTTTTTCAATTGTGTCACTGCAAGTTCCACTCTAAGTGATTGTCCAGAAGTATTGTATACAAACACTAGAACTGAGGAATATCATTAACGATAGCAAGCTACAGAAGTTTTCTGTTTTCTTAGTGTCTGCTCTGCTAAGTGTAAATTCATGGTAGCAGACAAATATGAGACAAATATCTGTCTTTGAAAGGTGTCTTTTGAGCACTAACAGAGGTTTAGTAATCAGGGAGCACTTACCCCAGCAGCAAGCCATGATGCCCAGCCATAGTAGCTTGGCATAGGAATGCAGAATAGATGTTTTCAAATATGTCGAAAAAGTTAGCAAAACTCAGGATGCAGAATGCATCAATGTTCCAATTACATATAAAAAAAAAAAAACCCACAACACTTTTAAAAGAAATGTATGTCTGACATACTGCACTGAAATAGGCATGTCAAAATGATTTGTCAATATTTGTGTGCATGCACAGTGGATCCTATTTTCTCTCAGTAGACAGGGTGTACTTAAAATGTTGTGTTTGTCTTCAAGAAACAGGTGCTTTCATAAGTAGTTGCAGAATTTCTTTTAATCAGGAAGCCTTTAAACAAGGAGGACATTTTTAAAGGCCAACGAACATCTTGGCAAATCACATACAAGTACATACACTTCTAAAAATGCCCCACCTAAAGAAGATGAAGGATTTGGAATAGCATCAATGTGAGCAAGATGCCCATCCTATGAATGACAGTTAGCCATGAGTAATTGACCTTCATCAGATCAGCTACTGGAAACCATCAGCAAAAAAACCAAACCAAACCCAAACTAAACAAAAAAAAAAAAAAAAAACAACAAAAACAAAAACACCAGAGAACAGAAAAGAGCTGTCCAAAATGCTTTTGAAGAGAGTATGTTCAGAAAATATGCAGAAGCTCAGTACGCAATTGTTATAGTTTTAAACTAGTAGTTACTATTGCTCCAGAGTTTGAATAGAACAGGGATAACATTAGGATCACGGGTGGCAACTTTGTGTTAATTTGTACAATCCATTTTGGGCACATCCAGAAACCTATCCCTATCAGGACCATAAAGGAAAGATATCGTCACAATCCATATTTATATATTCTATGGAGCACTGAACAGTAAGGTACAGAGGACAATATAAAACAACATGAGCAAAAGCATTACGATAGCACAGTGGATGGCTCCCCCTTCCCCTATCCCTCCTAGCCACGTGGTCTCCAAGATGTCCCAGGACAGAGACACACACACAGGCTGCAGGAGAGGAAGCAGACAGAGAATTTATTCCCACCGTCAGGGTATTTAAAGGGCTTTAGGGGAAGTGAGTCACACCAATGAAAACCGAGGTTTAACAGCAAATGGAGAAAGGGTTAACAAGGGACCAATAAGGGGGCTTTTCACATAAACCTGCCCAGGCACATTCTTGCATACTAATAAGGGTGTTCCCAAAGGGTCCTGGGAAGAAGAAAGGTAAGTCACAGACAGGGTAGAATCCATTTTACAGCACGGTAAAACCCTGTTTTCAAGGCATTATGGCTAGTTTTCTCCGTCTTCTTCAGAGACCCATCTCTTGCAGGCTTTATTCCACTTCTGATATGTAAGTTTATTGCTACAAAGCATATTTGTGAAAAACTGAGAAGAAGTATACAAAAAGGATTTTATCTCATGGTAAGTAAGTTATTAGAACAATGATACTTTAGACAGCTATGAACATAACTTGAGTTTTTAAATCTTATTACTTTAGATTGGTTTCATAAAGAAAGAGGTGATTTCCTTTTGACAGTATATAATATACTTGCTGCAAGTTTCAATCTGTCATAGGTTTTCAGTCCTCTCTATTTGGGCAGCTGTTAGTCTGGGACATCATTTGTCATATAAAACATGCAACATGCACTTAAACAGATATGTCAAGGTTTCTTTCCTCAGTATATTTTCCAGGTTTATTTGTAGGACACCTAGTTTGAAGAGGCATATAAACAACTGTAAGCAGAAGTTGCAAACCATATCACATCTTAAGATACTTCTCTGTTTTTAAAGACATTACAGAAGGTGCCGAAACAATGTGTAAAGAACAATAATGATGTCATCAGCAATTTCCATGTGAGGATACTGTAGCCATTAAATTGTTATTACTTTCATTTTCATGCATGGCAGCATTGGCTTCAGATCACCTTTTGCTTCAAATGTCATTGTGGTGCAAGTATATATACTTGAAATTGAAACGCATTGGAAAATCCTTCCAAATTATCATGTAAGTTCCTGGCTTAGGAGATTTACATCTTTGGGATAAAGAACACACAAAATGGAGGCAGATCTCTTCGCCTTGAATCTTGGAATCCTTTTCATGATAAATATAATTTTAATATGAACCTCATTATAAGGAATAAAATCTTTGAATCATAGAGCTAACTATAGAATGATTTGGGTTGGGAAGAACCCTAAAGATTACCTAGTTCCAACTCCACTGTCATTGACAGGGACACTTTTCACTAGATCACTAGACCAGGTTACTTAAGGCCCCATGCAAACAGGTCTTGAACACTTCCAGGAATGGGCTCCACAACTTCTCTGGGCAACTTGTTCCAGTGGTCTCCACCCTCACAGTAAAGAGTTTCTTCATAATATCTAACCTGAACACACTCTCTTTCATCTTAAAGTCTCTGATGTATCAGTTAATGCCTTTTTACCAAGTCCCTCTCCTGGTCTCTTTCAGGTGAATGTATGTCATACATAAAAACCAAAATAAATGTTAGGTTTTTGCCAAATTCTGCAAAACTGTTTGACTACAGAAATTTTGGTGTCTTTCTTATTTTAAACTAAATAGTTACGATTTAAGTGTATTCATCATTAGTCCGTAGTAAAAGAAAAAAAAAGTGAAAATACTAAAATTATATTTTAACTTCCAAAAGAAGTATACAGTACCTGTTATATATGAAACTCCTGTTCATGTTCCAATTGCTAGTTAATTTGCTCACCTTGATTTAGTTGATCTTCCTGTTTATTGCATTTAACCTGTTGCTCGTGTATCTATCTCTAGATTTTCCCCCTTCTGGTCCAGTTTACTGAACTCAGCCTTTATAAATATTCAGCTAATAAAAATTAAGATATTTAACTACTGAGGTTCACAGGAGCAATGGGTCCATGCTATCAAAATTTTTCTTTACTATTCATTGTGACTCTTAATTATTTTTTAAGGTAAAATAAATACCTGCAACCTAGAGTGTTTCCATTTAAAAACATTTTTTCTTCACCCATTTCATCCTGCAGAGAATTTTCTTACAAAAAGAAACCTTGGTATTAAGAATCTCTGTGTGGCTTCCATTTGCTTAAAATGCAAACACTTATTGCTAGAACACACTGAGTTGTTTTAGAAATTACAATGAAATTAAATTTACCTTTGGTGAGAAAAGAGCCACAAATCTAGGTCGAATTTTCAAAAATATCCTGATGAAATCCACACATTTTACTTAAAATAAATTAGAGAAAGAAACTCCATCAATCGAATTCACTACGCAAGGTTACCTCTTTCACTCCTTGCATCAACAGACCATCTGAGTGTCAATCTGATTCACACTGAGCTTATAGCCATATTCTAACTTATATAAACTAAAGCCAGGATTTTACACAAATAATTAAACTATACCATGGTTAGCCAGGAAAGATGGGATAAGGGAAAGCAATTACCGTAAAGCATATGGCAGCTCAAACCACCTTTTTCTTTTGTTTTATTTCATATTCAAATTTCAACTCGAATACTACTGAATTGTTGAACTGACAACCTAGGGAACATGCCACCATACAGGGGAAATACAGCGGCGTTTGAGAGGTCAGCAAGATGTCTGGATAAAATTTTAAAATATTGAAAATAAATTAAGAAAATTGTGTTATAGATTCCAAGACCTTCTATTCTTGTATTTCCTAGTATATATTTCACTTCATTCTTCCACTTCTTGGAAGATAGTGCTAGATATTAAACACAGCCTTCCTCTGCAGAATTTACTGGTAGTGAAATACAAAAATTATCTTTTTTTTGTTTTTAAATGGGATTATTGTTTCACCATATATTTACAATTAGATCAACTATTGCAAGACAGTCAATATGAAGAGATACATGACAGTTTGATTACCTTGTGAGACAATTCTATTGTCTCAATCACTAATCACATAATACTTCTAACTTCAGGTGCTTTTGGTAAACAAACTGGACTGACTGATGGAGCCTTTTTGCACTATTGTAGTATTTCTATAGGTATAATATACTACATCAGAAGAAAATGAGAGGGAAAGAATTTACTTCCTTTTTGTCTGAGACCAAATTCTGAGCAATCTCTGGGAAGTAGATTACTACACGACTGGAAAAAAAATCACCAGTTGGGTGCTTTTTGCTTACTCTTTTTCTTACTAGATAGGAATTTTCCTCTGACGAAGGGATAAAAATCAGAGTTAATTTTTTTGCCCTACAGCTGTATGAAAATCTTTTCCTCTCTCTACTCCCTTAAAGAACATCAGCTGGGAGCAAATAATTATTTATTTTTTTTTTAATAAATTACAGTGGTTGGAAAGAAGATTTTTGGACTCAGCTGGCATAATTGTGTTCTGTAAAAAAGGACATGATTGAAGCATGTCATCAACATTCATAATAGCCTTCACACACCCTACTGAGGAATGAAGTCACTGCCAGTGTCTGACATACAAGGATACATATAAAGAAAATAAGACAATAAATACATTACAAAGAAATGAGATGTCTAAGTTATGAGACTGCTGAATGCAAAGTCAGAAGATGCTTGAGTCTTGCCACTGTGTGCTTTTATAGTGACAAGAGAAAAACAAACTATAGAAAAACAGATTTTTATATATTTGTTCTTTTAAAAATGTACAAAAGGTTTTGAAAAAAAATTATTAATACAAATATCTAGAAAAGTACACAACACTAAAATAGGTAATGCTTATGAAATGCACAGTGAAAATAAAAGAAATAACACAAATTTATGTAGTAGAACATTAATTATGAGGTTCCTAAATTATGTCATTTACAAGCTCTTTTGAAAGGGCTTGTGTTGTTTCCTGGAAATTCTGTCTGTATAGGCCATATTCATCAGAGTTGTAAAAATCCGAAGGAGCTTACTAGAGACTAAAAATATTTAGCTTTTTCGAGGTACCTCCATGAAGTAGCAGACATTATCATTGTCAAATCTGTGATTTCATCAGACAGGCTCAGTTTGGTGTTGCCTGCTCTTGATCCCCTCATCCCAATCATCACGAAAAAGGACTGACTCCAACACTGAGCTCCGGGGAACACCACTCATGACTGGCTGCCAACTGGATGTAATTCTATTCACCACCGCTCTCTGGGCCTGGCAATCCAGCCAGTATTTTACCCCGTGAACAATGCACCCATCCATGCTGTGAGCAGCCATGAGCCATGAGCAGCCACTTTCTCCAGGAGAATGCCATGGAGAATGGTGTCAAATGCTTTAATAAGGCCCAGGTAGACAACATACACAGTGTTTCCCTCACCCTCTAAGTGGGTCACATTGTCATAGAAGGAGATCGGTTGTCAAGAAGTATCTGCCCATGCTGACTGAGTCTGATGACCTGGTTGTCCTAGATGTGCTGTGTGATGGCCCTCAAGACAACTTGCTCCATAACTTTCCCTGAAACCTAGGTCAAAACGAGAGGCCTGCAGTTCTACAGATCTTCCTTCAATCCTTTCTTGTAGGTGGGCATCACACTTGCTAACCTCCAGTCCACAGGGACCTTCCTGGGTAACCAGGACTGCTGGTAAATGATTGAAAATTGCCTTTTAAGCACCTCTGTGAGCTCCCTCAGTACGCTTGGGCAGATTCAAGGCAAAGCAGTTTTTCATTATTCACTGACAGATTATAAAACATACTGGTTGACGTTTCTACAAGTATTTCTGAACTTTAAAAAATTACTGTGGTAACTTCTCACAAACGTAAATAAATACATTTCCAAACCTAATTTTTGGTGAGATTACTGTAATGAACTCTTTGCTTTAGAGTTTCTTTGTGTGTTTAGTCATCTGCTATGAAGTCTAAATGTTCACATTCTTAGTTTAAGAGCACCAAAGTTCAACTGCTAAAAGTCATTGCATTGTTGCATTTTAAAGATTTTGTTGGTTACTTCTACCTATAAGTGTTTTCTGCAGGAAGTTTTAGCATTATGCCACTATACTTTCTCAATGGTGGTAGTCTTGATAACTAACATTTTTTTATAGATTTATAACTTTGTGGGAAAAAAGCCAACAAAACAGCAACATCCAACAACACACACAAAAATCCTTCCAGATTTCAGTTTCTTAAGGCTTTAAATTGAAAAGATTATTTATATGGCACTTTTAAAGGAAAATTTAGAAATAAATTTTAGCTAATATAAAGCAAATTGTTCTTGTCTCTAGTACAGGAAAGAAAACAGCAGTTTTCACCTCCCAACCTAAAAGTTCTTGTGTCTACACAATATTTGATATGCATGACAAATTTGATTTTCACTATTTAGTCTGACAGAAGTCTGACTTCAAACATCACTTCATAAAAAGAGCAAAGAAATTTTATACCTTTTTGACTCACAACTAATATAATGTAAATAGCAGATTTTTATAAGCAAAGAAATCAGAAATTACAAGGTTATTTCCTTCTAAGTCCTTACAATTAATTATTTCTGAGGAGCCCTCACCTGGGCTTTTACCTAATTATAACCCTTTAAAATTCACCTTGTCAACCTTATTAAAAACTAGAGCTCATTTTCAACAGCGGGATATTTCCTCAGCAATGTCTAAGAGAAAACATCTCAAAGAGTAAAATTTTAGAAAATGGCTTAGTGATAAAAATTATATTCCTGTTAAATTTTTATATCAACCTGAATCAGTAAAATTACTTTTTCTAATGTAAAAATAGGAATGTCATTACAATCAAATATGCATGATAACGAATTAAATATGTTGCTTTTTGCTTCAAACTTGACTTAAAATTGCTTTCCACTGATGAAACAAATGGAGATGAAGTTGCCAGTGCTCTGTTGCTCATCTGACAGGTGGCAGCTCAGTAACCTCTGAATGTATGCTTATATCCAATAACACATTTCGTTGCATTTGCACTTTCCAGTATGACTTAATCTAGTTCCACAAATAATCTCCTTATACATTCTCATTTTAGTTCAAGTTTATATATACACTGGCTGAGCACACTGTGTGTGTTTAGTATATGACCCTGGGAAAAAATGGGGAAAATATTTGTATTATTTTAATCAAATCAGGTTCAAACTGGTTCATTGATTTACTAAAGATTTATCTATAAAACAATTACCTATACATTAGGATACACGACAGATATACCACAATACTACAAAATGTTATTACACATGTACTAACCTCTAAACAGCCCTCCATGAGATGCCAGTTGGGTGCCTCCATGCTGGCCATGAGTGAGCTGGAGGCAATGCCTGGGGGCACCCACAGGGACATCATGCTGCCAGGTCCGGTCAGAGCCCCCAGTGCCTCTGCGTCACATCTGGCAGGGTCATGCCACCCACCCCTGTTGCCTGCTGAGCTCGCCTTTTTTTCCCCACACTACAAGTCTCAGAGCTGCTCTTCTATACTTTTCAAACTAACTCCTCTGTTTCAAAAGTGTCTAAAGTTCCTCAGTTAACATGTAATCCAGCTCATGGTCATCCTCCTCTTCAGAATTATCAGTCTGGGTTGAATAGTTTGGCTGTCCCACTGTCCCATTCACCCACTCTGCTACTCTTCCATTCCTGCCTTTGTCAGCTAGTGCTATCCCCGCATTTTGCCAAGGTTGGGCCCTGCAAGTAGGCCCAGTAACATATTGTGCCCTTTTGATGACAATTTGCTTGAACAGCCCACCTAGAGCAGATCAGTTTTCAGCTAAAGTTGGCAGAATTTGCTGTGATTACTATTTGCACATTGGGGCTGTAATGGTAACAGACAGCAGAACTGAAAATTAACAACTGAAATGAAAGGACTTCTGGCACTTGTACAAAAATGAGAATGGAAACTGTTGGAGTTGTACACAAAGAAACAAGAAGAAACTGAATGATCAGAAATGACTGTTAAAATTTCTACAAATAACACATCATTAGTGTTTTTAAGAAATACAGCTACTACCTAATGTTATTGTAATTGAGAGTGTTTTGACCATCCTCACAACAGATAAAGACTGTTTAATTTTTGAGCTGGAAACTGATGCTTACTTAAGATTCTGTGATTGTTAAGCACTTACTTTCAATATGGTCAAAGAAAAAAGAGACCTATAAAGAGTAATAAATATAATCAGTATTTCAAAGAGATGCACCTCTAAAACCGAATGGATAATCACATTTTTTGAAAAATGGAAGGGAAAACAGATGGAAAAGCATGGAATTAAGCATACACCCAGAGATTACTTAGAAGTTGACAATGAAAAAAATAAAAGTAAAAATCTGGATGTACTCCTATGTCTGTAATTGTAAGGTCAATTATACTCTTCAGAAATATAATAGGTAGATAATCCTTCAGGTTAGCCAACAGTGTCATTCCAAATACCAGATGCCTCAGGCAAAGACTGATGGGATAAGGTGGAGAATAGATAAAACATTTATACCTTATACGTTCCCTGGTGACTAGCTTGCTTGGTTCCCATAGCTAGAAAATTCACCAGCAAATGTTCATCTGACTCAAGAGCAGGACTAGTACATAGATTTCTATCCCTAGAAATGTGTGAAAGCTGACTGCAGGTAAGATGATTAGGAGAGATTTCTTGTGAGAGGAGAGTAAAATGATTCTCCCTTCTCAAGTGAAAGGGAAAATGAAGACCTAGACCTCTCTCAGGGAGATCAGAGAATGAGAGTAGCTCAGAAAGCACTGTAGGAGGTTGCTCCTGCACTGTAGGAGTCTTAGCTATGTTTTTTAACAAGAATAAATATTTTGGGACATTATGTAAATTTATGCAATGCTGCCTAGGATGAGTAGACAGTCTGTATGAGAATGAAGTGGTGAGAAAGATCAATGAAGTCCATAATAGATGCTGAGCCACAGGCAGGTCAGAAGTTGTAGGAGAGAAACTACAATACAGTCAGGAACAAGGAATAGAGCCTTAACTCAAAATCAACATCTATTAGCCTGTAGCCTTTCCCCAGGACAGCCTCCAGGAAGCAGAATATATGAAATACAATACAGCTTAGAAGACTATATGTTTTCCGAGATTTTCAAAGCTTCTGTGAAAGAATTAGGAAACAGATGTCAGCAAACTAAGTTTTAGTAGTAGCAAGTGAAGAGAATGCACAAAAGAATATAGGAATGACAGGTCATTAGGAGGTTTGCCAGTGTTTGAGCTAGGAACTATTATAGAAGCATAAAATCATTTAGTTTGGAAAAGAACCTTAAGATTATCAAGTCCAATCATTAACCTAACACTACCAAGTCCACCAGACTTTTTATCTTGACAAATCTACACATAAATTTTCACGCACAGAAAAAATGCACCAGGAAAATCTATGACACACTTTTCATACTACCTCAGTAAACAATGATAATGATCCATAATCAGGTTAGATAGTTTATAAGGCACTGACAATGGTGAATCTCACATTTATGTAGCTCTGTGAAAGGATGTAAATACCTTTGGATGCAGGGCATGAAGTCTCCTAATGCTTTACTCAAACAGGCCTGAAATAAAACAGAATTTTATGACATACCCCCTTGCATGTTACATTATGCAGAGCACATATATTAGTTATTTTTTCTATCCTGTGTGTAACAGAAATCAAAATGGAGCCTACTACTTTGTTACATCTTTGTTACCTTTTTGTGTCAATCCAATTCTTCCAAAATGGTCTAACAGCAAAGCTAAATGACAGGCAATGTTAAAGTAGCTAATATCAACCACTAATTTTGTCTTTCTAGAGTGTTAAACTTTAATGACTTCAATAAGGGTAATGATCAAATATGTTATCAAGTGTTGTATTCTTCATCCATAAAAAGAAGCTTGGATGTTGATAAATATTTAGCATACTAGAAAACTGCCTTCAAAAAAAAGCTGATATTTAGCTGGTATATTGCAGCTATGAGAAGCAGAAAGTCTCTTTTGATACTCAGTTCCAAATTAAGATAACATCAGAAGGTGGAAGTCATTGCTTCTCATAGATACCACTCTCTCACTCAAGATGACATTACTCCCATCTCTTCCAGCTTTTGCAGTCACACTTAAGACACTGACAGGTACATAAAAAAAAAAAAAAAATGCTCTCCAGGGTCAGACCATCAGGTCCAGCTTTCTGTCTCCAACAGTGATAATAGGAGAAGCTATATAGGGAGAATGCACAAGACTGGACACTCTACAGTCCATCTCCTTCACCAGGATCCACAATTATTTTGTTACAGATGTAAGAGGTAGATCTCTGTTCAGTGCTTTTAGTATCTATTTATGGACCTATTGTCCATCTTTTAGTCTTAATCCCTTTTTTGAATTGACTGATCTTCTCTACTTCTACACAGTCTCATGACAGCAAATCCTATAAATTCTCTATATACCTCCTCTTAAGGTTTTAAACTGGTCACATGCTCTTTTCATTGAGCACTTTCTACTTGTACTGCAGGATTTAATGAATAACAGTTTTGCATTCAGTTTATTCACCATTTCTACAGTTGTGTAAACCTCAGATACAAACCATCACCCTTTAGTCTTCTCCTCTCCAAACTGAAGAGCCAAGTATTTTCAGTCTCTCTTCATAAAGTACATGCTCCATCCCCTTAATCGTTTTAGTTGCCCTTACATGTCCCTTCTCTAATTCCATGATATTTTCTTGAAACACTGAGACCAGAACTGTACACAGTACTGTCTGACCTACAGCACTAAAAGGTTTTCTTTTATAAAGATTGTTTCAGTAAAGAAAACAAAATCAGGAAACTGTTAAAAATAAAATCATTTTTCAGTACTTCCTTTTTAAAATACTTTACTGTCATTTTTCTCTCCATCTTTAGAAATAATTCAAAAAGGCTTTACTCCATGGTGATCACTTACACAGGAATTTCTGCGAGGCAGACCAAAGTCTCTTTGTACTCAAAATCCCAGACCTTGTTTAATTGCTTATTATAGAGAGATGGGATCAGGTTAACATCTTTGACTTGCAGCATCCATTTACTGTACTGAAGTTAATGCATCTCACTCCAGAATGCCTGATGTGATGTTTAAAAGGAAAAAGAAACAAAAAAAAAGGAAAAAAAGGAAAAAAAAAAAGAAAAAAAAAAAGGAAGAAGTTAATTTCTCTGTCCTCAAACACCACTCCTGAAATACATATATAAATATGCAACACTCTTCTTTGCTAATGAACTTTCATTAAGATATCCCAATAAAAATGCTGTCAGTTACTTTAGACAAAATGGAATATCCTGTTGGAGTTATTTCTGTACTCCACATTACGTAATGCACCACTGAGACAAAACGGGGAGAGAGCAGTTCAGATTCATTAAATCAAACTTGAGTTTCATAACCCTCAGGACTGTTCAGCAACTGGGCTAGAGGGTAAAAGAAGAAACTACACCCCCAGCAACTTAAATATTCAATATTGAAGAATGGAAAATATTTGGTGAATTCAAACTGCCTCCATTGTTAGCTGTAAGTCATATTTTTTGGCAAGTGAACTATTTCTTAATGTCTCACTCAGTTCTAGAAAGCTAAACTGCTGTGAGAAATGTGGTGAAATATCTATCTTTTTATATCTTCCAAGCCAAACTATAAACTTCACAATGAACTAAGGTTTAGAAATGTTCCAGCTATATGCAGAGGGAAAGGAATGCCAGACCAATCGATTTCTTGGCTGTTTAGGGGGAGAAAGAGACAGACTGAAGCAAAAGCAAAGGGGAAAAAAATGTCTGCAATGGAGAGAACAGAAATATCTTTAGCACTCTGCCTTATAAAACCTGAACTACAGCCCTCGATTCCTAATATGCTTCACATCCTTTTGGATTTAGGGGTTAAGTTATATACTATAGGGCCAAGTACCACTACACTAGTCAATCTATAGAATGTGGGAAAATTCACTATTTATATTATTCCAAAGCTTCACTTGTTGAAAAGCCTTATCAGTTTTAAATATTCCACTCCTGCTAAAACTGTTCAGAGGAGTCAATAAGGTTCTAGCTTTCCTTGTTCATATGTTTGCTGCTTTAATACTTGAGAATTGTATTTATATTTAAAAAAAAAAAAAATTCGATGAAAGAACATAAATTTCAACAGTCTGAGAATCAAAAATACAGCAACTACGTTTGTCTGTGCAATGTGGCTATGTGTATTTTTATGGTCTTTGAGTATGGTTGACTTTTTCACAAGACCTTTTCATGCTTATGCCATTAGCAGTATGGAATCTTTGCACTGACTTGGTTCATTTGAAAGTATGCTTCCTTTTAGCATCTTACATGAAATTAAAATACAAACTATAAAAGAATTCCTGTTGGCACGTATTTAAACCCCATTTAAGGAAAAATTCCAATATTTGCGAGTGTTTTAATGATTTTACAGAACAATTGTACATTTTTAGACAATTATATATTCTTGGGGAAAAATATTAAAACTGCTACTATTACTAAATTGCCTAATTCAGAGGCAGATACAGCTCTAGTTCACAAAGAAGGCTACATAGTCAGTGATACAAACGTATCATGTGATGCTGCAACATGTGGTCCTACTAATTAAATCTCTCTTATTTTTCACCCCAGTGAATTTTGTTAGCGGAAGAGCATGAGATCCAGTTTTGATTAAGCTCCTAGGTGATCACACTGTAACAGAAAACCACCGTATTAACAATAACACAGAGAAAAGTAAGCTGTGTAAAATAAAATGTAGACTTTCAAAAGTATTTAAAATAATCAATTCAAAATAATAACTGTTTCTATAAAATGATTGGCATCAACTAGAATGTTTCAAAATTATAAATTTTCCTTGTGATTTTCAATTTACCTGCAGTGAGATCTGAGAAAAGTCATATTTTTGAGTAAAAAAGAGTGAACTTTTACATTAAACTTTATATTAAACTTTTAATATTTTAACATTATAATACTCTGTCACTTCCACTGTCAGCTGCCTGGCTACTGGCCTACAGTGATTCAGTATACTAGTGAAGCTGAATGAATACAAAGAGAAACATCTTCTAGAAAACATGATGAAGATTGATCATAGAAAGAAGGACTAAAGAAACCTAAGAAAGCGAGGAAACACTGAACAAGAATCAGTGAGAGAAATACTAAACAGGAACAATTTATTTTCTTCCTTCTAATGGGCACGGTACAGTGCAAAATACATTATGGATTAGTTTTTCAGTGACTAATGGTAGTGGCTAGTAACAAGAAAGTTGAGTATTCCATTCAACCCTTTCAAATTTAGTATTTTCATGAGTTGATAATAATATTACTTATTTAACATTTGATTCTGCAAGGTGCTAAGCACTATGATCATCAGAGCACTTGCATTCAGAGGTAATTTTAAGCATGCAAGTAGCCCATATGAAAGCATCATCACGGTTTTCATAAGCATATGATGAATCACACTATTGAATCCAGACAAGGACATTCAGAACCTTCTACAATCAAGTTAAGGGCTTTACATGAAGTGAAAAGACAATGAAGACACCCTGAAGAGTTTATAACTATCAGTTTAAGGAATATTAATGTTTTTATTCTAAAATTTCCCATGAATGTCTGTGAACACATTTTCTCCCATATATCATCATCTTCTATTACTAATTCTTTGGTTACTTTAGTGCTGTTATATATCTGACTTGCTCTATTTTTTATAGACCCATAAAGAAAGGCAGTTTGGTCTTGTGGGAGTGGGGGGAGAAACAGGGGGAGCAGAGGAGGAGAGGGGATGGTGGTGATAAAATGTAATTCCTCCGAACACCTGCTGAGTTTAATTGCACTACAGCTGCTGCTGATTGTAAGTGGGAAAGGGAGGTATAAGGGAGGGGGTTACTGACTGATTGGCTGTCGTTACATCCAGTTTTATTGTCTTTTTGTACCCTTTCAGTATTATTCTTACAAGTTAAAAGAGACTCTGAGTCTGAGGGATTAGGGACCTAAACCAAAGAGGAATCTTATGATCTGTGAGCAGAATAAGATGTGGTGTTTCCTGGATGAAGACATCTGAAGAGAGCATATGTGAACCTCAAGAGCAAGACTGATGATCCCAACAGACAAATTGCCACAGTATGCAGCATTCACTAGAATGAAAGGTTTATAGGTGAGATATTTAAAGAGGTCACCACGCCCAGAGCATGTGGGTCTGCAATGAAATAGAAGACAGTGCTTGAGATGAAGGAGCTATGGTCATTCAAAAGGGATAGCAAACCATGCAGAGAAATTTTCAAGCAAGTTCTCATTCTGCAAGAACTTAGAGATAACAAAGTATGGTGGGTTTATAGCATCAAGGCATTGTGGAACAAACCCCTGCTCACAAAATTGACAGAAATGGGTATTGAAAAATGGACTGCTGTAATCTGATAATTGCTGGGGACAAGCTGCTTTAATACAGAGAAGTATGATGCACATAGTTGTGATTTAAAGAGATTATTTTAGAAAATGTCAAAAGAGGTGACAGAACATTACAACTGAGTAACTCCCTTGGAAAACAAACCAATCTCCAACATTACCCAAATTTTGGGTTACTTTCTAAGCAGCTGCAAAGGTAAAAAATGCTAATACTGATATTAAATAACCTCTGTAAAAGCTTAAGAAGTTATCATTCTGTGATAGCAGATGTGGGAGGGAGGATTTGCTTTAAATTGGAAACACAAAAATACAGGACTTTTAATTTTCAGAATTAGAGCAGACAAAACATTAGTTTAATGTATCAGACTAATTTATAATTAATTTTAATTAATTAAAATTTATAAATGAGTTTACATCATGTGTATTTTTGATTATGTAAATCATGAATTGTCTATGTTTAAAATAAATAACTTTCAGGAAATGTTTACCCAAATAAAAATACTGTTGATGATTTAACTTTATGTTAAATGGAATATGGGCTTAATTATAAGTGCCTGTGAAATAAGGCCAGTAAGAAAATTCAAGCTGAGAGAATACAAATGTTTGTGGTACATCAGAATAAGAAAGCACATTGACATATAATAGTACTAATTAATGACAGAATAAAAAGGGAAACAGGAAAATGATAGGGTAATGATTGCCTGGATTACAGAGACGCACACAATACCTCCAATCCTGGATGAAGAGTGACCAGTTATCTTGAGTGAGGTCACACAACACCTACAGGATGGATGGGGAATCAGGCCCAGCCAGCACAGATTTAGCAGGGACAGGTCCTACCTGACCAACCTGATCTCTTTTGACCCACTGACTTGCCTGGTGATGAGGGGAAGGCTGTGTGGGTGTAGTCTACCTGGACTTCAGCGAAGCCATTGACACCCTCTCCCATAGCACACTCCTGGAAAAGCTGGCAG
>JAWWEW010000078.1:120677141-120708530 GCA_035583185.1 Anabacerthia variegaticeps | reverse complement strand
AGAGTGGCTGGAGAGCAGCCAGGCAGAAAGGGACCAGGGGGTTCTGATTGACAACAGCTGAACATGAGCCAGCAGTGTGCCCAGGAGGCCAAGAAGGCCAATGGCATCCTGGCCTGTATCAGGAATGGAGTGGCCAGCAGGACCAGGGAAGTGATTCTTCCCCTGTACTCCACATCGTGAGGCTGCTCCTTGAGTGCTGTGTTCAGTTCTGGGCCCCTCAACTTAGGAAGGATATTGAGGTGCTGGAGTCTGTCCAAAGAAGGGAAATGAGGCTGATAAAGGACTGGAGCACAAGTCCTATGAGGAGTGGCTGAGGGACCTGGGGTCATTCAGTTCTCATTGTTTTCAGAGGAAAGGAGGCTCAGGGGAGACTTTATCACTCTACAACTACCTGAAAGGAGGTTGTAGCCAGGTGGGGGTCAGTCTCCACTCTGAGGCAACCAGCAGTAGGATGACAGGGCACAGTCATAAGCTGTGCCAGAGGAGGTTCAGGTTAGGAAAAAGTTCTTTACAGAGAGGATGATTGGACATTATGGGGTTGCCCAGGGAGATGGTAGAGTCTCTGTCCCTGGAGGTATTTAAGAAGAGAGTGGATGTGGCACTTAGTACCATGGTCTAGTAGATAAGGTGGTGTTAAGTCAAAGGTTAGACTTGATGATCCCAGAAGTCTTTTCCAACTTACTTGATTCTGTGACTCTAGAGCTGGCTTTTTCACCACTGGAAAAATTTACACACAGAAGAGAGAGACCTTTTCTTCCTGTTAAGTAACAAGAAAGGTCTGAGAGGAAGAAACTACTTAGGTGTTACATTTTCCTCTCTAAAATTCATTTTGTTACTTCAATATCTAGCTGACCTTCACAACAGTGTCAGTGTCTCTTCATACAACATCATGTATCCAGCTTTATTTTTAGCAGGCTAAGATCTCATTGACATTACTGAAGTCTTTGCAGTCTAAGTGTTTCCTTTCTGATGTGATTCACAAAAGTTTTCAGAAATGATTTAATTCACCCAAATATCTCGTCCATTATTTTAAATACAATGTGACCTCAACTCTAGTTTCACATAAACGTATATGTAGAGCCACAAAACATTGTTAATTAAAATCAAACACACTTTATTGCTGAGCTCTTTATTGTATTCATTGTTTTCTTCTTCATTTTCTGATTACAAGGCAGACAAGAGACAACCAAAATGTAAAACTTTTGTATTGAGTAATGCTTGTTTAAATTATAGTTTTTAAATTGTTTATATGCTGAACATAGATTTTGTTTATTGTTGTCTTTTTGTGATCTGTATAAGTCCTTTAGGCATTGCTCTCCATTACATCTCATTTTCAAGAGACATTAGATCCTAGGATCACTAGTCCTCAATGCAAAGGAAAACTTTCTTCTTTTCAATGCATACCACCTTTTCATGCTTACTTCTTACAGAACTAAAAACAAAACAAAAACCTGGTAAATCAAAACCTTACTGACAGGCCCTACATCAAGAAAGATCTGAGAAATCCTTTTCTAATATTGAAAAAACTCTTCTGAAAACTATCTTTTTTAATTGAAAAAAACCAACCAAACAAACAAACAAGAAAAAAAAAAACAAACAAAAAAACTAAGGCTTAATGACTGTGTTTGATGTACTTTGACAAAACAGTCTTAAGTACTTGTGGAAGAACATCTCATTGCACGATCAGGAGACTTACACCAGTGTTTTATAAACCTTGAAGGATGGAGATCGCACAATTTTTCTGGGAAAGATGTTTCACTGTTGGACTGTCTCAGAAACATAGAGTTAAAGAATCATAGACTCATAGAATGATTTGTGTTGGAAGGGAGACTAGAGATCATCTAATTCCAACCTCTGAGCCATGGGAAGGAACACCTTTCATGAGAACAGATTGATCAAAGCCCCATCCAGCCTGACACTCATAGAGATTGGGGCATCTGTTCCCGAAACAGCCTGTTCCAATGTCCCACTACTTTCATCATAATGATTTTTTTTCCTTATATATAATCTATATACACCCTCTTTTAGTATAAGTCTGCTACATCTTGTCCTATCACTACAGGCCCTGGTAACGAGTCTATCCCCATCTTACTTATAAGCCCCCAGTAAGTATTTAAAGGTCACAGATAAGTCTCTCAAGAGCCTTTTCTTCCTCAATCTAAACAAGCTTAACTTTCATGGCCTTTCTTCATAGGAGATGTGTGCCAACTCTCTTACTGTTTTCATGGGCCTTCTTTGGATCCACTTGAAGAGGTCCATCTCATTCTGGAGATGAGACACCATATCTGGATGCCATACTCCAAGCAGTATCTTACAAAAGCAGAGTAGAGGGGAAGAATTATCTCACAAACTGGACACTCTTTTTATGCAGCTCAGAGTTGTTTGACTTTCTGGGCTGCAAATGCACACTACCAGCTCATGTCCTACTTTTAATCCATCAGTATCCTCAGCTCCTTCCCTTCAGTGCTGCTCTCAATGACTGAATTATCTGTACTGATACTGGTGGTTGTCCTGACACAAGTTCAGGACCTTGCACTTGGACTAGTTGAGCTTGGCCCTGTGGCACAGGGCCCTATGCTCACAGGATAAAAGCTTCTCTTTATATCCAATCCTGTATGCCTCTTTCTCTTGCCATGTATCCCTGTAAAAACTTTGAAAATGTCTTCTTGATGGTCTTCTCATAGGTATTGGCAGGGAGCTATAATTAGGTACCTCCAAAGCTGTCTCTTCTCCAGACTGAACTTGACCCCAGATTGTCTTGTGCTTGGGGCATGAGGGTGGGGAGGTGAGGGGTAGAACTAGATGCACTATTCTATAGTGTATCTCACAAGTACAGAGCAAAGGGGCATGGTTACTTCCCTTATCTACTGCCTGTGTTCTTGCCAGCACAGCCCAGGATGCTCTTGGCCACCTTCACTGCCAGGGCCCAGTGCTGGTTCACATTCAGTTCACTGATTGTGAAGAGCCACAGATCTTTCTCAACAGAGCTGCTACTCAAGCAGTCCATTCCCAGCCTGTATCAGTGCAAGAAGTTCTTCCTTCCCAGGTACAGAACCTAGCTTTTGTCTTTGCTGAGTATTATAAGGAATGTCTTTGTCAATTCCTTTGGCCTGTTCAAGTCCCTTTGAATGGCAGCCCTTCCCTTAAGCATATTGACTTGTTCCCACCAGTTTGGTGTCATCTACAGACGTGGTGAACAAGCAGTCTATTTCTTCCTCAAGGTCATTGATAAAGATGTAAAACAAACCAGATCTCAATACAGACCCTCTTCATAATTCTCCCATTGCTGGTCCCTGCTACCTTCTCAGTCTGTACATCCGGCTTTTTATTTATTTGCTAACCACACATCCGGACTGCAATATCAAAAGCTGAACATGAGAATATTCTGGGTGATAGTGTTGATAGTCTTCCCAAAGTCAGGGTAAATGACATCTATTATTCTTCCCTTGTCCACAAATCCAGACATTTTAACATGGAAATGATCACATTGGTCAGACATGAATTACCTTGTCTAGACCATGCCAAATTTTCCTCCTATCTTTCTACTCTTGTGTGTCCAGAAGCATGTTACAGGAGGGTTTGCTCCATGATTTTTCTAGAGACGGAAGTGAAATTGAAACAGCCTACAGATCCCTGGATATTTTTTATGCTCTTGTTTAAAGATTGGTGGAACATATTCTTTCTTCCAGGCATCAAATATTTCCCCTAATTTTTATAACTTCTAAGATGACAGAGCACGACCTTGCAAGAATAACAACCAATGTTCTCAATGTGTTTGTATGCAGCCCATTGGTTCCCATGGACTTTTATCAATAAAGTTCTCTCAAGCTACTGCTAACTCGCCCACTGATGATAGTTCTTCTTGAATTCTTTCAGTAATCAGAGACACCTAGGACACTGAGACAAAGAAAATCATTGAGTACCTAGGCCTTATGTATCTGCTGTTGCTAATTCACCCACCACATTTAGCAGTGGACCCTTATGTTCCTTGTTCAACCTTTTACAACTAACATTGTATTAGAAGCTTTTCTTGTTGCACTTAACGTTTGTCACAAATCTGAACTCTGCTTGAATTTTGGCCTTCCTGACACTATCCCTACATTTCCTGGACAATGTTTTTAGACTCCACTGTTGCATACCAGCCCTTTTACCATATCCTGTGTACTACCTTTATGGGTTGGAGCTCTATCAGGAAATGTCTGCTTAGCCAGACTGGTCTCCTGATACATCTAGAGGTCTCTTTGAGTATCAGGACTGTTCTCACACTCAAGAATGATGTAACTTGTAAAGACTATGCAGCTTTCTTGAGTTCCCTTAACTTACAGTTCTGTCTTCAATAAGATTGCATCTACCAATTCTCTGTATCAAGTGAAGCTTATAGGTTTAGCAAACATCTAACCGTTGAGGGCATAATTGCCAGAGATTGCCAGCTACAAGGCATATAACTTTAAAATATGTATTCCTTAATTCCAAACTTATGTTATAAAGGTATGTTTGCATTAGAGTTTAACAACGTGAATATTACTTACAGCTATTCTTTTTTACAGAAGAGTCAGAATCACACATAGATATTCATAATGGAGACACCTACATTCCCTGTATGGTCAGTGAAAAAAAGTAAATCAGAAAATCTGAAAAATAAAACTCTGAAAGACAAATTGATAGTCTAAAAGAGGTCAATACAATAATCCCAAAACACCTCCTTTAGTATCTCTCAATTGCCTCTCTTTTCTCACTGTCTTTGAGTTAGACAAGTAACTCAGATGTAGACGCCCACTTGGTTAGATGAACCTTCATAAAAGTTTATACAGCTTTATAAAAGCAAGAGTAATATTAGTTATGGGAACTTATTCATTAATATGCTCTACATACATTTCCTCTTGATCAGATCTCCCTTTCTCTGAAACAACTGCAAACTCCATTTCTGATTATTTTCTGTTTTTATTGCATTTGCTTGTGACATACAACTGGAGTTTGCTTCCTTGACTAAGTCAATTTTTTTTGCAGAAGTTTCTATCCAAAAATTCTTTAGGCATTAACTTGACCACAGGTTATGTTATTAATTTTATTGTTTATCTAATCTATTTTTAAGATGTTACTGACATAAAAGAAGTAAAATAATTAATTCATAACAAGCTTCCTTAACCATTAACATCTTTATAGGTCTTTACTTTCTAGAAAAGGCTGAAAATTTACTTCTTGAATTACCTTTGTATAAGAAAAAAAGACACCAGTGGGAATTGGTGACTCTTGGTTTGTTTGGGGCATTTGAATTATTTTTAGCAAGAATTTGCCAAGCATAGCAGAACCAGAAATAGAGTCTAATGAAATCTTGAGCTGTAATGTAGGCTAATGATACTTGAAAGTGACATGGTTATATCTCAACAGGATAGCACTGGGCTTAGCCTAAATGTCAGGAGTCTGACAGGCAGGTATCATAAAGATACATCTCAGTCACCTCCAGTGCAAGAATAAGTGATGAGCATTGTCAAGAATGTCCTTCATCTTTCCTTGGCAATTAAAGCAAACAGGGGCCCAATGCCTTCTCTGCTGTTCCATTCACTTTCTCCTTTCTCCTATCTAAGCACTTGCTGTTCCATTCTCCTGATCAACAAAATGCTAAAGTGAAGATAAGAAATAAAAAGTTAAGCTTTTTCACTTCAGTTGTACTGACCCATTGTTTTGCAGAGAGACGAAGGAAAAGAAAATGGTTAAGTTCCAGAGTACTTAGAATTATTTTTTCAACATTGTTCTACTCATGTTCAAAGCTGTTCAACCCTGTAACACTGACTTTGGCAACAAAGGCTGGTTCTGTTTCCTAACCAAAATCCTCTCTGCCATTTCTACCCTGAGTAGTTGAGATACATAAACAATGGTAGACAGTCAGCAGTAAGATAACTATCAGATAGCAGAGAAAGCTGAAAAACATGCAAACTTCATGTGAATGCTAAGGAAACAAGACCAAGAAAGACGGATAACCAGAAGAAATAAAGGCTAGGGGGAGGCACAGAAATAAGAACTGCCACAAACTGAGAGCTTAGAATACCAGTCAGCTGCCTGAAATTGCCACCATCTTTTTTTCAAATATTAGTCTCCCAGTGAGAGTTCATGTGCCTGAAGTGAAGTCAGAGGCACAGTGCCAGGATGCGAAGGAACTGCCTTCATGCAGACTCCTCCCTCAGCTGAATGTTCTCTCTTCCTGTTGTCTTACAAGGGAATAGGTAGCTATAACAGTGGCTTACTGCCAAAGTCAAGGTGTATGCATCATCCTGGCAAACTGTGATTCATTATAGCCAGGAGCAGGATGCACAGTAGATGAGCAGCATTATTTCTAGCCAGAGCTACTCACTGCCTGATAATGAGAACAGCACCTTAGGGGTACTCAGCTGATTTACTTTTCCAGTTTTTGCACCAGCCTGATTCCTTCTTACGCTGCCAACTATGGGCA
Organism: Anabacerthia variegaticeps; assembly: GCA_035583185.1. NCBI lineage: Eukaryota > Metazoa > Chordata > Aves > Passeriformes > Furnariidae > Anabacerthia > Anabacerthia variegaticeps. Next base: position 120,702,082 of record JAWWEW010000078.1, on the reverse strand, counting down.
GAGAAGAGATGATTCTTGCTCCCATGACTTCATGCTTGATTTAACCCACAAACCAAAGAGCCCCAAGGCTCTCCAAGTTTGGCTAACTAACTATTCATGCAATGACACATAATGTGTTCCAATGTTTCAGTTTTCTCAAAGCTAGGGAAAGGAAACCTCCACAGAGCCCATCCACTCAAGCAAGCCTATCATGCAAATAAACATGACCTCACTGAAAAAAGCAAACAAGGCACATAGCCTACAGACATACAAGTCTTAGAATGTAAAGATATTCCTGCCTGCCAAGTTATCTTTACAAGAAAGGTTCTCCAGCATAGACCCTCGCCAGCAAATAGAAAAATGAAGACGCTTTACAACAGTTCATCAAGGCCAGGAAGAATCAGCAGTGTTCACGTTTCAGACAGGTTTAACGTCTCCCTTTTCAAATGTGCAACAGAAAACAGTGGACAACTAAAAGTGAGTAGATCTTTTGTGCATCTTAACCATCAGTTAATTTCAGGTGATCAAAGATTTATTCTGCAGATATTTTGCACTTGCTCAGGTAATAGTTTAAGTGTTCTTGTTTTATGACCCAGTGTAAGGTTTGACTACCCATGATAGCAACAATTCACATTTGTAATGACATAACTTGCGTCAATTGGTCTTTGATCATCAATGAAAATACTTAACATTTATTAAAATTTTTTGGGAGCTTTTTTGGCCAGAGTGCCCCACTTTAAACTTGGTGTTCCATTACAATTAACTAGGTCTGGAATTCAATGGTAACTGCATTCTACAGCCTGAGAAGGAGAAAGGATAGGAAAAAAGCTGTGGCATGCTTCATTCAACAGGATCTAACATATTTCCAAAGGTATGAATAACTACTGAGGTTCTACATTCTCATGAAAATAACATGCTTTTCCTTAATTTTGCTGTTCAGCATCTTCTTTGTGTATTTGTCAAGCCAGTATGTCCATGCCAAAGTATTTGGAGAAAGCTAACAGCTCTCAAGGCTTGTTTGCTTCTATAGTTGTTATTCAAGAGAAATCTGCTGTGATAAGTTGCTTTGTGAGTCTGAAACTAATTCTGGATAGGTTTGTGTGAAACTTACCTTCCTCATAGTGTATTTCTTACAGCACTGCTGAACATTTCACATCTAGTGTATAGGTTTATACTATTCTTTTTTCCAGATTTTGAATCAAAAATTCTTCATCTTGAAACACGTCACAGCACTTCTTGCTTGATGTATGAATACTTTTGTCATCACTAAGCATTTTATCAGCTGCCCATTGATAAACAATTGACAACTACTTATGACCACTTAACAAGATTAATGAGAATCCTTTGCTGTTACTCCTACAGGTTTTACAATCACACACTGATCAGACACAGAGATAAGGGAAAAAAATTATTTCTTAGAGATAAGTATTCTGTGTATTGTTAAAGTAAACCCTACGACTCCAACAACAGCAAAAGTGTAGTCACTTGAATTGTAATAAGAAGACAGAAAGGAATTGGATAAGGCTGTCTATTAAATAAATAATTAAAACCCTTCAAAGAAAACAAGATATGACCTGGAAATGAATTAATGCTTCTACAAAGTAGAAAAGCTTATTTTTCTTGACACCCTCAAAATAGATAAGCATAAATAAATGAAGACTATTATGTTGTGAAATGATATACAAGGAATTGTGCTTGGTAAATAAATGCAGGGGGCAGGGAGTGGGTAAGCTAAAGCCAAATTCCAAGTCTCTTCAGTGACCATATGCAGTGGTAGAAAAGAGGATTTTTTTTAATTTTTTTTTTACAGTGAACAGCCCCTGAATATGGCTTGAATTTGAAGACACCAACATCATGCTGGCATTGCAATTAGCTCAAAAGCTCCCAATAGTGTGTTTGAGCTTTGGCTGAGTTTTCAAAATACAATATCATCACAGCTTTGAAAAGAATTTAGGGGATCTCCATGCTATTGCCTTGTCTTTGTGCTCAAGTACAACGTATATTTCCAGAAGAGTTACTTTCTATAAGAAATATCACCTCGAAGGCATCAAGCATGTTTTAAAAGCCTTTCAGTAGATGTTCAGTTTTCTTAATTAATTATTTGCCAACTCATAGCAGGCAAAGATGCATGGGAACAATAAAATAAATTATTCAAGCTTTTCCTAAAGTTTCCCTCTCAACAGATTTTCAGCATTAGGTCTTGAAATATTTCATTCTCAGTGAAGAACAGAATGAGAGTTTCTGCTGCACAATAATAATCATTGCCTGTAACAAAGTCAGGAGAGGAAAAAAGAACAAGGATTCTACCAAACTTCTATTGTGACAAACATAGTATGCCAACAGAAAAGAATGCCAATAGCTGATATCAAATAAAAAAATAGCTGATATTAAATAAACAAACAAAAACAAAAAGCTCAAATGACCCAGGTACCCCAAGTCTGGGGGGCAGAGGGGGCAGGGAAGTAAAAATCTTGATTCATTTTGATTCTAGGCAATCAGTTCAAGACTATTCTTGCTGTTTGCCTGGTGTTACCTCTCTAAATGTAATTAACAGAACACATACTACATCCAGTTCTAAGACATTATCCAAGAACATCCTAAAAGATAAGAGCTCATGCAGATAAGAGCCAACAATTACCATTTTGTTTAACTCATCAAAACCATAATGTTGAGATATCACTTCAATACACATTACAGGGCTTTCATAAAGTCAAAGCACTGAGAACTAAAGGACAATTTGAGGAAGGCACAACAGTAGGAAGCTGAAGACAATTTCACATTAGAAGGGTAGATTTTTTGTTACTACAACAGTACTGTGAAACAAGTGAAACAAGATAACAATGAAAGCCATGTATCTGTTCAGCTTTTCAAGACTGTGGGTCTCTAGAAAAATGTATTTCTGCAAATGGAAGTTATTGGGTTAGAAACACAAGTAATTAGGTAAAATTCTATGGCCTATGTTACATAGCAAGTCAGATGAAGTGATGCCTTTTGAACTTCACATCTACGTGTCTACAAAAAATATCCATTTGAATATGTAATTTATGCAATAGGGACCCCTGTGACTTCTTTTAACTGAATATGTTCCACACTGAAATAGTTCCACTACCTCCATTTCCTCTAGCCAAATAATAGTTGGAAGTGATTCACTACTAATTTCCTTAGAAGATGGTTTTGTCTCTTTTACTTGTGTTGGAAGTAGACAGTCTTTCAGATACTGTGAAGGAGTTTGTATATCTGATACATCTGTCACCGAATGCTTTTTAAATACGTTATAAGTTATTTTAAAATAAGTCATAAATGATAAGTTTGCTGCATTTTGATGTATCAACATTTCAAACATTTTAACAATGGAAGTCTTCAATGTAAAATTCCTGAAGCAAAGTTATATATACCTTTTTTTGACATGGTTGTAAAAAATATGTATGCTTGACAAGTTGAGCATTGTCCAGACTGTGGCCTGAGTGCAGAACTCTTCCATTTCCCTTCACCTCTAGTGGCAGAAATTTTTACAAAGAGTACAGAAAAAGTAACTAACTATATAGGTAATTTGGCTTTAAATGTTTATAATTTATTTTAGTTTATGGTAGGATTATTTTTATAATTTATTTTCTCTTCTGTTACCTTCTTTTCCTTTCTCATAACCACTTCTGTTATTTTTTTAGTATTTATTTCCTTTTCCTTTGGTCTCACACTCTCTGTTGTCTTTTACCCTGGAAACATGCCCTAATTCTTGCAATATTTTAAAATAAATGGGTATGTTGAGATCCTGTCAGCCCTCTGTATACTCAATAAAAAAAATCTAGAACTTGGTTTAGAAGAAACTTAGATGGAAGATTCAAGGTGAAGTCCCTCTCCTGGTGATGCTGATTATAGAGGTTTTTTCACTTCTTTTAGGGATCATTATTTTACCTTTATTCTCATAATAGGCATCTTTATGTCAGTCTTGGTTCTTTATAAGAAAGTTATGAACAGTGCACCTGGTCTTTCCTGTTTAATTGCTAGAAGAAAAGAATTTTCGTCTAAGCACAGATTACCTAAGGGACATCTCCATTTAAATAACAGTTCCATACACAAGTAAATTCATGTTCCCTTTAAAGTATTATTGAATATTTTATACCTAGTATACATAATTTTCTTTTATTGGTCATATTACCTATTAGACTGTTTTCAAACAAAATGTTCACTCTATGCTCTACATCATTATTTCCATGCACAGTTCTTATCCTGATTAGTAGCTATTCAGCCTGGTTCTCATCAGTGTTTTCCTGTAGTAGAAGAGGTGACAGAAGTGTACCAACCTCTGTCCTTAGGGACTGAATCTTCTTCCCAGCCCAGTGCCCTGTGTTCTCAAAAGAAATAAATAAGGCACAAATTGAATCTCAACTGGATTATGCATTCTATTTTCTTACAAGTTCAGACCACTTACACTGAAGTTGTGGTCACTGAAAAATAATTAAGTACTCCATCTCTCATACCAAAATATTCACCCATGAAAGTACAGGTATAATAGCATAATAGCATAGTTAATAAACTGCCTTTAAGAACAAGATTTTTGGTTGTCAATAACTAACCCTTTCACATACTGCTTCCTGCATCAAGGTCTCTTGCCAGGGTAATGAGATGCTCCATCATGAAGTTATACATAATTCTGTCAAAATAACCTTAGAAAGTATATAATTTTGAATCACTGTTAGAAGCAGAGACATGAGCAACTGCAAATGTGTTCTTCTAAACTGGGAATGTAATACAGAATTAAATGCAAATGACTACGTTAATGCAACATTATGATTGAGATATGACACAAACAAATGTCATTAAATTCCAAGTATGGTTCCCACGGCAACCATAATTCTGCTGCTTTGCACTTTCTGTACATATTATATTGTATTCCTATGCCCTACACTGTGCAGTATTAACTTCACTGTATTTTCATATATTTGTACTGACTAAATAATGGTTGTTCTGGGAACACAAACTCACTTTCCTATTTTTGTTAATGTAAAATCTCCACAATAATGTTGCAATTTTTTTTCTATGTTTAATTTCTTTTGGTTTTGCTGGGTTTTTTTTTATTTATTTTTTAAGAAGCTGTGTATGTGTATATATCAATGCATATGGCCTAGGTAGGAGTCTCTGCTTTTGCAGATAAGTATGCATTTGAGATACAATCAGAGCCATGACTACATTTAAATAAATTTTGGTTTACTAGATTTTAGTGAACTTGAGTTTTTTCACACTTTTGACCTTTTCCAATGTCACAGTTTGAGCCTTGGTTTCAAACCAAGACAAGAGAGGTCTTAACAGGAAAAAAAGTCATCTGCTAGGTCTCCATTTCCACCATGTTAACCCACATATAAGGAAAGATCAGCAGGAACTCAGTGGGCTACCTACTGAGGCCATGACTCCAATTTAAATTTGACAGGTTCATTAAGGTGCAAATTTTGGACTAAGTGCCTAACTAACATTCACTTGTTCAAATGAGGAACAGCTTAAAAGAACAAGGAGTGTCTTGCATTAGTCAGCTTCTTTATTTTTGCCAATGTGCTTTAAAATATATCTCCATACTTATGTTAACCCAGGAGAGAGGCTAACCATAGTGTACATTAAACTCGGTACTTGTTAGTATCACATTATCACTAGTGTGATAAGACCACACAGGAAAACAGATCAGCAGTTTTAAACAGGGGTTCTTTCAGAAGTCACATGTTAAAACATAGACTTCTATCATTTTAAGAAAGAAGTAATTCAAATAACTTTTGGAATTCCGGGAAAGACATGTGTGCATAGTTCTTTAAAAGATGTGGGGGGAAAAGAGCTGATTGTTATTTCTACTTTTTCAGATCCTTAATTTTTTCAGATAATACTGCAATTCATGAAACATGATGGAATTAAGGGAAGTTTTCTGAAATTTGCAAATAGCAGTTTTCACTATTTTTGCCATGTATATGCTTATTATGTCTTGATATAAAAGTAGACTTTGGAAATCTTTTCAAACATCTACTCATGAGTAATATAGTTCTGTATTATTTCATTTTGCTGAAATTCCTGTGAGGCAATCTCGTGCTAATGATATTTTATAAGAAGAGGAGCATACACTGTACAATATTTGTCCTGAAGTGCTTCTCTAAAATGTTCTGAAATGCTCCTTCCTATTTTTCCATTTCAGGGCTTATCTATGAAGAAAGTGAGAGGCAGAAAAAAAGTGTTTCAAAAACTGTGCTAACTCATGATTTACACTAATCTGACTAGATAATCTACCTCAGTGTAAGGTGTAATACATAGTATGGTACAAATAAACCAAATCATAGAATTTTGGTGACTGTAGCAAGATGTGGCTTTGAAAACAAATTACTGAGATATTATGAATGTCACTTTGGTTTATCCAATTTGAGATTCTGAGCATTGTTTTAATAATTCCACTCTGAGTAGCTTTTCAAGTCCAATAAAGTTGCCTACGCTTTATTTCAAATTGTTGCCCATGGCAAACCCTGAACAATATTTCTGAAAGAAATGAATGAGGTATTATGTATGATTTAAATAAATAATTAGATTCAATTGAAAGCACACCTAACTTTCAGCACTAAGAATAGTGATAGATTCTTCTAAACTGATAGAATTATATTGTGTGTTCTAACATCTTTGATTAAATACAGCAAGTGAGCTAAGATACTGCAAAATTTGCATTTGTGTTCTCCCCATATAAGTTTTCATTTCTGTTTCAGCACAGATCTCAGCCTATTATTATGCTCTATCTCAAAGGGTTTTTTTTTTTGTTTCTTTAATGAAGAGATGCTGTTCTTTTGTAATTTACACATATTTGTTCTTGATTGTTTTCCTTTATTATCTCTGTATTTATATACTGAAGTCCAACTGAAGTTAGCAAAAGGATTGCCATAACAAACTAGGTATTGGACAGGTCCAGCAACAGTTCTTGCCTAGAATTTCAAGTTCCTTTGTTTTGTGTAACACTGCGAGGAAAAAACAATGATCTGGGTGGAAAAGGGAAAAAGTATTTAGGACTTCCCAAAACATATAGCAGCTTGGCACCATTTGTTTTTTATTTGGTACAAAAATAATAATTAAATCCTCAATTCTTACATCACACAAGTATCACACACTGGAATCAAAGTTTGTATGACAAAAGAACAAGCTGTTTACACACAGAAACTCCTGTGGATTAAAGTTAAATCCTGTAAGTCACACAGAAATGTGCATCTGTGGTACACATTCTAACAACACAATTTTCTTACACACCTTGAGACATCAAGATGAAAACCAACTTTGAGATTTAATCCTTGCAAAATAAATATGAAACAAAAATACGTTATAATGTTATCAATATCAAATCAAAGCAGCAACATTTCAAAGCCATATATCTGTAGGCACTGTAGCATTTGAAAGCATTGCTTGAAGAAAAATTAATATAAAAATTAAAAAACAAGTAAAATATATCATAAAAATTAATAAAATAAAAATATGAAAAGTTAAAGTACATGTTGAAACAGATACAGCATTTTAAAATAATTTACTTCATGTAAATGAGATATTGGTGTCAATGAACATTTAAAAATGAATGAGCTGTTCAGGAGATTCAAATACAAATGCACCTTGTGTGCTATAAAAGGTTTCAATTTTGCTATTCTCTAAACACAGAAAAATGTATCCCCCCATTCAGAATATTGAATGTCTTATGAAAAGTGAAAGGTCATTTGTAACTGTCCAAAGGATTGATGGAGTTGAGATACCTCCTTGACCTTCACCCTGCACTCATAAAGAACAGTCTCAGATGACAGAGCATCAGGCAAGTTTTCAGAAAATGTCTTTTCTTATTTTATATTGCATAGCAGGCTTGTTACCTGATATTTTTCATAATTGTATGTCAAGATTTAATTACTTCATGTCTTCCCTCATTAAAAGCAAACTGTCATCTAATACCATTCAGCTATATTTGTGATTTGCACTAATTCAAGCATTTCTGTCTACTTTTTGTCATTGTTTTCCATCTCAGTTTCTACAATAATTGCTTTGGAGGCCTACATAAACAAAGTCAAGGTCAAACCTTACAAATACAAAAATTCTTTTCCAATTACTTATTGTCAGTTAAGGATGCGCATTATGAAAACTGGTTCAGAGGAGTTTCTTTTTTTTTCTCTGTATTATAATCTTCACATGATGCAAGTGGGACTGAAAGCTCAAGTTAAGATGTTAAAACAACAAACTTCAACAAGACTTGCGAAAACATGAAGCGTATCAGATTTTAATCATTCTACCACATTTTCCATCTTGCAGTATATTAGGGAAATATAAAATATACTATTAACCCTGCACTGGAAATAAAATAAAATTTACTCAAAGGTAAATCCTTTTTTTGTTATATTCTTTCATCGTACCAACAGGGAGAGTCAAGGACATACAGCTTAATGGTCCACTTACCAAGAAACAAGAAAGCAAAGAATTCATTTATCAAGCTTCAGTATAAAGTGTCACTCCCCCTACTTCCCTGCAAAAAGCATGAGAGTGCTAGGCAGCAAAAGAGTGAAATGAGAACAAAGATGAAAGAAGCAAAAAAAAAAAAAAAGGTGTATTTGCTGAAGATGATGGGGATACATTGGGATAAAACAGATAATGACAAACACACAAAACAAACAAACAAAAAAAACCCCAAACCTGAGAGTGACTATTGTTTCTTTGCTAATTATTTTCTCATTCATAGAGGTATTAACAGGAATATAGTATATTGTCTAAAAGAAAAAAAGAAAATTATGAATACTGTTTTGGAGAATCCAAGCACTTTTCACTGAAAAGTCAAAGATTTAACTTTTATTTGGCATGTTACTGCTCTCGGAACATAAATGAAAACTACTGTAGTGTCACCTGGCTACAGAAGTACTTGGGATCCACAGGATAGGAAAAAAACCCATGGTAATCCATTGTTATTGACCAATTTTTCAAATGCTAAATCCTTCACATTTTCCCATCTCATAATGCTTTCTTGATACTGTCATAAAGAGGCATGTGAGCTTGTCCTGTTAAGGCACTTCTATTCAGAAAATCCCCTGTACACTGTGTAATGTATATTTAACTTTCTTGTATATAAACTACAATACCACAAACTATAGTTTTGAGGAAAGCAATTTTAGCATTTGGGTTTTTTCATTAATTCATTCATTCTGTTGTATTTAAAACAAATTACTATCCAATTTTTAGACTGTTCTTCCACATTGTGAGAAACCCAGATTTAGTTCCTTCTTTTCCTTCAATAAACTCAAACCAGCTTCTCCAATCCCCCATCCCTGACTATCAACCAGTAAACTCTTGTGGAGGACAGAATAAAGCTTATCTTCTGATTAATTCTGAACAGAGGTTAATTCTGAACAGTTACTTCATTCCAGCAAAACTCACTCAAGTCTTTGCTATAAGTCTCAGAATAGGTTAAAAAAAAAAAAAAAGAAAGGCAAACAAGAAAACTACAAAAAAAACCAAACCAAACCAACCAAACAAACAAACCAAAAACCACCAAAAAAACAAAACAAACAAAATTCGTCAAGGCAAAAAAGAGGTATAGGTTTATTTCAGGAAAACACAGGACTATGAACTGTTCAGGATGGACTCTTTGCTTAATTTTCCATTACAGCTCAGCTGACAGATCACTAAAAATGAACAGGAAAAAGAATCCACTGAAGTATTTCAGTCAGTGAAGAGAAAGCATCTAGAATCCCCAAATTAATGAAGAAACAGAAACCACTATAACAATTTGGGGGGCAGGGAGGCTGGAGGAAATAAAATCTGAACTAGCAGCAGCTTCTACAAGAGCATACATTATGCTTACATAGAAAGGAAAAACAGCAAGTATAAATATACAAGGTCTAGGAAAACTGTTTGGATCCACAATGTCCAAGAGTCTAAACCAAGAGCATCTGATATTGCTGTACATTTTCCCCAAACTCTGTTTCTGACTGAAAAGGTCTGCAGGTTTTTTTCTTTACCTTTATTTTTATACAGACACACTTTGTATTTCTACGGTCTTCACTGCCTTTTAGTCAGGTCCAACATGATTTGCTGTATGGAAACCCAAATTAAAAAACATTTAAGCATACAATATTTTGGTTTACTATGTCTTTTTGGTCAGATAAGTGGAAGCAGCTCAAGGTGACAAAATATTTTTTTTCCTCAGTCATGTATGGAAATTATGATTTTTTATTATCTATGGACAAATGCTTTGACTTAAAGAACAGCTGATTTTTTTATTATCTTTTGTCATCGACTATGAAATCACAGTTAATAAGTTTCACAGATTGCAATAATACCCTTGAGAAACTGTGTGCTATCTGTCAAACATGTAATTTTAAGGTCTAATAATATGCAATCTGTTTACATAGGTTATTGAAGTGCAGTTCTTTCCCAGCATAGATATTTATTAAAAAAGATAGAAGTGTAGCATCTCAAAGCTAATATAATTTAATATATTTATTTAAATACAAATATAAATGGTAGAAGATATATTTATACAACATATGCAGAAAAATATGCTTCTGTAATGTAAGAAAATTGTTTGTGGAGACTGCCACTACTGCAAGATTTTAAGGACATATGACATTATCAGAACTGATATAAAACTGTTTAAAGTCAAAAGAGGCCTTGGAGAGTTCTGTGCACTATCTATTGGAAAAATATTTAGCTAGGTAACATGTGCGGATGAGTGTATATGCAGAGGGCTCATAACATAATTTTATAATTATTTGTTTTGACCCTCATGATCAGCTCATGATTCTTCACATTTTTTATTTTTATTTTTAGGTAGGTCATGGATATCTGGAGCTGAGAAGATACCTTTACAGCAGAACTTATAATGACTGAATCCTTCAATTCCATGAATGATTATAACAGGATTATATTACATGATTATATTATATTATGATTATATTGCAGTACCGGGAATTATAAAATTAAATTGATGCTTATACACTACTATGCCTTTTTTTACATTACAAATATAAACAGCATCACAGTAGCATGTTAAACAATTAGCAACTTTTAACTTTATCGGCTGTTTCCTGTACTTTTTTAAAAATAAAATTATTTATTTCTAGTACCTTTAGTGTAGTCTTAACTGTTACAGAAGTAGTTTTCCTTTAATTTTGTTTGTCCTTTTACTACTCATGAAAAGAGTTGGATTTGGTTCCCCAGAAGAATAGTTAAAGCTAACTTATGTTATGAAAAGGATGGGGCAGTATGGCACAAGGGTGAGAATGTGGAACATTCCTGTGAAACAAAGAAAATGGTGGAGGGGTAGGGGAGAGAGCTCTGGTGACTCAGTTAGTTGTATTGACAGGCAAAAGAAAGAAATGGAGGCAGCAATCTGCTGCTTCTGCATCCACTGTCCATTAGGCACTGTCCTCATTCCTGTACAACCTCGTGAACCGTTAGCAGCATTTACCACTTACCTGAATGTACAGTGCGCTGACCTGTACCCCAGGCCAGTTTGCTATGCAAACTTTCATTGCTCTAAGCATAAGGGCAATGCTTTGCCTAGCCTTACAGAAGTTTGAAAGTCATTATAGAAAATGCTATGTGATTGCTCATTAAAAAAATACGTAAGTTTAACAAGTTTTTATCACCAGCATCGTGTAAAAAGAGTAAGGAAATGTCCAAAACATTTGCCTAACGCTCACTCATAATCCTTTTGGCTACTAGAGGCAAAATAAATAATATATACCAAACTGATCTATTTTCAAGAGAACAGTTTCTTCTGCAATACTTCCCTTAATCATCTTAGTTTTTCCTTAGACAAAAGTATATATGAGTTTGTGAACTACACCTGCTGACATTTTGTCTTCTAATGCAGATAATGTACTTTATTTTACTGGTTAAGATTACATTTACATAATTTTTACATTGCAGTATCACATGAATTTCACTGCTGTTAAATTTAGTTTTCAAAGTGTCTTGAAAAGCACCCTGTAGCTTTATGGATGTCTTACAAGGATCCTTGATATAACACATCCTTATTACCTCATTTGCAGACTTTCCATACTTAACATACTAGCCATAAACCTAATTGTTGCTGTACTCCACTAACAGATATGCTAGCCTTTTTTTTTTACTTCAGTGCTGGCCATTACATATTTATTTCACTCAAATATTAAAAGAGGAACTATAACAGTAAGCAGTATCTGCCAGTTCTGTGTAGCTGCGTTGGAAAACAATCACCACAAAAGTATATTAATCCTATGCTGGAAGAATCATCTCTAGATACAGGAGGGTAACTCAGTTTCTTTGACCATTTATCTTTCTGAAATAATCAGCAAGGATGCCAATTAGAAACACTATTTATCAATGTAGCTTAACTTGTGATGGTTACACCTTCTTAGCAGAACCCAGACTGAAAAAATTTCTCTTTCCTTACAATTGGTCATTCGTATTTACATTAAGATCAAAATGTTTGGATAGGTATTCAGTTCATCTGACTCAGAACCTTGCCTTCAGTATCAGCCTGTGCTGAACACTTCATAAATATGTGCATAAACATCTAAAGACACTGTGCAATGTTTCTAAACACTAAATCTCAATGGAATATTAAATTATTAGCTCATCCCATGAATTCTAACATTATGTATTTCATTCATATACAGTATAACAATATAAGAGGAAGGAAAATGTGTAGGTCCAAGCACATTTTGCAGTATATACCATACACATCTTCCTATGTAAATAATATCTTCACAGATCAATGTAAATCTACATCCTCAGTTTCAACCTCTGTGTTTAAATAGACCATCACTGCAAGAAATTTTTCAAAAAGCCAGTTCAGAAAAACAAGTTTAAATTATCTAATAAGATATGGTACATTACAGTATAGTGCCTTATTATGCACAGTACAGAGCATAGATCAAACTGCAGAATGCCATAAAGGAACTTTAACTGAATACAAGTTTATGATAGATGATTGCTTCTGATGGAAATTCAGTAAGATTTTATAAAATCATAATATAATGGGAATTTGTTACTATGAAATGTTTAAACATTCAATACCATTATAAAGCCTACAGTGTTCACGTATTTACACAATTATAAGTATTTAGTCAAACAGACAGCATATCAACAGTACTTATGGCCTAAGCATTACCATAGAGGACTAATGGCATTTTAGTTGATCTGTTTAGTACAGTTTAGTCTACATTTTTCTGTATTTGTTAAGATCTCAGTTTTATGTAGGCTTGTATATTTATTTTCAATTTAAACTCAAACTGCATAATTAAACTTTACTGGAAAGATGTAATGATGTTCCTTTTCTCTAGTAGAGTTTGCACTGAACTGCACCTGCAAGTGGGTATTGAGTAGAGCAAAGTCCACCACGTCTGCTTAAAGTTTTCTTTCACTGGAATTGTATTTAACAGGCTGAGATTTTACTAAGCAAGCTTTAGGAGAGTTCAGGTTCAGGTTATTTTCTGATTGATGACAAATACTCTTTGTGAACTAATTCATATGATTTAATTTAATTATTGGTACTATATTAAGATGATTGTTGTTTAACTTGCAATGCATTTAATTTATATATTTAATGTACATGAAGCTATAAAAAGTCTAACAGATTTCAAATCATGAGTTAAAATCAAATGGCATGATCTTCTCTTTTACAGTGATTACATCTCCAACAATTTCTCTGATGTTATAGTCTCTTTCCTGTTAGTCATTGCATGTTGCCTACAGATATCTCTCCAATACAGTAGGATTACCTAACTCCGGAATTTCAAGACTCTACAGCTCTATAGAAAGAGGACTACAAAGGGACTAAAATTAAGATGAGTACCTAAGTTTTTTAAACCTATCTACAGCGTATGACAAAGAGGATACAGAAGAAATATCAAAATCCTTGCTAGGAAAAAAGCCTTTGCTAGGAGAAGTTAGCCCAATGCCTGCAAAAGATGATCTCAACAAGCCAAGAAAATCAATAGTTTAGGAGGTACTAGAAGTAATAAGTTTAATTTCCCATAGATCTGTGCCCTATGGCAGATAAATCTTGGTGTGTAACATCTTATAGTGTCCCTCTTTTTCTTCCACTCAAGTGCCTATTTGCAAGAAACCTGTAGGAATGTAGCACTAAGACCTTACTTTTGACTATTCCGTCAAATTCCTGGATAACTGATCCAAATAACTAGATCAGTTAGCATCCAGTGATATCAAGTCATTAATATTTAATTAGAGAAACACTTCATGCTACATGAAAAGCTATGTACTACCTATATTGTACCATACATTTAAATTTTTCTCTGGCAAATTCTTAAAATAAAAGTATTATTTAATGCCTAATTCTGTATCCATTAATGATAGAACTTTACTCTGAGGGTTTCCAGCACAATTTTGCGTTCAGTTTAAAAATATTTAACCTTTTCCTCATTTCTAAAGTTGTTTAGGAGGAAGAAGAAGTTAGCATATTTATTCAAAAACCATCTGAAAGTAAAATTCAAATCCTATGTACATAACTAACTGCTATATATAAAACAGTCTATATGGCAAATATTTTTCCTTGAATGAATAGCTTTTGTAACCTGTCTTTTTCTTAATCAGGTACATGACTCTCTGTAAACTTGCTTTGCTTTCAAAGGCAAACATAACTAATAATTTCAGTAAAGGTCTTGAGTCCTTCCAACATCTGGTTTTGGTTTACTATAAAAACTGTGTCTCTGATCTCATGTGTTGAACTACTGTATGTTTGCCACTGTCTATTTCCTGTGAAAAAATACACCGAACAATAATAGCTTTTGTTCCTAACCTTCCAGTCACTACAGCAGCTGAACAAATAATTTTTGTGCTTTCATTTGAAATAATTTATTCCATGTATATGTTTGTGTTGGGTCATTTGGGTTATTGGATGTTTCATCATTTAAAAATCAAATATTAGAAATTTAAATTACTGAAAACTACATCTAATAGTTTCCTTATGCTTTTAGCAATTCTTTTGACAAAATTTCCTTCCAAAATATCTTTGAGTCTATATATAGCTTTGTGTGAAAGGAAGGAACTAGGGAAAAAATGTTATAAAAAATTTAAACATCACAAATAATCCTACTCAGTAATAAATCACAGGTCTCAACTTACAGTTCTGCTTAGATATTGATCATTTAGGTATGTTATCTACATTATGATTAGCATATAGAAAGATCAAATTGCAAAATTCAAATGCTGAATTCTTCCTCAAACCATGGAGAACATGTATTTATACCTGTACATGCACTTATACACACAAACACACACACACACACACATGGGCACAAGCACACACACACACTTCAGTAACTCCTTTCCTATTCATTCCTTCAGACTGCAGGAAGAAATTTGGTCCTTGCAACTGCTCAAGCTTGCAAATGTCCTTGCCTCCCTCATTATTTTCTGCCCCATCTCAGCACACGCCTTTCATTTGCATCATGTGGCTTCCTCCCTTCCTCTTCTTTTAAATATACACTTTTACAGTCATGATGCATTCTGTGTCTATGCACTGTTTCGTGATCCACCTTTCTTCCAGGCTTCTACAATTTTATCAAGTCATGGATTCTTATGGTTCAGTTTTTCAAGTCATTAATTTGCTGCACATTATTAAAATACTCAACACGGTCTGGTTCTGCTGTGTCTTTGTCCTTTTTAAATTAAAACTTTTTATTGAATCCAATGCAAACTCAGTGTTGCACCCAAATTGTTAAAATGAATTTAAATTACCAGTTTAATATCAGTTTAAATTCTGGGGGTTTCATCAGTTTTAATGTCAGTTTTTGATAGGTCCATCCCACCTTAAATCTAAATTAAAAAATTTAAAACATCTATTTCAAACTTTTATTTCTAGGTCTTATGTACATTGCAATTTGTCTTATTTTTAAATTCTTATTTTCTTATATTTTATTTTTATTTAATGCATAGGAATAACATTCTTTTCATTTACTGTTTTTTATAGAGTTCACACTCTATATTTTAACTTCATTAAGAAAAAAGTAGATAAGTATTTGAAATTTATATAATACACATAGTAATCTATGTTTTATTTCTAAGGTAAACATCATATTCCTAGTTATTTATTTACCAGTTGATTAGGATTTTTCATGTCTTTAAATTGGTACACAGTCTATTCAGAATTTTAAAGTTTTGTAGCTCACATTTTAAATAAAAAATGTAGAGAATTTTTTTAAAATGAGTTAAAAGACACTAATTTTTTGCAAACCTTCTTGATTATTTCTAATTTTGCTATTACTGTGATAGAGGTGTTTTAAATTAACACAAAGGAGTAGAGTTGCACTTAGCTAAAGTGATCCCAGTATCCCAAGATTCTATGTTCTTAAAAATGTTATTCAATCAGAGAAACCTTTAGTTTAATGTAACTTGATAATCCTAAACAAATTTCTAATTAAAGTTAGAAGTAATAGGAAAAATAATCCAGGTAGTTTCAATATGGAGTTTGCTTAGTTCCTAAGGTGTATTTTAAAACATGTCTGCAACATCAAGAAGTGATGCAATGACTTTGGGTATGACTTCCAAGGTAATGTCATAAAGTAAGGAAAATGTAAACCAACAGCTGAAAAATGCCACTGTTTCTCTTTTTTGCCTTCACTGAAAACTTCTCAATATAGAAGACAATAATTTTGCAAACTGTGTAGAAAAATTTCAGCATTTAGCTGAACTAAATCACTCCTGCCTGGCAAACTGGCTGTGTGCTAACTTCACAAAGGACAGTTTGAAAATACGTTAATTAGTAAGCTGACACAACAAAGACCATGGCTTATGATATCATGAATTAAAAACAGCACTTTTTTCCCTCAAAGTCACTACTTTGCTGGAATCTACAGAGTTTAAACATCTCACACACTCTATTCAGAATGTACTCAAACTCAGCCTTTAAGCATTTTATAGTTGTCTTCATTTCCCAAAACATTATGTTTTAATAATACCACTTTTAAACTTATTGCATTTTATTTCTTCACTGATAACAAAAAAAGCATATACTTCCCTGAAAACAAAAAATATATATTGGTATTGCTTCAGTCAACACCTTGAAATCTATACAAACAGCATGCATAGGTTCTAGAGCAGAATACAAACTGCATATAATTTATATTGTAAATACATAACACATTTTACTCGTCTACTTAAAATTTAGTATTTGTCTTATATACAGTATATAGATGAATTTAGTCACTTTATGCAACCATAAAAATAACAAAGATCTATTTTCCTGAGATGGCATGCTGTGGTGGTCTAACCTTGTCAAACAGCTGAACTGCTACCCAGCTGCTCATTCACTCTCCCTCTGAACAGGACAGGGGAGAAAAAAAAAAAAAAAAGGGGAAAAAGGCAAACATGAAAACAGCACCTTTCTGCCCTCAGGCTAAAATTGTTCCTTTGTTGCCAACTCCAGCATGTACTCCAACAAGCAACGTAGTGGGGATGGGAGGTAGAGGGTTATGGTCAGTACATAATGGCTTCTATTGCTCCTTCCTCCTTACACTTCTGCCTCACTCTCTCTGTGGACGCCCCACAGGTCACACTTCCTTCAGGTAATATCCATTTGCTTCAGGATGGGGTGCTCCACAAGTTGCAGTGGATATGTGCTCTAGCACCTGGAGCACTTCCAGTTACTCTCTACTTTCCTTTTCCTTCTTTCCTCCCTTCCTCATCCCTTTCGTCCTTTTTCATCCCTCCCTTCTTCCTTCCTCCTTCTTGCCCACAATTTCTCACTTCACCTCTCCATCCGCCCCACCCCACCAAGAGTGCAGTGGTTTTGCTCTTTCTTAAAAATGTTTTACCAGACACTCTACCAGCTTGGCTGATGGGCTTAGCTCTGTCCTATGGTGGGTCTGTTGAACTTGGCTGAAATCAGCTGTGTCCAGCATGGGGCAATCCCCGCAGCCTCCCTGCTGGCAACACTTTTACAAATACACCCAGACCACATGCAAGAAAATTTTAATTTTAAAAAAGAGAACTGTCTGTATAATATATAAAAGATGTACATTTTCTACATGTTTCTATTTTTGGAAGCAAAATTACATTAATTAAGAGATAAGAAAATTCTTTCCCTTCCATCTCTTAGAACTATGTTAGATGACCGTTGTTGAATTTAAACTTTAGTAATTCTCAGGATTGGGCAACTTTTACTCAAGGAAATTGTTGACTTTTTTTGATGACTCTTCTAAATAATTAATTTCAAATATCAATTAATCATTATTATGAATCAATCTCAGAATTCTGAAGAAGTTTCAGGGGGACTAAGGGGAAAAAGAAAAAGGCAAACAATTTTCCAATATTTTAAAAGGAAATAGCATAAATAGGCTAAGCCTCTGTCAGTTAGCCTCCTACTGATCCAAAGCAAAATGATGTATAAACCAGCAGAACCAGCAAAAATGTAAAAGAAGCATTACTAATGACAAGTATGAAGAGCAATTGAAAAAATAATTTGTCATACATTTTTTAACTTGTTAAAAATGTGTTTGATAATATTAAATCTCTGATTAAACAATTTAATATCTATATAAATGATTATTAATATAAAAGGGTTTGGGGTTTGTTTAAACCAATAAGCAACAGTCTATGTCATTATTTTTCAAGACATTCTGTGGACATCTTTTCTTATTCCAGTATTAGTCAATAGTATAAAAGAAGGTAAAAAGTGATTGTTCATAAAGTTCAGAAACAGCATGAAAATAGTGGAATTGTAAACACAGTGGTATGATTAGCATGGCTGATTTAGTAGTGTAAGTACTTTTGAAAAAGGAACATTTTTGTAACAGCCAGGCGGACAGAAGACTGATAATGATCTCCAGAACAATGAGATACTAGAGAAATTGCTTTCATTTTCTAAGGTAGTTTTGTTCTGAAATGTGTGACAATTGCAAGTGATGAACAACTCTACTAGAAAAGTCAAGGTGATATAATACGTATCAAATAGCTTAAAATATAAAGGCTAAAATGATTTAGAACATAAAATAATGTTTTAATAAACAAAAATTGAATTTCAAAGCATGATTAGCATCTTTGGTCCCGAGAAAGGAGCAAGCCATATGCTTATCTTCTGAGACACATGCTCATAAGAAAATCTTCAACAGAAAAACTTAAGTTTTATTTTCAAAGCAGAATTATCAGATTAATTTATATATTGTTCAATTGTCTTGGAAGACTTTGTGTTCAAAATAATGGAAAGGAACAAGGTGGAAGTACAAGTCAGTTTTATAGAAAATTCTTTGCAGGTGATTTAAAGCACAGCCCAATATGGCAATGTGCACGTGCAGCTCAGAAAGCCAATTATATTCCGGGCTGCATCAAAAGTGTGACCAGCAGGTAGAGGGAGGTGATTTTCCCCCTTTGCTCTCATGAGACCCTCCCTGGGGTGCTGTGTCCAGCTCTAGGGCCCCCAAAATAAGATGGACATGGACCTATTGGAGGGAGTGTACAGGAGGACCACAAAGGTAATCAGACTGCTGGGGCACCTCTCCTCTGAAGACTGGCTGAGAGAGGAGTTGTTCAGCCTGGAGAAGAGAAAGCTGTGCAGAGACCTTATAACGGCCTTCCAGTACCAAAAGGGGACCTACAAAAGAGCTGGAGAGCAACTTTTCACAAGAGTGTGTGAAAAGGACAAAGGGGAAAGGCCCTAAGCTGAAAAAGGTTAGCTTTAGATTCAATATGAGCAAGAAATTCTTTCCTGTGAGGGTGGTAAGGCAGTGAAACACGTTGCCCAAAGAAGTTTTGGATTTCCTGTAACTGGAAGCATTCAAGAGCAGCTGGGATGGGGCTCTGAGCAACCTGGTCTAGTGGACGGTGTCCCTCCCCATGGCAGAGAGGTTGAAACTGGATGACTTCTAAAGTCCTTTCCAATCAAAACCATTCTATGATTCTATGCTCTATGAATCAAATATTCCTTCCAAAAAGCCAATTAAGATGTTCTATACACATAAGTATTTATAAAGGTAATTTTTAAGTCTTTAGTGTATACATATACATAATTACATACATTTACATGTGTTGACAATTGCATGTCAAAATTAAATGCATTAAGGATTTGTGTTTTATCTATCAATGGTTGCAATCATTTGAATGATTTGCATATTAGAGAATGAAGCCAGTCCTTTCATTTTCTTTTGGCCCTCAGTTTTGTGTTCTAAAAGTGGGAGATGTTAAATTTAGACTAATTTGCAATGAGAAAAAATATTGAACAGTAATAAGGGTTCATCCAGTCTTCTTGTAGAAATTGTCAGGTTGTACACAGTAGTTTTATTATTTCAGTAGTAGACATTTATTAGGAAATCATAATATATATTCATACAAGCTAGGGAAGTCTTAGATTAGCCTTCCAATATAAACACATGTTACAATAGTATGTAAATGTCCTCATTCACAATTATGTTTCTATTGTATGATCTGCTGTACAAATGCACATATACTATGGCCAAAATTTATAATCTAATTACATATGTAGATTTACTTATTTTATGGTAGTTCATCATTAGGAAGTTCAAAAGTAATTTTATTTCAATTATAAATTATTAGCAAAACAAAAAATATGAAATCCCATTGCTTTAAGATAATATTAATTAACCACATTAGTTTCAATTGGGATAAAATACAAGTAACTTTTAAAAATGAGACTCTTAGCTTCTTAAAATGCCTCTTATTTTTTCTCTGCCCATACCTCTGTTAAATAACAACTCTACCTCAAGCTGGAAGAAGTTTTAGTTTTAATTTCTTTCTTTTGTTAATCACTGTTCAAATCTGTTTAAATTATAAATAAATCAAATTAATTTTCTTCATGTCAAATCTGTTTCACCTGTAATATCAGTTGATAACTGATATCCCTGTCTTTATCTTGACCCAACATCTTTTTCATTTTTTTTTCTCACCCTGTCCAGTTGAGGAGAGGGAGTGACAGAGCAGCTGGATGAGCAGCTGGCTGCTGACCAAGGCCAACACATAAGGTAAGCTGACATGTGACTATATAATCGTTGTCATAGGTACATACAGTTTTTATAGTAAAAATGTTTAAAAGGTGGAAGTAAAGATTTTCTTTCAGTCCAGTTATAGTTGTTCTGAATGAAAAGGATATTTCATGATGTCCAAGAAATTATGGCTGATCTTTAATTTATGAAATAGCTCCACTTACTAATTCATTTCTGTTTGCCAAGGCATGAAGGCACAATATATTTAACTGTTCCTTAAAACTTTGTCAGCCCAGAGTCCTTATTGGATAGAACTCCAGGGTATATGAGAAGTCACACAGGTTTTTGATTCCTCTGTTTGAACCTCCACCTTGTCTGAAAATCCTTTAAACAGGTCCAGTTTCACATCTCATGGTAAAAAAAAAAAAAAAAAAAAAAAAAAAAAAAAAAAAAAAAAAAAAAAAAAAAAAAAAAAAAAAAAACATCTCTTACCCTAAGTATAGGGAATTTCGGGGCTTTTCAGTTCGAGGAAAAGTTCGGGAATTTCAAGTAGCCTATAATTGACAACATCTTAATTAAAAATCTTTCCTGTGATTAAAAAACAACTATATTGATATTTTGAACATTATCATCAAGAAAGTCTTTTTTTAATCCTTCTGGAATAAACTGACCCAATAATGGTAAGAGACAGAAAGTCATCAACATGTGACAAAATATGTGTAGAAAAAATGTAACAAAGAATAAAATGTATTTACAAATGAAGACATTTTCATTTTTCTGAAATTTTTCATTCACAATTTATTTCTTGCATAACTTTGTAAGCATCGTGTTGCTGTCTGAGAAGATCCTATTTCTAGGTCTTCACAAAACTCTTGATAAAAGATTGGAGCCATGTCATAAGACAATGAGAACAATTTCATTGTTCCAGAACCAGGCAAAATGTTAGCAGTGTTAATAATGTTGGAGCTATTTTATCTAACTTTTTTTTTCCCCTGTGATTTATTTTAGCTCTAATGTAATTGTTAGAAATAGCTGTTTATTTATAATTAACATAGAAAATCCTGACCTTATTTTTAGTATTTTTGTATGATATAAAATCAGGAGAGATTTAATTATACTACCATATTTATCTTTGTTTGATGAGTCAGTGATTTCTCTAAATGTAACACACGTAAATTATATTAATTCAATCATGCAGTAGGAATAAAAAGTGTGTTGTTACTGATTAAATGATTACTGCAACATCTTGCAGACTCAGCATCAAGAAAAATTATGGGAGCGATTACAGGAAAAGCACTTGATTGCAGTAGATAGTGCAGGAAAAAAGATAAAGCAGGAGCTGAAAAAAAATTGTTAAGGAAGAGGTAAATTTAAAATGTTTTAGGATTATTTCAGTGTGATTAAAAAACACACTTTTGAGCAACACAAGTACCTGCAATAAAAACTAACTTTTCTTAATATTGGTTGATTTTAATGGACTTCTCATTGCACTACTCCTGGCATCAGTGAGTCTGAAGAGCCATTCTATTCCACATGGATCTTTTTCAGATGACTGTTTTTCTAAATATTTATTTTTGTACCGTTATGAAAAATGCAAACATTGCCATTTTCATAACTTTACCATACCTGTAATCTCACAACAAACTCTTTTCTTTTAGGAACCACATTAGCATTTTTTCTTCTGCGTAATGACTGACTCTTAGATGAATAACACGAAAACACTGAAATGAGCTTTTCGCATCTACAATAATTCTATTTTCAGAGCAATTAAGAGAGAATTTACAAAAGAATAACAAAGGAAGAGTTATTTCAGAAATAATAAAATTACTATAAGAAACTTTTACTCTTTCACATAACAAAATATAAATATAAGTAAACTATATATGAGATTCAAGACCGTTTCAGGAAAGGATGTGAAAAATACTTAGTTACCTGATTTTTAGAGAAGACAAAATTGTTATTTTGCATATAGGTTATTAGAAATCTTACCATGAAGAAACTAATTAGGAATGAAGAATTGAAACAATCTCTTCTTTAAGTTGCATTTTTGAGAAAAAGTGTCAAACCCCAAATTTCATATGGATTTATATTACATTTCAAATTCAGCAAACCATTTAAGTACATAATTAGTTATAGGCAAGTAGTTAAGGACTACTGACTTCAAGTTAAGTTTATGTTTAGTTGTTTTGCTGAATCAGACTCTCCAAAATGTTTAATAAGTGTTGGATTTTTTTAGAAAAGAGAATAAAATCATCATAAGCTATTTGATTCTCTTGGGTTTAGTTACATAAATACCCAGTCTTATTATGTGTTTCAGTACATGTGTCTTAATCTCTGATGTGTTTATGTGCTCAACTAGCCTTTCACTTTACAGGAAGAAAATTAAGACTATCAATATGCCTACACTGATAACTCAGTCAGAGTTGAGCTAGATGGAGGTGGAAAGTCAGAGCAGCATGCTCTGCCACTGATGAAGAACACAGGAAGCCAGACAGTCTCGTGTAAACTTGTTCAGAAAATACATTTTCCTCTATGAATTTAGAAGATAAAGTTTTTATACATATGTATTCACATATATATATATATATATACACATATACATGCAAAACTGAAAATTATTAAAAAAATACAACGTGATATTTCTGAGGTCAAAGAACAGCACAATCAATTGATTTGTTAAAGACTGAAGTGGTTAAAGCACATGATAATATCACATGCATATTGAAGGACCAATACAGTAACACCCTAGGGTTTTTCTTTCTATAATAGCCCTTCTTTCTATAATAAGATGAAATGTCGACAGATTTTTTTTAAGTCATCATTTATTTATGAGATAGCTTAAGTCTAATGCAAAACTACTTAAGAAACCCAAATGTCTCATCTGAATTTCCAAATGAGTAGCAAGTATTATTAGAGCATTAGTCTTCCAAATGTACATGTAACTGGCAAAAGAAAAGGAAACTGAAATCTCAGACAATCTATGTTTATCCTTTCTTTCTCTTTGAAAAAGGAAACTGACTGGTTTAGACATGCAATTTCTTCCTTTGTTTCTCTATGCATCTGTTGTGGGCCATAGGAAACCTCTGAAGAAATGAGCTCCACAGCATTAACTAATTAATCTTAACAGTTGCCATGTAGGGTACATTGGTTTTATTATTGCCCCTTTTCCAGATGAAAAATAGACAGATTTGTTTTAGGTAATACAGTGAGGCAATGGCAAAGGATGGGGAAGTACTCATGTTTTATGCTCAAAGTTCAGACAGTCTCTGCAGTAACATGACCTATTTTAGACATCAGTGAAATTTCAATGTCCATAATGCTGTGTGATCTCAGTTTGGATTGAGCTATCACATCAGTAAAGCGATGTTGTAGAGAAAGGGTATGGAAACTCAGGTAGTCTACACTCCTTTCCATGCACATTATTGTCTACTCAAACTGTGCTTCAAGGACAAACCCTAAAGGCACCATACCTAATCAGATTTCAAATGTCTCTAGTTACCATAAATTCCAACCACTATCTTTCTTATCTTTTCCCCTGTTCTTTATAGGAGGCAATTTCTATTTCTTCTGAATTGGCTTCTCATGTGCTTTACCTGCTTCTTTAGAGCAGTCCTGGAACTGTACTGACTGTTAGATTCACTTGGAAATAAAGCTGGCTTTTGGCATCCTAAAAATTTGGTGATGTTGCCTGCACAGCCAGTATGTGTTACAGGTTGCCGGGGCAATCTTTTTGGCATACTCTATCCTTCAAAACACACAGCTGAGCCTGAGGCACAGTCTGGGCTGATGAATAGGAGGATCATCTCTTTCTATAGAAGTATGAGAAATTCTAGAAGGAAGAGCTGGCTGAAGGGTAAGCTCCCAGGGAGAGTCTTTAAACTTAAGGCAAAAGGTCACCATTCATTCACACTGGAAGAACCAGGAGGCAGAGCAACAAACAGCTGGCATGGAGACAGTGCTGAAGAATGCTCAAGGCACTGCTATAAGGGCTAGTTCACTACAAATGAAGAATGATCAGTTGGGGGGGGGGGGGGGGGGGAAGTGTTCTTA
>JAWWEW010000078.1:120669429-120677122 GCA_035583185.1 Anabacerthia variegaticeps | reverse complement strand
CCGCCCCCCCCCCCACGTGTTCTTAAAAACATTTTGTCCAACTGCCTTCTCAAAGCAAAGCTACCTGCAAATTTAGATCATTCGTCCAGGTGGAAGGGGTTGGTTGGTGGGGGCTGTGTCCATGGCCTGTCTCTTTTACCCAAAATCTTTGGAGTATGACACTTCCACCATGTTGACAGAAAGAATAACTGAGTTACTGGAGATGTAGCCAGTATGTCAGGACCTATATGGAGGGGTAACCTTCAGTCTTGAAAAGTGTTGTAGCAAGAACTTGATCGTGAAGGCACAGTGAGCAGCTGGGTGAAGTTTTTGTTGTTAAGAGAGGTAAACAAATAATTGCTGTGGCCCTAGCTTTTACTAGAACAGGGGCTTTACAAAGAAGCAGGAAATGGAACTGGAGGAAAAGCTGATGGTGAATGCTTGGGACATAGTCATTGGAATGGTTAAACTATAATTCACCATGTGAGATAGGAGTGGCAAATATGGTGTTTGGAGTCAGGATGCACAGCACTAACCAACCTTGTCTCCTTTGCAATGGGGTGCAAAATAGGCTTGGGATATGTCAAAGAAACAGAAAGATGTGTTTCTCCTTCTAGTACTACGTAGCTGATAATACACTTTGCTCTCTGTAAATAGTATCCCTACTGTGTTCTGTGGCTGAATGTGTAGACTGACCAGTATGATGGAATGAGAATGTATACAGAATTCTGAAAAGGCTTTCAACATATTGACTTGTGCCTGTCTTTGAACAGGCATATAGACCTCTGGATAAAATACTGAGGAGCACAGTGACTCCAGTTAAAGCCAAAAACTGAAGTAATTTTTCCAAGGAAAAAAATAAAAAAGGGATGTTAGATGGGGGCAGATAAATTTAACTAATTGAACGTGTCTATTTTGGAAGAGGTGTTCATCTCAGTTTAAATGTAGTTGGTATAAATCATGGTTAAACACCATCCACTATTGTAAACACACTTTGCTATTACAATCTGTTCAGCTTTCATAGCTTTACAAAGTTGGCAAGATGGTGCATCCTTTGCTGTATGGTATCTTGAGTACTTTGACAGCTCTAGTCAGTTTCCACAGTAAATTACCTGTCTTGTTAAAGATTTATGTTTAAAGAATTCCTGTAATAAAAAGTTTTAAGGACCCGAGCCAAATTCACAATTTAATGGAATCATGGAGTAATTTAGGTTGGAAGGGACATATGACCCTATGCTTAAAGAAGTACTAACTAGAGCAGGTTGCACAGCACTGTGTCAAGTCTCAGACACCGCCGAGGATGGAGATTCCACAAACTCTCAGGGCAACCAGTTTCAGTGCTTGAGAAACTTCATGGTAAAACCAGTTTTTCCCTATATCTAGTTATCATTTCTCATGTTCCAGCTTATGTCCATTGCCTCACATCCTACCACTGCACACACTGGCTTCAGTCATTCAGCTAGTTGCAGAGAGAAATGAGGACCCGCTTGAGACTTCTCTTTTAAGGCAAAACAAACCTCATTTCCTTAGCCTGTCCTCATCCATCATGTCCTCCAGCTCCTTGGTGTTATGGCCCACCCATGGAAGCAAAGGCAACCCGGATAGTTGTTAACAGATCCCTTGGGGTGTATTAGAGTGGAACAACACTGAATGATCCGTGTTTGTAAAGATATGTATCTATATATGTAGGGTTTATTTTAGAACAATTTGGTTGCAATGGAAAGCAGGTGTGTAGCCATCTTGGTTATTATCTGTAGTAATACAGCAATTTAAAAGCATAAAAATAACACTTCAAGTGTATAAGGGAAAAGAAAGAAAGAGAAAGAAAGTATAAGAATAGAAAGGTATATAGTCACTACCGTGTCCAGCAACAAGATTTGGTTGTGGCAATTTTGGTGATCATTGCTTGAAGTGATGGTCTTGGTCTTGTCAAAATGATGGTTGCAGTTTTAATACATCAGGGGGTGGGAGAAACCCACAAAACACAAAGTCCTATGGGTTAATATTACTCTCAGGCTCAGTGGGAATGCCCAGGTACCTTCCCTGGGACAGATGATGTAATACTTTGGATCATGGGACACATTTGATATCTTTGATGGTTTATGACACCTTCTAAGATATTACAGCTGCCAATTATGGCCCATCAGACAGGATAAATACAGGTGAATGTCCCAGCCTTTCCTGATGGGTAGTTTTCACAGCTGTGCCACTTGGGTAAAGACTTTGGCATGATAAAAAGAACTACCCCACCTCATAGGATTTGCCTCATATCAGCCTCATCCCTTATCTTATTCAACACCCAGCTTGTAGCCTTTGGTGGTGGGTGTGCACCCCCTCTGCACCCAGGTGGTTACTTTGAGCATTGTCAGCAAAGAACCGTGCTGACTGTTTGAGCCATTAACCAGCAACGGTCCAGTCTTGCACACTTGGCTGTCTTGCTCACCCTCTACTTGACTCACTTCAGTATGTGAATGTCTTTTTTGAAATATGGAGTCCAAAGCTAGACACAGAACTTCAAATGCACTCTCAGAAGTGTCAAAAAAGGGTGGAAGGATCACACTCCTGAAGCTACTTACCATAGTCTTAATTATAATGCTCAGGATGTAGTTGACTTTCTTGCTGTTAGATAACGTTCAGCTTGATGTTCATCAGCTTTTCAAAGCTCCTTTTTCTGCCAGTTGGCCTGCCACCAGCCTCTGCTGTTGCAGGAGGTGACCCCTGCCATAGGACATGGCACAGGACTTGACACAGGACTTGGCACTTGCTTGTGTTGAACTTCATGAGGTTCCTGTTAATGCATTTCTCCAGCCTGACCAGGTCCTTCTGCACAGCAGTCCTCCCGTGTATTAACCACTTCTGCAAATTTGGTACCATGAGCAAACTTCCTAAGAATGTGTTGTGTCCCGCTATCCAGACCATTAATGCAGAGCAACACTGGACAGTCGCAGTACCAATTCCTGAAGATGCCACTTGCTACTGATCCCCAGATAAACTTTGCACCACTTATCACAGCGCTTTGAGCCTCGTAGTCCAATCAATTTTCCATCTACCTCGTTTTCCATTTCCCTACATATATATTCTATATTATATGATTTAAATTATATTTTCCATGTAATGGTCTAGTATTTATTTCACTAAACCAATGAGTATTGGGATTCAAACAAACTCAAAAGAATTACTGTGTTTAAATTTAAAAAAAAAGAAACAAAAAAAAAAAAAAAAACCAACCAAAAAAAACACAACCAAACTAACAAATCAACATAACTCAGAATAACCCTTTGGTGAGCACATATTTAAACTGAAGTACTTTTATGGCAAAATAGTGAGCTTTTGCTTTTTTATTTCTGGTAGGCAGAACTGTAGTGCTTACCCTACAGTATATACTGTAGTGAAGCAGATGCAAAGATATGCCCATGTCACATAACTACAAGTGATGAATTTGATATAGTCCTGCTTGCCCTTCCTTTCATTGCTTTTTCTTCTGAACCATCACAGATAATCTTTTATTCTGTCCTTAATTTTCTGATGACACTCCATAACTAGGTTTATGAATCTTTGATTCATGCAATCCTTCATCCTTCTAATGTGGCTTGGGGAACCACCATTTTTTACAGGAATCGTAAGCTAACAAATCATGCCCAGCAGTCATATGGATCTTTAATTATTGTGTGATTAACACTGAAAATTAGTTGGTTGTAATAAAATCTTTTTGGCAAATATAATCCCTGAATCCTTTTAAAATACAACAAATCAATAACGTTTAGCATTTCATCAATGCTGAAACATCTGGGCAAGTGTCATCCACCCTCATGTTGGTATGTTGTGTATTACAACATTTAATCAAATGGAAAGCTCAAAAGCTGTTAAACTAAATGAGGAAGCAAACACCTGAAAAAATAAGGAAGAGATAATAAAGTGTCCATTATTTCTTTGGCAATGCACACCTTAATATTTTCAGCACACTGACAAGTGTGTCAATATCAAAATAGTTTACACCTTGCATGACTAAAGCACTATTCCTAAATCATGTGTTTTAATCTTAGGGAAATGTTTTTAATAATTTATTTTAATATGCCTGCTAGTTTATACTTCTCCCATAAGTACGGACATGTGTGTTAGATGTCTAAGCTTCATACCTGTTGGGGACCTAGGCAGTAAACTGAACTGAAATATTCTGAACTTCTGGCTATTCAGTTAGCCAAAGTGTCTGTTAAGAATGAGGAAAAAAAAAATCAGTCTAAATGCCATTAAACATTTTTTCTCTTCACGGAGGTACACATTCCTCATACATTGATAATTACAGATGGACTCCCAAATTTAGAAGTGAATTTAGAGATGAATCCCACCAGCATGAATTTAAAAGATTCTAAAAGTATTTAAATTATTTATATCTTTCAGACTCCAAAGCCTTTTTCCTTCAGTTATTTATTCAGTCTCCTTACCACCTTCAGAACTCTTCCACATTCACCTTGAGTCTTTAGTGTCCATTTTAAATAACAAACTGTGAACTATCAAATTCTAAATGTTTGTCTAAAAGTAGTTTCTGTTTTCATAGTTGTGATTAAATGTGCAGCAAAGATCTTTTGCATGTCCCTTAAGCAATCCTTGTATAATAACGAGGATGTAATTTGCATCTATTTTAGCAAAGCTTTCAACGCTGCTTCCCATAATATCTGAGTTATTGTGTTATGGATAGATGTACAGCTAGATGTATCAAAGCTGACTGAATTTTTTGGTTAATAGGGTAGTGGTTAGTGGGTCATCCTCTAACTAGGGCCACTAAACAGCAAATCACCACAGGACTCTGTACTGGGACCTCTCCTCTTTAATATTGTAATCAACACCACAGAGAAAGCAACACAGTGCAATCCCATCAGATTTCTAGATAACCAAAATGGGGAGTCAAGTCAACAGAGTTGAGAGTACAGCTTCTATTCAGTGCTGAAGGAATAGACAGACAGGAACCAGGCAATATTCTACAAGGACAAAGGCCAAGTCCTGCATCTAGGAAGGAAAAACACCTTGCACTGATCAAGGCTGGCAATAGGCTGCCCAAGGAGCTGCTCAGCTGCAAGTGACCTGTGGCTTTTGGTAAATTGAACATAAGCCAGCACTGCTCAGGTAGGAAAAAAAAGGCCAACAGCATCTTCAGCTGTATTAGCAGGTACACGGGCAGAAGATGGGGGAAATTATTATCCCCCTTTAGTCAGCACTCATGAGATCCATGTCTTGTTCTGAG
This sequence comes from Anabacerthia variegaticeps, assembly GCA_035583185.1. Lineage (NCBI taxonomy): Eukaryota > Metazoa > Chordata > Aves > Passeriformes > Furnariidae > Anabacerthia > Anabacerthia variegaticeps. The sequence goes on along the minus strand of JAWWEW010000078.1, from coordinate 120,671,904 downwards.
TTTCCCAACAGAAAACTATAAAGATCAACTGAAATTATTTCATCTCTGGGTCCCTGTCAGGGGCCTGGAGTTCTTGCCCTGTGACGACAAGCTGACCAACCCAGGCTTGTTACACATGGAGGAGAGATAGCTTTGGAGATACCTCACAGCAGCCTTCCGATAACTAGGAGGAGGTTATTAAGAGTGGATGGTGAGAAGAAGAAAGATGGTGGACATTACTTGGAACCAGGCAGCTTTAGAATGGAGAATCCACATCAGGAGATAAAGCACTGGAAGTGGTTACGTTAGGCTGAACAAGGCCCTGCAAAACTGGCTGAGGTCATAGCTGAGTCTTTGAGCAGTAGGTTGGACCAAGGACCTTCAGAGGCCCCTTCCAAGTTGAATTTTCCTATAATCTGATCATTCAATGATCCTATATAATTAAATTTACTAAAGACACTGTCTTCTTTTGGTTGTCAGATACACTGGCAGAAGGAGTATTCACGTTTGTCAGCACATATTGCAGTTCTTTTCTGTGCGTAACAAAAACAAACATAGCACCATGTGGTTTCCATTAGAAAGTGCTGACTTTTTAATAGAGCAAAACAAGGATGACTTGTGCAGTACAGCTTCCTGTCACTTTTACAAGGATTCCCTGTACAGGAGACTGTTCTCAGGTACTGGCTGTTTGTAAATGTAAAACACAGTTACTTGAGTGTCTGTTTAAATTAAGCCCATATGCTGAGATATCAGCTCCCTGATGTCCAAAATATATGGCTACCTACTGGCATTTCCAACACTGACAGACATTCCACATGTAATATGATTAAATTTAGATGTCTAGCCTTAAATAAAGATGGTTCACGGGCTGCAACCAATTCAGAGATGTTACAGTATTACTAAATCCACTCTATGACATGAGGACCCCAAAATAGCTCTCATTACCTAGACTATCTTGACATACAGAAACTCCTGTCCTGGAAATAGGTGGTCAGTACAATAAACATAATTTTGATTATACTAGAAACCAACATCTACATCATAAATTTTCCTGATAACTCTTTATCTGCCACTCATTCAAGATCCTGGGTAGCCAGGATGAAAACTAAGAAATAGATACAAGGATGCTGACTTCATCTTATGAAAGCTTGTCTCTGCAAGCTCACATTTTCAGGGAACACATACATGAGGAAAAAAAACAAAGACACTCAACAAAAACTACCACATCAATTTTTTCCTTCCACAACTCCCTTAGATGTTTAGCCAGAAAATACTATTTCACTACCAAATGAGGTTATAATTGCACCTATTATCAGAAAACCCAGAGTGCAATGAAGAGTCCAGAAGAGCTACCAAGTCTGGTTTCAACTGTAATCATATACTACAGGCAAAAAGTCCTCTGGTACAAATGGCTGGAGATGTCACTATGTGGAAAGATTCATATTCTTAACAAAGGAAGTGGATCTGATAGCCTGTACGACATGGCAAAGCATTAAGGAAAAAAAAAACTTGTTCAGCAAGTCTCACTTACTTTCCAGGATATGTTCATTTCAGATGGATTATGGTTTTACAACAAGTGATATGAAATGTTTTTCTTGAGATGAGGATACCTTGCAATTAGACTGTACATAATGTACAACTACTGTGATGCAAGCTACTGGGAAACCTCCTCTGACTCATGTAAGATTCTCAAAATTCCAGAGCATAAGTGCTTTGACATTTTCAAAGTAGTCTTATGAAAAGTCAGATAACGAGTGCAGCAGGACTTCTTTTTAATTCTTTATTTTTTTCCCCAAAAGAAATATTGATCTTTTCATTATCCATTACTGTCATGAAAGTAATATAATGTATTCATTGATAGAAATCTTGTGAGAAAATTTTTAAAACAACTGCTACAGGTATATGTTGTTATAAATGCTATATGTAGTCTACACAAGAGCAACTTGCTTATCCAATCTCACCTAAATAAAGCTTAAAATGCAAAGATATGATGGAAACAGTTAAATAATGCATAGTAGTAATATATTTATTTATTTTTCTCCTTATTTTTACTGGCCTGGCTAAAATATAATGGGAAATTGAAAATGGAATCAGTCAAGTTGCATTGAGGAGAGAGAAATAGCCTGAGAAGATATACTTGCAAGGATATTAATTGTTATGACAAAAGGAAGATCCACCTACTCAACAGCAGACATCTACTCAACTGCACAACCTCAGATACTATTGACTTCTGTTTGACTTAAGTTTGTACAGATTTTTGACAGTTGTCTCCCTAGCACCATCTGGTGTCTGCCAACTAGTAACTTGTGAGAATGCACCAAACACAAAATTAATTCAGCTCATGGCCTCACGGGACGGAAAAATTTACAGCACGCATCTTCGCAAAGGCTCAGAAGAATATTAGGCAGGTCAGAATGAGAATACATTATGTTTATGATTTTCACCAACCTGAGTTGGTGAAACGTTGAACAGACACATATTTGCCCCTGTCTCATG
>JAWWEW010000078.1:120649429-120664429 GCA_035583185.1 Anabacerthia variegaticeps | reverse complement strand
TTTCTTAAAAGTATAACAAGAGTCCAAATCAACACACAACTGAAATGAACTGTCATCTGCTGTATAACATTTTAAGAAAAAACTAAGACTATGGAATGCCACAATAAGGCAGTTTCCATTCTGTTCTATTTCATCTTTTTTTTCTAGGATTCTGCAAGTAGTTACAAAAAGTAAAAGAAATCTAATCTTACTATATCACAAATCCACAAGGAGTGCTTCCAGGATCTTGGTAAAAAGGGATTATGGCTGCCATTGAGACCATTTTGTGGCAATTTTGCCAAAGAATTTTAATACCTTGTGAAGAAGTGTTAGAAAAGAAATATGAAAGAAAAAGGAAAACTTCAAAAATATAGGCTCCTCCTCATCTTTGCTACTAAGTTAGCTGACTGAAATTGAACAAACCTCTATAATTCTGTTCTTCCTTCTAAAGCAAACTGCCCAAAAGAGTAAATTGAAAAGTCCAGCAACAGACATAGTATTAAAGATATATGGGAATTTCTGATATCATTCTTCATATACATCCTTTTTCTTTCTGCAATATGTAATAACCATGACACTTATGATGAAAAGTTTTAAATGGGTATAAGGATAAAAGGATAAAAAAATTTTAAGAAAGGGAGAAGAAAGAGTACATAAAAGCTAGGAGTTATAGCTGCAATCTGTGTCTCAATGAGGAGATAGAAAAGCAAAAATATTTATACTCATGTCTTGACCTTGACAGGCAATCTGTCAGGTCTATCACATGGAGCAAGTGCAGTTGGTAACATGCTTTGCAGTCCTAATTCCCTTAACAATCAAAATTATTTTTTTTTGTTTTGTATTCATGAAAGGACAAAGGTATGCCATTTTGTCCTCATAGGAAGATGGGACACTGCTGAGAAATGTATATGAACATGGATCTGTGACTACACTTGCATTAACAGTCACCTAGAGTTTGGCAATGACATCTCAGCTCCATTGTAGAGATGTGGTCCTTTTCTCCCCACAGTTATATAGGGAATATTTGTCCTGCGTACAGATCCTTCCAGGCACACTATCTGTGTTTTTCCATTTATTACATGGTTATATAAATGGAATAAAACCCAAAAACAATTAAGGACAAAATCAAAGTTTCCTATTCTAAGACAAGAATAGAAAAGTCTAATCTGAGTTACTATATCACAGAATACTAATTCCTTTACCAGCAAATTCATATTTCATAGCCAAATGACAAAGTTCTGCCATACTAGAAGAAAATTATGAATCTGTTTTTAAGATGGAGAAAATAATAATCCACAAGTTACTCTCCTTTCAGACTCCTGTATTGTTACACACAATAATGTATCTTAAATTAGGATACCCATAGGATATTACATGTGCATTTCATACAGCAATCACATGTACAAAATAATTGAGAGGAGATGACTGACGGGGGATCTTATCAATGTCTGTAAGTATCTGCAGGAAGGGTGTCAAGGGGATAGATCCAGATTCCTTTCAGTGGTGCCAAACATTAGGATATGAGACAAGGGGCAGAAACTGATGCACAGGAAGTTCCACCTGAATATGAGGAAGAATTTTACTGTTCATATGTCCAAGCATGGAGCAGATTGCTCAGGGAGGTTGTGGAGCCTCCTTCACTGGAGATATACAAGAACCATCTGACTGCAATCTTAGGCTGTGGGCTCTGGGAATAACCTGCTTGAGCAGAGAGGTTGGACCAGGTGACCCACTGTGGTCCCTTCCAACCTTATCTATTCTGTGATTCTGGCATCATATTTTGAAAGGACTGTTTTCTAGCACTCTCCTTGGCTCCCACTACTCAGACCACAGAAAAAAGTGATCAAATAAATGAACACCACTTGGCGTGTGGCAAGATATTGAAAGGACGAGCAAACCATGACACTAACCTCTCACTTATAAGACAGACGTGTGACTCATCTGGTATCTCATATGTATTATTTCTTCTTTTAGCCTTAACTATTGTATATTTTACAATGGAAAATAATGTTTTGGTGTTTCTTAAATATTTTGGATCACCCTAAAGTAAAAGAGGTTTGCCCAACAAAAGAAAAACAGTGGATGCTCCTCACATACCCAAGAGGTGTTATTGCTTCTTGTTAATGCAGCAGCACATAGAAAGAACTTAAAAGAAATGACTGCTCTGTTACAAATGAAAAGTAGGGCATACTGTTGAAAGTGCTGCCATTCACAGTTTGTACCACAGTTCAGTCAAACCATTCAGTTTCTGTAAATGTGTATCAAGCCCATCCAGAAGACAAGAAGTGGTTGCTCCAGGAGCTTATATTGAGTAGATGTGGATCACATATTGCAACACTGAAGAAATATTCCAAATACATTTAAAAACAAAATAAAACATACAATTTTTATCACGAATAATAAAAAAAAAATAAAAAATTAAGTTTTGAAGTGACATTTATACCAGCTGAAATCTAAAGTTAATTAATTTACACTTTTCCCAACTGTTATTCTTTAAAGTAATTGAAAATTCAGAGATATTATGACCTAGGTTATACTGCATATACACTGTTTGGAGACAAAAACCAACCTAGGCTGAGAATCACCCTGAAGACATGAGTGCGCTCGGGTAAACTCCTTTTCCCCATTTCCCTAGTGAAGCAGTTACCCAGAAGTTGATAACTTGGATGGTGCAGTCTACGCATACTACATGTACTGAAGGCAAATGTCCATCAATTCAGTAACCCTAGTCTCTAGAGATTTTATTAAGACTATGGTTTTTTCCTAGTCATCTAGTTTTTGTTGGTATTGGTACCTAATTAAAGATCATTAGGGTTTTTTCTGTAGAGTTTAAAACAGTTATCCAGTTTCCAGAATGAAACAAGTAGGTATTTTAATTTTTATGAAAGAAAACAAAATTGCAAACTTCGAGTGAAGACTCTATGCTTTAACCGAATGCACCATGGGTAGCAGTAATGCATTATATTACTCATTTTTTAGACAATCTGACACTAGCTTATCATGATATGGTCATGAAGATCTTAGGGATGAGAATGTCAGACTGTAAACAGCATGGTCCACAATTCCAGTGACACATCACTTGTTTATTACTTACAGCAAAGGCATTACCAACTCCTTTCACAGAAGGAAAAGAACATATACCAACTCTGTTTCTTAAAATAGTCTCAACCTGACAGATCTAATTGTATTTTTAATTTTAAGTATTCTGGCATGAATAAATAGTTCAAAATACACTATAATAAAAGTCTGGTAGTTTTGCAGATCTATTTAAAAAAAAAAAAAGTTTTAATTTAAATAGAGAGAAACATGCCACTCTCACATACTACCACCTTTTCCATGCTTCAAAAGTAAGCAAAGTCTACAGCCAAGTCTATTAATTTTACTCAGGATAAACATGAGCTACACAGTGGCATCTCTTTATAATAGTTCTGGGTGTTAGGTCATAAAAGTTATATGATATTTTTACAGTGAACTAGTCAGGAAAAAAAAGAAAGTGTTGCTTTTACTTAGAGTTTTTTCCCACCATGTATAAATATATTCAAATGTAATTAATGCATATTCCACTGTCAAAAATATATAAAACCAAAATTTATTTAGGCTTCACATACAACATCCTTTTCAAAATTTCATGTTCCTTCTGGAAGTTTGGTTTTAAGGTCTTTTGTTGCTCCCATTTTGTGACTGAGATGTATTAAAACTTTGACACACCTTCCTTTCAGCTTCTCTGAAACTGGATTTAAGAGTGACAAAGGCATCACACCAGTGAACTTCTTCAGCTGTAGGCACATTCTGATTGCCCACTGAAGGCAGCCTGTGCTGATGAACAATTATCTTCTGGTCTTCCAGTTGTGTGTTTAAATCAACAGAAAGGCAGAGATATAAGAGCAAGCAATGTGCTTCTAAACATGCTACCAAGTTCTAACCTTTCTGTCATTATGTATCATTCCTTACTACTTGACACATATTTACTTCTACCAAGGTATCTTACTGTGCCATTAACTTTTAGTTTATGTACATGAAAGAAATCAATTTGTAGTGAGCTTTTTAATAAACCTTTACAAGTATTTCTTGATGTATTACAAAAATCTAAGTTGCTCAGAGTTATCTCAGCATTTTATAGTATTCTACTAGTAATCTAGTAGAATTTTATAGGATTCTATAATCATCTACCTGTAGAATGTCAAAAAACTATTGTTAAAATATGCCTATCATCATGGTTTGATTTTCCATGACTGAAAGGCAGACTTTCTAAAATATGTTTTCTCAGCAGGAAACAATGGTGGGTTTTCTTCAAGAATATTTTCATTTTAGGATTTCCAGCTTCTGTGTTTTCATATTTGCTTTTTTTAATCCCTTTGCACTGTGCAAAAAAGGAAACTATTCTATGTGACAATATCCAGTCTGCAAAGCTCATTTATTATGAAGCTTACTGTATACTCCTAATTTTATATTGCATAATAAATCTTCAGCTACCCCTATATGTGAAAACCCTGAAGGTTCAATCAGAGATTGGATGCATCAATGTTTAATGTATCTCTTAATAAAAAATTAGCACAGGCCTTCAATGAAATTAAATGTTCTTGGTTTATGTGGTCTGCTTCACAGGACTCCTAAAATGATTTTTGTTACAGTGTTTCTATTCATACAGGCATAAAAACAAAGTTAGCTGTTAGCAACATAGGCTATTGAAAGATGTTTGCCCTCACAGGGAAAATGTCCTGAGTCAAACACTGGCAAAGTACAACAAAATTCACTACAAAAAAAGAAATATCTATCACTTACTGTAATAGCTCGGGGAAAAAAAAAAAAAAAAAAAAAGAAGTCATATTTCATTCTATATTATTGTAAAAAATATGTGATCAGCCAGTTTTAGATAGGACAGTGACCAAAAAAAGGGCAATTACATACCTAAAATATTGTATTTGACAAATTATAAACCTTTGCTGAATACACTGGTGTGTTTCATTTTTGTGTAGCAGATTCTGCTGTAAGGGTCTCACATTTAATAGTCAACATTCTAGTTTCAAAATAAATTGAATCAAGGGGGAAAAAGTTATTTTGGACTTCCTAAAATCTTTATTTTTCTGTAGATCAGAACACTATTCCACAGATTTTTCTCAAGACTATATTTACAGTAAAGCATTTTTAAAGTACTCAATTTTGATTGAAAATATTTCTCCTTTCATTTGGATCCTTAAAAATTGATTTATATTAATATAAATATTCTAACTGAATCTACTATTCATAGTGTTCACAAATGAACTTTCTTCTTTTGTACTTAAATGCCAGATAGTATTTTGATGAAAAGCAATGACTTACGTTCAGCTATTTAAGACAATAAAATTTCTCATGGTCTCACTTGTGCTGCAGTGAATTTACTGCAAATTCCACCAGTCTGACAGATTCAATCTGTCCATCTGTTGAGATGACAGGTCATATTTGCAGTACCAAATATTTCTAGAATTGCCAAGGGTATTAAAAGTGACAATGTAAAGAGCAAAAAGTGCATTCTGGTTGTAAAATAAAATTTCAGAGTCAAATACCCCACCCAGTCCTCACTCTTGGTATGTAAATGTCTCCAGACAGCATTGATTAAATTCACTAAATTTAAAAAATCCATAAGTTATTCTATAGTTTGTCTTTGCCATACCAAGCCACTATAATTTCTTGAACTTTTATGAACTCCAGTAATTATTGGGATGCTAATTTCAGGAAATGGGCTATGTCTGTGTAGGAACTCTAACAAGCCTTTCAGGGCAGAATATGTACTGCAGGTTGGTTATAGCTACAACTGTATTTGTCATAGAAGTCTGTTCTTGGAAGATGCTGACATCCTGAACAAGCCAGCAGAGCATCTAAACACTCTTTAGCTACAACCTTAAAAGAAACCTTTATCTTCAAGAATAATTGATGCACAATCAATTGTATTAATTGCATTGAGATGTATTTTTCATAATCAAGCTCTGTGTATCTAACATACACTTAAGCAACTAGTTTGTGTATCCAAGTTTAAGAAATGTTGATGCTTTTCAAATTAAAATCTTCTGAAAACAAGTTCAAACAAATATTCAATTATAGCTATCATTAACAAACACACTTCTGAAATCCTTAAACAGTATTATATTTTGTGGATTAAAAGCTACATTTCTTAACTCTGTTTGCATCGTTCAACTTAAATAAGAATGTAATTCTTCAATGTAATTTTCCCATGAAGAAAGCTTATTCTCAATGGAGTTGTCTAACAAAGCCTGATTTTATAGTTTTACTGTTTTATCTCTAATCATTTAGAATGCTAAAAACCACAACAGAGCAAAAAGGAGTTTGTGAATACTGTGACCTCTTCTAAAAAAGAATGACGAGTCTAATAAATGGCTCATTAATTAGCAACATTTTGCAACAAGCTTTTGTGGAAAGCTTACATTAACTTGTTCTAAATAAGCATTTAAAAACCTCTGTAAAATCTCAAACACATATATTGACTTCTGAAGTCAGTAAAAGTTCAAAGAAAGTAGCAATATATCATGCTAAAAAGTTGCAAGGCATATATAGATTTGAACTTCACTGAAGCTTAAATATTGGTTTACCTAAACTGTAATGTGAAAGAAAAGAAATAATAATAAAAAATATCAGAACACTTAAATAAAGAAAGACATTTACTGATGTCTGGGTATTGTCCCTATTACTTGAACTCAATATCTCCAAATGCAATAAGAGCAAGTTAAATAGAAAAGCTGCATTTGGTCAAATGATTCTATGATTCTAATACAACTCATGAAATACCAGCAGAATACTTTGTCTTCTCAAGACATGATATTATTCTTCTGGTCAAAAAACCAACAACAAACAAACAAAACCCCAAACTAACAAAAACCAAACCGAATCAAACCAAAACCCACAAAAAAACCCTCAAAACCAAAACACATAAAATCCCCTAAGCAAACAAACAAACAAAAAAACCCCAAACCAATAATTATATGAACTGCTGCTTTCATAAGCAGACAAAGCAATAAGGCCTAACTTATCAAGAAGTTCTATCATTCATTGCCCACTTTATCTCTTTGACTCCACTGAGTTGGAAAGACTACAGGAAGGTCTAGTCTGTCATGACCCTGTGTTTTCTTTTTTCTCTGTTGTGACACACTTGTTCCTACCTAGTACCGAGATGATCTTTAAAGTCCCTTCCAACCCCAACCATTCTATGTTTCTATGATATCAGTGGATGTTACATCAGAGGCAAAAGGCTAAATGTTCTCTGGTGGCGTAAGGAGCAGCCAGTTCAGTGTGCTCCACTGCCTTACAAATGCTTCTTTCTCTACCTTTCTGATTGCTCCTCTAAGCTTTGCTAGGTCCCTGTGCTTAATCTGGTTAGCTTTGAGTCTGACAATCTAGCCCCTACTTTTAAAAAGGAGTGGCATTCGGACTTTCCACTATGTAGCTGTTAGTTTTCAGGAAACATAAAATTTAATCGTTGAGATTCGTATTTCAGTTTTGAGTTTGAATCTACTAAAGGACATATTGGAAGTGTGATTACATATGACTAGATTTTGTAGAAAACAAGGAATAAAATATTAGTAATCTTCCTTTTCTTCTTCCTTATCTTTCATTAATCCATTTTTCCCACTGCCAGTAAATCTAAGGACACTTATTTTCTATCTAGGCAAGAAATTCCTTTCACTCCATATTATTTACATTTATTACCATCAGCCCTTGTCCTGCTGTTTGTATTTTCCATGTCTTCCCCCATTCTCAGCAGTACATACACACTACAAACTGGATTCACCTTTATCTCATTGAACACAAATCTAGAATTGCTGTCTGAATTCTTCTATACAGCCCTACCCAACTTTTTGTCAAAATTGAAAACACACTGAAACTAATCAGTGCCTACTTTTCTTTTTAGGAGTATTTGATCCCATCATTCTTAATTTGTTGCTCTTCCTGCAGAGCTAGGAAAAGGGTTCTGTTTTTCTTCTTCCACTTTTCCCCTAGTGAAAACAGATCACAGCTTATAGCTACATAGTGCTGGTGATATAAAAGGTGGACCACCCTTATCAAGCCCTTTATTCTCAAATTGCTAAATGCCTAAAATACTTTTGTAAAAATATATTTCAAAACAGATTATTCAAGAAAAAGAATTCTAAAACAAGGAGGAGTGCTTTACACACTAAAAAGATTTAATTTCTTTTGTGGTGATCTTGCTGTTCAGAGTGACCAAAACAATTAGATCTTGACAACATTAAATTTCATCAGCATAAGTGAAAAAGAAAGTATGGTCTGCAAAGTTTTAAGAATCTTGAGATCTTGGACTCTGGCATGCCTCTGCATCTGTGCAATAGGCTTCTCTTGGATAAACAGGTAAGCTGCCACAGATGTTCACTTACTTCAGCTATCTGCTTGCTTTTTTATAAACTCTACTGAAAAAAAAAATAATTCCAAACTCCTCAATCACATTTAAAACAAATACTGTGTTAAAAATACAGTCAAGCAGCATTCTGAAAACTTTTAGAATATCTCACCTTTATTTAATTTTGTAAAATTTTTGAACATTGAGATCCACTGAGATCCAAACTCAAGTCATGTGCAGGTGGCTTTAAATTTAATATGAAGAGAAGAACATGACAAACAGCAAGATTTATTTTTTTTTTTTTTTAATTCTGCTAGTTAAAATAATGATAAAGGATTGCTGGTTTTGGCTCATGTACCATGTTGTCTAACAACAAACATTAAAAATGTTTGTTGCAGTTATTGTTTACACAGTTAGTCCAATCTGCTTTTGAAAATTACATCCAAATAACTCCAAACAAAAACATAATGCAATTACTACAATATAATAGTGGCTTACCTTAGTGAAAATGTAAAGAAAAAAATAAAAACAAAGACAATTAAAATAAATACATGCTCTCATTCGTTACTCAATTTAATTCACTTATTTTGTCAAAAGCACTACCTAGAACCATAAGAAATGGTAGTTCAGAAGAGACTCTGAGGAATCATCTGTTCAATTGTCAGTTGAAAAGAGGTCCCTAGATTTCATTACTGAGGACCTTGTTAAACTGTATTTTTAATATTTTTAATGAAGAATATTTCATTATTTTTCTGGGCAACCTATTCTGAATTTAAATTGTTCTCAAGGTGAAGAATCTTTTTCTTGTATCAGTTGGCACTTCCCTGAAAGTCCTTAGGAGGAGAGAAACTCCATCTTTTCTATACTTAACATTTGAGACATTGGAAAACTGATTACATTCACAGAATCAGAGAGTCATAGAATCAGTTAGGCTGGAAAAGACCTCTGAGGTCATTCAGTCCAACCCATGACCGAACCACCATGTCAGCTAGAACATGACGCTAACTGCCACATCCAGGCTTTCTTTAAACACCTACAGAGGTGTGTACAGGTACCACCTCCATGGACAGTTCACTCCAATAACTAATCATCATTTCTGCGACAAAATTCCTCATAATGTCCAACCTAAACTTCCTCTGGAGCAGTCTGAGACTAGGTCCTCTCATCCTGTCACTCATTACCTGGGAGAAGAGGCCAATCCCCAAGGTTATACCAAGCCTTCTCTTCTGCAGGCTGAAAAAAACCCTGCATATTTCAAACTTTCCTTATATACCAAGTTCTCCAACATCATAATAATCCTAGCAGCCTTCCCTTTGAGTCCTTTCCAATTTTTAAATTTTTCTCTGGAACTGAAGGGAAATAACACTAAATATCATTTCACATGTGTTGTCTAACAAGAAGCAAGTTCAGTGAAATAATCATGTCAGTTGATTCCGGCCAAAATCTTGATCATGCTGTCCAGGACATATTTGCTTTTATTGCTGCAAGGGCACACTACTGGTTCACATTTTGCTTGGTCTTCACTGGGATTCCCTCATGTGGTTCTTGCTGGCCCAGTCTTTCAGCCTGTTGAGGACTCTCTTTCTCATGGCATATCTACCTTCCCCCTGCCAGTCTGGTGTCATCTACAAACCTAATGAGGGTGAATTCAATACGTTCAATATATTCTGTACCTTTTTCAATGCATTTTTAAAATGTTATTAATCTTTTTACACTTACTGAGTACTAATGTAAGAAGGTCAATTTTGAGTTAAAGAAGTATCAAAAAATGTCATAAATAAATATATATGAGCAAATACATATAAATCTACTATTCCCCCTTTTTATCCTCTCTGTATACTAAAATCTGATCGATGTATTCCTCTCTCACATTTTCAGTATGATGTGAGAAAGGGGATTAATATGATCTCAGCATATCCTTCCTCAAACTACTTCCACTTCCTTAAGAGGAATTACAGTCTCTCATGATGAAAGACATTTTCAATGCTCTTCCCTTGCATTTCTCCAATTCTTTTTCCAAAAGGACTCACATGCTACAATGACTTCTGAAAACAGCTCACAACTCTTGTTGACTTCTCTCCCAAGAATTCCTTCCCATCCATTACATGTAAAGCCCTGTTGTTCCTTTAGGTTGTGATTGCTTAGTTTTATGAAAGAGTTCCCTCTGTCACTTATGTTGCTATGATGTTATTCTGGTTTTCTCTTCTGCCAAGTTGATTACTGTCAATTCAGGATTCCGAGAAAGGGAGTGCCCTTATGCTGTATGAGAACTGACTTTAGAATACCATTTCAACAAAAAAGAATTCAGATAAGACCAGCATGGTGTAGCATAGAATGCATGGTATGCCATGCCATACCATGTTATGGATAGTCTGTCAGTCTACCCACATAGTGCTAAAATATCTTTAAAATAAACTTTATTTTATTATACCTTTTCTTTTTTTATCTTTAAAACTTATTTCTGCCTTATCCTGCCACCTTCAGTCTTTAGTAGTCCTTAATACCAATCTGATTTTTCTTGATTGATAACAATTACAGGGGCACAGTGCAAGTAAATTTTTTGGCAGATTTTTTATTCATGGAAAAATCCAGTTTGAATATATCTACACTGACTCATAAACTGAATTGAAATATAGTGATTGGTTTCAGCAACAACTCTGACAAGGTTCTGAAATCTCACAACTATTTCTTTTGGTATAATTTTTCAGTACAGACGGAGGGAGAATACTTTTTTCTTTTTTATATTTGATATTGGTAAAAGTACTTGCCTGTGAAGCCAGACTCGTAGATGTATACCTTCACTTGTTTCAGAGCAGGAATAGAGTATTAGTGTGGTAGTAGATAGGAAATGAATGTATCTTTCTTTTCCTCTGTCCCATATTGTAACAGTTGATTTCAGAGGCTGTCCGTGCAGTGTGTAAGCCCTAATCATTCTGTCCTGACTGCTACCTACTCTTACCTTCCATCCACCTGATCTCTGTACAGCCGTTATCAGTTAGGGTCTAAGTTAGGTGGAACTCAGGCAAATTGATAAAAGGATACTAGTCAAAACCCTGGAAATAGTTCTGTCTGGGAGATACTCAAAATTCATCTATTTACAAGCACAGAGCTTGGGCCTTTTTGCAGTATAGTAGTTTTCTTGTAGTTATACTGCACGGAATTTTTTCTAAGATGATATTTTGTCAATAAATTATACAATCTGGCAAACTATATAAACATTTTGTGTCTGATGCTTCTGAATACTTATAAAAAAGGAACCAAAAAAGTTGTAGAAATGTGAGCTTTGTGTCTGTATGTACAACTTTATACAGCAACATAAAAAACATTAATACTTATATTTTAAAAATTGAATTCTTTTTCTCTCCCATAATTTTTCACTATTATGGAAAAGTTGTGGAGAGGAAACATGTATGATGATGACATTGTAAGTTATCACAGTATAAAAATTAGTTCACTTATAATTATGGAAAATCAAATTACATAGACATCTCTAGGCAGATATTGTCCACTCAACAACAGAAAACACGATGATTTGTGGCGAGAAAAAGTCTGACAAAATGCTAAGTGTAGTAGTGACTTATTGAAGGCTGCCAGTATTACTGAGACTGGCAGAGTGGCAGCTTGGAACTGCACATTCAGTTCCATCAATTACTTTTCCAGGATAGGACATTTCAAAGGATGCATTTATTGGAGCTGTTCTATGGTTCTGCTCTTCTAAGAAGATGTCAAGATTTATTTCCATGTAACTTTCACTACAAAAGTGCTTAGTACTGCTAAGAATAATGCACTGTGCGAGCATACTTGTGAAGAGGTTGCACTTGAGAGAGGATACTTTTCAGTTATTATAGATTTTCAATTGTGTTGCTTATTTATAAATTCACTACACACATTTCTCTCCACTTTTCAAAATCTATGTCTTAGACACTTCTGAATTGCTACGAAAAAAAGCTGTATGCAATTCATTAACTATTTTATATAGTTTGAAAGATTAAGAAGAACCACTACTAGTTAGTAGTGCTAACTCAATGTGCTTGCAGTGCAAACTCACCAGATGTGAATGTATGAATGGACAAGCATTCACAGGATGCTACTGAAGTTAAATCATGATATAAGATAGCATATAACAGTTAGAAACAGTAGAAAAACCCCATCAGTGAAATGCAAATTGAGAATTTCAATGATCGTGTGAAATTTTGCTCTGCTCTTCACAAAATAGATGCATTTTTCTCATTTGGTTTCCTGTTGGAGAACTCTAGGAGAACATTTGCAGCATATCTGATGGCAAAACTTCCAGGACAACTGTTGATTTACCCGGGAAAAAATCATACCGTTCCATTAGGACTAATGTCCAACTATACCTGCATTACCTCATTTAAGAAAAATGCTTGAAAAATACATTAAGTAAAAAAGAATACTGTAAAGAAAACAGGCATAGAGAAATAGAGAGTTTGTTGGGTAGAAATGCATAAATTCCTAAGATGCCTTAGGAATTTCAGACATGAAAGCAACTGCTCCAAAGAAAGATTACAAAAAAGATCATAAAGCCTTGAGTGTGTTATTAGTAATTTCATTGCAGTCAAACTCCGGGCTGAAGAGTATCTACCTAAAGCTACAGAGAAAGGTTTTTCAGAGAGAAATGCAGGAACAAAAGGGTAATATACATGGCAACACAACTGTCCATAGGAAGAAAGTAAGATATAAGGACAAACAACTGAAGAAAAGAGTATTAAAGGGCACAAAAAATTTCCTTTGACACATTTTTTCTTTCCGTATTTCCTTATCTCTTACCTAACTGACAGAAACATTCCAGAACAGACAACAGATGTAACAAGCTGTAACCCTCAAAGCTGAGTTTCTTTAATGTGCCTCTTTGAGAAACCTGCAGTCCAAGAACTACAACCTAGGCAGCAGGGTGATACAGCACTGAGAGCTTTGTCGAATGAGGAAATAATATGTTTGTCATTCAGTATGAATGCCAATACCTACCACTGCCTGTGATGCTTAAAAATCCTTCAAGGACAACTCCAGAATTCTGATGACTTTAGCTCACATGTCAAAACTGTGCTAGAAAAGTGCAGCAGTCTTCCATTTATGACAAGCATGCAAATATCTAGGTAGAAATAATTATGTATCATTCTCTGAAAAATATATGCTACATGTTGTCCTATACAGATCAAAACTTCTTAATCATTTAAGATGATCTATGGTCAGACCTATTCTCACTTTATTAAAATACTACAAATTCCATTTCTTCTTCTCTCAGCCTAAATTATTGCAATTATTAGAGGAAGTATTATTTTTTTGTGCAAAGGCAGCATTCAGAACTCAGTTAGGACTAAGAGAGACTGCATCTACGCCGGTAAATTAAATGTGCCAGAAACTAGTCTTTGTCACTGAGGCCAATGATCATGGATCAGTCCATGGTTTTAAACATGCAGACTGCCTATTGGAAATGAGCCTAAACCTATACAAAATCCTGAACCGTTCTGAGAATTATTTGGGGGAGCACAGGTAGCATGAAAATCCCCACTAGCACCAGACCCTACTATTGTTTCATTTATAAATAAAGGTGCAGCCTCTTATGCTGGACCAATTAAGAAAAAAAAAATCACAAAAGAATGCATGATTCCTGACCTAATTATTCTGTAATGCAACCTTAAGTTAATCATAAGTGAATGGGATAAATAGGAAGAAGAAAGAACTGAACACTGTAATTAAAATATGACAACATGAATGAATATGTAAGGTGTAAAACTGGATTGTTACACATCGTACAAAAGTCTGAATTTTTGTCTGGGAGACAGGAAGGAGAGGAAAGAGTCATTCATCAGCTTTCTTCCACTGATACAAAATTTAGCACTCACTGGCTGGTCAATTTATTTAAAAATCACCATCACCATAAGGTGGACTAAGAGGAACAAGTATAAGAAAAGTATGAATCCAAGAAGAATACAGTGTGCTTCAGGACTGTAATGGAAGAAAGTAAAAAAACAGCCAATGAAGGAACAGAAAAAGAAATTTCACTCTGACATCACTGAAAAAGAGAAGGAGGAATTTGAAATATGTGACATAAAATGTGACATGGCAAATGACAAGTGTCAGAAATGAGAAAAAACCATGAAGGTTAATAAAAAAATTAATTTCATGAGGCATAAGATGAGAAGTATAAAAAGTGGCATGGTCAAAATGATGGAACAAGTAAATGGTCTTATTTCTTTAGTTGGAAATGTGTGCTCCATGAGATTGTGGCAGCAAAGGAGAAAAGAGTACTTGTAAAGGTTTCTCAGGCAACTGAGAAAAGAAGTTAAGGAGGTAAACTGTGTATAACTTAAGGCTGTGAGTGGATAGACAAGAGTTTGTGATGCCAGAGAAAACAATCAAGATGGGTGAGAGGAATGAACTGTTTGAAATCAATGAAAAGAGAAAAGGGAAAGTAAAATTACATAGCAGAAAAGTGTAATTTTGGACCATTTTATGTATGAAGAATACACTAAGACCTCTTAATGAAAGAGATCTAAATGGTAGAAATGAGGCTTAAAATAATGTCATATAATTAGAAATGATAATTACAGCTAGGATAGAGAAAAAAAGGCAAAGGCCTGTGGGGGAATCCCACTTGCAGAACTGCCAGGACAACCAGGACAACTCCTTCCAGGAATGGATAGAGCTAACAACCA
>JAWWEW010000078.1:120588758-120649001 GCA_035583185.1 Anabacerthia variegaticeps | reverse complement strand
TCCCAGTTCCCAAAACCTTTAAAAGTCTCAGGTGTTCCCAATAAACTCATTCCAGCTATTCACCCCCACCCGGCTGTAGATCTCTCCTTTGTTTCCCCTCGGCGCGCGATAAAGGCCTGGACTAAAGTTATCAGGGAGAGGATAAAGACAGAGAGAGGAGAGAGATGGGCTAAGAGGGGAAGATCTGAAGTACAATAAGCTAATATAAATTAACTAGTGGAGAATGGAGATAAAACACGGAGACACAAACAGAAGTTAGGCAAGTGGTGAAATTCCTAAGCCATTTACCAATAACGCAATAAATGAATGCATAAACAACATAACGATTATGGAAATTATCATATAGGAAAGGAACAAGTTGCATGTGTTAATATATGTGTCAATAAGGAGGACAAAACAGAGACTTGGCTTGGTTGGTCAATGATGTTCAAAGCAGCTGGACAGCAGCTGAGTCTAACTGTAGTGAAGTCAAGGACATAGATTAATTTACCACAATGCATTTTGTGTTTCATGTATGGCCAGTGCATACCAAAGGCTTATGGACCACATTTGAAGGAACAGTAAGTGTTACATATCTGCACAATGTAGTCAACTTCAATATAGACTAGGAAAGCCTCAGGAGATATTCCAATAAGGTGATAGCTAAATTACAAAAAGGCAGATTTAACTATAAAACCATAGATGAATGCTATGGCGTTCTCAAATCAAAGAATAATTGGCATTTGAAAAGCTGAAAATTAATCTTAAAAAACTTACAGTTGCATCTATGTACATACAATGTTTAATGTTTAAACAAGCTTAAAGAGAACTACACCAATAAAGATGGCAACCTAGTACCAGGGATAAGACTATACAGATCCTTCCACTCAGTGTACCATTTTTGGAAAAAAATGCAGATTTTACATTACCTTGGTCACAGACATGTACCTTGATCAACTGGTTTCTGTAGAGCAAATAAATTACCCTCAATAATATATACTTAAGGATGAGTTAAAGAAAACTTTGTTCAGGGACTCCAACATGATTATTCAGGGTCCTTTTTGCTACGCATACGTGATGGTTTATTTTTCGTTGTATATTAATAAACAACCTTATCTGTAGGATGTTTTATTGTTTTCTTTATAGTTGAAACATATCTCCTTTAAACCAGAAATTTTACAGAAGATTCATCAGCCTGATGTAACAGTTCTACTACTATTACACCCGAATATTTTTAAACTTACTGCTTTTCTCCACAATTTGTAGTATTACTAATTAGCAGCTGTATTTTTTCCTGCCTCTGGCTTCTAACTGCATAATTTTTTGAAAGCATGTCTAGAGTGGAAGTTGATTTGTAACTAAATTCTAAATGACTCCATCATTCTGCATAATAAAAATACCTACATTAGACAAATTCATATTTTACTTTGAAAAAATCTGTAAATATATTACTGAGGTTATTTAATACATTTAGTAAATCACTATTTGGTGTTGTATGGAGCTTAACTAAAATCACAGTCAACGTATTTTTACTTGAAAGAAAATCTTTATCTCTGTTTATAATAAAACGATCAGATTTTTTTTTTGGAGATCCTTGCATTTCTCTAAAATTTTCGTTTGAACAAATAATCTGATTATTTTACTTCTAAAATTATTGTGACTATAATATAATTTGGAGATTGCTAATGTTTTGGAGATGATTAATCAATACTTATGATAAGTCGTAACAGCAGTTTCAAAGATAAATATTGCATAGGTGTTAATCAGCCATGAGTATAGATGAATAAACAAATTTCACTTGATCATTTTTAAATCATTCAAGAGCATACAAACTGAACACTTCCAAACAACTTCTTAATCTTAAAACCTTCTACAAAACATAAAAGTAAGCTCCTTTTCTAAGTAGTCTCGATCAATAATAGAACTAATTGAAAACCTATAAATTTAGTACAGTGGAGCATGTAGTCTCTATCTAGCCCTGCCTATACATCAATAGGTCATTCTCAGTTAATTAAGTGAAGGCATAATCAGCTTAATTTATGTAGTTCAGGGCAGTTAATGATATCTTAGTACAGTACCTGCACATTTGGCCTGTCCATATAACTAGCTGGATATACCCAGTTCATTCTGTAGCTCTTCAACTTCAGCTGTCCATTTTTTATCTCAGTTTTCATTTTATGCAGCTTAGTCTGGAGCCGCTAAGTCTATTTTCTTGAGGATAGCAATGAAATAAAACCAGACCAAATTAACAGGTTAAGAAAGTAATGTGGTGGGATTGTAGTCCGTGATAATATTTTACACAAAAAAAATCATAAAAGGTGATAGTTCCAAATTTACTACTTGTATCATTTAAGTATGTAATATTTTTAAAGAGTATATTAACAATACACAAAGGAATAATAATAGACAAAGAGATAGGACTGCAAAAGATATTATTTTCTCCATAAATTATATAGTTTTAAAATGGCTGTAAAAAGCAAGAATTTTACAGAATACACAACATACAGTGTGGTACCTCAATAAGATCATTCCTTTTCTGTTGCAGAGAAAGTGTTTTCTCCTGCTGTCTCTGTAGCTCATCTTCTCCTTTCTGAAGCTGCAAGTTTACACACAAAGACAAACCACAATGTCAACCAATTGGACCTCACTTAAGGAACCAAAGAGATCGATTTGTAAAGCAAAGGATGAACAGGACCCCATTTCTGAAGTACGTTGCTCAAACTGCTCTTTCATTAAAAGATGCTCTCTCTTATTGATTTTGGCTTAAATAATGAGAAAGCTTATCCAAAAATCTTTAGCATTTGGGCTCAAGTTAAGGAAATCAATAGAGTCATTTCCCATTTGAACTGCATATGTGAGTTTTATGTACGAGAGACAAGACAAAGCCCAAATCAGATAAATCGATTACATTGTCAATAGAACATGAGGCTGACAAATGACATTTTTAAGCAATTAAAGAGAGCTGTAAACATACAGAAGCTAATCAATTACAGTGTTCTGCTATTAACAGTTTTTAATTTATACAAACATTGTTAACAATCCCAGGGAATGAAGATAACAATACACGTTTCTTGCTACTGTTTAGGGATTATGACAATAAAGCTTTTCTTGTCTCAATATGTAAATCTTCAGATGGTCATTGGAAGAAAAGGAAATATTTAGTTAACCATTGAATTCCTATACTGTTATATCTACATATGTAACAAACATAGTGGACACAGAATATAACTGTATTTTTCACCCAATCCAGAGTACAAGGATGACTGAAGTATGGAAGTATTCAGTGGCACAAAGCATAGAATCACAGAACTGTTGATTACAAGGATGTCTATAGGTCACCCAAGTGAACATGTCACTCAAAGTAGGACCAGAGTCAATACCAAACTGAGTCAACACTAGATTGAGTCAACTTCGGCTTTATCTAGAAAAGTTTGAAAACAAACCCATGGATGGAGATTCCATCACTCAACTTCATAAAGTGTTCCAGTCCAGTCCTGCATGACCCTCTTGGTGAAGCACTTTTTCTAATGTCAAAGCTAAAGTTGAAACTTGTGGCTTTTGCCTTTTAACGTACCAAATGCCAGTACTAAGCAGAGTTAGATCCGTCACCCTTGTAGTGTACCTTCAAATTGCACTGACTGCTGTTAAGGGCCTCTTTAGCCTTTCTCTCACCAGGTTAAGCAATCTGCAATCCAAGACCACGTGCTTCATGTCTCTTACCATGTTATATACTCTCTTGCTGGACTCTTTTGGATTCCTTCTAGTTTTTCAGCATTTCTTGAACTGTAAGGCAGTAACTAAGTACTCCAGTTAGGCCCCTCAGTGCAAAGTACAAAGGAACAATAATTTGCTTTGATATATTTTCCACATTCCTTCCAATGCAGCCCAGTTTGCCTTACTTGTGATGACAGCATTCCATTCATATTCAACTTGCAAGCCATTGTAATTTCCCCTTTCAGCAGAGCTGCTACTAAATCAATTAGTTCCCTGGCTGTACTGGTGCACTGGGTTGTTTTATCTGAAGTGCGGTACTTTTGCACTTGTTCTAACCTTATTAGGTTTCTGCTGGTTCAGCCCCTGCGTTTCTCAGTGTTTTTCTGTCCAGTATCACTTAACATTCCCTTCCCAATTTTTCCTCATGCAAATTTGCCAAGGGTCCATTCTACCTCATCTTGAAGTATTTTTGTCATTGATGAAAATAACTGAATAAGAAAGGTAGCAGTATTGACTGGTTGTCACCTGGAAGATGAGCCATTAATTACTATCTCCAGAGTGCAAATGCCTGCTCATTTTTCAATCCATCCACCAACCCATTCATCCAACACATTCATCTCAGTTTATAAATAACAATGCAATTGAAAAGGATGTTAAAAGTCTTGCTTAAGTTGAACTATATTATATGGGCCCGTGCAACAAATCCTTCCAACACAGAAGGCAATCAGATTAGCCAACTGAGATGCTCATTCTGACTGTTCAAGTGCAACAAGTGCATCTTCATAATTCCACATGTGCAACCCTGTCTCATAATTCTCAAAGTGCAAATGCACATATTATGCTTAATGATAACTAACAGCCAAAAAATATTGAGTCTTCGCAATAATAAGAGAAGTATTTAAGAAAAATCAATACTCTTGAAATGACCACATTTTAAAAAAAAAGATGGCGCTTACACTTTGCTACTTGTAGACAGCCTTTTATTCCTTTTCTCGCTCACACAGGACTCTTAATTGCTTATGCCCAGCACCCAGACATATAAAGTAACAGAATTCCTATTAGAATACCTATTCCTGTTCATCTAAAGAAATGTACGTCTAGAAACAACACAGAGCTTTGAAAGAGAAAAGCAACCAGACAACTTGTACTTTTTGACTCAGAATCTCAAAGATTATCTTTTCCTCTTTCTTCTGTTAATAGTCTAAATGTATATTCACACTTCAAATTACTTCAATAAAATGTTTTGTCAACAATCTAGCAGAACAGTGTTGGAGCACTTACAGCAATCAGCAAATGTAGAACCGTATTTCCCTTCCACAATCCAAAATAATATTCTGTTCAGTGATGGTATGAGAGAAAATGAAAAGAAAGTTTCCCAACAATGCCAGTCTGGCCTCTGTGGATTATGCCCTGATTTTATTTGGGGAGTTCATTTCAGCAGTTTTATAGCAAAACAATTCAGGCCTCTATCCATTTGAACACCCATTGAGTAGAAATGGCTAAACGTGTAAAATGTCTAAAATTGCAAACCTGTAAAATGAACAGCACAGGAAATTTCCTGATGCCTCTGGACCTTTTAATATCAAGAATGTTCTTGACTTTGAACATATGAAAGATAAGTACTTTTTTAAGAAGTCTCAAGCTTAGGAACATAAACTGGATGCTTAATTTATCTGTTACAGACAACACAAGATAAATTTTGGCTACATTAGAAGAGAGATTCTCTCTGTGTAAAACAGGAAAGGTCATCCTTCATATAGCTGAATTTGTGCACCTCTTAGCACCAGCAAAGAAAAGAAGAAATCGCTTTTTACAGGTATGGGAGGAAATAAACAGGTACTTAATATTTTAAAGGAATAATCATTAATATATATTGTTCTAATTTTAAGTCCCACCAGATCATAGGGTCTCTAAAGGTAAACAGTTTAAAAATAGTCCTTAAAAAATATCTGGACTGCAGGGTGAGAAAAAAAGTGAAGCTATCAGTTCAGACAGATGACTCAAAATTGTGGGAACCTAAAAGGAACGGAATGACAGCAGAGCACACAAAACTATGAACAAATCTGCAAGAAATTTCTTTCCATTTTTGTTAGCATAGAAGAGACACTGTTCTCATCTATCCTGTGTGGATGCACCTTTTAATTGTAATTGTTGGCCAGTAGTTCAATTGAGCAACTGCATTTGGCAGAATGGAACTTTTCTACAGGCAAAGAAGCTCTAATGACTATTGACTCTTCAGTCACTTCGACAAACTCTGTGATCTGTAAAGACATATAATTTGACTCTGAACATTCAACTTCACACATAGAGGAATGGCCTTCTACAGAGGTGCGTGTAGAGTATTAAGCTGTTAATCTCCTTAT
This sequence comes from Anabacerthia variegaticeps, assembly GCA_035583185.1. Taxonomy (NCBI): domain Eukaryota; kingdom Metazoa; phylum Chordata; class Aves; order Passeriformes; family Furnariidae; genus Anabacerthia; species Anabacerthia variegaticeps. Next base: position 120,642,945 of record JAWWEW010000078.1, on the reverse strand, counting down.
TCACCACTTGTTTAGCTGACACCTTTCTAAATCAGTGTTTGTGAGTAATTATTGTTAATGTAATTTTGAAAAGTAACTGTGGAAGATAAAGACTAAGGTGAAAGACCTGAAATTGTAATGATGCCTGCTGAAAACAACCAAATATGTGAAAAAAAAGATATTTTGGAGACCAGGAGCTATAAAAGAGTTTTCAATATTTCATAGGTTTTTATTGTCTGGGGATTTTTCTGTATTCTTTATCCTTTCACTCTTCTCTTTACTGTTTTTGTATTCTAAATTTTTTATTCTTTATTAGTTTTTAGTCTCAATAGATAGAATTTTGGTTAATTTTAACATCTTGACCATGAACTGGAAGATACAAAGTTTTAGTTCTCTTATATTTAAAATGGTTTGCTAAATTAATTCTCCTCTGAAACTAAAACCTGGCCACTGAAGAAGACTACTGTGAGGTGTATAGGTTTAAATATTCCAAAGGTTTAGAAACATAGGAATCATCAGTGGTCTCCACCGTGATTAGAAGTCAAGTATATAATGCAATTCTTTCTTATAAAAACTAGAAAGTTTTCTACATGACATCTGAACATACTTTGAATGGGTAATAGAAAAATCATGGCAGTTTTCTAACCTATAGTGATGGAATGGAAATTTAACACCAATACCTACAGCTAGAACAGAAGAAACAATTGCAAATGAAGAAATTAAGTTCAGCTATTCCTGACTTTTCTTGCCTGAAGAGCAGAGCAGACCCTTTGCCATTCCACAAATGAAAAGACCATGGTCCTCTTACCTGAGGATTAAAATATCTTATTGGCTAAATTTCAAAGTGGCTTATATAAATATCTTTATACATATTTATCTAGCCTAAAATGTGCTTAAGAAGGATGTATTTCATGCTGGTCTCTGTAAGTTGGAAAAATATCAGGCACTGAACTGATATTGTGTGTAATCTACAAGGAAATAGCATAGGCTGGGGTATGGCAAGTTACTGACTGCACATGACCATCTTGTACATGACAGTGAACAAAACAGTAACAAAACAGAGCCCAGAAGAGAAGCATAGAAAATACTATGTCTGTTCATCATTATATTCTGGGATTCCTCTAAAGACAAACAAACAAAAAACAACTGAAATAATTTAACAGCTTTTTTATCTTTTTTTCCGCCATTAGAACCCGAAAATGCAATTTCCCAGAACATAAAAGCCCGTGGATGATACAGATCTTTTTTTGGGGTTTTTTTTCCTAACAGCTATAAAATATTAAAACCTTAAAGATGATCAGCCATCCATGCGAATTCCACCGCGTGCATGACAAAACCAAACTGAACGACTGACTGAAAAGTTATGAAGTATTTGTGAAGGCAACACTTCACAACACACTTGCATAAAGGAGACAATGGGTTAGAGTTAGGGTTAGGTACACCAGACAACTGTTAGTAAAATTACTAATGTAAAGAAATATTGATATTTTTAAAAATCATGACTGTTGTCTTCCTCCAGTTTTTCAGGGAGGCTGTTTTCTTGATCCAATGAGTGTCTTCTTTCAATCTTCACCTCATTATCAGCTATTTCCTATTATCTCAAAACAAACCAAGAGTAAAACTCATCAATGATTGGTGTAGTTGACTTCAGTTAGCACAGTTGAGGTTTTCCTTGAGTCTTCTCAGGACTGAGAATGAAAGAACAGTAAGTTTACAGGAAACAGAACAAAATGAGGAGTTTACAAAAACATGTGGGTACACCACATTGCAAATTCAGACAATTCCAGGAGAAAACACTGGTCCTCTTAAGGCAGAGAAGCAGTATTCACTTCTGTCACAGAGCTTGGTTTTCTTGAGGATGTAATTAATCTTCCTTCCTTATCAATAAACTCTTGACAAGATTTCCCTAGATGAGAGGGCTCTTGTGCAATAGCATCCCTGAATACCTGGAAAGCACACAGATAAAATATGAAATTTATACTCCTTTTTTTTTTTTTTTTTTTAAACTTAGTGCATAGTATATCAGTTCTCAGTCTTTACATAAAGATTTTTATAATGGCAGAATTTCACAGAGGCTTTCATCAATATGGAATTTTCTATCCCTGTTTTATCATTTGAAAGATTAAGTGTTATCTTGTTAATCTTGTTAAAAATTCTTGAAGACAAACAGATTAGGAGAGGAATTCCTGATTTATTTGAAATTACCCAAAGTCTCAGAGAAAGCCTGAATTTATTTTTTTCCTTCTTATCTGAGAATTCAACAGAAAACTTTTTTGATTTCTTTAGGTTTCTTGTTTGTTGTATTTAAAATAGAAAAAAAAAAACCAACAAAACATTATATTGTATAGTTCACAATAGAAGTTAATTGGCTCAGAAAAACTGCATTTTCCAAAACACCTTACCAGTTTAAGTCTGATGCTGTTGCTGTTAACAAAGGGAGAACTCCAGGGATTGGGAGTTGAACACTTATATGCTGCTGTTAAATGAAGCAGTTGTGCTTGAGAAGCCTCTGCCTGAATGCAATTCATTTTACAACATCATCTGGGGACAAAGTGTAGTTTAAGATGCAAACTGAAATGGCATCTTCTGGTAATGCAGAAATATCCCTCAGCTGACTTGAAGAAAGAAATGAAGCTGAAAACTGGATGAGTATAAAACAATTGATCATTTTGGTTTTGGTAGTAGTTGCCTTACAAATATTTCTTAGGCTGAAAGTCATTCTGTGTATGGGAATGCTGTAAGCATGTCACTGTGGGTAGTCATATCTGAACTGCTTAAGGACACAGTGCCAGCAAGGTAATTCAGATAATCTTTTTCTAAGAAAGAAACATGGATTCAAAAGATGAGCTGTAAATCCAGGTGTGTTTTCCAAATCTATATATTCTTGAATGCACAGATGTGCAGATTGAAAGAACTACTAAAGAAAAAGAAAATAGCTCAAGTATGAGAGATGCATTGTAGTTTAACCTCTACTGCTTGTCAATACATTTTTATTTTCTGTATTTTGCTGCTAATATAGGAGTGAATCCCGAAATACAAACCAGCTCAACTAATATAAGATGAAATAGGACCTAGTTTACATATTGATTTCAATATTTGTAACTGGACCTGCCCACAAAATGAATCCTGAATCCTGTTTAATGCTAAACTTCAAAAAACCTTTGTTTATAAGCCAGGAAAATACGTGAAATGAACCAATAACCATAAGTTATCTACAGCAATATTAATAGTATAAAACCTTCCCATTCTTTGACTCTGTGATAAAAGAGCAGAAGTTAAAAAAGACATGACTCTTTTTTTTTTTTGTAGCAGGCAAGCCACAAGGCATGAAAAAATGTCACAATTAAACTGACTAAATAAATAAATTAAAAAAAAAAAAAAGTAAAACCTTTTGAAGTTCAATTCTACTATATCCAGGAATTTCAATCTTTGCTTTTGACGAACTTCTCACCAACTGCTTTTCCTCATTTTTATGAACACATACAAGGGGAGCTGTGAATGTCTGTATAAAGATGAGCACAAAGGGCAACCAAAGCACTTGGTGTAGAAATAATGTGATGAAAAGCGTGATCACCTGGGTTGCATAGTACTAATAAAAAAAAGAGGTGGAAGACGAGGCTAGAAAGAATTAGCATTCACAGACTTAAAGACAGACACGGAAACACAGTGATTCAGGGGGAATTTAGAAGGTAAAAGATAAACCTAAGGAAAACTGATGTTTTGGGTGAGAGGGTGTGGAAAAGTTGAACAAAGGGATACAAATGACATAGAAAGGAACAGCAGAAAAGGTACTTGAATGGGATATAATCTATTGCAGCCATTCAAGGGTCTATGGAAAGCTCCATTTTCTTTAGTTTACAGTTTGCTTAATTTCTCCTACTCTAAACTTGTCTCTTCTTTACATGCACACTGGACAGACAAGACCCTTCTCTAATGTAATTTTACAAACTACTTGCCTTACTAAATTTATGGCTTCAAGCTGCTTCCATCTGAAGTTTGCTTTTACACATTATGCGTCTTTAATTGATACTTGTATGTAGCATATTCCTTAGTTGATTCAGCTCCCGTAGCCAGGAACTTAAGAAGGACCCTCTGCATCATATTAGTGCTATGTCACATGTCAGGTTGTGCTAACAGAGAACAGTTGGAAAAACAGAGGCTCCTTCCTAAATCTGTGCCAGAGAAACAATACATTCTTACTCTATGCACCAAGTCATCTTTGGAAATATAAAATCTACATTTAAGTAGACCTTGAGTCTATACTTAGAATTTAATACTTTTCTAGAATGTTTACTTCTCAACTTAAGCAATCTTCGTCCCCCAAAACTTTCAACTAGTTCATGTATTTCAATAATTTATTGCACAAATTATTTTTATTTTTGGTATAGTCAATATTTTTCTATTGAAAGTATTTCTGAGGCTTAACCTTTCAGGAATCTTTAATCTCTTAGGCATTTTAAACTGCGTCAAGTTAATACTTCACATATAGGTCATCACTGATTATGAATATACTATTAATTCATTAATATCTTAAAAAAGGGTTTGTTTACACAGTACCAAAAAATTAATCAGTACTGCTTGATCCTTTTCTTCATAGCCTTTGGAATTAAAAAATACATCCCACTTATAAAATTACTTTTTGCAGAATTCAATGTCCATACCTTTCAGAATTTAAGAAACAATTCTTTCAAAGACTGGTTTAGCTGCACCACTCAAACATGAGCTTGGCAGCAGTGTTGCTGTCACAGAGATTATATGCTTGGACTTCAAGGAGGTCAATGAGCTGACTGCAGAGCTCACTGTACAATGCCCTTCACTAGGTAATCCATAATGCAGCACTGTCAAATTATGATCATGCACCTGCAGTTTTTTCAAGGAAGAGAATGCAAAATGAGAAACTCCATCTGGACATTTTTATTTTTTTTAAAGTGTCTTCCTCATAATAAAAATAAAAACAACATTCACATTTAAAGACTTATGGTGTTAGATGCTGTTATAGAATGCAATATCTGTCCACTAAATATACCTTATAAAGTGCACACACATTTATTCAAAAATACTTATTCAGAAGTCTTTGCCAAATTCTGGGATGCTGTATAAAGTATTACTGGTACATGAACTAGCAGTACCAATTCAGCACATCTGTAGTATAAAACCTGCAATCATAGAAAAACCTATAGATAACAAAAAGACAGAAAGATTATAAGAGAGAAAATGTCTTTAGAAAATTAACGCTTCCCAAAAGTTTTATTTAATAGCTTATGAAAGTGTTTAGAATATTTAAGGGTATTACTATATGCAAGTTCCCTCTTCCCCTAAATATAGATGATGCCATCTTACTTTAAATATATTACTATTAAATAGTTGTAACCATCTTCTTCCCATGTTCAGTGCTGCGTATAACTCAAGAGGCTCAGGAGATCTGTTATACCCATAGCACTTGTAATAGATTCCAAAAGACCATCAGTGTACAATGATTCTTCCTTCTCTTTCCTTTCACTCTCCACATGGGTTGGAATTCTACTTATATAGCTCCAAGGAGAAGAAATAAGTATTTATGCCCTGTTTAAAATGCTGATTTTGTTCATTTATGTTTTTATATTTATTCCTTACTTTAATTGTTCTTATACTCTCTCCTGCTAAACACAGGTTAATGCCTGTTCCTGTGTTCTGTTTTTTTCCCACCAGCATATAAAGTTTGAATGCACTTAAGTATAAAATGTAATTACATTACCAAAAGGAGTCCCTCTGCTTTCTTCTTCTTCCTCCAGGTTTATACACTGAGCGTGAGGACTCCATGTGGTATGGAATATCCCACTGGTCACTTAGGGTCAGCTGTCCCAGCATGTCCCCTCTCCTTGTGCATCCCCAGCCTACTCGCTGGTGGGGTGGGGTAAGAAGCAGAAAGGGCCTCGACGTTATGCAAGAACAGCTCAGCAATAATGAAAACATATCCACATTATTGACACAGTTTTTAGCACAAATCCAAAACATAGGTCTACTATAGCAACTGTAAAGAAAACTAACTGTATCCCAGACAAAACCATCATGAATGTATTAACTGGACAAAAGAAATCCACAGAAAGATATTTTGTCAGATAAAAAAATCACAGCTTCTACTATACTGACATTCAACTAGTGAAGTAAACAATAAAAATACTAAAAACTAAACTAAAGCCATGCTCTTACCCTAGCCTTGAAAGGAAAGCCAAATCCAAGAAATTATAGGAAAGAAAGACAAGTTCCAAAAACAGCAGTCCTTCCAGAAAAATATGGTGTCAATTCCCTTATGGAACAGGACACCAATGTGTATTTCAACAGCCTCACAGATATTAAATTGTTGAGAAAGTCTTTTATAAAAACAGATATTTTTCTGAATATTATCAAGTGCATTTTGCATGGCTTCTAAATGCAAAAGAAGAATCTATAGGTAATAATCTGTACTGCATCACACTGCTGCCATTTTTGATGCAAAGTGAACATCCCCTTCCAATACACAAGGCTTCACCTTCATATATTCTTCTAAATGACTCAGTGGCCAAAAAAAAAATATCACTTAAATCTTATCTGCTTAGTATCACAGACTTTTCAGTTTAATACAGATACCTAAATTGATTACTTAGAGCACTGTTGTATAAAAAGGAAAACAACAGTGTTCAGCGACTTTGATGTTCTTTTATCATTATAGTTCATCTGACCTTTAATACCTTTGTGTAATTTAAAGTGAAAGAGAGTGGAATGAAAAGGCAAAATCTTGCTAACAAGGTATACTAAAATTTTGTTAATATAATACATACAGTTATATTTTGCCATATTCAGTTCTTCGGATGGAAGCCTTACATCTGAAGCAAATTCATAATGAATTTATGTATTATTTTACTGCTGTGGTCCACAATTATTTAAAAAAAAAACAAACACACAAACATTTTTTTTTCCTTATCCTGTGTCAGTTACATAGACTATTGAAATATCTTGGCAAGGTGCAGTTTAAAAAAAAAACAAGGACAGGGGGAAAAAAAGCCCTGGTATATATTGAACAAAGAAATGAGAATATCTCCAGAAGATTTCCAGGATGTATGTAGTTGCCTAAAGTAGCCAATGCAAATGTCTAATACCTTCAGTAAGCAAAGGAATCTGAAAACTCAGACTGATTCTGAAGTCTTCATATTCTAGAACATTAAAAAGTGGGCTAACTTCCTGGAGATTTGCTACGACGGCCTTATTGTGTTCATTTTCTCTGGTGAATTTTTAATTTTCTTCTTAAAAACATATTACAGATGTAAGCTATGTATTTATGACTGCCAGAGGGATCTCCACATTGTACACATTCATTACCGTTGTAGTTGGGACTAACACCATCTAGCCTATGGTTTTCTGATAATTAAATACAATTCCACTTATTTTATCCACTTATTTTTGTGGCCACTGGGCACAAGATTGATAAAAAAGCTGGCATTTCTTAGTCTGTATACTTTTAGTTTCTGGTTTTTAAGTCCTTTGTAACATTCAGAACATAATATTGCTTGTCAGTCTATGTGTGATCTGAAGATAGTCCTAGTAATATCACAATCTGGCCGTCATACAATGGGCAGTCTAACTGGGTCTCCTTTATAAAGTAAAGGAATTTTGTGTGAAGTGTCCTGCAAGCAAATGGAAGAGTTTTCACCAGTATGTGCTCTGCATTTTTCAGTGTTTGGTCTAGGGGATCTGGAAAATGCACTTCAGGATCATTTGCTGTTTCTGTGTGCACAGCAACAAGGGCTTTGTTGATTTTTACCACTTTTAACAGAGCTAAAATGTGGCTTCAGCCACCTGCTACTATCAACTGATCATCTAGTGATGAAAGGAGGAAGCAGGTTAGGTTCAACAATTTCACCTTCCCCGTGTGCTGTGTCTTATCAAGTCGTCCACAGGTTTGCCGTGATTTGGCTCACTAACTAAATTAGGAGCCCTTAAACAAATGTGTTCAGTTGCATTTTATGTCTTAAGAAAATCTGCGCCTACTAATTACTATTAGGAATAAAAAGCAAACAAACAAACAAAAACCAAACAAAAACCAAACAAACAAAAAAAAAACAAAAAAAAAAAAAAGAAAAAAATTCGATGAACCCTGGCATTCTGGAATTAAAGGCTTCCTGTATTTCTTTTTCCTTTATCTTTTGTTGTTGTTGTTTTTGTTTAAATTTTACTTATTTTTGGGTTTTTTTGTAATGGGAAAGTAGATGGAAGGTCAGGAGATATGGTGTCTTCTATTGCTGATGCTTCATAATCATAGACACTTCAGGAATTTATTAAGATCACAGCTCTAAACTTTCTCAGGTTGGTATATATTTCAAATGCACGGTAAAAAGATCAAAACCATATTGAAATTTTAGCATATTACCACTCTATGCTTAAATTTATTGAAAAAACCCCAGTTAGGATAACAGTGTTTTAACAAATAGTTGTGTTCATTTATGTTAGAAGCTGCAGTTATAAACAAATCTCCCTCTTCCATTCTCCATATTTTGATAGGTACTTTTTCTGCAGATTCAACAATAGCAGCCCGGATCAAATTAATACTGTTTATATGCTGTATGTGAGAGTTCAAGCACTGCTTTAAATGCATAGAGTTCTCCACAGAAACGAGATTAGCAGTTTCAGCACCGCAATGTAACAGTATTATGAAATTGTTATAGAAATCAATAACACTTTCATTTCCAGAACTAATCTGATGGTAAGATCTTGTTTATAAAGATATTAAACAAATGCATTATTCACATTTTGTAACGATTTTCAAGAAAATGGACATTTTTTTAATTATCACGTGGAAGTGGTAAAATAAATGAGTGTAATTTTTATTAACAGGAGTTAATTTACATAAAACAAATGCTCATTGAATTATTGAGTATGATAATATCCACATGCCTAGTCCTGTTTGTCATATTTTGTGCCTTTTGGTGACATCAGAATTATAACACCCTGATTTATGCACTAAATTTAATGCATAATATGACAACATACCGATAGGTATGCCTTATAATGTATAATTCAAACATGATTGCTGTATATTTCACCCATATTTTCTTGGCTTTACCGAGATTTCTCATGCATCTAGAAATCTCAATTGTAATGCAGGTTGCCAGATATGAATGTCTGTTTGAATTAATGAACATTCTTATAAAAATACTCTGACTATGAATGTTTTAAAAACCTTGTCATAACATTCACCAAACTTACACATGACAGCTAGCATGTGTTACTGCATTTTCATCTTAAATATTTGATGATTGCCTCTTTAAATCCAAGATTCATAACCCAAAGGGTTTCATTTTCTTACAGCATATGTAATTCAAGAGACATTTATTAGTATAGTTCTCATTTTATGCATCAACAAAATATTTTCCAGAGAACCGTTAGATGAACTCCCTGCTTTTCAGATTTTTTTCCTGAACATTTTAATTATAATTGTATGTTTTCTTTGACAGTATTTGTACACAGACTATTTGCAATGCTCCCTGCTTCCCTATCTCCAGCCTCATCGGAACTGAAAGAAGAATTCTGCAATATACAATAATGCAGAGTCAGAAAATATGAAAAGCATCAACTAGCATCTCATACAGACTAGATTAAATATCTGAAAACCCTTGGTAAGCTTTTTTTAACCTCTAAACATACCCCATGAAACACTACTGCATACAACTACAATTCATATAAATTTGCTAAACACAGTTCTTCATCTAATCTTGTTAAACTGCTATTACTGAAGCATAAAATGATGATTTTTGTTATCCTTACTGTCCACATGTAAAAAATTCAGCAATGAAAAAATACCTAATATTAAAATGTTTGCAATTATTGAAGAAGCTGATCAACAAACCATTGTTGGTGCAATATATTACTATGTTAGCACTGAAGGTTGTCCACTGACAGGTCACTCTCACTTGACCTTGTATGCACAGAAAGGTAGTTCACCATGGTAACCTTGGTCTTGTGGCTTTCCATACAGTAAATCATTCCAGCCCTCTTCATGTAATTCTTTTATTGGCTGTGCAATTGAAATGTCATGCTTCACGAACAGAGACGCTAGTAATTTCTTATGGGTGATTAAACTACCTCTGTAATGTACGAGCATGGATGGAACTGTATGCAACAGACTTAAGCATACGCTCCATTTTTAAAAATTCTTGATATTTTTCAGATGCTTACAAGGAAGTTTGCTGTGAGAATAAAGAACAATTATTTTCCGTAAATGCATTCTAAACAAGCACCCAACAGCTTTCCCTTTACATTACCTTCAGGAGCAAAAGGAAAACACCAGTCTAGAAAAAAACATATTTAATATTGCTTTAAAAATTATACCTAATTTTTAATCATACTGACAAATTTCAAAAGTCAAGCTAGTTTGTAAAGGCCGAGTTAGGCCCAAAGCAGGAGCTGACATTCTTGCTTTAATTATATTAATATATAAAGGTGAGATACTGTAGAAAATAATAAGGAAAAAAAAAAAAGGAGGTTGGCAGTCTCCTTCAGCTATTATTTCATTTTAGTATTTACATCCGTTGTGATCTTCACCTAGAATTGACAAAAAAAGCGCCTGATGCTACTCGAAGAGTTACTCAAACTATAATCTAACAGCAGAAAACAAATACATTTTAAAAATTATTTTTAAATTATCTCTTCTAAATATGCACTTTAACTTAATATCTTCTACGTTTTGTTTTATAAAATAGCATACTTTCTTATATGACTGTTACATAAAACATTTGCTGTAACTCTATTTGCATGACATACTAGGTATTTTTTTTCTTTCGCATCAGGTGAGTCACAATGACAGATGCACAAAAGTATGTGTGTATGCAGTACATAAATGGATAGATCTTTTAAAAATATTGGCAAAAATACTTCGATACCACTGTACATTCTTTTTAAAAAATAAATTAAAAAAAAACAGTCAAAAACAAACCAACCAGCCAAACAAAAAATTACCCATCAAAAAATACTATGTCTTGCAAAGCAAAAGTAATCTTATGGTTTTCATAACTTTAATTATGAAAATTCTGACTTTTGTTTTAGTTTCTCAGTTGTACCCGTTCCTTCACACAATGAAAAATAACAGTAATCAGTGATTTATTAAAAATTAAATTAAATAACTGACAACTGAAAATGGAATGATAAATTGAGAAAGCATTTGACTGCTGAGTTCTGGAATAAATCTAATAATTTAGCGATCTCTAATCATTCCATAAAAAAAGAATGTAGAACAAGCTTGTCAAGGAGAGGGTGAAAGGATCTAATAGATGCTAGAAAAAATCTTCTTTAGTGTTTTATAAGACCACACAAACCAGTTTCTGTTGATCTTAAGAACCCAGATTTGTGATCACGGGCTGTATTTGTAAAGGTATAGAAGTTCTAATATAGTAGACTCCATTCAGCTGGATTAACATCCTAGGGATAAGAATGGCAGCTGCTAGTCAGAAATCTGAAACAAGTTCCAGTCTGAATTGTGAATCTTCTCTCTCTCTTGACTGCTTTCTACAAAATATCTAATGTTTTACTTATAGCAAAGTTAATGAAGAAAGAAAGCTGCGCATGGACTTAAGAAAAGCGTTTCAACTAAACAGTAGCATTATAGCTAAACAATGGGACACCTCAAAAAAATATAAAAGAGGACTTAGAAAATACACAAAATGCTTCTCATGTCTCCTTGCCATTGAGTTACCAGTGGCAGAAAATCAAAGCTGTGATTTCGTATCTCAAGTGTACTAATAGAAGAAATCTGATCTCCCAATGTTTTATACAGTACTGGTATACCATACAATATCTGAGCATTCGCCCAAGTTTCACGTCATTTTAGAAGCAATTCTCATATAAACTTATTTTTCAGGTGGGCGCAGATCAAATACCTTCTCAAACGAACACAGTAAAATGATTACCTCATGTTTAACTAAAGATAAAAAGAAAAAAAATGGATTTCTTTTGGAGAAATTTTATCTGCTTTGTTGTGGAACATTGTTCAAATTTCCTTCTGTCTGAGAAAAGTTCCAGGGTTAAATACAAATCTAGAGCATGAAATTGCAAGATACATCAAGATGAGCAAAATGAGAAATCATGAAGAGGGAGTCTGTAATCCCTCTTTCTTCTGTTGGTCAATTTCTGTACTTTCTTTTGACTATCCAGTAAATCAAGCTATGTTTTTCACAGTGTTTAAACAGAAAAAAGGATTACCTTTAGACAACGTTCTTTTAGGTACCTTTTGCAAAAATATATATATTCTCATTGAACCCACAGATTTCCCACATAATTTAAAGGCAGCAGTTAAAACAGAGATAATATAGCAATAACTGTATATTGCCGTGGTGTTATTTCAACAGAAGAAGTAAAAAATAAAGGGAAAAGGTTTTTTATAGCCATAAGTGTCAAAGGGAAAAAATAAAGACTTGTACATCAAAACTAGTCTGGTCTTAAAAGGGGAAAGAAGATGTGTGTTTTCTTCCCTGGTGGAAAATAAACAAATCAAATATTTTAGAGATGAAATGTTGAGGAGCAAAAAGTGAAAATTCTATAATTATTAGAAGTATAGATATCAGAGCTATAGGTTCTTGCTAGATTAAAGAATTAATAAAGAAAGAAATCTAAACTCTCTCCATTATGGTTGAAAAAACAGTCGAGATTTGAATTTTTTCCACATTTGTACAGGTGTCTCTACACTATAGCTGAGCTCTACTGACCATAGCTCTTGGGTCTTGCACTCACAAAATGCTGTGCACAATCTTAATGTTAGGTAGGATTCTCCTGTCCATTTTACTGGTACATTAACCAAGTTCCAGTCTACTGTCTTGTAAGAAACTTCCCCACTACCCCACACTGTGACAGACTCCAGGTATCCACACAGCCTATCTCTTATCTAACACTTTGACTTAGCGAGACAGGCAATCTGCCATTACAAACTGCATTAAGAGAGTTATTATTTCTGTCACAACATAGCAAGGAAACACCACCAGGCAGGAACTTTTTGAGATTATACTTTTAGGGCCCACTCCTCTAAGGTTACAGTCCTTTGATCTTTAACAAAATGCCTGGTTTTCCCCTGTGAAAATGTTGTCTAATGCCAGATAGTTTGAACCGACTTTCCATTTCTGTACAAATATGGGAAGGTGGACCAATTAACTTAGAAACAGTAGGGATCTAACTGCAAGAAGTTGTTAGTTAACCTCAAAGCTTCAAGGACAGTTCGGCAATTGTGTCCAACATTGCTTGTTCACAACAGGAGTAAGACATATCCAGGAGGACTCACATTTCTTTCTACCCTTTACCTGGCACCTTTCCTACAGTAGTTAGTATTTGTAAAGCTGTTTAAAACCAACCTGAAGTGACACAGTGAGCTTAAAGGGTAACTACAAAAAATATTTTTTACATTTGTGCACTGCACTGGTTCAACTGGAACAAATTTAAAATTTGGCTGAAATTTTCTCCTAAGAAGCATAATAATGTACCAATTATGACAATAAATTTGAGGTGCCTCTGTAAGAAGAAAAGATTTAGAAATTGTATTTACCAAGATAGTGTTTTCCAGGTACACTACTGAGTCTTTATAGTAAATTTCACTGATAAAAACATTATATTGTCTTAATTTCAAATTGAATATACTGTCATCTAATAACCCATGTAAGCTTTAACAAAACACTCTGCCTCTCTAAACCATTCCTGTTTTCAAATGCTATCCCACTAAAAGAGATTAAATGCCACCACAACCATTTTCTGCACTGCATAACACGTTAATCTTTTCAACACTACAAAATTTGCCTTCCTATTAAACTATCCTTGAATTTCCTCAGCACGAGTTCAACTTGACCAAAGAGTTTTCCTCTGTTTCATGTCTATATATTTTGTTCCGTCCTTCTCAACATAAGATTTTTCTACTCCCAGTTATCCCTCTGTGTATTTGCCTGTTTCCACTTTGAGGACTTAGGGGACAGCTAAAGGGAATAAATATATTTCAGTGAACTGCTCCATTTCTCTTGGACCACTCTCCTATAATTAAATCTTTACACATTATTTAATCTCCCTTCAAATAATTATGTCAAATCATTCTCTAATATTTTCCTGGAACTCCCTTCACCAACTGTTCTGAAATAATCCACTGTTTATTTATACATGGCACCTGAGAGACAGAATACTCAGGATGCAACTGAGAAAATATTTGTGAAAAGGATAAAATCATAGGATCAGAGAATATGCTAGCTGAAAGAGACCCACAAAGACCATTAAGTCCAACTCCTGGCCCTGCACAGGACCATAGCAAAGAGTCACACCAGGTACCTGAAAGTGTCATCCAAACACTTCTTGAACTCTGTCAAGCTTGATGCTGTGACTACTTCCCTGGGGAACCTGTTCCAGTGCCCAGCCACCCTCTGGGTGAAGAATCTTTTTCTAATATTCAACTTAAGCGTCCTCTGAAAGAACTTCAGGCCATTCCCTCAGATTCTGTCACTGGTCACCACAGAGAAAAGGTCAGAGTCTGCCCCTTCTCTTCCTCTCATGAGGATGTTGAAGACTGCAATGAGGTCTCCCCTCAGTCCTCTCTTCTCCAGGCTGAACAGACCAAGTGTCCTCATCCGTTCTTCATACCATTTCACCTCACCACCAACTTTACTGCCCTCCTTTGGATGCTGCCTCATAGCTTAATAGCTCTCTTATATTATGGTGCCCCAAGCTGCACACAATATTCAAGGTGAGGCCACCCCAGTGCAGAGCAAAGTGGGACAATCTCCTCCCTCGACTGGCTGGCGATGCTTTTCCTGATGCACCCCAGGACAGGGTTGGCCCTCCTGGCTGCCAGGGCACTGCTGACTCATATTCAACTTGCTGTCAACCAGGGCCCCCAGGTCCCTTTCAATGGCACTGCTTTCCAGCATCTCATTCCCCAGTCTGTATGAACATCCAGGGTTGCTCCAACTCAGGTACAGAATCCAGCACTTTCTCTTATTGAACTTCCTATGGTTGGCGATTGCCCAGCCCTCTCATTTGTCGAGGTCTCCCTGCAGGGCCTCCCTGCCTGTGAGGGAGTCCTCCCAGTTTTGTATCATCTGCAGACTTGCTCAGTATCCCTTCCAGTGCTGTGTCCAAGTCATTTATGAAGATGTTGAAGAGCACCGGACCCAAGAGGGAGCCCTGTGGAACCCCACTAGTGACAGATCACCAGTCTGATGTTACTATCACCACTCACTGTCACCCTCTATGCTCGACCCATGAGCCAATTGCTCACCCACCAGATGATGTGTTTATCCAGCTGTGTGCTGGATATTTTGTCTAGAAGGATCCTGTGAGAAACAGTAGCCAAAGCTTTACTGAGATCCAAAAAGATTACATCAACTTCCTTCCCTTAAACAATTAGGTGAGTTACCTTGTCATAAATGGAAAGCAGGCTTGACTTCTTCTCAAGCTGTACTGGCTGTGACCAGTGACTGTGTTGTCTTTCAGGTGTTTCTCAACACCTCCCAGAATAATCTTTTCCATAACTTTACCAAGTACTGAAGTGAGAATAACAGGCCTGTAGTTTCCAGGATCCTCCTTCTTACCCTTCTTGAAAACTGTGACAAACATTCAACAGCTTTCAGTCAGCTGAAATCTATCTGGATTCCCAAAACTGCTCAAAAATCGAAAGTGGTTTTGCGATTATGTCAGCCAGCTCTTTGAGGATTCTTGGATAAATCCATCTGGCCCCATAGATTTGTAGGGATCCAGCAGGAACAGCAGATCCCACACAATTTCAGGATTTACTGCAAGTTGATCATTCTCGCAGTCATGATCCTCCAGCTCAGGACATTTAGAACCCCTTGATCCATCATCTGTGTTGAAGACAGAGGCAAAGAAAGCATTAAACACCTCTGACTTGTCTCTGTCCCTGTTTACGATGTGACCATCCTCATCCTGGAACAGGCTGGTGATATTTCTATACTGCCAATTGCCATTAATGTATTTGAAAAAAACTTTTTTATTGTCTCCCACATTTATGTCCAGCTTCGAGTCCAGTTGAGCTTCGGCCATATGAATTTTCTCCCTGTAATAGCAAGTAGAAAGTCTGTATTCTTCCCATGTCACTTGACCTTGCTTCCACTGGGCATACACCTTCTTTTTTTGCCTTTTCTCAAAGAAAATATCACTGCTCAGCCAAGCCAGCCTTCTGTCTTGCCTGCTTGACTTCCGGTGTTTGGGAATTGCCCGGCAAGTTGAAGTCCCCCATAAGGACAAGGGCAGTTTATTTGGAAGTGTCCCTTAGCTCCTCAAAGAATAATTTATTGGTGTCATTGTCCTGGTCAGAAGTTCTATAACAGACTCCCGCAATGACGTCCACATTATTTGTTTGCCCCTTGCTTCTTACCCAGAGGCTCTCAACTGTGCCGTAGCCCACTGTGAGCTTCATACATTCTAACCCTTCTATTACATGCACTGCCATCCCTCCACCTGTCCTGCCCTGTCTATCCCTCCTGAAGAGTCAGTAACTGTCCAACAGGGCACTCCAGTCAAAATGCCATATGCACCAATATTGTGCCATATATGTTTAGAAAGAAGCCAGTAGACAATATCAGAGGAGGAAACAATATTATTAACACCGCAAGGCACTTGAAAGCTATAAAAATTGACTGAGGAATTCTGGGTCTTAAATCACCTTTATATACCACTGCTATTCCTAAGATTCCTTCTCCTTGTGTGTTTCCAGAAATCAGAGTTTCTGGTATTTCTCCACCTGAGACTGCTTAACATTGGTTAAGTTATGAGGCTGTATGTCTAAAAAAACCCCTTCAGTTTTCTTTAAAAAACACATTCAGTTCATTTTTATATTATTTCCCTTTTTTCTGCAGTCTCTCGTAAGTGCCAATTTGTGAGGCACTTTTTAGATACAGATTCTGTCATAGGGCTTAGAGTTTCCTGAAAAAAAATTGAGAGATTCCTTGACTTTGAATGTATCCTACCTCAGAAAACATAAGTAGTGTTATAGTCAGTAGAGTCTCATTAGTTCCAGAAATCACAATAGCTGAGGTCTCAGTCAACTGAGTCTTCACTTTGAGAAAGATCTATTATGTGCTGTAAGTGCCAATGATACAGGCTGCTCTCATTGTGAATTGAAGGGTTAAAGAATGCAACATTTGGACTGCAGGCTGTTGTATCTTCAAGAGGTGTCCTCCTGCAATTACTTGTTTCATAGAACACTTGATAATTGGAGAATTAGTTGGCACTGCAAAGAATAAAGGTCTGAGCGGGAAAAAAGTTAGCACTGTGAGATTGGATGGTATGGTAATGAGCCTGCACCCTGGAGTTCTCCTTTTAGAGACGCTGCTAGGTCCTATGGGAACCTTGCTCTGTAAAGATTTATTGAGAATAGGCACCTCTTCTTCATAGCCAGATCTACAAAAGATGATTTCAGATAATAAATCTGCTAGCCCAGCCATTGTGTACACCTGATGCTTCTGGAAAAGAAGTTGAACAGGTGTCCAGTAATAGACTCAGAACTTGAAGGGCCTTCAGGTGTCATATCATATGAAGACCTCCTGCTGTTTGAGACCATAACTAACATAAAAGTATTTGCCTCCTCAATATGTTTTCTTTGCTGTAAAAGAGAGATTCCTGCAGTGCTCATAAGGATAGGAGAATGGTAAAGATAGCAGACATGCAAGGTATTTTACTTTTTCTAACAATTTCGTATGGCAGTGAAGAATATGTTCATATGTCATATCCCAATGTCTTTTCTTTCTTCTCTTGAATTTAAGGCATGCAGCTCTGAAAATGGGAAAATTGCAAATTATTTTAGGATTATTTTATCTGCTTACAGAACATACTAACAATTTTAAGTAGAGAAAAGGAAAGGATATATGCATCTCAATAAAAACTTCTTGGCTTTGGCAGAAGGAGATATATCATTACCTGTTTTCCATGATACATAATAACTTTCCACTTTTTAAATGTCAAGATCAAAAGAAAAAACTTCAACTGCAGGCTATTTGACTATTATTTTTACTTCCTTCCTATTACTTAAAAAAATACATTATTCAGTTCTTTCAAAGAACAGCAATATAACTACAATAGAAAGCTAAAACACAAGATCCCTGAAAACATTCTGTCTTTAATTAATTACTGTTCTATTAAACGCACACTGTAAAAGCATAAGGTGAAGTTAGCTATGTCATGTGTAAAATCATAATATAAAAATAGTCAGAAATTGATATTAGCAATTCTTAAAATACAATCTTCCAAAAATGCTTCATCTTCATACATTGGCCACAACACTTAGCCAAATCCAAAGTGTTAAACAACACTAGCTACTTCTCTATAAGGAGGAAGAACTTCTTTTCTTGATATACTTAAAATGAAAATTAAGTCCTGGCTAGCTAGTGTCACAGGCTCTCAAGTGAAGTAGAACTACAGTATAGCCTTATCAAAAGATCAATGCTGGTTCAGGTTCTGATCCTTTGATCTAAACATATCTTGAGATTAATTTCAATTGCAAAGGCAAAAAGGTTTATCTACATATTAAGGTTAAATTCATCATTTAATCATTTGCATAGTTAATCTTGCTTGTTATTAACTGTGAGAACCGTTTATTCAATTTGCTTCTCTTTCTGCTAGGCCTTGCAGAGAAAACTAACGATGCAAAAAAGATATATAAAGAAAAACAAAACAAACAAAGATCAAAAAAAATTGCCAAATGACATGCTACCAAATGCTTCTTCTATCTAAACAAAATCTTAATATCCTTTAATCTTCATTATTATTCTTCTTGACAAATACAGTACTAGATGTAGGAAGCACATATGAAGTACTTTGACCACTTCTATACACCAATGGAGTACTTAAATTTAATGTGTATATTTGAATGACAACTTGCTTCTCCTTAGTATTCAGTTACTTCCTCTGAAATTAAACAATTAATAAGCCAGGAGCTATATAAGCTACAAATTATTCATCCAAATGAGCATTAATCAATTATAAAGAGATATAGGAATAAAAAGATGGAAAAAAAGGACAGCTATATCCTTTAAATATTAAACGTACTCTAGTCAAAATGTCTTTAAACAGATGTAATTTGTATAATAGCAATGCAAGTTATATTATGGCTATTTATGGTAAAATACATGTATGTCAGAGTAATGAATCCATGACTAGTTACCAATCAGACAGCAAGAAAAATATTACAATTTGGTTCTCTGTGTGAATAGAAAAGAGTAGTGAAATTCCCCTAAATTATTTGTTTTATCAACATTTAAGAATCTCATCTCTTGTATGCAATCATTAAAATACAGTCCTAAACTTTCCCAAGTTTTTTGAAATATAGTCAGTGTTCAAAAAAATACAGCAACTTTCTTTACACTTATTAGAAAAAAGCAAGACAATGGGCAGAGTCAAATTTTCGCTTAGCTTTGACGTGCGAAGAGATATGTGAGAAGCACAGAACTATTCTTACTTCTTGATCTAAGTTAGATTTATTCCAGATGTGGACATTTGTAGCTGGAATAAGACCAGAGCTTTCTTTTGCAAAACTTGCATTCAGAAGTTTATAGGAGCTTCAAAAAAGATGCATATCAGTTTGGGGTTTTTTTCTGGAATCGAAGCACCAGAGTGATACCAAAATATAGCAGATGTAACAATAAGGTCAAATCAGATAGGAAAAGACATCCTCAGTGCAAGAATACCTAGCCCTTATTATGGATCCAGATGAGTCATTATTCTTTAACTTTCTGCCTCATTCTCCATACTGTATTTGTGGTATTTATGTAAATTTTAAACTCCTACTTATAAAACTGTCACCTACTTAATACTGGTACAATGCAAAACCTTCAGACTTATGGGACTCACAAAAAAGGTAAGTAAAGCATTACTTGCAGCTCTCCAAAAAAAAAAAGAATTTTTAATAGGATCAATTCTTATCCTGTGAATATATAACTGTGCTCCATGTCAAGACATTTTCACTAAAATACAGATTCCAGTTCTCTGCATAGAGGGAAAAAACTTTTAACATCAACAGCCAAAGACAACATTTTATTTTCATTATTTTTCAAAATGTCTTGGGTTTGAAAGTATGTAAACATAGCTTTTTCTTATTTTCACTATACACCAGATTACCCAATACTATCCAACATAATGAACATTCCATTTATAATGAAAAAATGTCATTGTAAATTCATATTTATATTTATGTGGAATAGCTGCAGCAAAGCTACGATCTATAAAAGGTAGGCAGGACAACTTCTGACAGTTTGCTTCATTAATCATTCTTATTCAGGTCTACATTATCCCATTCTACCTATGTTATTTTATGGATTAATTTAACTGATCTTGACTCTGAAGCAGAGATTGACAAAACCCCTGGAAATTCTCAAGTGAAGACTAAACCCCATTCTGGGAGCATCTGCAAAAAACTGTAAATTTCAGGAATTTTTTCAGCTGACATAGGGATTGCTATGGATATAGTAGGAGGGAAATGGCATCTGCCTAGAGTGAGCTCAGGAAATTATGCTCCCCAGCACAAGAGAGGTATGGACATACTGGACTGAGTCCAGCAAAAAGTCACAGGGAAGAATAAGGGACTGTAACATGTTTCCTATGAGGAGAGATTGAGGGCACTGACTACCTGGAAACTACCCAGTCCCTGACATCATAAAGGAGATGGCTCAGTATGTTCCAATCAATACATATAAATATCTGATGGAGGGGAACAAAGAGAATTAAGAAAATGGAGCCTCTTCTCAGTTGTGCCCATTGGCAGGGAAGCTCAAATACTCTGTAATCTGAAGGTATTAAAATTTCACGAACTCTGCAGATTAGCAACAGGATTTAAATTCACAGTTTACTATCATGTTCCTTGCAGTATGAACACCTACTATGAACATTAATGAAAATATATGGCTGGCATCAAGATAATAATAAATATTCTTGCAATTTATAGTAAAATCCACAGCTCTTTAGAATGGGAAATATTATTCAAAATTAATAACCTTCCAACTATAGCATAATAAAATTATTGATATTGAAAAACAAAAATTGTGTTCAGATCAACTAAATATACAGAAGTAGCCAAAATCAATATAACTCTGTTTCAGTACTCTTCAGCCAAACCAAATTTTTACTATTCCAAATTTTTTTGAGGTTTAGAATCACAGAATCATAGAATAAACTGAATTGGAAGAGTTCCATCAGGACACCCCAAGAATTACACCATGATTGTTTCTACTTGTTTTTACTCTTCCTTGTTTTCAAAAAACATTCTAGGCAATTAAAGATGGACATGCCAAGCACTCAATCCATGAAACCATATCAACCTCACACATGAAGTAAAGGATTTTTCCATACCACAGTACTGTTGATGTGTCAACATGAAACAATTTATCTGTACTTGTGCTTGAGGAAAAATATGAGATAGAAAAATTGTCAGTAATGGTATTTGTTGTGCCCCTCCTCCATTGTCATGCCCCACAGAACCTCCTAGAGGTAGTTTTATTTTTACACCCAACACTAATCAGAACAGAAAAAAATTCCTCAAAGCCAAGAGGTCCTGTTAATCAAAACAAGTATAAAGGCAACTTGTTCACTTTTTTCATAGTCCAAAAGCTTCCAAAGGAAATTACCATCTAGAAATAATCATAAAAATATCCAGAAATCAACACAGCTTTAAATATACTTTTTAAAAGGTAGTATGTAGGAGAAATAAAAAGCAAAAGACTGGAAAGACAAGGATAGGTAAATGAAAAGTATGTATAAACAATGTTTCCATGATTTATATTTCTTCTGTCTGTTGTTTTCCTACTAGAATTCCTTAGATATAAATGAACTGTATATGCATAGGAAAGTATATGGACATGCAAGGCAAAGTAGGATAGAAAAATTGTCCAGTGAAAGCCGTGCAGAAACCAGGATTCAGCTAGTGATATCTACTAACTCTAAATACTGGCTACACAAATTTCTCAGTCCTCTTGATATAAGATTCCATGGAAGATATTCTTTTTTTCCACCTTTCAGGCAGACTTATAACAGTCCATGTTAACTGCCAATAAATATGACGTTTATAAGACCTCATGTTTTCAATATATGATAGTAAAAGAATGAGAAAAGGAAGTACTTGTAATGCAATAGTGTTTATGAGAAACATTTGTTTTGTAGGTAAAGTGGTAACAAAAAATTTCTATGATTATGAGATTTGGATACAGGAAATGTATAAGGGATAGCTCAGGACGAGAACTGCCTGTATAACAGAGAGCTACTTTCAGGAAGGAATAGGAAGGAGTCAAATACACCAAGAGCACAAATCAAAAATAACCTAAAATAAAAGAGTCTTCTTTGGTAAGTCCTGAAAGAGGAACATTAACCTTAATCTTAATTGCATTTTGTTAACTAAACTTGTCAGTCTTGTAAAGTCTTGGCAAATTTTCTGCTTTGTGTTCCACTGGTAGGTCAGGAAGGCACCAGATTAAATATACACTGAGAGTACAGATGGCAAAGAACTGAAGCTCAGCTGTTACAGTCCAAAATAACAGAACAAAAGGAAATGAGTGGACAAGACCTCATAATGGCATTGACTAACAAGCCGTTTGGCTCATGGTGAGTGGATTTTTTTACTGTTTTTCTTCCATGAGGATTTCTTTGAAGGGCAGAGAAGGCTGGAATAGAGGATTTTCACTTACAACAATAATTAAATTAAACCTAATCAAACCATTTTATTATTTTCTGCTGAAGGCCAATATATTTAGCATCTTCTTCCATGCATAATAAATTATATTAGCTCTAGGCATTTTCAGAATGTTGATTTGCTAAAGATGTTCATATATATTCAGTGACATTCTTTGCAATATTCAGGTAAATATAACCAGTTGAGTAATTTTTGTTTTGAAGGGAAATAAACCATTAAGTCAATTTGGTTTATTTAAAAGGTGAAAATTATAAATCTACCCAGTGAGACGTCTTATACCCATGAGACTTTGCTAAGGTCATTCCTACTTGTAACAGTCACATTGTCCCTTGCTGCAGTTGTAACATCAGAGGCTCAACACCAGCCTTCATCTTCTCATCTGATTTCTTCATAAATCAGAATCTCCTCACAAAAGAAAACAAAACCAACAACAAAAACAAAACAAACAAACAAACAAACAAAACCATCAACTACTAGTTGGCAGTAAGGTTCCACATCTAAAGTTTTAAAAAATAAAAACAATAACTCCAGGTTTAGAATGTAACCATAGTGCATGCATTTCCATTATACAGTGATATACTGGAAGGTTATATTCAATTGCAAAGTTTGCAGTTTTTTAAATGCCTTGCATAAAACACATTAGTCACAAAAATAGATATTACTAGAATAATATCATTATATGTTGAAAATATTTTGCATATAAACAAAGTAGATGAAGTACAAAGGTTTCTACTGACCACATACAAAACCAGGTATAAACTACCTTCAGTACAACGCTCTTCCATGAAGAAAGCATTACATTTGTATAAACAATTGCCAAGTAATATAAATCAGTTTTAAATCTCAGGTTTCACTCAACATATTAAAAACTTTTCCAACAATGAAGCGCATAAACAACTGAAACTCCTCCTCAGTTTCTTGTAATTCCCTCGTGTCCAAGTTTTGACAATCGCATCTACTTTTTCTAAGATTAACTAGTATATTAATGAACTAAAGGAACTTCCCTCAGAAAAGTTTTTCATTAGTTTACTGTGCAATTCAGGCCTGCTACATGTTCAAGTAATTTAGGTTCCAAAATTACTTAAGAGCTATTGAAAATCTTTCTGGCCTTCCTTCATAAGTTATATCACGTCTGGTATCACTGTCAACTTTTTCAGCATTTCCAACAGAAACTGGTTGCTTTTTAATGTATCTAATGTGATCTGCAGCAAATGTTTTCTAGAGTAGTAGTCATGCCAATGGAACAGTATGAAAGAAGGAAATGAGAACTGAGATTCTGTAAATTTGGAAGAGTAAACTACTAATAACTTACAGTGAAACTGAGGTCCATTTTTCTGAGGAGGCAGGTCTATTTTTGTAGTGTTGCATAAATTAATGTGACAAAAAATATATTCTATTTGATGTTTTGAGATATTTACACCTTCATGCTGGATTGCAACTCAGCCTAAATTGAGTATATCACTATACTTGGATTTAGAATCTATAGGCCTGGTATGTATTACTTGACAACTTCTTAAACCAATCCACAGTCCCAACACACTTAATAGGAGTCTTAATGGAAATGTAAAAAGATTAGCTAAATCAGTATGTAGCAACATGATCATAATAGAGATTTCTCATCAACTTCTCATTTATGTTATATTAACATCTGAAAAAGCTATTTAAACATTAAAATTAATAAATCATAAAACAATAGAAATACTTCATACAAAATAGTTTTATTTGAATCACTACTCACAATAGCTTTGAATATCCCCATTCAAATTGCTACCATGAATACTGTATAAAATGAGAATAAACTAAAAGTAAAATTAGAATACTCCTTTATAAATTACTATATGTCAAGCTAACAAATGGTAGACTTGTCATATTGAACAACTAAATGTCTAAATGATCATTCAGCACTCATAGTGTAGGGAAAAAACACTAGCTTTGTTGGCTATAAAGCAGTTGCTCGATTTTTCATACTGTCATTCTGCTCTATTAGCAAAGCCTAACACAATTAGGTATGAATATGCAGTAATAACATGCAAATTGTTCCTTCTCAATTGCCCCAAGGCAGCAGTCTCAGCCTTTCAAAGCTTGATTTCTTCTACATCATTACAGGCTTGGCATAATTCATCAGAATAAAAAAATACCTCAGCCTTATTGCATGTGGCCAGCTAGTAAAATCATCAGTAGTTGTTAACCATTCTCCCTCAATAGGTTTGTTAGCAACGCTGTCCCCAGCTCCCTGCCACTCCTGCACTTGTACATGTTTCCCTTGGGTAATGTTAGACACTACATTTGAGCCTGCCAGAACAATTAACCCTACTGTTAATTAGAATGAAATGTCAGGCGCACAGATGGTACAAGCTGGCACCCTGCCATCCCGCCAACTGCTGCTGAAAGCAGCTACCCCACTGCTGACAGCTGTTCAGCTATGTCCCAAACCAGCAGATGTCAAAACTTTCCAGCTGAGGAAAGCTAAAAAAAAAAAAAAAAAAGCAATGATGGGTGTTTCTAGTTCCAGCAGTAATGATCACTGTTTTACTGTTATTGTAGCTATTACCTGTTGTCATACTGTACCCATCAAGTGGAGGCATCAAGTAGCCAGATGCAAATTAAAAAGATACCAAAAGTGAATATATGTAAAACTGCTTTCCAAGCTAATTCTGTACAACCGTAAAGTAAAAAGAAGAATGTAAGAAAAACATATCTATATGATTCCTTTAGAATCCATATTTTATCAGTTCAGGGTTTATTTTAAACAGTTATATGATGATACATTATTAAAAAGTGTTACTCTGGATATTTGTACGGTGGATCACTAAAGCCTTTCTTTTAAAAAAATTTAAAATCTTAGTAGCATGATTGATGTTCATACTTTGTTTATGTCAATTTGATTGAATTTTTTTCTACCATTATGAGACACCAAGCAACCAAAATACAGTCCCAAATGTCAGAAAGTATCCTAATCCTCTCCCTATCTAGGCACCCAATAGTTTGAATAATCGGTTTAAGCTGATCCACGTGAATGAAGAATTCCAGAGAATTTTCTGGTGTGAATCAGGATTCTGATTCTAGTAACTGTGCTTATTTGCTTAAATTCCAATTTGATCTTAGAAAATATGCTTTAGTTTTCAGGGGGTTTTAAATTTGAAAAATATAGTGGAAAGGCAGATATATTTCTGTACTGCGAAAAATTTTCTATTATATTCTTCATAGCTGCATAAAGATGGAATGAATAGTTTCTTCAGAATTCCTTTAAAAGATTCTGTCATGTAACTTTTTGATACAACTCCAATACTTTTAAGAAATATTAAAAATAGAGTGCAGTTTGTTCTTATGTACTGTCTTAGTCTAACTAACTGTTCAGCAAAAAGATACGATTATGTCCTTACATAACAAATACTATCATGGGGACCTGAATACAAAAGAAAAGTATCACATACTTTTACAAACAGAATTAGAATATTATAGTAATGTCTGTAAATTAAAATGTTTGCACAAATAATTCTGGTTTTCCTGGAAACTTTTTGGAAAGAATATTTTGCAAAGAAGATACATAAGGCTAGAACAAATTAAATATAGGCACAAAATTAATAAATAACAAAAATCTGTTAAGACTAGTGAGATGTGTTAGTTTATGTCTTTTTTTTCTCTGAAAACATTTTTTCATATATTCCTATATACCTTCGTTCTCCAATATGTTGTTTTTGAATCTGTCTCATCTATCTGTATGAGAGGTATATGGTAACATGTGAGATGTATATTTAGTGTAGGTCTTTCCTTTAGTGCAATATTATTGTATACTTTAGACTTGTTTGTATTCATACATACTGTCAGTTTCTGTGCTGTTAATAAGAAATTAATTGCTCGCATATTTTAATATTAGTTTGGCTCTGGTTTAGATTTGGGGCTTTTTTCTATGTGGAGGCAGTCAAAATACTAACTTTACAAGGAAGCATCCTAAGAAATAAACATTACTCATACTTACATCACCAGACCCTAAGGGTTCATTGCACTTCTGGAGTCCACTAAAAAGAAATGTTTTTGCTAGAAATATTCAGCGAAAAGAACATTATAGTATTTGGTTGAAAAAAAAAAAAACAAATTATCAGATTTCAATTTGCTAACTGTGGCAAAATCACAGCTTCCTAGAGGATACTTAGCAATATTCTGCACTGATGAAAACCTCTATATGCAACAGTTTCAGGGGACCTGAGTCACTGCATCTTGCAGTAGCCAGAGTTCGTTATGAAGACTTACAGCAGAATCTTGCCAGATATGAGACCTGTCAGGGATAAACTACTCAAAGTAATTCACAAGACACAAAAGACACAGTTGTCTTCAATGACCATAATAACATATTAATCTGAGGATAACTATCAGCACAAAGCACCTCGGTCTTGCCAAAGAATGTAACATGATACAAGACTCCTGATTCACTTCTCTTTCTTAGGTCAGGGAGCTTTACTGACTTCTTGCCTGTGCTTGATATATGAGGAAAGATATTTGTCGGAGGCTTGAAGCTTTATTTTGAGGGGTTATTGTATCTTTTGAGAACATAAGTAGAGACCTTAGGATAGGCATTCTTGATTCTACTTTATGTGAGAAGAATTTAATAGGAGTACTTGTTGATATGGTATATGTGGTGCTTGCTCTGGTCACATAGGCCCATACGGTATTTGTTGAAGTAGAACAAACCTCCATGTGCAGGTGGCATATACATATGTGTGTATATATATATATGATGAAAACAGCATGTCTGCTAGACAAGAGTAGCCAGCCATACTGCAAGAAAAAAAGTCCAGAAAGTAGTCTGGCAGCTTCCCAACACAGATTTTGCTAGTAAAGGAGCAAGAACTCTCACGTGACCTCAGTGTTGGCACATGCTCTGCACTGGGCTGCCTGCATGTCTGGGCTCTCTGCAGGGCTGACATCCCACCACAACCATGCAGTAGTGCAAGACCAAGCTGAAAGTCTGTGAGGTCCTGGGTTGTTCTCTTTGGCCAAGTGGTGCCCACAGAAGCAGCCACAACACCTACTGGCAAATACGTAATGGTCAACTGCTAAAAATTATGTAAGGCCATGTGGCAGGCTTCATACAGAGCCATGAATGATGTATATGGCCCCCTGTGCATTTAAGGATGACTTTGAGGACACAACCAGTAAAGAGAGACACAGTAGCAGGTCCGCAGAGCAACACTGCAGATCCCTATAACTAGACAACTTTTTGTGAATCCATCTCAAATTAATAGCTAATTGATTGGAAGGATGTAGGAGGAGACCAGATCAAGAATGAGGAGAATGAAGGAAACTTCTCTGAATGGATGGAATGCCCCAGCCTGCCTTAGAAGGGATTAGAGTTTGCTCCCATGAAGTTTCAGTTAAAGTAGTTAGAATACAGTTGTGTTAGATAGATTATTATTTTATACGTTTCTACAATTGTTCTCATTGGTTGTTTCCCCCGACTTTCCCTGGTTACCTTTTACCTATTGGCAGCTTCCCCTCAGATTTTTTCATTGGTCGACCAGCGGTGCATTGCGGCACTACCATGTAAGGTTAGCCTCACCCCTTAACTCCTTGCAAGGTGTTATTCCGCCCCTACTTATCCTTATTTGTCGCGGTTCTGCCCTCTTTCTAGCAGCTTCCAGACCCGACCCTATAAATATCCCATGCTCCCTTAATAAATCGTTCCACTCTGTTCTCACCCTACCTCGAGTGTGAACCGTTCCTTTCTACCCCGGTGGACCGCCTCAGGAGGAGTCTGGTACTGTCACGTTCCGTAGAAACAGCCACCTCAGTTTTCGACAGATTGTGCCAAAGTATGTGCAATGGATTTCAGCAGAAGATTTTGAAGGGGGTAAGGGTTGCCAACTACAGTTATCCCAGAAATGCAGGACTTAATACCTCACCAGCTACGGGTTTTATTTCCATAAATCCCCCCTCTACACGTAGTACAGTCACCTGATTCATGACTCCGAAACTCAGAGGAAGCTGAGGCAAAGGGCCATGAACTAAAGGCATACAGGAGCAGTAGCTCCTTAAGGGCACAACTTCTTCTTCACACTGCACTTGCCTGGAACCATCTGGGTAAGAAATTTCCATAGTGTCCCTCTGCCAACATTTGCTGAGGTGCAAGACAATCTGCACCAATGGGTGCTAAGCTGTTACCTGGGCAAAGCATGAGTTGGCTGTGGGCGTAAAAAGTGTCTCTTCTTATTCACTTGGGGTCTTCATTTTTTCAGTACCAGCAAACAGTATTTTATATGCCACAAGGAAGGTGTCTGTTTTGTCAGAAATTAATTAAATGGCCAATACAAGCACTAACAAGCTTCAAACTTCAGACTGGATGAGGACTACAAAAAAAAAAAAAAAAAAAAAAACACAAAAAAAAAAACCTGAGGAATTTCAGAAGCTCTATACAAAGCTGGCATAACAGTACATTAGATTAAATTTGTTCTTATTTGAAATTCAGTGTTCTAGTATTGAATGAATGTTTTGAAGTACTTCTAAGACTTTCTCTGATAGCAAATTAATCCTTGGGGATTATAATTCAGTTAACATAATAAATGACCAGTGGAGACTTCTCACTGCTTCATACACAAGGATGACACAGACACATGATGTTGATTAAAGTGTCAGGTTGCAGCTCTCTTTTTAAGGAGTATGTTCCCAAATACAATACTTTTTACAACCCCTGGACAGGAAACACGAGAATCCCTCCTCAATTTCTTAGGTAAGTTCAGCAAAGACCTAGTCATGGGAGCAACAGGCTCTTTCTAAAACTCAGGGTCTATCTGCAAGTTATCAGGCCCATAGTCATGGTTGGTCTGGCATGAGAGCTCTCAGATATGGTTGAGAGTTATCCAGCAGCACAGAAACTCATGTGCTAAGATGCTTGTTGATCAATAATTTCCCACTTAGCTCCCCTAAGCAAGGAGGTAGCAGCACTGACTTATTTTGATACAGCTCTTACCCCTTTTTCCAATCCTTTTTATCTTTAGCATTAAATCCCTCATTTCCCCCATAAGGAAAGTATTCTGCAAGAACAAAAAATAGCAGGCATATAAAATAAAAAATAAAGTGGAAATTATTGTAACTAGATAAATATCCTCACAGAAGGTTCAAGATTTAAGTCAGTGAAATATGATTTCACAGGTGAGGAGAAATAATGCTAAGTGAAAGAAGGAATTTAAATAAAAGTGATTTTTCAAAATAGTTTCAGAAACTTTTCTTCTTTATATCACGGAAAAAAAAAATTAATACCAAAGAAAATAACATGAAAGACAGTAGCCTCTTTTCTACAGAATTGCTTTAAGGAAAATTCAAAGTTCAAAATTAGAATTAAACTTTGCAAGAGCAAGAGTAATAATGCAGTAGCAAACATGCATCTTGACTAACAGCCAATCTAGTAAAACTAAAGTCAAGAGTTAAATTTCTGTTTCCTTTGGTTGAGCCAAGATTCAACTAAAATGTACATGAGATTTCTTTTTGTTCTCTGTTTCTCTCACACAAGAAGAAAGACATGGTGGAGCACTTACTATACTAATGGCTAGAGCCACCCCATTTTAAACTAGTTGCTTTTTCAACTTTGGCAAATGAAGGACAAAAACTGATTTGAAAAACCCAGCAGAAGTGTCTTCCCCCTCCCTTGCTGCTAAGAAAGGTACTTGAACTCGTGCCATCTCGCAAACAACTGTCAGATGTTTGAAACCCACACAGCTCCTCAGGGCATTCAGTACTTTTATATGAATCAAGGACATTGGTTATGTGCTTTGGATCAGAGGGCTGATAATATGCAGAGTGAATGCATCTCAGACATAAAGGATCTCATTTATGTTCTCAGGGTATCCTGCTTCAAGCACAAAACACAGTATGATCTCTGGGATTCAAGCTCTGTATACTCTCCTAAATTTAGTCTGTTGTTGCAATGTATGTTCTCAGTATCTGAGAGCCATACATAGCTCTTACCATAATGAAGTTTCTGATCAATACATGCTCGCCCATATTAGATTATTTATACATATTTTCAAGCTTCTGTTCAGATCTTATACAAAGACTAACATTTTAAAATTATGATCAGTTAAGGATTTTCTAATAATAATTACTGATTTTATTGAACCCGACAATTGGTAATTAACTAGTGAAAAACACTCACAAGCTTTAAGTGTCTCAAATAAACCACTAAAAGGAACCATAAAAAGATGAACTATTTTAACAGATTTTATCCTCACTGTACAGTACATGAGTACATATTCTGAACATGAGTTCTTCTCTTCCCTCTACAAGCTCAAGAAAAAAATGAAATTTCAATGGCTACTATCAATTTAAGTCTACATTAATGCCGTAGATTTTCTTCAAGTACTTGTTTAAATTAGAGTTGACACCTATTTCAAATCATGCCTTTCTGAAATCCTTATTAATAAGTCACCACTATTTTAAAATATTCATCATCAAAATTAGGTCAGATGATTAAGGGATTATTCCTACAAAGCCTGAAATTTAGAGTGTCTGAACACCCACATTTGCAGTGACTTAAGTGGAAGAGGTACTTCCTCAAAAGCCACATGATCTCATGGATTAAATTTAGGCCTGGGAGTTGAAAGATTCTGAGCTCTGTTTCCTCACATTTACTTATTTACATTAGAATTTTTTGTACTTATCATTCGTATGATTCAGTTAGAAATTTAGGTGTATATAATTTATTCTGCCTTACAGATTGTGGCACTCACAACTTCATAATGTAGAATATTCTCAAGGTGTGAGAAACAATGCACTGAATTCTCCTCTGCTCTTCTATATTCTCTTCAACATCACAATGTGCACGGATGGAAGCTTGTGGTGGAAGTGGTGGGAGGAAACGACAGGGACCCCACAAATTCTAAATGTCTGTGTCCCACTAAAATATAATCAAAGCAAAAAAAACCTAGAAAACCAAGAACAAAACAAAACAAGCAAACAAAAACAACCAAAAAACAAACAACATCAACCTAACAAAAACAAAAAAGGAGCACATAACCTTTGAGCTTTCTTAGTGACAAAATAAACATAATTACTACAAAATAAATAGTGGAAGACTGGCAAAATAAAGCTCTGATATGTTCAATGCTTATCATTAACAGAGTTATTATATTCTGAAAATATCATACGCTTGACAGAGAACATAGGAGGAATCTAGGTAGACTTTTTGAAAGTGCGCATATTCAAAAAATATATTAATGTACATTTAAAACTTTAGCATGAAACATTTTTCTCTGAGCAGTATTTTTGTCAAAAATAAGAATGTGGCATACTTCTCCCATCACCTCACATTTTTTCCTACTCTCTCCTTTGAGCCAAAAGGATTTTCACTCATTTTTCACTTTGATGTTACAAGAACCTGAATTCTGTAGACATATTCCCCTTCCCTTTCAAGTAGCCATTTCCTTCTTCTCCAAAAGGTCATTACAGGATTGCAGGATGTGTTCCTGTCTCCCTTAGGGCTTATAAACACAATTCTCCATAAACATAAAAGTGAATGCATACTATGGTTGAGTAACACATTGCAATAACAGTATATTACTGAATTTGAAGGTCTGACCTATTTGGTATGTTTACAAGTTAATATAAAAATAAAGGTGCTGTACAAAATATTAAATGTACAAAATGTGTTAACATACAAAAACACAAACACACAGATATAAATAAATTGTATGTACATACAAACACATACATAGAATCTAATATTTATAAATATAGATCAATGCACTTTATAATATTTAAGCTGAATAATTTCTGAAGAATGATGTAATCAACCAGAGAGGTTTAAAGGTGCCACGTAACTACATATGTAAGTATGCCCTTACTGCTGATCGTACAATGCACTTAGTATCTTGTACTTCACTAATGCTGTTTCTACCACTACAAGCAATTTATTCCACCTCACGTTCATCAAGTGCTCATAAATCAGCATTAGGCCACTTTTTTACTGAGTTGCTGATTTTTAGCCAGCAGACAGCAGCATTTGGATTCAAAGTCTAATATTGGCACACATATTGATTTTAATTAGTCTAATTAGTTCATTACACTAAAAATCAAACAGACCATTTATTACATTCCCAACTAATGACATACGATCAAGGATTTAATATGATAATGAGCAAGATCAATTATCACTCATAAAGGAAGTCATTAACAAGTGTAAACACTGCCTAACTGAATACCATTACAAATTATGAAGTCATAGCTAGGTCATTTGCATAAGCATACTAATTTTATTTCATGATATTCCTTCCAAATACCTTTCATAAAGCTCCTTTTTTCATGAAGACTTGATTCATAGCTGTAAACTCAATTCTTACTGCCAGTAATGCAACTGTTCACTACACAGTCCTTAAACTCAATGCTATTAAATCCAGGTTCAAGCAAACCAGAAAAAAATCTATGGACTCAGAAAATATTACAGAATATTACAAGGAGGAAATGAGGTTTCCAGGTGTATCAGAGTGAATCCAGGAGTATTTCTTTACTGGGGAAAATTCAAGAACTACTTTCTTTGTGGTCTGGGATATTTCACATGTAAAATTGAGCTAGTGATAGAAGTCAGCCCTGCCAAGGTTGCTTAGCAGTATAAAGAGAAGGAAGCAGCATCCATCAGAGTATTTTCACTTTACTGTAGAAACTGCAGATTTCAATTTTTTAAAACACAATTTACAACTTGGGCTGTGAGTAGCTAAATATTCTACTACCGTTAAATTCTCAGTACTTAGTTCCAACTTTAATTCTACTTGAATTTTTCAAAGTTCCCTGTCACCATCATTATCTATTCTGTATCATACAATAGCATCCAAGTCAAAATCATAGCAATTACACTTTTTATTATAGTAGAATCATATCTATGTGGTGCACAACAATCAAGAATGTAAAGGATAAGCCTTCAATCTGCCAAAATTATTTTTCTCCTGTCCTAGTGCACAATGCTTACTTCAGAATACTTTTCATATGTTCTTCTTTATATCAGAATACATTTAGTGAATACATGGTTAGAGCTACATAACACATGTATGTATCCCATGTCACTCAGTATTTATAAAATGCAGAAGGAAATTTTTCATTTTGTTGTATTTTTATAAGGGACTAGAAGAAGTCTCCATTTTCATGAAGGTCTTTTAAGATTTCTAAGTGCAGAAGCTGTAAGTAACACACATAGTCCAGTTAGCAGACGTTTAAATCTGACAGATACTGATAAAATTGAATTTACTATTACTCAGATTAGAACTTTACTCAAGAAGAAAAAGCTTTTCAGTGTAAAACTGCATTTTTTCTATCAAATTATTTTGATGATTCTGAAATTTGCTTGTTCTAGAAGCAGCACATACTAATATATTTAACAGCATCTAATCTGTATCAGTGATAAGTGACTTCTACAGCTACTGTGTTCACCAAAAACTGAAAGCTGTGTCTTCAGTCTTTGATTAAATTTCTTACAAGGCTTCAACCTTTGATGGCATCAAAAAATATCCAGCACTCCACAGAAATAAACTTTCTTCCTGTAAAGTATAACAAAACAAAGAAGTAGGTGCACATTCATTCTACTAAGATTCTAACAAAATAAAAACTCAAAAATAATTCTTACATTAGTGCACCCCGGTAACTAATAATTCTAGGAAATATGCAAAACACAAAGGAGTCAAAATAGCTATATGGGTTTGGGGCCATAAAGATAGGAACAGTTCTTCAAGACATCAAGAGGCCAAAGCTGCACCTCCCACTATCTTGCTCCATTAAGTTTGAGAGTGGTGGAAGATAAATGATTTATAGCTGAGTCATTAAGTGTTTCATGACTTCAGGTTTTATGTGTTTATATGTGTTAGCACTTTAAATTTCATATACTTATGTGCTTAGTATTTAACTAGATAAATTCTGGATTCTACTGTTTAAATAACTATGTCATTGATCTTCCTCAATATATAATTTTTAAGTTTTGTTTCATGATGTAGTACATCCATTGTCTTTTCACTTCCATTTTTTTCCCTTTTTTCCTCTCTCTTATGTCTTCTACCATTTTATTTTCTTTTCTGCTTCTTTTCTCTGGCATTTTTTCCCTCCCACTTTCCCTAACTTCCTTACATATCTCTGTGTCTTAGGCTCCTCTCCTCTCCCCAAATCAGCGTTTGTGCCAGCATCAAATACAAACGAAAGGTGAGACTGAATTTAAATATATGGTCAAATCTGCACCAGGAAACAAAAAGGATTTAGCAAAAAATGCTGAAAGAAATACTATTATTATTGCACGCAGGATTTATAGGAATGATTCAGAGCCATGATTCATAACCCTTTTACGAAAAAAAAAATTTGTATTTATGCAAAGAAAATAGAAAGAAATTCTAGCAGATTAAATGTATGCACCTGAAAAAGCAACTCAAGAGGAAGAAAAAATAAAAAAAAAAAAAACCAGTGATCTTAATAATCTATCTTAAATAGCTGGATCACATCTTCCAATGCTAGTTTTTTCTTTCTGAAAAAAAAAGGCCATAAGGCCTTGAGCAACCCGGTCTAGTGGGAGGTGTCCCTGCCCATGGAAGGGGTGGTTGGGACTAGGCGATATTTAAGGTCCCTTCCAACCCTTATCATTCTATGATTCTATGAAAACATCAGGAGCAAAAGCTCTGTCACTGAGTTTGTAGGATCAACTGAGCACCTTGATATAACAACAACACTCAAAGTCATTGCACATAAACTGAATTAGGCCTTTGCATTGGCATCTTTCATAGAAGACATTGAGGAGTTGACTGTATCAGAACCCTTTTCGGGCAGAAGGGGCTGCAACAGATGGTCTGTCTGAAACTGAACTGCGAAAGAGGTTATAGCACAAATAGACAGAATCACCAAGACCTGGCAGCATACTTGAGTACAACTCAGGGATGAACTTTTTGAATCACTAATGGTAGTATGTAACTTTTTGTTTTCCTTTAGTATAGGAATTCAGGAAAACAAAAGCAATAACTATGTTCATGAAAGGTATCTGGGAAATTTCAGCAACCACAGACCTCTAAGTCAGATGCCATACTGGGCACATTAACAGAGGCTACACTCAAGATCAGAATTAGTGGACTTCTGGAGAGATATGAATTACTTGAGTCTTTTTCATCCTTTTCCCAAAGGACCTCTTACGATCCCTTCTGGAGAAGAAGGTTAAGCAGACTCCACCCATTGATTAAGTAGTTGTTACTTAGAGCATTCATTTGTCCACAATCATATATTTTGATCCTACTGTTTTTCATAATATGCAATCTTATGAAATGCAAATGAAGGGTAAACAAGGTAGAGAACAGCTTCCAGACAGTCACAGATAAACTCGAAGTCCACTTGGAAAGGAGCCAACTCAGAAGAGATGTGACAAAGACCTATAAATTACAAAGTCGTGTGAAGAAAGAGAGCAAGGAATATTTTATGTATTATCGTAACTGAATAACTAGAAAACTTCAAAGGAAATAATCAAAATTATTCAAAACAAGGAACTACTATTCTTTGTACCATAAGGCTAGAAGTGTGGTAATAATTACCAGTGCATATAGATTGATAGGTCTAAAATATAACTCATTAAGAGAAATAGAGAGTAAAAGTTCAAAGGCTACAAACCACAGGAATGTAACTTGCAACTAAGATGAACGTTGCTAAGAGTTTGGAGAATTTCAGTAAAAAATGAAGCACAATATGCTTCCTTTATTATAAGACTTCTAGTCCTTTAGTGAAGGCTATTTTTGGAGAGTTTGCAAGTAAAGCAGCGCAACAATTCAAATGTCTGCACACTAACATCTAAAAAGTTTACACAGCAAAGACCTTTCAACACAGGCCCCAGAGATTTAAATGTTGTTTTACGTATACATGCTAGCATTCCCTTCAAATATAAAGCTCTCAGGATGCTAGTCTTATTAAGATGTCAGTATTTTTCCCAAACAGTCATTCATCTCGATTCCCAAGTTGAAAATATATGCAACTGTTTTAATTGGCACCTCATATATAAATGTTAGAGATTTTATTTCTAAGAATTTTATTAATATTACTAGTCTAAGAGAGTTAACAGACCATGGATAAATTGGAAAAATTGTGAGCATTTTAGATAAGTCCTTTGACCAAAAGCTATTTTCCTTTGGTAAATTATGCAAAAGCAGTATTTGACATAAAATAATATTACTAAGAAATCATGATGCAGACATAAATAAGAGAAGTACTAAGAACAGCAAAGTATCTCTAATATAGAACAATAAAGAGGGTACCTGGAAGAACAAGAGCCTGAAATACACTTTCAGTGTATTTTGTCTGATAATTGAGTTTTAGAGGAACAATCCCAGGTCATCTGGATTAAAACTGGGCTATTGGGATAAGTCCTATGCTTAATTGTGCTAATTTCAAAATTAGATGAGGTTGCTGCATTTGTCAGACATTCCAGTAGAATGCAGAAATCTTATTCTCAAGCTGTAACATGACAAATTTTAGTGTAAACTACAGGAGAAAGCTCTGAGGGCTCTTCTTCTTTCTCACCAGGGTCTTACCACTCTAACGAGATGGAAGATCTGGAGGAAAGAAAAAAAGTCTGAGCCAGAAAAGGATATTGAAGCGCACTCAAAGTCTTTTAGCATTTGCAAAGAAATTGAGGCAGGCAATTTTACATAGATATTTTTGAGGTTTACCATTGATCTATAGCACTTTTATGCCTTTTATTGATGTGGATGACACTCCCCGGCAGAGCTGGCATGTTCCTTGCTTTAACTGTTATATGGTCCCTGGACAGTTAAGACTGTAAACCAGAAGTGCCCAGAAGGTTGGAGTGCAAGGGTCAATGTACTTAAGTTAGTACATTCAACATTGGTCTTAGGCACTGTGGCAATTGGCACACAAGCCACGTACTACAATTTAAAAGCATCAAACTCTGTGTTTTGGCAGAATGTTTTCAGAGGCAGAATCCACATATTACTTCAGAGTACATACAGTATGGATATTAAAACTGATAGAGGACTTTGATGATAATTTTCAGCAAAGTGTTCAATCAAGTCCTTAATAAACTTTTAACAAATCCTTCTTGTTACTTTTCCTTACTATCTTCTTTATTTCAGAAACTAACTGCACAGGAAATAACTGACTAGCGACTTGCATTTCTAGTAAGAGATGAAAATTATAAATAGTGTTTAGTGACTGACATTACAAAGCATTTAAAATGCTAACATTCTTTCTTTAAATTTAAATACACAATTTTTATTTGTGTTATTCTGACATGTCCTGTCTTAAAACAGCTTATCTTCAGAGGGTTGTCAAAATAGGCAGCTAAGGTCCCTCAGATCATTTGCTGTTTCAGCAAATTGCTCAGAAGCTCCAAATGCTTGGGAGATTTTACTCCACTGATTACGAGGGAAACAAAGTAAGCATTGCAACTTTGAAAGGAATACCTCTTAGATAGTCTGATAGTTGCTTTCAACAAAGGAGAATAGGTCTATGACTCATAATGGATGGCCAAAGGCAATGTTTTTTGATTCCACTGACCTTTCAACACTCTAAGGACAGAAAGTATAAATCTTATGATTAAGTCATGGGCTGCTAGCCTAGACACTAAAAGACTGCTTTGTAAAGGAAACAGAATAGAGTAAATTAGTAACATAATACGGACTTTCACACAATAGTTATAATTTTAATGAGCTCTTCTGTGGAGTTTAAATATTTGTAATAGTAAATTTGTTTTTAACTCTCTTTACAGTCCAATTGCTCTCACAGATACTCAAATAATTACAAAATCACAAGCTATAGACTAAGTGGTTAAAAAAAAGCTTCTAAAACATTTGCCATATAGTTAACTAAATATGTGATTGATTGCTTCTGTACGCTTCATCATACTTATATTCTCCAGGTCAATCTGCAGCATCATTACTCAATAACACGTATTTTGTTCAGTGCCTAACTCAAAACGTATGAAACAAGCCTTTTTTAAAATACGTTTTTAATATTGCATATTTTCAAATGAAACAAAAATGTGAATTAAGTTTCTTAAAATGGATTTGACTTTCCTGGTCTGTTATATATTTCTTTCAGTCCTTCATCCAACAGATCTTCAAGTGTAGTCTGATTACTGGCACAGCTTTAACTGGAAGAGTGATGAAACCTGGAAGAGCTCGTCCTGATGCTGTGGACAAAGTGAAGGTCAGTTGGGGAAAGAACTGTGAAACTTGTTAAAAAGTAATCGAACCTAAGTTTCCCATGTTTTAAGTATATTAATATATGAAGAATCACCTTTATTTCCTGGTTCACTTTTTATATGCTTTACGCTACATAAACATAACTGACTTTACAAAAGCAGAGCAGGCCCAAACAACTAAATACTAAATTTAGCCCATAACAAATTGTTAAAGCTCATTTTTTAAGCTCTTCACTCTTAGTTTAACATTTTTCCACATGCTTTAAAAAAATCCTACTGTCAAAAGTCTCATCTGTAATTACCAGTATTTTCCCACCACCCTGGCTGCCGAGAGTTGTAAGGCAATAAAAAGTAAAAGTGCTAAGAGCGCTGAAAAAGACCACAGGTAAAAAAGAAACCCAAGAGAAAACAAAACCACAAACTTGTATGATTGGATTTAAGACCAAAACTCTTGAAGGCTTTTTTGTCAACACAATCAGCATCGAGAGCTGCAGGAGGGGCAATCACAGAAGCCAGTCTCACAGGCTCAAAGCCTGTAGCAAGAATCAGTGATGCTGGAAGGTGTACAGAAACAGTACCTGTTTTTCAACATGTCAGCCATTTCAACAATAACAAATCAAAGACTAGTGCTCTCTTCTACAATGAAAACACTGAGGTAACATCTCAAAAGATGCTAAAAAGTAAAAAAA
Source organism: Anabacerthia variegaticeps (assembly GCA_035583185.1). Classification (NCBI taxonomy): domain Eukaryota; kingdom Metazoa; phylum Chordata; class Aves; order Passeriformes; family Furnariidae; genus Anabacerthia; species Anabacerthia variegaticeps. The sequence continues at coordinate 120,603,464 of JAWWEW010000078.1, read as the reverse complement.
AAAATATATTTTGGGTTTAACAAATATGAGACAAGAGTATGAGTAAGAAATACCTCAAAAAGAAGCTGTTTTGAATCATACCAATGTACCATGGCATGAGTTACTTTGATATCAGCCACCTTTTCCAGACAGCTTCACTAGTCAGCCAACAATTTGTCTAATCCAGGCTGAACTACAGATCATAACTCTCATGTAATTTTCAGTCAGATGATTTAAGAACCACCTGCTTTTCCTATACCACTCAGAAGACAGGAAAAAAGACAGTGACACACTTGATATTCTAGTTCCTTCTAAATACATTCATGGGTAGTATTAATCCTGCACTGCAATACAGGATTACAATACTACAAATGTATGTTAAAAAAACAAACAAACAAAAAAAAATAACAAACCCCAGTTATAGAATCATACAGCAGCTTGGGTTGGAAGGGACCTTAAAGAAGATCTAGTTCCAACCCTCCTGCCATGGTCAAAGCCAATTTCCATTAGATCAGGTTGCTCAAAGCCCCATCCAACCAGGCCATGGACGCTTCCAGGGACGGAGCAGCCACAGCTTCTCTGCACAACCCGTTCCAGTGCCTCACCACCCACATAGGAAAGAATTTCTTCCTAATATCTAATATAAACCTATCCTCTTTCAGTGTAAATCCATTATCCCTCATCCTATCACTACACTCCCCGACCAATTGTCCCATTCCATCTTTCCTGTAAGCCTCCTTTAGGTACTAGAAGGCTGTTTTAATGTCTCCCCAGACCCTTCTCTAATCTGAACAATCCCAACTCTCTCAGCCTATTATAGCAGAGGTGTTGCAGCTCCCACATCACCTTTGTGCTCCTCCTCTGGAACTGCCCAAGAAGATCCATATCTCTTATTCTGGTGACCCCAGAGCTGAACACCATCCTTCAGGTGAGGTCTCACAATCTAACCTAACCTTGGACCTTCAGAATATCAATTTGGGAGTACTATAGTAATCACAGATAATTCCTGAATTTCAAAAAGTCTTACTCAAAGTTTCTATCACCTACGTATACATCAGAATAAAACCTATAGCAATGTCAACTGTCATCTAGTTCCTTTTCCACACAGGATTCAGGCAGCAAAATGATGACTTCTGACAAAAAAGGGGCAAGCTCTTGAAAATACCTGTACAGAACAACTAAAAACAAAATGTAGCTTACTGAAAGGTAAGTAACCTTACTGGCTTGTTTGTTTTTTAAGTACCCGCACAAGACTGAAAATAGACCTTCTACATAAACACAATACAAAGAGTTTTGCAAGGTCACATTTTGCTACTTAGAAAGAAATAAGACTGGTAAAAACACAGTTGTATACCAATCAAAGTGAAAACATACAGCCATTTTGACATAAACAGAATTTTTTGTTAGCACATCCAAATGTAGTACTGTGAATGTCAAGCCAAAATAATGCATTTATCTTAATGGAGGTTCTGCCATATTGGGGAAAAAAAAATAATTTTCAGCAAGCTGGGTTTTCCTGACAAGAAAAGAAATATAAGCCAACCCTTCAAAAAACTGTTCAGCAAAAGGTAAAACACACAAAATAAAATGTCTTGCTTTGGTGAAAAGCAAGTCAAGAGTACCACTTTTATTTTAAAAAAAAAAATAATAGAAGAATAAACATCAGCAATGAAAGATGACCTCTGTTCATAGACTTTTCAGGTTCTCAGAAGAGAATCACCTCCTTACTCCTGCATACATTCTCATGTCTGAATTTTTCCTATTCTGCCAAGGGTTGTTCCAAACTCAGTACACGTGAATATCAGATGATAGCTTTTAAAAACATTTTGGATGAATATGTCCGAAGTTTAAGATCACTGCTTCAAGCAGTGATGCACTACTTACAAAAAAACTTATCTGCCAATGATAAACAATTTGACTTCAGAAACATTTGTTCGTATAAAAATGGTTAATTTGTCTATCAAGGTATGGACTAGCTTCTAGACAGAAACAACGGAAAAGTCCTGAAAGGCATCAATGTTTTTTTCATTCCAGGAAATTTTAACTGTGTCTGGGATCCACTGCTGATTATCAAGCTTTAAACACTGTCTTCCAGAATAATCCTTATACCCAGTGCAAAGTATAAATTTGGACTAATGGACCACTTGCCAAATTAAAAAACTGATCAAATAGTCAGGCTTAGAGGGCTAATGTGCCAAACTCCTTTTTGCTGGAGGCCAGCAAAAAGTGGAGTACTAAAGGGATCTGTGTTGGGACCAGTCCCCTCTACTATCCCAAAGAACAACCTAGAGGAGGAAAGAGAGTATGATCTCATGGAGTCTGCAGATGACACCAGTCTGGAACGGGCTCCATAGATATGCTTGAGGGTGGGGCTGCTTGTCAGAGCAGCACATCCTATTTTGTCATCAAATCAACTACAAGAAAACCATTGACAAACTGAACTTTGCTCAGTAGAGGGTCACCAATATAGTCAGGGGGCAGAGCAATGACACACAAAGAACATTTAAGTTGAACCAAGAAAAGTTGTCACTGAATGTAGGGAAATTTCACCCTATGGACCAGTCAAACACTGGAACAGGTTGCCCAGACAGGTTATGCAGAGGTTTGTAAGGTCAGACTGCATAAAGCCTGACTTATGGTCTATGCTGCCTTGAGATGAGAGTTGGCCTCTTGAAGTCCCTTCTAACCCCAACCATTATGTGATTCTATGATAATCTCTAAGTCTGCGACTGAGCTACACAATCAATCTCAAGATCTAAAGATTTAAGTTGTAATAAGCACCAGAAGAGCATTTCTGTGTAAATATTATTGCCATTCATTCACATAATTGGGAAGAAACCTTTTCAGCAGAATTTTTACTGAAAACCACTTTGCACTATGGTTTTGGATTGTCTACTGACTTCAACAATGCTTGAAATGGACTAATGTATAATCCGTCAAATAATATCACAAATGTGCAAGCCATCATAGGACCCCAGAGACTAGTTAGACTTTTGTAAGCATTCAGCTGTGTACCTTAGACATTTTGATTAAGACACTAAAAAGATACAAAAAGAAAAGTGCTCCAAGTCTTTCAATCACAGGGAAGTTAAAAAATACCTGTCAGTGTTGGAGACTTGTCTTTGATGACAATATTTCATCATCATGTTGTGTATTAGTACTTCACAGACAGAATACTCAGAGGGGAAATATTTATTCACTGCATCTGCCTTTTTGTAAAATATGGACATTTCCTTAAAAGATTGGGGGTTTCAATGTGATTTTTTTAATGGCAGAGAGACACGCTGTGTCTTTGAAAATGCCCAGCCAAATGAGCTTAACAGATTTCTTTTTTTGTTCTTCTTTGCGTTTGGTTTATCTGGGGTTTTTGTTGCTGTTGTCATATTAGTTTTTTGTGGGTTTTATTTGTTTGTGGGGTTTTTTTTGAAGACATCTTTTCAATAAACAGTGAGGAATTTTCAATTTACAGGAGGAAACTGTACCTTCTGGAAAAGAAGCAAAGAGTTGTACTTTTCCAAGTATGTGCCTGGTCTTTTGTTACCACTAGTTAAAATCCACACTAGAGAGGCATTCTGGGAAATATAAATCCTGACTGAAACAAAAGTATATATATGAATAAAATGTCTAAATTATCTTTATTAACCTTAGCCTGTACTTCAATCTTCTACATTCATAGCAATTACCAGAATTAATTTACCTTAATAACTCAGTGAACCCTTTAGTTCCCTGACATATTCCTTTGTCTCCAACAAGTTAGAAAGAAAAGTTTGATTAGAACCTGTCAAAACATTACTTAATAAAATAGTACAGCAAGGTATGATTTACTGAGCTGGTTTTGGCTGGGGTAGAGTTAATTTTCTTCATTGTAGCTAGTATGGGCTATGTTTTGGATTTGTGCTGGAAACTGTTGATGATTTGGGTATGTCTTAGCTATGGCTGCACAGTTCTTGTACAGCATCAAGGCCTTTTCTGCTCCTCACCCCACTCCATGAGCAAGCAGCTGGGCGTGCACAAGGAGCTGGGAGGAGACCCAGGCAGGGAAGTTGAACCCAACTGACCACAGGGATATTTGATACCAGCGTATAAAGATGGGGAAAAAGAAGGAAAGGAGGAAGTACTCAAAGTTATGGTGTGTATTTTCCCAAGGCACCACTACGTATGATTGAGCCCTGCTTACCTGGAGATGGTTGGACACCTGCCTGCCTGCCCATGGGAAGTGGTGAATGAATTCTTTGCTTGTGTGCATGACTTTTGCTTTACCTATTAAAATGTCTTTATCTCAACCCTTGAATTTTCTGTTTTACTTTTCCAATTCTCCTCCCATCCCATAGAGGGCAGGGTGGGGGGAAGTGGAGGAGTGGCTGATTGGTGCTTAGTTGCCCTTTGAAGTTAAACCACGACATTTACAAAATGGCACCAATTATAAATTAGCTCTGAATATGTATGATATAAATTAATTTGTAGACCTAGGTTTGACATCAAGGTACATCAAATTAGCCATTTTAATACCAGAGATATAATTACACATTAAAGAACATAAACTTGTGGCAGAACAAAACTCTCAAGTACAGAAAGACTGGAAGGAAAAAAAAATATTCACTCTTTTGCCAAACAGAAGTTCAAATACATTAAGGAATCTAGAGAATGGAAAGTCAGGCTGTTGTAGCAGTGGAACAACAGAGGCCTCACAACACATTTGATTTGACCTGATGCATTTCTTACATTTAGACAACCATTTGTCCTTGTTAACCTGCTCGTGCAATTCTTCCTGAAAAAAGTAGCCAGCCACCCTCAGCAGCAACTGAGAAGCACTACTACATCTTTCTTTATCTTTATTATGTCTTTATCTTTCAGATGTGATATCAGAACATTTTCTTGACTTACAGCTTTCTTAAGACAGTTTTCCTGAGTTCTCAGAATCACTTCAATTGAAAAAGAGTGAGAAACAGGCCACTCATGTTTTAGTACACCATGTTGCTACTCTTGGAATGATTGGTTTTATTTTTAATTAATTCCTGGGGTGTGGTGCTTTTAGTCTGTTTTGGTTAGGTTTGGTTTTTTGTTTTGTTGGGTTCTTTATATTTGTTTGTTTTTATTATTTATTTTTATAGGGTTTTTTAAAGATCCTGATGAATACTCCGGTACTTATTTAGATTTTTACACCACAGCTGCAGCCAGATCAGTGAAAAACAGCTGTCTAAAATTGATTACAAAATTACAGAGAAGCTACTTTTAAACATGTTTATTTGGGGGGGAGGGAAACAAACAAACAAACAAAAAAAAAACCCTGACAATTGCCAAGTTTAGTCTCGACTTGTACTGACACCCAAAAAGATTAACATATATTTCTCCATCTTAAGCAACATACTTCATTGCTTTGAATTCTTTTTCAGACATTTGTTCATATTAATTTTTTCTCTTGCCCAAAGCTTGTGCTGGAAAATCTTGCAAGTGCCTGAAATGCTATCCCAAGTCTTTTCTCTCACTCAAGCACACAACCTGCCATTACAGTTAAAGTACTTGCTGTGTAAAAATTTGAAGTGATTTAGACCTCCATGCAAATTATATGAGGCTTAAGACTCTTAAGAATTTGACATTCATATTGGTACTACATATAAAGAGGGCCCTAAATAATTATTCTGTTTCTCTTAGTGATATTTATAGTAAATGTCAGAGCAAAATGGAAAAGAACATGAAGAAAATATTTGGGGGAAAAACATACCTGAGAAAACATTTTCTGTAACCAAAAATCTGGCACCTAACACCCAGAACACACCACAACAGAACCTGGGGAGTTCAAGGTACACATGAACCACCACAAGATAAAAGTCTTACTTTCCTATCATTTGGTTTATTTTTCTGTTGAAAATAAGTGTTAATAAACCATATTTTTAAGCCATACATTTTTGTATAAAAATCATTTTTCAGTAATAGATATATTCAAGTTAGAGTTTCAGAACAGCTTTATTTGCAAGAAAACATCATGAGAATTCTGCACATTTATGATATATGCTATCCAAGCAATTCAAAGCACTTTAAAATACTTCTTTGAAGTTGGAATCTGAATGTAAAGTTTAAAAGTCACAATATACTTCTGAAATATTTACGCTGATATTTTCAGTGAAATTATTGAAATATCTCCCCAACATGTGCTTATTTTAAATTCATTTATTCTTCTTAAAATCATTACAAATAAGCATATATTATCACCTAGAGGAACATACATACAGCAGTACTGTAAAGTTTAGGACATTAAAAAATACCCACTAAATCAATCTAGATTTTGTTATTCTTTTAACGTTTAACCATGTGCAAGCCTGATATTTTGAAACTACACGAAGTATATTTTACAGGGGAAAAATCAAGCTATTGATAAAAACAAGTGAAATTGACGTTATACTTGGAAATTAATCCTCTCCCACCCTGAAACAGAGTTGATTCTATTAAAACTGATAAATGAAATGGAAATTAAAATTTTAATGAGGTGCTTGTTAATCCATTTGTTCACATCTAATTTGAACTTGGTTAAATTGCTACTTATTATGAATACTATAGATATGATTCCTTCTAAATCTCAAGGGCAAACAGAATGTTAGAGGACTGCTTGTCCCAAGATAGGTCCACAGTATATTATCCAAGCTTCTGAAATTAAGCACTGGAGCTATTTCCTGTGATACATTTCATTTATGAAAATTAATGACATTTTAAAGCAGTTGGTTAAGTCCTTTGACATGGTAATTGTCCATTCCAGAACAATAGAAGAAATATAACCAAAAGGAGACAGCCTACCTGCCATTGATCATTTCCAAAACCAGAGAGCTTATTTGTACCTACTGCAATTCCCAAGGACTTTATCAGACACATATCAATGATTTTTCTGCTTGACTTTAACAAGCAGTAAAAAAAATACAACCTCACCTCAAAGACAGCCCTCAAACGACAATAAAGAAAGAACAGGTGTGGCTGTGATTTTAACATAAAATCAAAATGCAGAGAAATTGCAATAATGAATAATGTACAATTTTCTAATAATTCCATAAAATTAGTATATTTAAAGGAAAATATATAGGATTACAAAGAAATGCCACCATCAGACTTGCAGAGACAAGTCTCAAAATGGGTCCTTTGGCTTATGTAGCATAACACCTTCTTCATTTCATTGGTCACAAATGATTTTTTAAGTAGTTCTGGATGTTTATTTTAGCCCACAGCCCTAAACTCATTTAAAACAAGCAGCACTTTGCAACCTTTCATTCAACATTGCAACTTCGCAATTGTCTCATTATCAGGATGTTAATAATTGAGCACATACAATATTTCAGAGTTTTAGTAAAATTCAGCTGAGTTCAAGTCACAGAGCTTGGACATTTTGCTTTATATATGATAAATTACCTTTTCTCCTCAGATTGCATTTTAATTTTACTAACATAATTTGCTGTGCTTCTAAGAATTTCATCATATAGTACAATGTATGTATAATATGATTCATTAGATTGCTCTTATAAAGTAGATATGTTTCTTGACATTAGAGCCCATTTTTTAGGCTTTTCCAAAGTTTTGGTTTTGTTTTTGGTTTTTTTTTTCACCAGAAGCGTTTATGCCCAGCTAAGTTCACGCATCATCTAAGTATTTTGTTCTGCTGGCCATATAATATTTAACCCAAAAAGGTTTTTTCTTTTCTTGGCACTTTCAGCAGCATGTCTTATCAGAATAGAAAACTTTGGGAACCACCTACTTCTTTATATGCAAATAATTTACCAAATCATTAGAAACAAAATTTAACAAAGAACAATCCTTGGTGAACTTAATAATGATGTACTTACAGTCTGATAGTTGACCTTTCAGCATTATATGTTGTCTTCCTTTACTACTCATTTAGCAGTTTTATACTTCTTTCTGTTCTCTCCATATTTTCCTATCTCTATCATCTAAAACTTATTCAGAATTCTAAATCATCTGAGATGTCTATTGTGACACAACCTAGGAAAAGAAAAAGATATAGAGGAAGAATCCTTTCAGCTGAAATATAGGAGCAAGGTTTGGCACATATTGCCTTGATCCTATTACCTCTTCTAAGCAATGAGTTGATTTTTTCTCTTCCTAGTGTGTTTATACTTAATTTCCAATCGGAAATAATCTGAATAAAATACACTAGGAATAAAGTTTAAAAGTGCAAGAAAATAAACTTTTTGATAATCAGCAAAACCCAGATAAATAAATGCTGTTTAATTTGGGGGCACTTAGATAAGAACGAAAAATCCATGGAAAAAAAAGTAGCTATTTAATATTACTGATACTACTTTATGTGAACCTGTTTCGTTCTGTACTGATATGAATTTGGAGCAATTACAAATTCATTTATCCTATCTCAGTGAAGGAGGGTGCAATGAACAGCTGCAGGGTAATAAATCTCTAAAAGCACAACATACGTTTTGTAAGGGAGCATCTGTTTACATTTTGGTTACAGTATTTGTCCATTCCTCCAGTACCCTCTTCTCCCATAAAAGTTGATCCTTGTGACTTCAAAAAAAGTGAATGCACATCTACTATGACAGTAAAACTGGAAACTCCTAGGGAAGGAGAATTCCCTCAAACTGATCTAATTTTTTATTTCAGTTTTCTTGCAACCAAATACTAATGCAGAGGTTGAAGGGGTAAAGGATATAAAAGAAAGGAAGAACAGAGCATGGGAGTGCACTGTCCTATTTCCCAAGCCTCTTCATCTGTGACATAAAAAATCCCAATCATTTGTGGAAATATTTATATGTTGAATAAGTGGCTTTAGTCTAACTTTGCTTACCTTTGATTTAGACAACTGAATTCCCTATATTAGATTAAGAGATGTTACATTGATCAACAGATTACTCACAGAACCTGTTGACAAAAAAACCCTTCTCTAGCATACTCCTCTGAATATAAGAAAATGCATATTCTTTTCCAGGAAGCATTTTTAAAAATCCAACTGAAATCCGCCTTGCAGCAAGTTCATACAGGATCAGGACGAGCCAGAGGTTAAGCAGGCAGTAGCCAAATGTTGAGTCCCATGCTTGGAGGACTTTGAACTAAGCAACTGCTCACCTGCACAGGCAAAATGGCTCATCTGGAAAGCAGATCATCACATAAGGAAAAAGGCAGGTGGGGCTCAGGGGCATGCATAGACTTGGGAGTTTTATCAATGAAGAGCAATTTTTCATGATTGCTGAGTTGTTTAGTTGTGGGGTTTTTTAACTTTGATTGCTCTATACTGGAGGAAGCTTCAGACACTAAAATATGTATGTTTTAATACTGAGCTAACAACTAAGAAGTATAAGTAAAAGTTTCAAAGCCAAGGCTGTGCTATTAAGTATTGAGGCTGAGAAACTGGACATTCTTTAGAGCCCCTGGACAAATTTTAGGCCTGAACAGGACAGGTTCAGGATTCCCATTAAATTATAGGCAGATTGCTAGAGACAGTCAGACACCCTCAGTGGAGCAAATCAGTGGGACTGAGAAGAAACCTCCAAGAGCAGTCAGTCATGGGCAGAAAAATTTTCTGTCTACTATAGCTGAGTATATTGAAGAGTAATAATATTCTTCTAGAACATGATTTATGTGGCAAGTTGTTGATCTACTATCTTCCCCCAGGTTTGCGTCCCACTGCCTGCATTTCTACACAAATTTGCACACAACAGTCAATCTGCAAATGCACAATTCACCGAGTCCAGACAACATCTGATTTATAAATTTCAACTGTGTTCCATGTGCACAGTAAATATCTAATCCCTTCCCATAACTGAGGGGTAAACAACAAAGAAATAGGTAAGAGCAGACTACCTTCCTCAAAGTAATTAATTCAGCCTGCAGCTAGTTTTTGCCTGGCATCTTTCTTGACAACATAGCAAACTTCAGCAGCTGATGCAAGGCAGATGAATAACACAGCGGCAGCAGCTAACCCTTTCCATCACTCCTCCAAGTAGCCATTCCCACTGTGCTTCACAGAAGGTAATAACTGAAGGCAAACTAGAGAGCAAGGCAACTGTGTGGGCATGTTGGATGCAAATCAATTTTGAAGGTGAAAGACCTTGACACAGGTAGAGCATTTGCTTTTCCTTGCTTTTGACTTTTTTGTGCACCTCAGACCAAGAACCACCTATCAAGTTTAGAAATGTGCATTAGCTTTAGAACAGAAGCCAGATCCACAAATACAATTATTTGATCATAACCCACACAAATAATGCATTGTCATTGCTGAGATCTCCCTTGCTGCTGATCTGAGGGATGGGGGGATTACTTCAATACTACTGAAAAAATAAGCTTATTAGCACTATCATTTCTCACTCCTGTGCTATGCATTGTTTCTTATCACTTCAGTCAAGTTCTCTTGAAAGGATAACACGTTTCCCAGATGGTAAGGAAGTGCTGGTGCACTTTAATCTGGCTGCATTTATATTGGAAATCCCTACAAACAATGTGAAAGTGTTTTAACAATGAAAGAACAATTACAGTTCACCATAGGTCAAAAGGCCACACATTAATAGGTGTTCAATATTACTATTCACTTAATCCTTTTCAAATCCAGTAAACATCATTGAAAAAAATTATAAATATTTATGGTTTTAACAGAGAAAGGTCAAATTATTTTTTCTGATTTTTATCTCTCAATATTAGTCCATACTTGCAAGGAATATATTTTATGGGGAAAAAAAAAACAGACAAAAAAAACTCTGAAGAAATTGAAACTTGCAAAGAAATTACTCTACAGATTCCTTCACCAAATCATATTAAAATAACTATTTCAACTTTTACAGCAAAGAATGGACACTGTGTTTTTCGTAGAAAAGGGCTATTTGTTTTAGTCAAGCACAGGAATCCCTCTAAGACCCCCCACAACCACAGCATCTAAAAGTCTTGTGTTTGCTGATATACATAGTCAGGAATACTAACTCCATTGCTCCAAAACTTCAGATTATATTATAGAAAGCCAACATATACGAGTTTCTCCAATCTCAACATATTTGACAGGCAGCAGAAACATAATTTATATCCAGTGTTTGCATCCCATAACTAAACCAGGCACAGAGCAGTTGGGAGGACATGGTTGAATGTAACCTGAAACAAAATATTAAGCTAAGTGAAGAATAACATGAATTCTTTGAGGCATCTGTTGCAATTAGTAGCTAGATGGGTATTTTTTCTCAAAATCAAAAAGGATAAACTCTGTAGGAGGGGACACACAGAGAATATACACATGGCATATTCAACCAATCAAAGATGCTATGCCTTAAAATACCCCACCATCCTCACGTTCTAGAAGTGGTTCCAGAAAGTCCTTGTGCTGCAGCAGCCATCACAAATGATACTGATTTCCATTTTCTTGGACTTTTAACCATATAAGCAAGTTGCTCTGTATTACTGTGTAGAAGTGAAAGACAGCAAGCAATGCTTTAAGGTAGCTATGTAATTACACCCTGAAATTGTTTTCCTTACTGTTACAGAAAATGGTCCTGCTGTTTACAGCAGGCCTGTGTCCTGCAGATAAAGAAAAAGAAACCACACATGTGACACAAATATTTTGCACTGGATATCAGTATTCTACTCTTACCTGACTGTGTTAAATTGGAAAAAGATGGAAGTAGCTCAGTCCTTAAATAAAGCACAAGACCATCATCATGAAGAATCGTGGTTTATGCAAGATCATAATTCAGGTCCATCATGACATGGAACATCGATACAGAATTGCACTTAAGTGTAATTAAGGACTATAAGTATGATTAAGGTTAATAATTCTGCTCCATTAAATAAGAACTGACAGGCCTTTGCATCAAGAAAATTGCTGGCATCTGAAGATGGCAGCTTGCAATTCACTTGGAGGAACACAGTGGATGCAAGAAGACAATGAGTCCAAACAGGAAAAGATACAATTGCAAAGAAAAACTGCAACATTGCAAAGCAGGATTGATGGCCAAGACTGTTGCATCTTAGAAGCCACTTCTAAAGCTTGTAGTATAGGAACGTAATGCATCATACTTGTTCACAGAAACTCAATGACAAGTCAATTCATACCTCTACAATTTCTGCTTTAGAATTTTAAGGGTGGCTGTTTATTTGGGATTTTTATTTTGAGTTTTCTTGTTTTGGTTTGGTTTTTACTATCTTTCCAACAAGATTCACATAACCTGGACTTTTCGGTTTTTTTCTCCATATTCCAATGTGTATTTCTGGCACATATGATGGATCAGAAAGTAGGTCTGCTTCAGAAAACACATTATGACTTCTAGTTTGTGTGATCAGACAGCTAGGTAAAATCAAGTCACTCATTTCCACAACAGAAGTCTAAAGCAAAACCACAAAGGCTTGGTCCAGAACTGTTTATATATTTAAGAATAACTGAATATATGTGATCAACAAGACAAACGAGGATGATGATTTTTGGAAGACAAAGTAGGTAAAGTATCACTGGAGCAGGTGTAGTTTGAATTCAAACATGCAGGGTACATGAACATATTTATGATAGAAGAATAATGGCCAATTACTACCAGCTTCCATTTAAGTATAAATTTTACAGGGTAATGGGAGGAGGACACAGACATATAAAATTCTTTCCTGGGTTACTGTATCGCTTTTGGTGTCAGAATATAAGGGAAATTCCAATTACAGCCAAACGTACCTGGAGTACTGAAATGCATCATGGACTTAGAAGAGAAATTACACACTTAATATTGACTGAATCACTGAAAATTAGGGCATGATCAGTAATCAGTTTAGTACTAATCATCTCCCTCTCCAGTGGCACATAACTTAAGTACTGTGCTTGCCAATATGAAACAGAAAAGTAAGTCCTTTATATTTAGTCCTTTATATTTAGTGAGGACCTTCTAATTTGCTTTCTGTGTTATAGCATCTCTTTTTCAAGTAATATTAGGTTTTATAATGCAATTATGGCCTGGAAGATTCAAGGTAACATCCAAGAAAATGTCTACTCCATTTAGGGAAGAAGTAGAAAAGATCCTTTCTCCAAGGTCTTGCAGCAAACCTACTCTCATTTCTGCAACTCTAAGAGATAGAAAGAAATGGAACACACATAGACAATCAGTTGGAAAGATGTCCTGAAAAGGTGACAGAAGTATGAGAACGGCTACCACTTTGATGGACATATTTGTCCATGCAGTAAGAACATTTCAGGTTATTCACAGTTCAAGAGAGGCCTTGCTTGTTTTTACAGAATTACAAAATCACACCATCAACTAGGTTGGAACATACCTCTGAGATCATTGAGTCCAACCTTTGACCTAACACCACCTTGTCAACTAGACCATGGCACTAGGTGCTGCATCCAGTCTCTTCTTAAATACCTCCAGGGACGGTAAATCCACCACCTCCCTGGGCAGCCCATTCCAATGTCCAATCACTCTCTCTGTGAAGAATTTCTTCCTAATGTCTAACCGAAACTTTCCCTGGCACAGCTTAAGAGTGTGCCCTCTCATCCTACTGCTGGTTGCCTGGGAGAAGAGGCCAACCTCTGCCTGGCTACAACCTCCTTTCAGGTAGTTGTAGAGAGTGATAAGGTCCCCCCTGAGCCTCCTCTTCTCCAGGCTGAACAACCCCAGCTCCCTCACTGCTCCTCACAGGGCTTTTGCTCCAGTCCCTTCACCAGCCTCATTGCCCTTCTCTGGACATGCTCCAGCACCTCAATGTCCTTCCTAAATTGAGGGGTCCAGAACTGGACACAGTACTCAAGGAGCAGCCTCACCTGTGCTGACTACAGGGGAAGAATCACTTCCCTGGTCCTGCTGGCCACGCTGTTCCTGATACAGGCCATGGTGACACTGGCCTTCTTGCCTGTCACGATCCTCAGGCAGGAGAGAAGGGAAGGCACACTGCAAGTAGGAATGAAGCAGGAATGGCATTTATTGAGGGGAGGAGCAGACTTTTATAAGGGTCTGAGCGAAGGTTCTGGAAATGGTGGGGAACATGGACATAAAAGGGTAGGAGGGGATGGAACATGACCAAACTAGGGAGAACTGGGGAGGAGACAACCATATACATATAAGGGGATGGTGCAGTGCACCAAACTTTAACCAATGGAGAATCGGGGTACAATGAACCAATGGGGAACAAGAATACATACGAACATTTGAATACATTAAACCCATTAAAATTGCAACTATAGCAAACTATTCTATTATACTACAAGAACTAAGAAAACAGGTCTTCTTTTTTCAGTCCTTATTCAAGAATCGGTGCTGGCGTCAGGTGCTTGGATAATTCTAACCTTTCTCCCTTCTCAAGGTCGAGGCACTTCTCAATATTCGTTTTCTTCCATGCAGAATAATTACTGACACCCACACTTGGCCACCTGGGCACACCGCTGGCTCATGTTCAGCTTCCTGTCGATCAGAACCCCCTGGTCCCTTTCTGCCTGGCCGCTCTCCAGCCTCTTTGTCCCCAGCCTGCAGTGCTGCAGGGGATTGTTGTGGCCAAAGTGCAGGATCCAGCACTTGGTCTTGTTAAACATCCTACCATTGGATTCAGCCCATCTATCCAGCCTGTCCAGGTCCCTCTGCAGAGTTCTCCTGTCTTCCAGCAGGTTGACACTCCTCCCCAACTTGATATCATCTGCAAATTTGCTGATGGTGGACTCAATCCCCTCATCCAGATCATCAGAAAAGATATTAAACAGGACTGGACCCAACACTGACCCCTGGGGGACACCACTAGTGACTGACGGCCAGCTGGATGCAGCACCAT
>JAWWEW010000078.1:120533994-120588658 GCA_035583185.1 Anabacerthia variegaticeps | reverse complement strand
AACAAAAAAAATAAAACAAAACAAAACACAAAAAAAACAAAAAAAAAACCAAAATCAAACCTGCATCAGTTTTGTCCTGGTCAAAATCTCAATTATTTGTGTCTTACTGTTTGGATAGGATGAGCAAACTTTGACCCAGGTGACTACAAAATGGAGGCCTAACTGCTATTACAATTACCATTTACCTCATAACTATTAGCTCCTCCTCCTTTTCTAAATAAATACAGCTGAATTTATTTTCTGGTTTATAGGGAGGCGTGAATAATATATTCCCAATTCAGCGGTTATAAAGAGAGTTGAGAGGACTAAGCAGACTGCACAACAGAGTTAGATTCTCTGCTCTATTAGAAGCAGCATGATTATTAGCACTTGTCACACTTATCTCCATGAAGGCAGCCACAGACAGCCTGTGTGACCATTTAGACTTAGTAACTCCAGAATATGGAGGTAAAGGAACACAGATGCATTCTTGTTTACTTCCTACATTTCTGTTTAAAAAAAAACAAAAACAAAAACACCTTACCTCTATAGTGGTCAGTTGGGCTGGAAACGGAAATATGTTACCTGATACGAAGGCTGAATTAATTTTTTGCACCTTTTTTTTTTTTTTCTTTTAATGAAACATTGTATAAAAGAAGGTTGATGTAGCACCATGACTATTTCTCATGGGATAATACAATGCATACTAGTAGGGCAGTTTACAAATTATGGTATTCTTTTATTAGATTTGGGTTATGGTCTTTGACAGAGCAAGTTTATTAATCTAATGCCATGTGAGTGCTGAATAACATGCACTGGAAAGTGAAGAAGCCGTGCTTTGTGTTTCATGCTCAGGCATGGTCAAATGCCTCCAGTTCTGAGTTTTAATAAAAGCTTGCTCCTTTTCAACATCACTGAAAATACTTCCACTTGTCTGAAAATTAGACCAAAGTCTCCAGTGTTCCCAAGTAAGAGATTAACTTCTGTAGAACAAAGCTAATGCCTGCCATTTAAACCACATATTTCACTGTGTCATCATTGTTTCCGAATTGAGGGAGAGAATTTCAGATAGCTAACTAAATGCACAATTCACAAAGATCAGTGACATCAGAGCAGCAGCACCATAAGGTTACTTTAGACTTTCTTGTGGAATATGGGTTTGTTGGAATCCTGTTGATTTCTGTATAGCATGCTCATTCTGTGCATAAATATAAAAACAAGTTCAGTATTAGCATCTTTAATCATATGAACCTCAAACCTGACTAAGAAAAAATGTAAACAACATATTTGGAAGCAGAAAAAAAAGATGAGAAACTTATGCTAAGCTGCACCAAGAAACCATGGAAGTGGCTTACATGGGGACATCTTCCTTTCATACCAGACTCTGGAAAACAGTTTTGCAAGAACAGAGTCTAAAACCTGATGAAGGTGACACATTCACCTTTCCTTTATTTTTATTTTTAGAAGTTATATAGCAATACTTTCTAGTTTTAACACATTAACACATTCTTTATTTGATTTCTAAGAAAAGGTAAATCTCAATTTGGCCTGACCATCACTCCCTAAAAATACCTCACACCAAAACATCTTACACTTTTTAATGTTACAGAACTGTCAACAGTATCTCAAAAGCCACATAACAACTGGTCAAACTGCTGATGGAGACTAATGAATTAATCACCTGCATTAATAAACACATGTGGAAATTGATGTCTGTATAAAGTTTGAAAACAAAACACAGCTACTCTCTCCTAAGAGTACCATGGCATCACCAACAAAAAAAAAAAAAAAAAAAAAAAAAAAAAAAAAAGAGAAAAGGCAGGAAAAGAGCACTCAGGAGTTACTTTTACATACTCTTACAGAGAAATATATCTTATGTACATGCATGACCTACTCCTTCTTCTCTCTGTTGCACTGTCACTATGCATCCTTGAAATAACATGGAAACCCTAATCATAGGTCCATACCAATGCACCCAAATATTTCCTAAAATTTCACCTGTCCATCAGAAAATCATAAAAATTCACTATGAAGATGTGTTCGCACGCACTGATAAGTAAATGTAAGTAAATGTATTGAGAAGAACAATGGAAGTTACTAAAGAGTAAGCAACATTGACATGTAAAGAAAGACATTTGAAAATTAAAAATACATAATTTCACTATGGAGGATTGAGTGACATCTCAGACAACCACTGTGATAATAATAATTAAACATAATCTTTGTATGACTGATTTTTAGAATTATTAAAGAATTAATTTGAAATTGATAGTATAAGGAGTAATAATAATAATACTAATAAAGAACAAACTGTGGCTGAGTATCATGAAAAACAACTTGGCAATGAGACTGGCAAGGCAGCACAAAGGCATCCCGGGAGAAGTAGTGGAATCTCCATCATTTATGATATTTAAAACCAGAATGGACAAAATGTTGGAAAATGTTCTGTAGGGAATAGTCCTGAATTTGTAAGGAGACAGACTGGATGACCTAACAGGTCTTTTTCCATCTGTAATGTCTATTACTCTGCAATTGTCTCATGTCCTCAATCCACACATTAAACAATCCTCACATAGCTACAGTGCCAAATGTTTTTTCTTTACTCATCATTTAAGACTAGCAGAGCAAATGCTACTTAGGAATTAAAATGTTCATAGTTGATCAACAACAAGGAAAAAATATAATTCTGAGACCCAACCATGTAATTCCTCTTATGCCAGCAGTTCTCAAGCCGTGCTAGTGTGTGCCATACATAAAAAGGTACCATTAGTGGAATACAAACAGCTTCAAAATGGTATGCAGCTCACCTCAATGCCTCTGCTTTTTAGTATGACTTGCATTTGTGAAATCAACATGTTAAATCCTGTTGCAAACTACGTGCATCTCAGAAACTGATTCTGTAAAATCTCAACCCAGTTTTCTGAAGCTCTATGTTGATGACAGTTTCTTCCAGCTACAATAATAATCTAAGCAGTGTCTGCCTCTGTCTAATCCTCATCACTCATCCTGATTCTAGGCTGTTTACAAGTCTTATTTTCATACTGTAGGAAGCAGCAGGAAGAGGGACTACATTCATTGTTACAGATTTTCCCCCTGAAGTTCTTTTCTATAGCTCCATAATCCATAGTATTGCTTAAATTGTGAAAAAAAATCAGAAAAAGCACTCTTTGATCAGGGGCATCTATTGTGTTTTTCATAATGGAGAAACAGCATCAGGTTTCACATTTACAGACGAATGTGTTTCTGAGCACGAGTTTGTTAAAGTGTGAGAAAGACAAACATTTCTACCCACACACAGGGGAAGCTTTACAGCTGTGAGATAACCACAGAGTTGGTCAAGGTATCAGCAAGTCACACCTTGCTGATCATCTGTGAGATTAAGTTTGTCTTTCTGCTTAGCTAAGGTGGTACTTTAAATGTTTGTGTTTAAGGGCCTTCGTTAGTCCCATGATTGCTCTGTTTTGCTGTTCATCATAAGGAACATGCCATATTTAGAACATCTAAAAGGAAGAAATGTAATTATTTGGAACTATAGCCATTCAAACATATATATATATACACACACATATATTTAATTGATTGGTTTCAATTTCCTAAATATAAAGGCTTCAGTTTGAAAAGTTTTCAAAATATTCAGTTAAGTAGTATACAATCCAGTAATAATTTTATTGTGTCTTTGTACAGCACATAAAAATTAAAAAAAAATTTGATACTTTTTACTTTTTATAGCAACATTAACATGCTTTTTACAGTATTTTCCACTTTGTTTCTTTTTATATTCACAGAGGGAGTATTAATCCATTAGCTTCTTAGATATTTTCCTGTCATGGTATATGGAAGTTTGTACATGGCACAGGTACTTCCAACTTGTTTACAAAATGTAATTTACCAGTGGATTTATATCATTAGAATTTTGTCCATGGCCATGTTTATTCCATAATAAAAACATTCATCCAAAGATATGCAATAGTTTTAAATTTAGGATATAATACTTCCCTGTATGCCCACAGTCTGTACTGTATCTGCTCTGAATTCCACATTTTTAAAACAGGGATATCTCCATGGGATGAGAAAACACAGAATGGTTGCGGTTGGAATAGACCCTAAAGATCATCAAATTACAACTGTATCAGGACAGTCTTACTCTGATATGCACACTATGCAAGCCATCATACAAACAACTATGCAAGTTCAACTGCAGCACCAGGATGCTGTCTCGGTGTTAAATTTTGCTAAAACCATCCTGGTTTACCAGACTTTGAATATGCATCCTGCTTTTTGAAGCAGGATTTGGCAGATAAGTTAGTCTGCAGGCTTGTAAATCTGTAACTACCACTCCATCACTTTATAACTATAAAAGGCCAGTCCAACTTCCATATGGCAGATCCTTCCACGTACTTCCTTGAAGTGTGGAGCTTCTCCCATGAAGCAGGGATGCCTCTTCATGGTTACTTCCCAGGGGTTAAGAGAAAGAGATCTCACCACTATCTCCTATGGTGAGTTATATCAATATCTACTTAATGATTGTTTCTCTTGCTAGCTTTGATACAATTGCTTTAAAATAATTAGTTTTTTATAGTGCACTGTATTACTGTGTTATATAATGCCATACTAGTAGACTCTTAGCTTTTACACAGTGTAGTAATTAATCCTGGTTAAGATCTTTTGTCTGTTCACCTGTTCTTTAATTTGCTGTAATAAATAATTCATTTTATATAAAAATATCCATTTTGCCATCATTAAAACTTGCGGGACAAAGGGATTTAATCACATCTCTACAATTCCTTAAACCTAAAGCGTTGACACAGTCTGAGGCTAAGATTGGATTCAGCTACACCTAAACCCTCCTCTGAGAAAGACTTCAGAAAGCAAGGGAGTCCTTTCTGCACCTCATGACCCAACAGCAAGGCTTTTTAACAACTTTGTCTAAGCATTCCACTCTCCCATGACAACAACTCCCCTGTTACGGGCAAGGGCGCCTTTTGCTAGACCAGGTTGATGAGGGCTCCACCCAACCTTGCTTTGGAGTCTTCCAGGGATGGGGCATCCATAACTTCTCTGAGCAACCTGCTCCAGCACTTCATCACCCTCACAGGAGAGAATTTCTTCCTAATATCTAATCTAAACCTACTCTCTCATCTCAAGACACTTCATTTTCACTGCTATTATAAATTAATGTTAAATACTCTTCTCATACAGTGCAAAGTAAAAAACCAAAAATTTTATTTTCTGAACTGCATTGCACATTTAAATACACAGCTAAAATATTCAGTTATGTGCATATTATTTGTATCTAAGAGAAATCAACAAAAAATATTTCCTACTTCCACTTGCAAGCTTAAAAAATACCATTTTCAAAAATGTATCAAAAATATGAGATGTGTAACAAGTGAAAAAATCCTGAGCAAAATCTCAAGTTCATATTAAAAAAACTGACAAAAGAGGTACACAATGAGGTTATGTTTAGTACCATGTTTGAGACAGAGAAAGACTAGACCTCCTAAAATAAACCCTGTGATTGCCTTAAAAGAGAAACAGTTCAGGAAGAAAAACTATTACCATCTGGGGAAAAAAAAACAAAACCAAACCAAACCAAAACAAAAAAAGATTTACTAATCTAAACTGCTGCATAAGTAGCAAATAAACTAAAAATTAATAAAAATCCAAAATGAACTGACTTAATTTATCTTTTCTATTTACCACTTGTGAAAGATAAAAGAAAGCAGAATAACTGGGTTGTTATTTTTTTTTCACAGCACTTATTCCAAATTACTGCCTATTATTAATTACGTGCTCCAGGAATCATTCTGCAAGAAGCACAATGTAATACGGCAATCATGGCTTACAAAAGATGAGGGAAACAAACAAACAAAAAACAATTACAATACAAAGCAACATGTAGCAGAAAGTCTTTGTCTTTGCATGCATAGAATCTTGAAAATTATCTGTTTTTTTGCATATTGGGAAAAACAACAAATATTGCCATGTTAAAAACAGAAATTATCATAAATACACTAGCCATATTTTGTTTTCACAATAAAGAATAAAAATATCATGTTGTATAGTACCGTAGTTTTCACTCTTGATTTTCCTTCACAGAAAGTACAACAATCTCTGTTCATATCCCATTGATACAATCTGATTTCCAAGTATAAATCACCGAAATAATATATACATAGAAGTAGATGAATATACATGTTACTTATATGTGTATAAGTTAACTCGCAAATTTGAAATGCATTTAAATTTCAAATTTTAATTTAAACTTTATTCAAGGTTTTTGCATTTTAAATGGAGGTACTTATAAGAATGTTTTACTTTTGTATTTTTTTGACATTTTTTATATTTTGGGTTTTTCCAGGCTTCAGTGTTGAAATGGACAAACTACTTGCTTATGTGGTGCATTATGTTTCTAAATTTGTCACCCCACCAGGATAGCTAGCAAAGCCATCTCCTATAGTTCTAGAATATGGTCCTGGGGTAGAAACATTAGACATGCCCAAGAGTGATACACTACTTGCCAGTTCAGTTAGAATTTACACCATTAGAGATAAAGAAAACTCTAACAAACAATATGGCACTTGGAGAGCATAATCTCTAGTAGTTCATAAGTCTGATAAAATTTGTTTCAGATGGAGAACAATTTGCCTGTTTATAATATTTTAGTTGTTTGGGGATGTTTCAATTCCTGTGTTTTTAGCTCTTCATTTTGAAAGGGTCATTGGCATTTTTTCTTTTTTCTTTTTTTTTCTTTAGAAGGTTTTTCTAAAAACACCCATTATCCCATATTCACATTTTACTTTATGCATATGTAAAGATGGTTAAGAAAGAGCAAGACCTGGCTATCAACTTTTGCTACCTCCATAAGGAGGAAGTGGTTGGTTGAAAAAAATCCTGCTTCCTGCAACTAAGAGCTGCTTCCTCTTCCAGGGTTTGGATGGCTGCCTCTAAATTCTAGTGCCACTGGCTTCCATTTTAAGAGAATGAAGCACCTCCCAAGGAGGATAGGAGCACTTTTCTCTTTCCCAGCACAGAAGAATGAGAGAGGGTGAAGATGAAGCACTTTTCAGTGGCACCAGTACTTAGCACCAACCTCTTTTCCCATACTCCACACTCATGTCCTTCACACTTGTTGATGCACTGTGTACTGACAGACCAGGTTTCCCATCTTCCAGTAAGGTGGTCATCTTTGGATACCTATCCACAAGAAACAAGGCCAAGATTTCACTACACCATGGGAATGCCCTAATAAAAGCAGACATGCTCAGACTGTAAATGAAGGATGAAGTAAGTGTCTTTCTTTCCACCTCCAGCCCAGGTACTTTGCTTCCTTATTGAAGAAAGACTTACTAAAGGAGCTGAAAAGATGCTGGAATTGTCACCTTACATTCACAATCAAACTTTCTAGCTTTAAAAATATAAATGAAATACCACCAACTATACTGGTAGTCTGTACATCTACGAACTACATACACGTCAAAATATGATAGTCAGAGTCATATGAACTAATGTTAGCACCATTTTTAGCTGGATACTCTTTTTTAATTGACTTGACAAGCAGTAATTAAAGTGAATTTGTCTGTCAGAGACAACATAGACACAAAGGCTACTGTATGAGGTAGATGAACAAAATACATCATGAAACCAAATTAACAAACTCTGCAAGATTTCTCTAGCAATATATTAATTAGTTGCTCCAAAATAAATCAAAATGCATTATATATGTCATTGATGTTTCTTCCTTGCACGACCAGGAGAAATTCCTCAAAAATAAAATCCTTCCAAGAAAGTCAACTGCAACTCCAAGGGCACACTGAGGCCATGCAATACAGCGTTCACATTAGAGACAACTGAACTAGCACTACATCATCAGCTAGTATATTTATATGCCATATTAAAAAAAAATATACAAAAGCACTTGCTTCACTCTTAATAACAGAATAACTTCATTAGTAGTACACTGTGCATAGTCTTGCATAGCAAGTTGCAGATATGCTTTTAAAATCCCCTCCCAGTCCCTACTTTCAATGTGAATATCTTTCTCCCATTAGCTAATTGACTGCTATACCTATGTAACATCATTCTGAGTAGCTATCTAATAAATGAATGACAGGTCTTCTGTCACTGTATCATTCATGTCCAGGTCAACCGTGTTCTTCCTATACCTTCCTTGATAATTGTTTTGCTCTTTCTCACATAGGTAAGAGGTCAAATTGTAGATTTAGAGAACCTAAGGCTATGAAAAAATTATGACCATTTCTATGCTGACGTCCTGAATAATGCAAACAGAATTATAGGATTCCACATTAAATCTATAAAATCCTGCTAATGCAACAGTTTATTGTATTAAATAACTTCCAGTTTAAAAGACTTCAGGATCTAAAGAGCTCATCATACTCCTGTACCATTTGTTCCACTGGTTAAGTACCCTGCCTATAAAATTAAACCTTATCTGTGTCTGCCTAACTTAACCTAACATGCATCAAACTGCTCAGCTTTCTACCAGATGCAAGAGTCTGCTACCAGAAAACTCCTCTAGGGTGCTCTAAGTTTTAATTAACTCTTCTTAAACTTCTTTTGTTAAATTAGCATTTTAGTTTATCTCAGTCACGGTGAGCTGAGGAAGATAATATTAATCCAATTTAGCAAATATTTTGAAGAATCAGTAAACCCAAGGTTATAGAGAAACTTATGGGCAAAAAATATACATTGAACAAAGAAGCAGAAAGACAGAATAACATGCAATCATAGAGCTGAAAAAATGATCTTGCATTAGCTATCCAGTCTGCTTTCAAAAAAAAAATACCATTGGACCGAACAACTTTATTATTATATTTTTTCCAAATATTCCGCTGTTTGAAGCAAAACTCTATTGTGATCACTTAGATCATTTATACAGAAATGAAATATTTTTACTTGAAAATGAATTTTTAAAAAAATTAAAAATCATTCAAAATTTTGGCATTGACCATGAGTTAATATACTCATTCATTTCTAATCTTTCAACATTTTTTTACCACTCCTTTCTTCCTAATTGTCATAATAAGCATGACTATATAAGTTAATACGTACTGAAATAAAAACAACTAAACAGAATCAAAATGTTTAAAATGTAGCCCTAAGGAACAGCTGAGGAAAAGGGCAAGGTTTCTTACTTTTACTAGGGGTTTAGACTGAACTACAGGTTAAAGGTTCTGTAACACACTAACAACATGGTTTCCTTTAGGGTATAGTTTTTGGAAGCTTACCAAGACAAATTTTAGCTCCTTGTACAATTCTAACCCTGTTTGCTATACAAACTTCTTTGCCTCATTCAACTCCTTCCATAAACTCATGCCTGCCACAGAGACTGGAAGAAGTTAAATTATTTTTCTAACTCAGAGTGAAAATATAATATTTATCATTTTCTATGGCTCTATCCTTTTCACCATGTGAACAGGATTTTGTCTCCTTTGCAAAACACCAACATAGTTTAAAGTATATAATGAATAATTATTATATCAATATTTTAAAGATCAAGGTTCAATACCACATCATATTTTATAAATTTCCTACAAGTGAGCTAAAACAGTATCAGGTTTGACCAAACCAGATTTTCACATGGAACTGATAATTATACAGAGTTATGCTTGAAGATTAAATCACTGAAAAAATTATAAAGCTGAAACCTTATAATGATCAACAGAAAGAAAC
The DNA here is from genome assembly GCA_035583185.1 of Anabacerthia variegaticeps. NCBI lineage: Eukaryota > Metazoa > Chordata > Aves > Passeriformes > Furnariidae > Anabacerthia > Anabacerthia variegaticeps. The sequence continues at coordinate 120,578,986 of JAWWEW010000078.1, read as the reverse complement.
ATATTCAAAAAAGTACAGAACCAGGAAATTATCTTCCAGAACAAGAAAAAAAAATGCTTTCAAGAAGAAAATATAAAAGCAAAGTGACCTAACCAATTGTAACTAATGTAAAAATGAGACACTGTTCAGAGAGAGGACTTTATCTGAAGTGTTATTTTAGTCACAATAAAGTAAGTAATTTGAGAGAAGTCTGAAAGACTAGAAAGCTCAAATTTTAACAAGAAAATTCATGTGTTGACCAGATTTTATTCCTAGCAACTCTTTACCAAAGGTAAGCCTCAAAATGAAGGTTTTTTTTCCAAATGAGGACAGTTAATTCCATACTTAGGAATTAAAGCAGCTGTGCTGTAAGAGAGAAGAACCACTAATTCAAAATATAAGAGAAACAGGACCTCCAACACAACTTCTCTGCTGGTCTTTCCTATCTAATATCACTGTTTAAAGAATATTATTAGATGACTATATAAGACTAAGACTCACTGAAAAAAAATTGCTCCTTTGTAGTAAGCACCTCATGCATCTCATGACTAATAATGCAAATAATTTCCTTTCTATGAAAAAAAAACCAAACAAAAAACAGCAGAAAAAAAGTTAGTGCCATCTTTTTTTCTCCATAGTTTTTAATGAAAAAAAAAAAAGGGTTAAACATGGTGCTATCTGTTTATTCACTCATCTTGTTTTACTTAGCTTTCAACGAGCATATTCTACAAGATTAAAGCAGAAGGAGAGTGGTGATCATTATGGGAGGAGGTCATGTACTGCTATGTGCCAGTCAAAGTTGGCTCCAGCCGTCCTAAACAAAAAAAAAACCTCAAAACAACAACAACAACAAGCTAAAACCAAAACAAAGTAAAAAACCAAACCAAACCAAAAAAAGGTGGAAAACACAAAAAACTTCAGTGTACCAGAGGAGCACATGGCATCCTTACTCAGACGTACTTAAGACAGACAGCAGTGTGTGTGAGGGGCTGGAAACACACTTGGGGGAGGTGGGACACAGACTTTCCTTTTCTGCCTTATCTCCAAAAGAAGATGCCTCTTCAGCCAGGATGGCCTTCTGCCTTGTCTGCTTGACTTCTGACATTTCGGAATCGCCTGTTCATTTGCCCTTAGGAGTCAAAGCTTAAAAAGTGACCAGCACTGATGGTCCCCAGCACCTTCAAAAGCATTTTCCCAAGGGATCTTATTAGTTCCCTGAGCAGCCTGAAGTCTGCTTTCCTCAGGTCCAGCGTTGAAGTTTGGCTGACATGTTTCCTCGCGCCAAGAGAGATTTTAAACTCGATTGCTTTGTGGTTGCTGTGGCCAAGATGGCCCCCAATCTCCACTTCACCCACGAGACCCTCTGTTAAGAAGCAACAAAACAAGGAGAGCATCTCTCCTAGTCAGCTCTCTTAGTACCTGCACCATGTAGATGTAATCCAGGTGTTTTAGGAATCATCTGGATCTGTTTGGACCAGGGCAAGGGGGGACTAGTTGCTTATGAAAGTGTGTGTCTTATTGGTTGTCATTTTCTTCTTGACACTCGAGATTCATGTTTGATGGCAATAAATTACCTCAATTAAAATTCTCCAACTGTAGATTGTCTCATGACTATATTACCTTAAATTTTAAAACAGTGACTGAATTCTACTGAATTAGAGAACAACCGAGTTCACAAAGATATTACAGTTGTTATGGTACTCAGTGAATGCGGAGGACCAGGGAACAGAAAGGTAGGAATAATCTCTATTAATTCCCTGGCTGATAGAACAGGGAGATCTTTAGATGCTAATCATTTTGACAACAGCCAGCAGGCCATTCAACACATACATTCTTTGGAAAAAGTCAGAGCATATGATGCCTTTTGCTCAGCCAACTAAAGCAAAAAAGAAGCTGAGGGTACTACAAGCGTGTTTTCAAAAGGACATGAGAAAGATGTAAACAACTGCAGTAGGATTCAAAGTATATCAGAGTGAACATATAAGGATATAAGGGATACTGTTTTAGAAGGTCCTAGAGAGATCTATCATTATTACTAAAAGATGCCAAAGACAGAGGGAGGTTAGCAAAAAGCTGGGGTTTACAGTGCCAGGATGTAGGGGGTATACAATACTCTCCCCAAAAAAACCCAGCCAAAAATCAAAGAAAATACATTTCATTGATTCTTACTGAACAAAGTATTACACTACTCTAACAATAGAGAACAAACATGGAAAATGAGAGGTATGGGTTGTCTTCTCAATGTGAAAATTTATGCTTTAATGTCACAGTGCTTTGGCTACCAAGGATGGGCAGAAAATGGGGTACTATTCACTCCTCCTGCAGCTGCTGCCATAGGTAGTGAGGAATGTAAGACACCTGGGACCAAGTATGACACCATAAGAAGTTTGCTTTCGCATCCTTGTTCCCAAGAATATTTACTTAACTCCACAAGATCCACTCCTACACTCTCTCAGATTTCACTGTAAAATGACAGAAAGGCATCTTTGATGACAGTTATGTCAGCTTCCTTCATCACTCACTTGCAATTATTTTTTCCTAACAATTGTGATACTACTTCCCATTCTGCTTTTACTATTGGCAAGATGCTCCTTGTAAGAATACACTACACTCTTGACTTTTACTAGTGGGAAAAAAAGAAGTATTCTACCAATAGAATATTTTAACAAACTAATTAGTATGAACTTGAAAGCTATTAACTTATTGAAAAAGCTATTAGCATATTTTCATTATGCTATCTTGCAAATTAAATATCTATGAGACTCCAGAATCAGGTCTTTATTCTGAGAGGAAACGTCTCTGCTAAGGAGATTAATTTCTTTCTTTTTTTTTTTTTTTTTTTTTTTAATTAGAAAAATAAGGTAACTTGACAAATGTGTCTATGTATGTCCCTCACACATACTTGTAAGTGGTTTTCATTGTACAGCAAATATTTAAAGACATTAGACTTTGACCTATTCTAAAACTTAGTTTTTCAGCTCCTCAAGTGACAAATCCTTGCTTTTTGGCTGGCATATTTCTATACTCATCCCAGATTGCACTTCTCATTTTTTTTAAACCATGGAAAGAATTACATATACAGACATCAAGAAAAATATTGCATTCAATTCAAAAATAAAATACAAAGGAAATGCTTTGTCCTTATTAAAAGTGAAGAAATGCTTTGCTTAAAACAGAAACCTCATCACAATTTAACACAAAGGTTTAAAACAGGGCATATGGGATGAACTAACTTAATACTGTGCTTTCATGAATCCTGCAGAAATTCTCCCACTTTTGGACAAGTTGTAAATCTCTTCAAATTATGTTTCGCATATGCTCAGCATAAAGTTCATTCCAAAAGCAAAAATCTCTTTTAAAAAAAAAAAAAAAAAAAAAGTATCTCTATTGAGTATTCTCCAAACTGGAGATGAAGGAGCTAATCCAGTCCTTTGTAGTTGCCTCTGTTCCAGTCTGTTACAATGCCAAAGACAAGAATAGACAGCAAGGGAACATTTCCTTCTGTGCCTTTTGTTCCTTCACTAATTGAGCACGGAGAGTTCACAGATGAGAGAAGCATAAAAGAGGCAAGAAAGACCAAAGACAATTAGGTAGATTAGACAGACAACTGCTACCAGAACAACGATACAAAAGGTCAGAGGGAGAAAAACAGCAGAAGGGGGAGAAACTAAGATGAGACAGTTTTAGACCTGTATTTGCTGGTGAAGGACAATGAGCAAATTTAGGACACAAAGTAAGTGAGGATATGGGTTAAGCAAGATGAGGAAAGATGTCAGGGAAAGAAAAGCTGTGCTAGACAAATGTTGTCAGCTGAGTGGGGGTAGAGTACAATTCTGTACCAATATGACATCCTGCTCGGAAACTAGGACTCAGAATCTGAGTTTGGAAACTCTACAATTTTCAGTGGTCGGCAAAGCATGTGCTTTTACTGCCTCTAGAAGCTGGCCCTTGTACAGATGATTATCGTTAGTGCTCTCTCAAATTAAGTACCAGATGTTTGTATTATCACAATGACCTATGTGAAGATCAATATAATTCCACATCATGGATTTTTTTTTAGTTGGCTTCACTTTAAAACTTAGCAGTTTATATTGATAAAACTACAATTTTTCTGAGTGATTGTTTTCTAAGTGGATAATATTATTTCCCAAATTACTTTTATCCCTTCCTTCATATCATAAATCACTGCTAGAGAAGCAGTGGTATTCTATCTAAAACTGACATAGAGTTGAGGTGGTACCACCAGTAACGGGTTAAATATTGTTTAAAAATCTTTTTAGTGCTTTTCAGGAAATATCACCATCACTGCCCCAAGCCAATAAATAATGCTGTTGTTGGATAAAACATATACTGAATTTGTCCTTCTACAGAAAAATAAAATCTTGCTGAATAAACGTGAGATACCAAGATCCCACTGATCATACATAATGAGGTGAAAAAATTAATCTATTAAATTCCCTTAGTAAAGTCATTTAAGAAAAATATCCATCACAGTAAGCCAATTTTAAAAAAAAATCCATATTGTAAAAACAATCTTTGTATTTATCATATTTTCATTATCTAGATAATCAGAAAGATAAGAGGGAGATGTGTTTTGATGAATGTGGCTCCATTTTTTTCCATTCAATTTTTTCTGTATTTTTCATTGTTGGGAGGTTCATAAGAGTATACTTCTTCCTTAGTTGCATGCAATACTAAAATGAAATTTGCAGAAGGGTTGAGACTTTAATGTTGATCTTTTTATTACCATCAAATATAATGTTGTCACGCTGTACTGTTCCTGCTCTTGTAAAAACCTACATGAAATAGGAGACACTTCCTACAGTGCTGTGAAGATCTAAAGGGACAAAGGATGCAAACAATTTAAACTGGAAACTTTAAAATGAGAAGGATATTTACCAAAGGATGGTCTCCCCAAAATGAATGAGGCCAAAATAAGAAAAATTGTGTATCTTCCTTATCTCACTATTGTTCTGAAGAAGAATCTTAGGTCTCGTTTCAGAGAAATGTGGACTGCAAAGCACAGAAAGCATATTTGTTGCAGTAATAGGTACCACTTTACACAGTTTTTTTCAGATTAAAACTGCATTTTACAGCAATGCAAAGAACTGCAAAGCTGAAAAGAGGGATTATAAAACAGAAAGGGTACTCTTCAGTTTAAGAAATATTTCTATTGCTCTCCAAGGAGATTTATTTTATCCACCATATAGCATGTGTCAAGAGTTATGCTGATCCTTCACTGGGAGCTAAGAACCCCGATAGTTTTTACATTACCATGCACCACAATAGCAATCCTTGACATTGGTTATAAGTGTCAGACAGAGCCTTCATTAATTGTCATCATCTTTTAAGACATAAAAGAAACCCTCTCTTCTTGAATGTTACTACACAAAAAGCGTACATGTTATCTATATACAGCAAGTGCAAAAATGTTTTGTATTGTAATAATAATCATTTAGAATATATGGGATAGAAAGTGTACTATTGTTAAACTGTCAGTCAAAACCCTCGTTACACATGGATAGAACATCACATCCATCTATAACAGCCTTTTCTGTCAGTCAAATGTGTTGTTCTATACAAATCTAGCATCAATTTGATTTTTAAATTGGTAGAGGCTCTAAAACATTATTCTGATGTGATACCAATGTGATCTAAGTTGCTGTTGGTATCAGAATACAACACAGGTTTCCTCTCAAATCTAGTTCTGCTTCTGCTTTCAGACATCTGCATAATGTAGGTGATTTTGCATATATAAGTACATGAACAGTCAATTTAAATTTTTTTCTTTATGTTCCAAAAATTTTTTTGTTGTTAATCTCTAATTTGAAATAAACCATAACTTGCAAATTTTGAATAAGGGTGATGAAATTATTATTAATATAGACCTTACAAAACCCAATACTCTTGCTTATCCATGGTATACCTTCACTCAGAATCAGATCAGTCCCTTTATCTCAGCTATAAGTAACTGCAGCTTATGAAAATTGACCTAAAGAGCATTGAATTCCTCCAGCATTTTTCTGAGACATTACCCACAGAATGAACTGAATGGGACACGCGATTCACTCATAAAAGGATGCAGAGTTGGACTCTGTTTCTTGTCCCAGTGAAAAACTGAACACAAATAAAAAGCACAGTTGAAATTTAAATTTTATTGTTAAAAGAACACAGGATAATACATCAAGACAAGTTCTGGCCCTTTTTAATCTATTCCCATGCACACCCTGACATCTGGAATTTTTGTACTAACTTACTAGTTTTTGTATCTGGGTTCAACACAAGCTTAAGAAAGCATATCAAATCAGTGTCTCCATAGAAAACTAACAAATTTAATCATCCCTTTTCTTCCATCTTTGAAGTGTGCAAGTATGGGTAAAAAAAAAAAAGTCCCGGTTATCAAAAGTAATGTTAGGTTATGTTACATTTTTTAAAAATTTTTGGTTTCAATTTCATATAGGAATCATTATTCTAGAATGATTTATTAGCACTCTTATAATTATTTGGGCATATGTAATGTACCAGGCCTTTTCCATGGGCATAACCAGTGGCCTCCAATATACTTGGCATTCACAATAACTTTATGGAATACTACCTAATGACAAGGTTCTAAAATCCTAGAGAGCTCTGGAGGAACGTTCAAACAAATTGCTGTTGAGATGATATCACCAACCTCTTTTCCACTTGGGACAAGTTCAAAGAAATTGCTACCGAGATGGTATCAGAAATCTGTTTTCCACTTGCACAGTTTCAGTAACACCTACAGTCAAAAATCAAGAGTGCCAATGCCTAAACCATCCCTGTTTTCAGAACACTAAAGCTTACAACTGTTAGTGAAGGTACAGGACTATGAAACGGAGAGGCTAAAATGCAGGTTCCTGCTGCAGTTTACCAGCCTAGCTACCTTTTTACAGAACCCAGGCAAAACAGCTGGCTACAGTAACCCTCAGTGTAACAGACAGAACTAAATTCTGTATAGAACTACACAACAGTACTTTTCAAAATCAAACTCAAAATAATCCCAATACCTTACTTTTGTTAATTTCCCAGTAAACCATCTGACATTTCCATGGTTCATTTAAAATTTAACACAAAAAATGTCTCATAAGGTCAAGCTATTTCATTCATGTCAGAACTGTGAATACAAAAACAATTTGTAAGGCAATCAAGAGTTTACACATAAAAATTAAACATGTAATTAATGCAATTAATATTTATTACAGTATTTACTTAAATAGTATGTCAAGGGAGGCTAAAAAAACAGGCAGCTTGTATACTGGTATTGTGTACTGTCTTTCCATTCTGTAAAAACTGTCATTTACTTACCACAGTGCTCTGTATATATTCAACTGTTTAGTCTTACAACATTTCATGTGGCCAGTCATGTTATGCAAACTGCTTCTGCTCATGTGCTTTTTAATTCTTAATTACCATGTGAAATATCTGAACTGATATTTGAAAGCTGGTCTACAGTGAAAAAGTCTCAGCAAAGTAACTACACATTTTACAGAATCATGGAATGGCTCAGCTCTGGAGCTTGTCTTGTCCAAACTCTCACTTCAAGCAGGTTGTTAAGAGCTGTCTCCAGTTGAGTTTTAACTATCTCCAGGGATGAAGATTCCATACCCCGTCTGGGCATCTCACTCCAGTATTTGATCACCCTTAAAATATGGGGGATAGAATAAATAACTCGTTCGTGCTCAGCCATTATACTCTCAAAAATAATATAAGCACAGTTATACTGGAAAAAGAAAAAAAAAAAACACAGCTAAATCCTTCTCATGATGTTGTTTCTTCTCCTTAAAACAATGGTCTATAGATAACAGCAAAACATATATTATTTTTTTTCTCAGCAGAGGTTTCCTTTATGAGAGTACAAGTGCTTGACATGCAAAAATACATAGGACACAACTCCTGTCTCTAGGAGTTTAGAATATGCCATCAAAGCAAAATTTAGGGCAAAGAACCTCAAGTACATAGAAAGACACCTAAAAACTTGGAAACATTTGCAGTTTGCCAGGATTACAAAATAAAACTGTTTCTTCTTTTTATTTTTGGGTAAGTGTACATACAAAAGCTGAAATAAAGTTTGTTTTAATTTTCAACTTTCTTTAACAATATCCTATATAGCCTAAATTATAACACTAGTAAGATTAACTACTTCTTTTTTAAAGGGTACTGGAGAACTAGTCACAAAGTACTAAAGAAACCAGGGAAATTAATGTTTGAAATTTACATGAGGAAGAACATTGATCAAACTATACAATATATTTTAGACATTGGAGTCAAATGTAAGAAAGTATATTTACCAAACAAATCACAAGATTTTTTTCAGGTATTTCAAATGACAGAGGCTAAGACAGTACCATCACAGTCTTAGTGGAAATTTGCTACTTTCTATTAGAAACTAAGAATCACAAAAGGGTAAAAATAAAATAATTATATTAACAAAAAGCCCCCAAAACCTACCAAAAAACACACCCTAAGATCTGCTACTTTACAAATAGTAAACTGAACTGTGAAACTGAGTTTATGTAATACTTTAATCTGACAAAAGAAAAAAACAACAAACCAACTTTAAATGTGAAAGTTACCACATAAGCCCTTCTTTTCCTGCAGAATGTAGAGATTCATTCTTTTTCCAAATCTATATTTTCAAAGATGACTACATCATGGTTGATTTTCAAATGCAAGGAGACAGTCAGGGAATACACACACAAATTTTCACAGTGACAATCAAATCCTAATGATTATTTTGATGGGTAAAAATGTCAAATGTCTATAAAATATGTCAACTTGCCTACTGTACAATCTCTTCCACCAAAAAACATATCAAAAATTTTTCATTACCAATGCACTGTCTTTCGCATCATAAACTATGGAACAGAATCAGTTCTCTTAACAGACCTGCATCATCATCAGAGCTTTTGCTTGGCTTTATCAGGTAGGTACTATGATTTTTACCTCCTCCTGTGCTGTCATGATTATGCCAGCAGAATACAGTTAGATGTACCAATCTCAAAATTTCAAAGCAGATATTAATTTATGTCTGCATCACTAAGAAGAAAGCAGATGTTTTACATACCTGGAAATCAAAGAAAGGTGAAGTGCTTTGTCTAAAGGCACTTCGAAGAAATAAGTAACAAAGCCATAATTAAAATTCAACATCAAGCTTCACGTTAATCCTCTAGACCTAACTGCCTTTTTTAAAGTGCATGATTTGGAACATCAAAATAAGAATCAATTCAGTCTTTTTTCTCAGTACATCCTTTAATGATAAAACACCGCATTCAGCTTCTTCCTCTGTATTCACATGAACAATCATCTTTCTTAGGAATCAAACTCATGAAATCATTTTGGATTACAAAGAAGAATTACAAAGGAAGTCAAGTCACATGTAAAATTTAAATTCCACATTTGATTTTGGCCTCTGCCTCTGTGTACTGAGGGACTCACAGGAAAACACACATACGTGCTGTGTATGCTAGCATTCCAACTTATACTACACCAATTTAATTAGTTTGCTTTCAATGCAAAGGTGCAGCACCTCAGCAATTATGAGATCGTTAATACAACAGATCATAACAGCACCTTTAGAGATCTTGTCTAACCTCTAGGCACACATATAACTCCCATTAAGACTAATGGGAGTCGCATGTGTGTATCCAAGAGAGAAGAGACCCATTAAAACTGATACAACATATCCATTAATCTTCAGGTCACTCTTAAGGTCAAACATTATAAAAATGTTTATGAACAGCACTTACTAGGGATTCACAGTGGCTACTTTGGTTTTGGTACAGACCTGTGAGCAGTTAAGGCCATGGAAAATGTCTGCATTAAAAGCATCACCACGTTTCAAGTAGTGGCACAGATATTTGAGAGTGCTTTTCTGTAGTCAGAGGGGACATTTTTCTATCATATCCTGAAAGAATTAGAAGGACAGAAAAGACAGGGAAGGTTAGACACAAATGAAAACCTTGGACAAAGGTATGTCCTAGCTTTTCATTTTTCTTCCATCCCCCACTCTTTCTTCATATTTCAGTCCCTTAGTTGTGGTTTTCCGCTTCAGGAAGAATATTAATAGCAGTGACTAAATTCCTAATCTGTGCAGCCTGCTACAAAGACACTACAAATAACATTTTGATTATTGAATCACCAGCAAAGCACAACTATTCAAGTACTGCTTGCAGGGAGGAAGGGTTTTTTAAAGTTTTTCAAAGAGAAAGGTAATCTTAGTTTGCTCTCCATTTCATTCAGCTTATCTGAAAACTCCCTTTCTCACCACTGTAGCAGTTTAAGCAAGCACGCTCTTTTTCACTTTAGAAAAAAATAAGGCTATCCAGCCTGTGAAACCAATCTGTTCGGCAATGAATTCACTGTCTTCGTCCACGCTGAGTCCTGGAGGAGAGAGATTCCTCAGCAGCATGAGGGCCAGACGATCTCCATGTGAACAGAGCAGAAAGAACAGCAGGAGGAAAGTGAGTATCAGATGAATACAGAAATGCAGACATGAGGACAAACTTCAGATATGAAGTACCCCTAATTTGTTTACTGTTTCTTTCAGGAACTGGAGTAAATGAGAAAAGAGGCTTCATCAGGAGTTATTCATGAACTACTCTGAAACTCATCTTTCAGAACTCATGTCAAAATTCTTACTCTGCATGTGAGATGTGTCCAGCACTGTCCTATTACACTTTCTGTAAGTATTCCAAACAGTGACCACTTAGCGTTGCAAGCTTTTTTTCGGAGACCTCATGTGACAGCCACAGAGAGCTGCATCTGCAGTGTCTGGTCAAAAGAGAGGCAAGCTTTGATCCAGAAAGCATGGCTCGCAGAGACAGCCACAATATCAGCCTTACCAAGAAGTAGCACATTGCTTCACTCTTGAGCTGCCTGTCTCAGTTATGCCCACATGACACAGGGTCTCACTTCAGAAGATTTTAAACACTGATAGGCTCTCCACAGCGTCCTGCACAAGGAAGTGTTTTTCTTTGTTTCTGATCCAAATATACAATGATAAATAAAGGATAATAAATTAATGCCATGGTTCAATTAATTACTCTTCTGCAGAAATAAATCATTACATGGTTTTGTTTTAAAAACAAAGCAAAAAATTTACCCCAAATACCTTGGTGTATATAGTAGACTATCTAAACATTTAGGGATGATTGTTTTTCCTTCATGAGTGGTCATAAGCTTTCCACTACAATGTCTTTCTGTGAAATAAAAGAGCCCTCCTAGCTCCAAAGATAGTTACCTCATTTGTTTAAAACGCACTTTTCATGCAAAACGATCTAATCCCCATTCTGTGAAACCAACCATGTGAATTAGTCTTATTCACTTCAAACGGTTCTTCTAAAAAAGGAATTACTTATTGTTAACCAAGTTAGGCATGTTTTGCTTTATCGTTGTGAAAAATTACATGAAATACAGAACAAAACTGTTCTTTCAAGATCCTGATATTCATAGAGGCCTGTACTTTGTCTACTGGCATCTCACGTACTCCAGAGTGCTATCTAATTTGCCTGTGAGCTAGAAAAAAACAGTACAGAATCCATCACCATGTGCCTCTGTAATGTCCCCATAGCCATCTCAGCAGAACTGTGACCCTTAACCTCACCTGTGAATCTGCGTTTGTGAATACCTCAAAACTAAATATAGTTACGGTTTGGAAACAGATCACTATTCGTGTATCTTTCAATCGCTATGTTTAGTAAACATTGTGAATTCCTATCAACCTGTTCATACAGAGTTTTGTTTCATTTGCTTCCTAGAATTGTAATAGCCAACTTTACAACGCAGTTTTCCCCACCTAAGTTGTGCAATACATCCAGGGAAGAGCTCTGAGTCATCCAGAACACTTCCAAGCCGTGCGGGAGGGCCTGCTGCGGAGACACCGCCGGCAGCGCTTCTGGAGCCGCACTGACCACGTTTCCTCCGCAGCCAGAGAGGCCTCTCCTCTCACGGCCCTGGGAATCCTGCCAGCAAACGCTCCACAGCCCGGATCCCCCACGGGCTGCAGCCCAGTGCTCAGCCTCGCCTGCCCCGCACCACACTCGGTGACCGCCCCACCCCGCCCCGGGAGCCTCTTCACCGCCACACGGGCGGCCAGAGCCCGCGGCCGGCGCTACTGCGGGTGGCGGAGCGGCGGCTCGGGCCCCTCCGGCAGGACTGCCCCGGCATCACGGGGAGGACTGCCCCGCCATCACCGGGAGGACCGCCCCGGGAACTGCCCCGGCATCACCACACCCACGGCGCTCCCGCTGCCCGGCGGCCCCGCTGGCCCGGCAGTGGCCCCGCCTCCTGCCGCTCCTATTGGCTGCTCCTTGTCCCGCCGAGCCGCTGATTTGTTGCTCGGGCTGTCAGTCAAGCAGCGGCGCGGCCAGCCTTGCCGGTACCGCTTCCCGCGCGCCACGCCGGTCTCGCCGAGCGCTTCCTGCGCAGGCGCGGACGGGCGGTGGGTGCGGGCCTGGCCGGGGCTCGGCAGCACGGCAGGCTCGGGGCACAGCCCGGCCCACCCGCCGAGTCCCGGCGTGCTGAGCCTGGCGGCGGCGCAGGTCAGTCGGGGCGCGGGGCAGGGCGGGGCGGGACGAGCCGGAGGGCTGCGGACGGCGCGGGCCGCGGCCTACGGCAGAGCCCGGTCAGGCGCCCCCCGCGGCCCGGCTGGCCGGGACAGCCACTCAGGGTCAGCCCCTCTGGGTCAGAACTCGTGTTGGGCCTCCCGCACCCCCCGCTTCCGAGCCGTGAGTCCCGCTGGCGCTCGGGCTCCTGGTTCGTGCCGCAGGGGGACGGCGAGGAGGCTTCCAGCTAGGCCCGGGCGTGCGGTAAGAGAGGACGAAGCGTGGTGATGAGGTCCGTGCAGAAAAAAAAGGCGCTATATAATGTCGGAGGAGTCTTTCCCGCTGCCTTAGTCTTGTTAGTTGAGAGAGTGAAACATTTATAATCTCCAAGGGTTTTCCCTTGCTATATGTGACAAGGTTTCCTATAGAAAACCTGCTAAAGGTGGCACCTTTCCACTTTCTGTAAATCCGGTTTTGTGTAGCCTGTAAGTAACAAACCATTGATTTTTCCAGGAAATTAATGTGGATTTATTCTGAATGGCCAACGTGTTTTGACAGAGAGATGGCTTCTGCTTATGGCATTCACCATGCTGGAAACCACAGCACTGTATACTTTTTGGGTGATCTTTCACCTCTCAGCGGGAGGGAGATGTTCACCAAGGGCAAAGCTAAGTACGGCCAGCTTGTAGTAAAATCTGACTCTGAAACATTTTGCCATTTGATTTTACTGGAATTTAGTGATTTCTGGCCAAACTTTTTTTGAGCTGTTATTAAGATATAGTCCAGCAATAGTTGCTGATAGTTTTCTCTTTAATACTATTTTTATTCTTTATGAAGATATGTTTTATCAGTGCTTTCTTCTACAGATTCTTTTTCATCTTTCTGCTTCAGTTTCTACTCAGCAGCAACTTGTTTTTCAGTTTCTGGCTGTCTGTCATCACTATAATGAAGTGATTAATAGAAAAACAGCTGAAAACGTAATTGCTAGAACCTTAATTACCGTAGCAAATAAACTGTTAAGGGGAGTAAAAATTCACATTTGATTTTGATTTTTTTGTTTGTTCGTGTTGCATGAAGTCATTAATTTCAGTTACTTGCTGTGAAGTTAAATTCATATCTGTAAGGTGTATAAATTAACTCATTAAAATGGCTTTTTTAATTTTGGGTAGAAATTGAATAGATCATTAGGGCACATAAGAGTACTGGGGGGATTTGACTCTTATATTTTAAGTCTTCTGGAATTTACTACAGAAATGGCAGTATTGGAACACCTACTGTGGTTGCAAGTTGGTTGCTACTAAGAATACTTTTTTAGAGTTAAAAAGTTGTATTTTCCAGAAACCCTTTCTTTGTAGGGAATAGTTCAGCACTTGTATCTGTACTTGGAGAAAAGCCAGTGGTACATGTGAATAATCTAGTTCAGTTTTCTGTAAGAAAAGTATTTCCAATATTTTGCTACCCTGTACATTACAATAATGTTTTTTTAAATTATTTGTCTTCTTGGTAAATCAGATAGTATTTTTATTGCTAACAGTTGTCAGAAGTTTGTGTCTCCTTGTGCAAACATATACTTTAGAAAGCTGCAGTTTCTTTGACTTTTAAAAGTCTTAAAATTTTAATCGCTTATGTGTTTCATCTTCCTGTACTTGGCACTGGTGAGGCCACACCTTGAATATTGCGTTCAGTTCTGGGCCCCTCATTTCAGAAAGGACATTGAGGTGCTGGAGTGTGTCCAGCAAAGGGCAACAGGTCTCATGAAAGATCTAGAAAACATGTTTTATGAGGAATGGCTGAAGGAGCTGGGTTTGTTTAGTCTTGAGAAGAGGAGGCTCAGGGAGGACCTCTTTGCTTTACATTTTGCTTCTAAGCCCTTTTAACTTCTAGGCCTGCCTTGGTTCACACTTGTGGTTTTTAATTTGTTGAGATCATCCTTTTCAGCAAATGAAGAAAATCTGTTGCCATTAAAATGTTGGTATAATTAAGTAAATAATTAAAATTAGACATCTCTCTGCATGAGCGTTGAAATATCTCGTGTTAGAAATGTTGAAAACTGTAAAGTAATAGTGGCAAACATATCTATATGAATTGGCTCATGCTTAGGTGAGCTACCCTTAGAACTCTTAGTACAGCAGTACAGACATACAAAATTTCATCTTCTGAATTTATTTCTAGAAAAATTTAGTTTTTTAGACAACAGGCCTTCAGATGCATTATGAATCTATCCACTTATTAAAAGGCTATCAGGTAGATGGAATGGTATGCCTCTGTTCATGTAGGTAGATTATTAAGGATTAGGCTATATATATGGAATGTCTGTTTTGTGCAAGGAGGATGTTTAGATTTGGGAGGGAATTTATTTGTTTGACAGCTCTGAGTGTTTTTCTCCTAATAGATTCTTCTATTATCCCCCCACCCCAAGACTGTATGTATAATGTCATTAGAAAATGTAGTGACACAAAGAAAGGTTTTGATGCTTAGGGTGATCAAGACATGTAGGAAGTAAATGTTCTTGTAATGGATGAAATTAAATTCAGCTAAACCTTGCAAACAAGTATTAATAGTATATAAAGACTTGACTGAACCCTTCATAGAATAGAGTGGGAAAACTAATTTCTATATTTGGTTAGTTTTTGACACTGTTACTGATCCAAGGATCTGCATTTGACATCAAATGCTGTGATGTGAGTCAGGAAAGATTCTGAAAGTCGCTAAGAATGCTGCCCAGAGAATATTTGGGAAGAAAACAGGTTTATGGCTTTATATTATTAATACCAAAAATATATTGTAAAATAAATTAATATATAAATAGTCAAGGTGTAGGGAGTGATATCTGAATCCAGTATTAACATATATCTGGATATAGTAATTAAACACATGGTCTTTTAGGAATAAAAAAACCCCAAGATTTAATTATGTGTTCAAAATGTGAGAAAGTGGGAATGTCTTTTCTTATCTTTTTAAACATATGAAAGTAGTTTCAAAGCCATGAGATTCAGAGAAAGTAGGGGGAAAGAAGAGATGAACAGCTGTCTGAACAAAAACTAGCAGTAAATACTAAAAATTACTGTGTAATTTAATTAGCAGTAAATTAAACAGTAGACAAAATAAGTCAACAATCGGAGATTATAATTTAGTACTTCATTTCCTGTGTATTTTATTTCAATTGTAGTTAAAATTGCCTACTCTTAAAAAAGTTTTAAAAATCTCACAGTACTGTTGCACTTGCAATTTCTGCATTTAGTCAGTGAAAACAGGAATCAGGAAGATACAAAAAAGCAAATGAATTGTGTCCAGCTAACACTAACTGGTAGGTTTTAGACATAAATACAATTTCATAAAAATAGTTTGCAAGCGTAGTGTGCTACAATAATGAAAATACGTTAAGAAAAAACAAGTATGAATAAGATTTTGAATTAGGAGGTAGTGTGAATTAGACTGCCTGGAGTTGAGTATGGTGAGGGATGGCAAAGGCAACAAGAAGTGCTTCTGTAAATACATCAGTAGCTGAAGGAGGACGAGGGAAGATGTGGCCAGGAGTTCTGGTGACACACAGTGTGGAAAAGGCTGAAGTACTGAAAGCGTTCTTTGCGTCTGTCTCTACTAGCAAAGACCTTTCAGGAATTGTAGAATGCAGGGCAAAGTCTGGGGCAGGGAAGATGTACACTTGATGGAAGACCTTTAGGTCAGAGAATACATGAGTAAACTGGACATAGATGAGGTTCTGGGCACTGATGGAATGCACCCATGAGTGCTGAGGGAGCTGGCTGATATCACTGTGATCGAATCAATATTTGATTTGATCAAATATCTCTGATCAAATCAATATTGATTGATCATGGAGACTGGGGGAAGCGCTTGTAGACTGGAGGAAAGTCAATGTTGTGTTGTCTTGTCCCGCCCCCGCCCTGGAAGGATGGAAGGTGATAGAGCAAGTAATCCTGGAAACCGTTTTAAGACACATTAAAGACAAGAGGGGTGATCAAGAGCAGTCAGTGTAGATTTACCCAGGGGAAAGCCATTCTTGACCAACCTGATAATTTTCTACAATGAAATGACTGGCTTGGCAGACAAGGGGATACTTGTTTTAGTAAGGCTTTCATCAGTGTCTCCTGTGACATACTCCTAGAGAAGCTGCTAAAATATGGGCTTGGTGAGCAAACAGTGAGGTCAAAATAAAGCTTGCAGAGCAGATGGACTGAGAGGGGGTGGTGATCAATGGTGTGAAGTCTGGCTGGAGGCTAGTAAGTAGTGTTGGACCCCAGGACTCAGTGCTGAGTTCAGTCCTGTTTAATATCTTCATTAATCATCTGGATGATGGGGCAAAGTGTACCCTCAGCAAGTTTGCTGATTGCACAAAAGTGTGAGGAATGGCTGATATGCCGGAGGATTGTGCTGCCCTCCAGAAGGACCTAAAATGGCTAAAAAAAAATGGACTGACAGGAATATCACGCAGTTCAGGAAGGGAAAGTATGAAGTCCTGCACCTGGGGAAGATTAGCTCTATGCCCTGGTGTTTCCTGGTGACAACCATCAAGAAAGCAACTTCGGAGAAAAGTCCTTGAGGGTCATGGTGGACACCAAGTTCAGAATGAGCCAGCAGTGTGCCCTTGTGACACAGAAGGCTGATGGTACCCTGGGCTACACAAGAAGGAACGTTGCCAGCAGATCAAAGGAGGTGATTGTGAATCCTGTCACTCTCCTCAG
Organism: Anabacerthia variegaticeps; assembly: GCA_035583185.1. Taxonomy (NCBI): domain Eukaryota; kingdom Metazoa; phylum Chordata; class Aves; order Passeriformes; family Furnariidae; genus Anabacerthia; species Anabacerthia variegaticeps. The sequence goes on along the minus strand of JAWWEW010000078.1, from coordinate 120,561,741 downwards.
CAGTGGTGAGGCCATATCTGGAGTACTATAGCCAATTCTATGCTTCCCAGTATAGGTGAGGACTTGATATACTGGAGGGTCCAGCAAAGGGCCACAAGGTTGATTAAGGAACTGGAGTAGGGCTCCTGTAAGGAAGGGCTGAGAGTGCTGTAACTGTGAAGCCTGGAGAAGCAAAAGGTTGTTGAGATCTTCTTGATCTATATAAGTACCTGAAAAGAGGGTGCAAAAATAAGAGAGCCATGCTCTTTTCAGAGGTGGACAGTGACATGACCAGAGGCAGTGGGGACATGCCAAAATGCAGGAGGCTCTGGCTGATGGTAAGGAAATGGTTTTTCACAGTGAGGGTGGCCAGCCACTGGCACAAGTTGCCCAGGGAAGTTGTGGAATCCCCTTCCTTGAAGATACTCAAAAGTTGTCTGGACGTGGTCCAGCAAGTAGCTCCGGACAGCCCTGTGTGAGTAGACAGGGATTGACCTTCCTAAGTTTACAGTAAACACACTGATCCCTTCCTACTTGCTCCTGTTACCACATATATGAAAATGTTAAAAAGGAAGGGGTGGCAGTCAACTCTGATGTAGTTTCTCTTCATTTTTCTTTTTCTGTTTTCTTCTTAGATTGCAGTAAATACACAGTCAGTGTTTGGGCAACCCACTATCAACAGACATAGTTTAGGAAATTTTGAGAGGAAAACTGCTCTGTACCACTTTAGAGTGACTGCAAATAAAAGACTCCATTGCCAGCAAGCTTCAAGAGTCATGTTTTTCTTTAAATCACAATAAATATTTTAAAGTCTGTATTGATCCTTCACATCATAAATACACTTAACTCTCTACAAATATATTAGTCTTATACATGTGTTTAGTATATATAGAACTAAACAACTTACAACTTCCAAAATGTGTAAAGGATGTATTTGCATTTGTATGCAATCTGCACAGTTAGAAGATGATAATTTTGTCAATTAAAATCAGTCTTTCTTTGGAATACCCTAACGTAAACTTCTCCCTAGCAAGGTCTGGTTTCCAAATGTTAACTTTCCAGGAAAAACATCTGAATTCATGCAATTTTTCAGAGCATGCAGAGAGTGAATTTAAATTTTCAACCTAAATGATAGTAAGTTGTTTATGACTTAAAACGGAAACAGGCTCACTCACTGTATTGCTGCTGCAGTTAATGATGACAGACCCTCTCTTGTTACTATCTTGGGCTGTGGCAGAAGATTACTTCACTGTTGTGTTTACAAGCAGACTGCTTTGTGCTGTTTTGGGGTTTTTATTGGGGTTTTTTCATTTGTTTTTCGTGGGGATGGAAAGGGGGCAGAGATAGGATTGTTGTGGTTTTTTTTTCCCTTTTGACACCTGATAGAATATATAGTTTTTCACACAGACCAGTGAAGGGAGGAAAAGAAAGGATGTGACTCTCCTTTTAACTAACTAGCCTGCTCTCAACACCAGCTACTGCATAGAGCTCCCTGTAAAGTTAAATGCAGCATATGAAAAAAACCCGAAAAGGCCAGTGTGTTGTGCTAAAAAGCTGCAGGCCCATTAGTCAGATTGTGCTGTATGTGGACAGGAAGGTAGCAGGCACTCTGTCCTGTAGCTTCACAGAAGAGCTGAATGGTTCCTGCAGCCATGCAGCTGACCTACATCTGCAAGTATTGTCAGCTCACATCTAAACTTCACAATAATCTTAAGGAGAAGGAAAACAGAAAGGATGCTGCCTGTAACATGCCTCTCTCAGAGATGGGGGTAAGTTTTTTTGGTTTGAAGGTGGAACACAAGAAATTCGGAAGTCTGGCATGATTTCAGACTGTTTTCAAAAGGAAATTAAATTCAGATTTTTCAGATTAGGAAAAGGTAAAAATTAAGAGAAATAAACAACTTGGACATAGACAAAAAAGAGGATGAATACACAGCATGGGAAGAGGAAGGAGTTATGACTGGTACAACTCTTGATTCAGGGTTAATTCAGACTAGAGCTGGACACTTCGTCCTTTCTCTGCAAGTGATGACCTGTGGAGATTTTTGGCCTTTAGGAGGAGGTTGAATTGAATGCTGCTAATATTCATTGTGTTTGTATCAGTAGCTGCCTGGGAACATTCTGTGTCTGCCACTCCTTATCTCTACAGTCTTAGTTTTCACAGAATCACAGAATATTCTGAGTGGGAAGGGACCCACAGGATCATGAAGTCCTACTCTTAAGTCAATGGCCTGTATGGGGACCAAACCTGTGACTTTGGTGTTATTAGTACCCTGCTCTAACCAACTGAGCTAATCTATTGTCAGTGGGGTTAGAAAATAAAGGAGTTAATCAAAATTTGAATTCTAAAAAACTTGAAAAAATACATTACAATTATAATATTCAAAAATAATTTTATAGGCAGTGAAGCTGACAGAAGATATCACAGGAGGGGTCTGGCAAGGAAAAAAAAACTTTCCCTGGAAATTAATACATGACCATGACACTGGGGCATAACTAAATCATGAAGGGAAATTCATGTTGGAATTGCAGAGGGATTTTAGAAGCTGTAACAGCATACAGCTCAGACTGCCTGGTAAGGAAATTATTATCCCTCTTTTAAACTGTTACTTGTAATACATGTGTGCAACCATGCCAGTGGATTCTAAAATGGTAATGAAGTTACAGGATTGAGGAGACTGTGGTGAAAGCATATCAGTCTTCCCTTGTGTGCTTAAAGTTACCACAATTACGAAGTAATAAAACTGTCAAGGTTTGGGGACACCGAGCACATCTAATTTTCCCAGCACCTCTGTTCGTCACTGTGTATGCCAAACATTTCAACATACAGTTGTGTGAGAAGGTAAGAGTGGGGAGAATTGCTTAGTGTTATTTATTTAAACAGAGTAGCCTCTCACCTGCAAGTCTTCACGAATCCTCCAGTGGACTTGTACAAATAATTCTTTTTTTTTTTCTTTTCATTTTTGAAAGACAGGACAATGTTTCACTATTTGTATTTACAGTGTTGTGCTGTTATGCTTGTGCTTTCAGCATGGCGGGCTTGAAGATCACAAGAACAATTCCAGTCAAATGAAAGGTTTAGTTTTCTGTCTTGCTGTTGACTGATGGTAAGATGCTGAGATTGAGGGCCACTGGTTTCATCATCACCCGTTTTTCCTGACCCTGTTGCTCTCCTTACTGGTACTGCATGTAGCTTACTTGATTCCGTGGTGATCCATTCGTGTACTAAATTTGCAGCAAAATACATTAAAACAGGTCGATTTTTTGCTGGTTTAACATGAAAGAACAGTTCATTAGTGGGTCAAAAGAGTGCTGGCACTAGTCAGTAAGAGAAGGACACCATACAAAGTAGGAAAATGGGAGACTGACTGTAGCTGTGAGAAATTACATCATCTTATGTTTAGAACACGAGCCTTAAAAATGAGGCATAAATGTCAGGTAAAGTACTATTCTTTATCCTTACACCAGTTGAGAGATCTTGATTGTAGTTAGATCCAATTATTCCTAAGTTATGCCTTATAATACAAGGCTAAAACTTAAAACTTACGGTACACAGGCTTGTCTTTTTATTGATGCTGTATTAGCTCTAGCATATCATAAATGTATACAGTCTGTAACAACATTGTTTTTACATAGAGTCCTCCTTTTGGTACAGATGGGGACAGGGGTTAATTATGACTTAGCTATGCATTTAGGACAGATTTTGCTATTCTTGTCTATTAAGTATTTCTGGTAGGAGGTTAAAGGACCTTATGTTCTTGCAGCACAGTACTTGGATCAGCAATGTTACACTTGCATATCGCTGAATATTCATGACTGCACTTGGTATGCATATGTATGTAAAAAGGAAGAAAGTTGGAATAAAATCTGGGCAGTGACTTTCATAAGTGGTAAACATCAGGTGTTTAATTCAAAATTTCAGGATTCTGTCATCTGTGGCAAATTATATCAGAGGATTTAGAACAGGTGTTGTCTTCTGAATCCCTTCTAGTTATCTTCTCAATCTTCATCCTGGTGTTTCCATACCTGTTTGGTGATCCATTTATACAGACCAGAAGGTAGGAGCAGAACAGAGACACAGCTGCATAATGGGAGTTTGTTAGGTGACTTCTTTGTTTGTTTCTTTGTTATGTAGTTTTGAGTGGAAGAAAGGTAAGGAGGGACATGGAAAAGATTCATAAAATTGGCACTGACACTACTTGATAAATAAGGCAATGTGAGATACAGTGCCCTTAAAAGAGTGAAATGCAGATATGACCAACTTTTCAGGTAAGTAACAGTAACCAGCAAAGGAGCAGTTATAACGGCCCACCGTGTGCTGACATCTGTGCATTCATGTTCTGTATTTGGACCCTTCTGAAATGGAGGTGCATAGCTCTGCCACCAGCTGATATTTCATCTGCTTTACACAAAGAGTGGCATGTATACTAACCTGTACATACTTTTCACTTTAATATATGCAATGCAATATTGTTATCCATCTTTTTACCAGATCCTTTAACGTTATCACAGCCAAAATGTCTTCAAATGCAAGGGTCTCCCTGTCATATTAAATATTAGTTACTTGGTAATTAGTCTATCAAATCAGGTTGTTTGCATCTAAAAATCTGTCTTTTTTGAGTGCTGACTGATGACAAATTTTTCTGAAGTTGGTAGATGCTCTTAGCATTCAGAGTATCTTTAATGTGAGCAATAATAGTCTTGGTTGCCAGCATTTCTTACAGGACTGTGTTACACTGACGTGGGATTTTCAGTTTCCGTCAAATGCTGACAGAAATGACTGATACACAGCTTCTAACAGTGCAGCACTATCCTGCTGCTCTTCATACTGTTCTATCAATTCTGTCTCTTCTGAGCTGGTTTTGATTTTGTAACTTGAAGCCCTAATATTTTGACTTTGGCAGGTAGTTTATGGAAGGTAAATCAATGAGCTATCTTTTCTTGCTGTCTCCAGGCATTCAGCAGTGGCTAGTGTCTTGTATCTCATTTTACGAAATCTAAGTTTACTGAATTAAAGTTGGAAAAGCAATCTGTGACTTGAATATATCTTTCTCTTTGGACATTAAATGTAACTGTAGCATTTAGGATTGTGGGATTTGTTAGCAGTTACTTACTCCCCCTCTGTAATGAAAATCTTAATTTTACCAGTCATTTAGTGTTTTCCTTGACTTTGTCTAATTTGAGAAATAGTCCTTTCTTCCAGGAATGTAAGAAATAAATAATAATTTCTGTGATTGCAATGTGCTACTGGCTTTTCATTTAGTGTTAGTAGTTATTCCAAATGGTTAAAGAATCAATTTATGTTCTTTAGAAAATGATAGGTATTTGGCTGAAGTATATAGAAATCCAGACAGTAATACAAAATCAATCTTTTGTAAGGTTATTTGAGGTAATGATATAGTGATAAGTTAATTTTAGAGTGATTAAGAGACAGCACAGTTGGGGCTGCCAATTAGACTTTGATCTGAGGATATTTCTCTCTACATTTGATGAGCAAGAAGGAGATGAGAATTAATGGTAAGACATGAGGCTTTGAGCAGCTGGGGTCCATGTTCTGTATTGTGAGAATGGATGTTAAGGAAGATTTTAAAGTTAGCTGAATGCATAAATTTGATTTCTCAACTTTGAAATTCATTGATTTTAAATTGACATCTGTAAAATATCATCTGGTATTCAGAGGACCTGAAAAGAACAGTTAAGTGGTATACATTTAAAAAAAAAAAAAAAAAAACAACCAAAACAAACCCACAAAACTAATTAAAAAACACCTCACCCTACATTAAAAAAGCATCTCAGCATTCTTGTGGTGGGTGGAAAGGTAGTTTTCATTTGCTGTCTGTCGATACCCTAACTTTATGAACATAAAAGGAGGGATAGTAGACCAAGGGTATGGTTTGCTCTTGCTGTGTCTCACACACACGGGATGGCAACACTGAACGCACAGTGCCAAGTGCATTGTACCTTCTGAAGAAAAAGGCAACTGTGTGTTAGTGTTATGTCCAGAGAGGGTATGATTCCTAGCATGCCCACTCTACATACTCCTTCCCCATGCCTGGGCAATAGATCGCAATGGTGGGACTTGATAGAGTCTAGTCTGTTGAAAAGGCTAAAAAATTGTTGTCTTTAATATATGTCCTGTTGTTTCTTTTGTGTTGTGATAATTTATTATTATAAAGTAAAATAGTAATAATTAATGTTAAAGAGACTATATATCAGGAATTCTTCCATGGCCTGGAAATCAAGAGTTGTCCAGGCAAAAATAATACAACATGATTAATGATGAGTATAAACAAATGGCATAGGAATGTAAGATTGAAATTTATGACTATAAATAACAAAATGTTTCAATTTAGAAAGCACAAGAAAAGAATCAGTGAAAGGGTCCAAAAGTCTGAGTAAGAGGAAGCACAAAGGGATAGGTCCATTATCTAGATCTGTTATTAAATAAGAAAGGAGAACAAGTAACAGACTTTCAAAGACTGATTCTTTACTTCATACATTGTAAAAGAGATATATTGTGACCTGCTCCTTTCATAAAATTAATCTCATACAGGAAATAAGAGTGGAACCAAAGCACAAAAAGAATAGCCTAAGGAATCTTAATATAGATGTGCTCAAGTGGCAAATCCTAATAAAATTCATCCTAGAATGATTGGGGAATTAGGCACCACTGATTTTATTTATTTATTTAATATCCCAGAGGGTGAAAATAGCCAGCAAAATGGGTTTGTTTGTGTCTGTTTTTGTGCCTGCTTATTCTTCTGTTAAGAGAATTATTGAAGCTGTCAGTTTTGATTCCAAATAAAGGTTTGGGAGTAAATAGTTTAACTATTAATTTGTATCTAATAATGTGTAGAAGAGAGATTGTAAAACAGCAGTGTGGTTTGATGAGACCTGTATGTGAGAAAGCTCAATCTGTTTCTCCTCTTAGAAAGGATCACAAGTTTAGTAAGTAAGAGGGAAACTTATGTACAATACAGCTTGATTTTACTAAAGTCTTTTTCCCTACGTAGGCAAATGCAATATCAGTACTATCTCCATTAGATGCTGATACTATCAGCATCAAATTGAAAAGTTGCCTCTACAGAATAATTATCTGTAGTGCCCTGTCAAGATGAAAAGGCATTAATGAGTTGGATGATAGAAGAGAACACATACTTAGAAAAGTTACTCATGATAGTAACTGGAAAGGGGTTTAAGATTTGGTTGTTTTCTTTTGTTTTCAACATGAGATCTGAATCCAAAATACTCTTGATGAGTTTGGAGATAATATCTAAAAACAACAAGATGAAAAACAGTGCAGGCAAGTATGAAGCACCGGGTTTAGCAGAAAAAACTCAAATACATTAATCTAAACCAGGACATAATTATTCAGAGAGACAAGTGACAGAAAAAACCCATGAAGATACAGTAAACCTCAAGGTAAATTCTAATGTGCTGCTGGAAAAAAGTAAGTTGTTTGTGGGTTTTGTTTGGTTAGGTTTTTCTGGAGGATCATACCAGGCCTGTTGTAGGAAAGAGAATATTATCTAGTTTGGCAAATCTGCATAATTGGTCCCCTCACATGCCTTGTTTTTTGCTCTTGAGAAGAAGGTGCAACAAAATGGACATTCCTCTCTGTTGTTGTTACTGTTTTCTGCTGTGGAATGAAAACCATCCTTATTTGTAATAAAGATGCTTCAAATTGAATATGAGAAAAAGATTCTTTGTAATTATTAGGGTGATAAAATACTGGAACAGACTACTTAGAGAAACTGGAATTAGCTTTTTTGGTAGTTAAACACCTGTCAATATATTCTTGAGTCTCTGTGCTGGGTTAGGTTTTGGTAGTCTCTGCGGTCCATTCCATCTCTGTGTAAGTACAGTGCTCAGAATACATGTTTTGGCTGTACAGAAAAGATTTTCTAAAGGAGTTAAATCATGAATTCAGTGAAGTTAATGAGTGTGCTACTTTTGCTTCCCAAATATAGTTTTAAGTTGGAGCAGTAAGGAACAAAGTTATTGTTGTTATTTAATAAATATGGAATAGCCCTGTGGAAAAAAATGGCACCCAGGAGGTTACTTGGATTTGTATATTTCTGCAGGCAGAGTTTACAGATCTCTAAATTTAAATGTAGAATTTTTGTAGGCAGAATGCATTGACAAATACGCCCGATGGTAATACATCTCATACTGATAGTTCCAGAACAGGTCAATAATAATGCTTATATTGATAGCAGCAAAGCAGGAGATGTTACTTGGTATTATAGCTAAAATCCATGTTATCACCTTAATTATAATTACATTAATATTGACAGGCTGTTGACAATACTCACATTACTATTGATAGATTTCTGTCAATAACATGTTTCCAAATAAAATATATTCATTCATAATTTGTACAATGCTCAATAACAGCACTAATATATAGAAGAAATTCCTCTTTCCCTAGTGATATACAATCATTATTTTTTTTGTTTCACAATGTACTGTTCAACTGTTTATTTGTTTAGTTTAAAAAAAAAAATCCAAAACAGACAAAATATAGGTTATTTAAGAGAGGAACGTAGTGGTTTTTTATTCGTTTTGTTTTTTTTTTTTCTGGGAGACAGTTCATTTTTTTTTCTATGCAAAATCTGTCACAGTATAAAATCAACAACCTTTCAATTAGTAGTTTTATCTGAAAGTGTATTTATGTAATAAGTTAATCCACATAGAGTTTATCATATTTGAATGTTGATACTTGTCTCTTTTATTACTGCGTCTATGATTCTGAGTTCTTAGGTTTTAAACAAGAGAGTGAAAACAGTAAGGATTTGACAAATAGAATTTAATGAAGAAACTTGAAGGAAAAACAACATTCTCTGTAGTGTCTAGCTCAAAAGAATCTGGAGAATGTAAAAATAACATAAAAAGACATACAAGTTAAATGTCTTGACACTTAGAGGCTGTGTTTATTATCTCGTTTTAAACCAGAATAGTTCTCATTTATTTTTGCTCTAGTACTACTGTCCGTGGAAATAATACAAACTGAAGAAATATAAAAAATTTCTGAGAGGACTTTGTGTAGAACAGGTAGTTTTAAAATGGAAATTTCCTACCATAGCAAAATGGAGATTAAAATTTAGGCCTTTTCTCTGAAAGAAGCGCTTGCTCTTATTCAGATCATTAGGACATTTGCAGACATTTTCATGGAACAATGCAGATTTCAAACTGTCTTAATATTTGCCTGTGGGAAGTATCTTCCCTATAAACGCAATGAAAACTTAAATCACTTCAGAAGAAAGCACAGTGTATGGCAGAACTCTTCAGCTTATACATAATAGTAAGCATACATTAAAATCAAAGGTATATGGATATTTTTAGGTAACTTGCAGGATCCAGTTAACAGCCATGACCCATGGCAAACTTCCTATATTCTTAGCAACAAAGAACTTCAGAACAATACCCAGTTTTATTGCTTGAATTGAGGACATTTAATTCATCAAAAAGAAAATTTTTCTTAAAAAACAATGTTAGAAGCATAATTGAAAGGATTGCATCTTTATAGTTGTTTGGTATTCTTCCTTTTCCATTTAGTCTATAAGTGACTTAAAGTAGAATCAATCTGATAGTTGGTTATTTAGGAAGAGACATTAAACATGTCACAATTAAACAGTATATATAGTGTTGATTCTTTTTATTTTTTTTTTTTTTTAGAAGGAGACTTGGATTTTGCAAAATTTCAAAGCTTAACAAGCAATGGTTGGGCTTGTTGGTTCAAAATTGGTCCTGGTTTTCTGTATACAAAGATCCAACCCACTCTGATAGGTTCACTGAAGTTATTGCATTCAAATAAAGTTCTACAGAGGATCTATAAAGAATCATGAAAAATTATGTATTATCACGAATCATTTAGATTCTACAATGAGGATCTGCAGTGGGAAGGTCAAGCTCCAAGTCCCAGAGAAGATCTTTAGGACATCTAGTCTATCCTCCTGTGAAAATTGGGGATAAAGTAATTGATAAAATGGGTAGGCTGGGGTATCATTTGGTCAAGTTTTAGGAATTTTCGGGGATAGAGATTTCACAGTCCCTGTAGAGAAACTGTTCCAGCTTCCTTATGTCCAGTTGGAATTTCTCATGTAGCAACTTAACACACAGTTGCCTTTCTCACTGCATCTCACGAAAAGCTTGACTTAATCTTTCCTGCAACCCTTAGGTAGTGCAAGATTACTCATAGATCACTTCTTAGCTGCCTTATCTTCAAGTTGAACAATCTGAGTCCCTTCAAGCTCTTCTCATATATCAGGTCTTGGGGCTCCCTAATGGTATTAGTGGGTGGACTCTTCAGTATTTTGACATTTCTTTTGTAATATTGATCGAAAGGACGCCAAACTGGAGGTATTATCCCAAGTGTAGACTCAGCAACGCCAAGTGGAGAGTAATAAGCACCTTCTTCAGTCTGCTGGCTATATTCATGCTAATGCACTGCAAGGATGCACTGGAGAGTTGGGTTCAGCTTTCTGCCTACCAGAATCCCCACATCCTTTTTTTTCAAAGCAGCCATGCAGGTATAGAGGCTCCCAGCCTATAAGAATCCATTGGTGTTCTTGTGTATTTCATGATCCATCATGATCCTGTGTATTTCACACATTTTCCTTGGACTTCAGAAGCTTCCTGATGACCCATTACTTACTTGCTCAGGTTTCTTTAGATGCTATGGCTATAAGTGGAGAATTTAGTTTACCTTATTTATGAGAAATCTGCAACAGAAATTCCTCCTAGCACCTGGAACACAGCTGGAAAAGATGGTTGAACTGATGTTGAATCGTCTTAGTAGATGTAACAAGGAAGTTGTTTGATAAGATGTCCTTTTTGAGTAACTTCAGGATTTTTAAAGGAGATTTTGTGTATTGGGAATTTTATGGAACACTGAAACAAGTAGAACAGTGAAATGAGTAGAAGAGAAAATGAAGAAGACATTGGACGTGGTAGGGGTTATGAGTGAATAACACTAAACCTGAGTGACAGGTTCCAGAGCAAATGGTTGTCAGAGACTGTGGTTCCTAAAATGGTGGTGCGGTGAGATGAGGGGTCAGCAGATGGATAGTCGTTAGCGCTGGAGATCTTGAAGTGATGCAGCAAGATCCAATAGGGGTTGAATTGACCCTCTGATCATAAAATAGAGGAGGGAAGTTAATTGAATCATACTGAAAAATATTTTTGCTACAAGAAAGATGAGTGTGAGTGAGACAGGCTTGTTTGTACAGCCTTTGTATGCCAGCTTTTTGAGCTCTGCAGGTTGATGCAATGAACCCCAAAGCTGTTTGCCCAGAGAAGGTGGCCTAGTGCTATTTTCTGCTGTATTTTTGTCTGCTAATGAGGAAGGAAGAGTTTCAAGAAACTGAGTAGACCCCTACCCATGTAGCAGTCTTAGTTAATTGGAAACTACTGTTATATACCATACGTTAAGTATAAAACCTTATTTCCTGTTAGCTTTGCATGATATTTTCCTTGCAGTGGTAACAAATTGTAAGTACGGAAACGAGTAAGAAAGCTACAAATAATGTTTTAATACCGAGTTTTAAAACTTTCGTTGCATTCTGTTTCAGCAAAGAGTTGTTTGTTTGGAAAGATTTTTTTGTGTGTGTTCTTGGCATCATTAGCAACCATTCCTATACAGGATCTGATACAGCATTTTTTATTCACACTAATCTTGTGTATGTTATAACAGAGTTTTCTCTTATAAATACAGATTTGGGGTACCACTGTCTGTTATGCAAAGAATCTGGTTTACAAAGTGAAATATGCTATATACTACCTGAAATATATCACTTTTAAATCACTTTGGGTTTGGTTTTTTTTGTGGAAAAAGGAACCAAAAATTGTTTACCCCACAATTTTCTATTGAGGTTTTAACTGTATTTTGCTTTTGCAATTTGTTGCATTTATTTTCTTAGTTACCGAATTCTGGATACAATAATATTTAAAGGAAGCAATTTTTAAAAAGTAATTCTGAAGTGTCTTAGTATTTCTAATGCTTTACTTTCAGCTGCAGCTACTGGAGTGTTCGTGTTGGTATATTTTCTGTCCACTCCACTGTTATTTACTAGATTTTTAGATAGTATGTTCATTCTCCCAATTTCTCCATAGAACACCATAAAATTTTACAGTCCTTCTTTCTGATCTATTTTAAGGCCCAATTGAACGTCACAGTTATGCTCTGCGGTATTTTTTAAGTGTACACAATGAAATACTAAATTGGTGAATTTTTCTAATTATCTAGAAGATGTTGAATGATTTCCTATAACCAAATCCAAATATTGTTTGTGAGAAATAGTCAAAAATAGTTTCTTTTGAGATGAAATTTTATACTGTTAATGTAAAGCTTCTTGAAATGTGTTGTAACATGTTAGTAACAAATAATGGCATTCTGAAGACATTTCTTGTATACTGCTAGGATATTGCAGTTTTGTTATCTTTAATAAAAAGAGAAATAGGAAATGCTCCATTACATTAAAATCTATTTGTGTTTTATTCCTAGAAAGTTTTTTCTGAAGAAATGGCCTCCAGCATTGGAAATGAAAAGAATGTGAATCCTGTGCTCAGAATAAGTCAACTTGATGCTCTTGAACTAAACAAAGCCCTGGAACAACTCGTGTGGTCCCAGTTTACCAGCTGTTTTCATGGATTTAAACCAGGGGTATTGGCTAACTTTGAACCAGAAGTAAAAGCATTTTTATGTCTTATATTATGGAGATTCACTATCTATTCCAAGAATGCAACTGTGGGACAGGCTATTCTGAATATTCAATACAAGAATAACTTATCTCAGACAGAGAAGTACCAACCTCTGAGCAAACACCAGAAGTTATGGTATCTTATTTTCACTGTTGGTGGAAGATGGCTGGAAGAAAGATGTTATGATTTATTCAGCAATCATCAACAGCAATCTTTCTGCAAAATTAAGAGCTTTATTACCGTTGGAGCTGGACTTCTTAAACTTTGTGGACTTCTAAATTTTCTGATTTTTCTTCGGAAAGGAACATTTGCAACACTTACAGAACGCGTTCTAGGAATTAGGTCAGTTTTTTGCAAGCCCCAAAGTGTTCGTCAGGTAGGATTTGAATACATGAACAGGGAGCTCTTGTGGCATGGCTTTGCTGAATTTCTAATTTATCTACTGCCACTTATTAATGTACAGAAACTGAAACTTAAAATTACTTCTTGGTGTTTGCCTATTGAAGGTCTTTCCAGTAGTGAAAACACCTTAACAGGCCACAGCAGGGAATGCTCACTGTGTGGGGAATGGCCTACCATGCCTCATACCATAGGCTGTCCACATGTTTTTTGTTACTATTGTATTAAAAGTAACTACTTATTTGATATGTATTTTACATGTCCTAAATGTGGCTCAGAGGTACATACGCTGCAGCCACTGAAGTATAAAATTGAAATGTCAGAATTACATGCCTGATACGAGGTTGATTTAGTTTTATACAATATATGAAATACATTGAAGAGATTAATGGAAGAATTCAGAAACTATTGGAAGCAAACAGCTTAAAGATGGGTTTGGAGATTCTTTAATTTGTCATAACATATTTTTACTGGTCCTAGTTTTTTTATTGAGTAACAGTGCTGGAATGCCCCACTTGGCAGGTTTACGAGAAGGTAGTTGGTTTTGCTCGGGGTGGTGCATGGGGGGAACAACAAAATTCTCAGGAGGTAACAATGACAACTTTTACTTGCAAACTGTGGAACGTTACGATTAAATAAGGCACTTGGCAAACTTAAACTTGGCAGTCTTTAACTTACCCAGACACAACAAGGCACTTAACAAGGAATCGACTGGAACGTTTTGGTCTGGCTTACAATATATTTTAAGGAGAAGAAGGAAGGAGAAGAGAGAGAAAGGTAGATTGTCCCCTCACTAGAATACAGTGTGGTCTCCGCAGCTTTTAGATCCGGGGTGGTGGAGCGCGCCGTGTGGCGCACTGTCACAGGTGGGAGTGGAAGGCTCAGACAACATTCATTAAAGGAGCCCTGCTATTGAGTCAAGAGGTGCAGAAAGTATCCAATCTTAGCCTCGGATTTTGCCTACTGTTTAAATGGAAGGAATTATAGAGGTGTGATTGAACCACTTTTGTCCACGGGTTTTAATGATGGCGAACTGGGAATGTTTATGTAAAACTAATTATTATTATTACAAATGATCAGACAAAAGAGCGTAATTAGAATTATTTACTGCAAAATATAAACGCTAAAACTATTACTAGTATAGTATAAGGTAGGACGGTGCACTATATTGAAGTGATTGTTAAAGCAATTATATTAAAGCTAGCAAAAAGAAATAATTATGAAGTAGAAATTTGACATAACTTGCCTATACACACTCTGGTGGGGAGATCTCTTTCACTCAGCCTCACAGAGTATCCTTGGGGGACATCCCCAGTCCAAGGAAGGAATCTACACACACACACACCCCAAAAGGTTATGTTAGAAGAACCTGACTGTAAGAAAGGGGACTGGAGTGTTGTAGTATAATGTGATTGACTGCTAGTCACAAATTTACAGGCCAGCTACCAGCTAATCTGTCACATCTAATTCTGAAAAGCAGGATGTGTGTTTGAAGTTCAGTGAACCAGGCTGGTTTTAGCATAATTCAACGCCAAAAACATTACTGTGGCGCCACCAGTAACTCATCACAGACAGCTTGCACTGTATGCATTCTCTGATCGGATTCTAGGCCTTACTGGGGTAGACCCTCTTGCCACACACACGTGTTGCCATCCTTTTATCTGTTCGGGTCTGCTGGGGCCCTCCCCCAGGCGAGTTGATGCTAACTTCAGCATCAGTGTCTCACGGCTGCATTTTACACAGAGCCAGAATGTTCCCTGTGGTTCCATGTGATCGGCCGCCCCATTGCCGTGCACACAGATGGCTGAGTCCCCAAATACGCACGTGCTGCGCAGTGCATTGCGAGAAGGCTCAAGGGGGTGGGGGGAGCATTGCATGGCCCACCTACCCAGAGCTCACCCTGTTCCCCCACTGCTTCCCACCTGGTTGTATGGACCCAGTTAGCCATTCCTCTGGTCTCCTACAAGTGCCAACTTGCCTGTGAAGGAAAGAAAAGGAGTTCTGCTCAGACTGCTTGATCTCAGTTTGGTACCGCTGTGTTGTCAAGATATTAGTTTTTAGATCTAGAGTCTTATTAGCCTACCACTTCTTAACTGCATGCTGTGTGCTTCCCTCAAAGACAGAGAAGATGCCCAGTAAGCTTTTACCCATTTTGTGTATTTTCTCAAGCTTGTTATAAAAATTTTTGGCATTGCCAACTTAACTATTAGATGGATTTAGTGGGATAGTAGTCCTTTTCATGCCTTAAAGAATAACTTTAAATTGGTTTACTTTAAATTTGAATTCCCACTGTGGTATTCCACAAAAAAAAAAAGGGGAGTTGTAAGACAAATTGTCATTTCAGTGCATTTTGAGTTTTCGTCATATTCAGCCACCATACCAGGATACAACACTAACTCAAAATTGTTTTCTTGTCAATAGACCATAAACTTGAAGTGATCCGCCTGGTAGACAGGTAGATGCCCCATAGTTAACAGGAGATATAACCACTTCCTGTGCAATACAGTGCACCTTCTAGACCTTCTTGAGATGATGAAACTAGTTTTCTCAGGCAGCTATGTCTGTGATCTTCAGTGACGTATATATGACCTTCCACTTCACTATAAAGTTGAGGAATGAAGTCCATCATTCTTTGGAATGTGTCAGCTGCCCAGGATAAGCAGCATTCTTCTGAGTCAGAGACACTGGAAAAAACTGTTTACTCACAAGATGCTGTCTGTGGGAATCGACACGTTTGGGTTTTTTTGGTGTGTTCAAGGTGGGTGCCAGATATTACTTGCAGTTCACCTCCACACAGAAGAAAATATGGAATACTAAAATAGGTAGCTTTTCTGATTTTTCCTTTGACTATTGATTTCTTATTTGGCTTTGCAGTGGTTTTATTGTTGTATTTAAATTATCCATTCATTCTTCAGCCTGGTTTTATACAATTTTTTTTTTTTTTTTATTTGCAGTCCTTTTTTAACAGGAAGTCTTACCCAGAAAAGTCTTACGAACACAAAAATACATTGCATCCTCTTTTGACTCTTAAATTTTCATAATGTATCCAGTTAAATTGAGTAAATAGCTTTATGGTGGCTGTGTTCTTGATTGGCTATCATCAATAGTCAGTCCCAAAAATAGTATGGTAACAGCTGATCCAATATCTTTGATCTGCTTTTATGAAATTATTTATTAGGCACTTCATTCTACATTCTGATTAAAACAACCTATTTGTTTGAAGATCTTAAATTTTAGGTTTTGATCTTTAGAGTGACACACTTTGCTTTTATCTGATGCAATTAAATATAGTTAGTGGGTTTGTAACTATCTTTGGGCATCCTAAAACTTCATTAATTTTCGTACTGTTCTGTGAGTCAACAGCAACTTCAGAGCAATTACTTCCAGATATTTTGATGCTATTTTATTTGCCATCAAATGTGTATATTAGCAGCCTTCTATATTTCTGTTATTTGCTGTTGCGGTTAAAACCAGCAGGTGCAAATCTGTCTTTATTAAAAGTATCGAAACTAGCTAGTCTGTTGAGGGGGAAGCTGGAGTTGCTTCACGACCCTAAAGAGATTTTGTATTAATTGTTCCTCCACATCACTTAATATCTTTTCCCATAGAAATATATTAGCAAGCCTGACTTGGAGATGGCCTAGTGTCTCCAGAAAGCATCATCAGTATTTCATCAGCTACCTCTATCTTTAACTATCCGTATTAATTAAGATTTGTTTGCATCCAAAGTCCAGTGTTTGTGGCATAGAATTGCAGCAGACCTTTGTTTGCTGTGGTCTCTTCATTTATTCTGAAGTTGAAGTCATGGTCTAATATTTTGTCAAGAGCATGAATTCTCCGTGGTGGTCTCTGTTAGGTGTCATGCCCTTCTTATGTAGGATTTCCTATTTAGAAATCCTTTCTTTTCCTGAGAAAATTTTTTTTTAGAGAATGCTATCTTCCTTTTCCTTCCCACATCTCTCTGTCCTGCTGTTTGATTTGCCTAAGCTGTATGAATTTCCTGAGGTTTGTTTTGTATCTTGCAGTTTCATGCAGGTAAAACGTACACTCTGTTTTTCATCCCTGATACACTATCAGTACAAAACCTGTTTCCAGCAGTTCAGTACCTCTGCTGTATTGCTGTTTTTTGCTGGCTGTGCTGTATTGCATTTGACCTTACTGTTTTTCTTCTGGAATTAAACTTTTGATACTTAATTTATTATACCAAAGTATTGGCCTACTAACCTTGTAAAGTTTGTGTCTTGTGACATAGCCAAACAGATCTTAAGGTGGGGGTTTTATTTTCCGTCCAAGTAAGCAGGTATCAAACATCTCACAGAAGTGAAAGGTTTGAGAGGAGAGCGGTTCTTTTAGTCAGATACACAATTTATTTTATTTTTTAAATCTACCATGTGGTGAAACCTTTACTCATTTGTAGTCACAGCTGAGATTGAGGAGACCAAGGTTCCAACTTATATGTTGAAAAACTACTTTTACCAGGTTAGCTTTTTAGAACTTCAAAATTAATATTGAGCATCTTTCTTATGGCGCTTTCAAATTAAATACATACCTTTTTTTAATACTGTAGTTCTGGGGGTTTGTGTCTCATTATAAATAAGCTGCAAAAAAAGCTTACTTGAAGATATTACAGGAAAAAAAATCAGATAATTTGTAGACTAATCAAAGGATAATTAGTTTTACATACTGCTACGTCTGGTGATGCTTCCTGCAGTAGAGGGAATAAAATTTATTTTGCAGTGATAATCTCTAAACAAAAGGGGGTTAGTGTTCAGCTACCATGAGAATGTACTGGTGAGTAGTCATATGTGCATCAGTGAAAGGGATAAATGCCTAGAATTTAAGGAAGCTAAAGGACCAGAACTTTTATTCAGGCTTGGATAGGAGTTACAGCCTTGTATTACCAGTTTTCTTTGTGCTCTGTTGTGAATCTTTGTGTGCTACATGAATATTTTTATTTTATCAAAAATCAAGAAGTTAAGTTAAAGCTGAAACAGATTAATTTTATTATACTTGAAAACTTCTCACATCTTCATTTGAATGAGAATTACAAGTTGCCACTGGGTGTGATTCAGGAGACATTCAGCTGAAAGGATCAATGAGTGCTGATTCCTTGCTTCCACAAACCAGCGCCATGTCACCTACTCTATATGCTTTAAGAGAGATTTTATTAAAGTAATATTATAAAATACTTAAAAGCAGATTTTTCTGTCAAAGTATTCTGTAAAAGAAATGAGAAGGATAGTATCTGATTTCTGAATGACCTGTAAATACTTCGTTTTTCCATAAATGTGAGATATGATGGCCAAGGATGATGACAACATTAGAGAAGAGAAGATGTGACACAAAGATAATGTATTTCCTAAAGACAATCTAATGAATGCCATTATTTGAGAATACTACTGCAATTGTAATCTGGGATGTATCATTCTTATGAAAACCGAGTTGATAAATAAATGATACTTTTTAACAGGAGGGTCTGAAGTTTGCCTTTTTCTTGAGAGACTTCTTTTTGGAAGGATAATTATGCTTACTCAATGGGTGATTTCATACTTTGGTATTTATGAGACTAAAATGTTAAGTGAGAAACTAGTTTATACTTAGAGTTGACTTTAAAACTTTCTTCAGTTTTAGGTTCCAAAGCAAATTAACTTTTTCGTATTTCTTCTTTTGAGCAGACTAGTCATAGCAACAATTCATCAACTGCTACACTTTGCTGCCTGTTTGCTGGGAAGCTGTCTTGGCTTGTACTAAGAAGAAAATGCTGTGACATGACTGGACACGGGAAAAGGCTGGTGTGCTTACTGCCACATGGTAGATAGATAGTAAAGCCGATGGTCATTTAATAACAAAAATGTGGTAGCTTTGGATACTGGAGGTCAAAGTGAATACAACCAAGACACCAGGGAGCCGTTTCAAAATGGTGGTTTAACCCCTTATGCATTCCCAGGAAAAACTCTTAGTAGAATTGGTTAAGTAGATTCCAGCTGTCTGCTTTCAGCCTTCCAAGAGAGCTTTCCATGCTGACATCAAAACATCCACCTAGATTATTACCGCAGTCTTGAGTTTCTACCGTTCCAGGGGAGTCCACGTCCAAGGCAGGGGCTGGCAAAAGTCTGCCAAGGTGACCAAATAGATACCATTTTAGGAAAAGACATTTGTGGGCAGGATCCCTCTCAGGCTGGGAAAGTGAGACTGGATGATTTGCAACAGCAAGTACAGGTGGTTCTGTGTCTTGCAGGCAGTTTAAACAAACTCCTTAGCTGCGTACCTCTCTGATCCTGAGAACATCTACTACGTAGAGAACAAACTGGTGCAAAGTGTGGCAAAGTTGGCCAGTTTGCTACAATTAAATCTGTCTACTTTTAGGGATGCATTTCAAGGATACTTTAGGGAGCAAAAGGTTGTCAGTCTGGTAAATGCTCTGCATTAGGCTATGTTGGAAGAGCTGTAATGGAGAAACTAATCAGAGCATGTTGGAGTAGCTCAGGAGGGCGGGAGAGGCTGACTTCTGCCATTTTCTGTATTCATTGCAACCCTCTGTCTGACCTCTTGAGTGCAGAACTGCTAAGTTTCATTAAACTGACCAAAGTGTCCTGTCATGTCCCTTAGCTTTTAGTCACTTGCCAATAGCTGGTGTGCCATGTTATTTAAAGATACTACCTAAAGAGTCTTTCAGGGCACACTGTGCCAAAGAAATAACCCAAGATAGCATCTCAAATTGTTTGTACAATTGGGAAGGATACCTCTGGTGCAATAACTGTGTCAAGGATGTTCCTTGGAGCTACATTGTCTTAATGGAAAAAACAAGTCACAGCTTACAGGTTCAGTAGACGTCTTTGGGCAAATACCCCTCATTCGCTAACAAGATTCCTAACCTGCCTTCTGTAGTTAGTTCTCTTGTTTGTGGGGTGAAGACAGGGTGCAGAAAGGAACAGGGTTTTCTGCCTAGGGGCAGGGCACTCCCTGGGGCTAGGCCACTAGGAGAGTGCCTGTTGCAGCAGGCAAAGACAGTAAGTTGTGTTTGTGGCAGTATTGTCTCTTACATGGAAGGCTAATTAAGCTCTTCTTAAAATGCTTTTGCATTGATGGAAAGATAATTTTGGTCTGGTTTGCACTTAAGTAGGTGAGTTTGTCATATGAGCGACTACTGTAGCCAGTTATTCACAAAAGTCTGTCTGTAATAAAAGTTTCTATTATGTGAGTGCAATATTTATTGATAAATCCTAACTCCAGCCTCCATTGATGCCAATTCCTATGTAGGATTGTGGATCCTATGGATTGCCCCACCTAATAAAATGGCATGATTCAAAGAGCAGATAATTACCATCACTTCAGGATAGTTTCTACAACACACTCTTAACATCTCTGTAACTGCTACACTATCAGTAATAACCAATCCCTGATTTGTTCTGTATTAACCCAAAGAATCAGAACTGGGCAAAACTGGAGGGAGTGAGGGATGCTGGATACAGGAATCAGAACTCTAGAGGAACTTGGCTCCAGGGTGAACAGTATGAGGATTTCAAAGAGGGCCTGTGCTGTACAAAAACTACGTACTCACTGCTGTGTGTTCCATACACAGAGGGCAAAATGGTCCTAATGTGGTGAGTGATATCTCTTCTTCAAAAGCAATACTTGAATGGCCAGAGCATGCTGCAAATGCAAGCATGAGGTGGGCAATTAGCCAAGTAGCACAGCTTCTATTACATGCATTGTGGAAAACAGGGAAACAATTCAGTTGTGCTTGGCTGGTTGTCTCAATGCTTAAGCAAACCTGGCTGTTGCAGAAGGTGTAGAGGAACCTGCATCATGCCTTCTCAGTTACATCCTTTTCACAATCCCTGTGACTGGTGGCAGCAGCAGCAGGCACCATGCAACAATTTTCAAAGGTGATAGATGAGTGGCAAGGCGCAAAGGAGTGCAGGTTGCTCATTGTGTCATTGCTTAGTGCCACAAAACTCATCTTCATAAAAATACAAATTGATCCAAGAAAAACTGGTACATTAGCCATAGTTGCAGAACCAATACAGGTGTCAGGACAAGGAGATTAGAAATGTGAAGACAATGGCACTTAAAATTTTTCACATACACAGCAAAACAGCTTTTGCTAAAGAAAAGCAAAATGCATTACTCATTAAAAATGGATATCTGCACATATCCAATCACTTATAACTATTTCTGGAAATGTAGGGTCCAAAAAGAAATAACATTCAAGCAGTGAAATCTTTTACTGAAATGTCTCAAGATTCTAAAAGAAATTGAAAGATTGTAGCAATTAAATTCAACTTTTTTTGATGTAAAAAGAAAACTATTATTTTGGTTAAAGTCTCAAAATGAGTTCCACTATTTAGATTACAGACATAGTAAAACTCTTAAGATACGTATGATTGTGAAAAGTTGTGATTCATATTGAAGTGGTCAGTTCTTAGCCCTGAGCTATCAGTTTAACTCTTGCTTAGAAGAGGTTGTTGGTGAGGGGACGTGCAAGGAAAAGCATGTAATTGATTTTCCATGATTACAGAGAGATACTGCTTGTTTTTTGAGGAATTGCTCATGAAGCAGGATGTCTTAGATCTACTTTTTGAAGCAGAATACATGCTTTTTGGTAAAAGTATTCATTTTATTTTAAGATATGTTAACAAATATGTTAACAAAGGTAAGAGTGTTAATATTGTCCCTGTTTTGTTTGGGGTTTGTTTGTTTTTTCTTGTAAGACAGAATGGGTGGAAATTTTAATTCTATTACAGAAGTAAAAGCCTCTTTTTGGCATTTTGTAAGTAGATGATATTCTGTTAGTGACTGCATTTTCAGTAATGTGGTGGTCTAAATTCTGAATTCTATTATTTTACATCTACAGCAACTGAAAGTATATTTTTTATAAACAGCAAACTTCACCTCATAAAAATTCATTACATAAGGGCATAAACAAGTACTTTTCCTTCCAGTCATTGGCAGTAAGTGATTCATCAGTTTTCCACAGAAAACCAATTTCATTGCAGATGTTCTTCAGACTCCCTGAATTGTAGAATCATATCATCCAATCCCAGCACAAGTAATGTGGTTTTTTTTTTTTTTTTAAAGGGGGGAGGAAAAGGCTGTGCTTAGTCTTTTTAATAGGATTGAATATCATTTGCTGTTTCATCAGTTTTGTGAAATAACCATAAAGTAATCAGCTTGCCATTCTTTCCTTTCCTGTACAGGCTATCAACTTACTCACAATGCTGATTTCATAGCAAGTGCACAAGTGAATAACTTGCAGGAGAGAAAAATCTTCCTTTGAGGTTAAACAAAGTGTAACTGGGTTACATAGTTGTCTCTCTTTCTTTTCTTCTTTCTTTTCTCCTTCCTTCTTTCTTCCCTCCTTCATTCCTTTCTTTTCTTCTTGCTTAATAGTTAAAAATATAGACACTTCCTGTAGAAATCAGCCAATTCTCCTTTTCTAACAGACTTGCCTTTTTTTGGCTTTGTAAAAGATTTTTAAATTAGAGTTTACTTTTATAAGAATGAGTAATTAACAATTCAATTCTGGTTTTTCACAATGTGGGCAAAATAAAGAATGGACCTAAAAACTACATTTTGCAAGTGTATGCAGTTTTGTTAAATTCTATTCTCTATGGCATATGGAGTCCACCCTACTATATTTCTTTTGCATTAAGTTAGGTAGATACAAAATTCAATTCTGATAGCTGAAGGAGGGAAAGGAAGCAAAGGAATATATTGAGGTGAAGATGAAAAGGGATGGAGAGAGTTTGAAGCAGAGAAGCTAGAACCGTAGCTGGCAAGCAGGAGGAATCAGGAAGAAAAATTATTTTCCAATTGGAAGAAATAATTTCTTTCCTAACTCCAAGATGGGATTGAATTTAGCCCTAACAGAGAACATGATAGCTGCAAAATGCACAGATTAAGTCAAAAAATAAATATTTCTGTACTGCTTCAATTTCCCATTTTGTTTTCTCCATTGCTACTATTCTTGCATAGAGAGAACATTCACCAAATGTGTGTGAATCAGTGAACTAAAACCAGAAAGATCGTCTTAGAATCAAAGAATCATTTAGGTTGGACAAGACTTCTAGGATCATCATATCCAACCATTGCCCTGGCACTGCCAAGTCTACCACCAAGCCATGTGCCTAAGTGCAACATCTGTATGTCTTTTAAATACCTCCTGAGATGATGGCTCAACCGCTTCCCTGGGCAGCTTCTTCCAGTGCTTGACAACCCTTTACATGAAGAAAGTTGTCCTGTATCCGATCTAAACCTCCGCTGGTGCAAGCTGAGGCCATTTCCTCTCACCCTATTGCTTGTTGCTCGAGAGAAGAAACCAACTCCCATGTCGCTGCGGCTTCCTTTCAAGCAATTGTAGAGAGAAAAAAGTCCCCTGTGAGCTTTTTTTTCTCTGAGTTAAACAACCCCATCTCCCTTAGCCACTCCTTACAACACTTGTGCTCCAGACCCTTCACCAGCTTCATTGCCTTTCTCTGGACATTCTGCACCTCAGTTTCTTGTAGTGAGGGGCCCAACACAGGACTCAATGTGAGGCCTCAGGGATGATCACTGCCATAATCCTGGCCACACTATTTCTGATATAAGCCAGAATGCCGCTGGTCTTCTTGGCCAACCAGACACACTGCTGGCTCGTTTTCAGCCAGCTGTCACCAGCCAGCAAAGATCGATGCCTGCCCCTCCTCTTCCCCTGGAACCTGAAGGCTGGTATGAGCCCTCTGCTCAGTCTCCTCCAGGCTGAAAAAGCAAAGTGCCCTCAGCCGCTCCTCATACGGCTTCCCCTCAAGGACCTTCACCATCTTTGTAGCCCTCCTTTGGATGCTCTCTAAGAGCTTAATACCTTTCTTATATTATGACACCCAAAACTGCACACAGAACTCAAGGTGAAGCCACACCAGTGCAGGGTAGGACCAAGTCAAGCAGGACCTGCCTTTCACAAACCCATGCTGGCTGAGCCTGATCCCCTGATTGTGTATAGTGATGGTACTCAAGAGGATCAGCTCCATGATCTTCCCTGGCATCAAGGTCAGGCTGACAGACCTGTAGTTCCCCAAATCCACTTTCCACCCTTTCTTGTAAATGAGTGTCACATTTGCCAATCTCCAGTCAACTGAGGCCTCCCAAGTTAGCCGGGACTGCTGGTAAATGACCAAAGTGTCTTCGTGTGCACTTTTTCAGTGCCCTGTCTTATATTATACCCACAAAAGTAGTATGTCACTTGATGCCAAAAACGAATGGTGAAAGTCCTAAAGGAGAAAGTTTTATTCAAAGTTTGAGAAAACAGCAAAATCCAGATCCAGCTGACTTTTGGTGACCTGATCAGATTCAGGATATCAACAGATTTAACAGCTATCCTGTGGTTACACCAGAACATGGAACCCCTCAGGACATGGGGGTTTTGTTACTCTGGGTAGTCTACATGGCACAGTCCCCATCTATGTCCATAAATTCACTGCCTATCTTAAGAAGATGCCTTTGAATGCTTGAGCTCAGATGAGTGTATTTATATGTGTATCTGTAAGCAACTACAGACTTAATTTCTAAGTAATTTCAAATATATTTCACATGGCAAGTATTTCCTGTGTATTGCAACTATGCTCACAGGTGTATCTGAGCTCAGTACTAGGCAAAAACAGAGAATGCATGCTGCCGTCTAATACTAACCACCACACAAAAAGGACATGGGTAGAATTAGGAAGTCATAAAAGCAGCATTGCCTTCAACTTCGACATCACTGGTGCTTCCAAAGGATCTGTGAATGCCCTCAGCATGCTCTCTGCTTCTTTATTGCTTCTCTAGTTCGTTTCTTTTCAAGGCAGAATTCCCAAGTGGTTTCCCTCCTGTAACTGTTACAATAAGCAAAGGAGCTCAAACCGCTTCTGTCCTTGTTTCCAAGGTAGAATCCATGATTTGGTAAGAATAGAAATAATCTCTTCATGCCCATTCAAGTTCTTGCTGTGCAAGAAGAGGAGGACAAAGCCTAGACTGGGTTTAAGCATGACTGTGTCCTAGGCTCCTCCTTTCCAAACCTATTCCTGGCTCCAGACCACACAGGATCAGGATGTTGACTGTGTGTCAACAAAGAAAAACTGAACTTGGCATACATCCTAGAGGACAGTGCACTCAAGCTACCTCCATTTGTCCTTTGCAGATTATAAAATCAAAAACTTGAGCCTATACTAAAGCCCTGAGCATATGCAGACTCTTACTCATACAGAAATCTGCAAAATTCATCCTGTATGTCTGTTTTTAATTGTGTTGTAAACAGCAGGGATTACTAGCAAATCTAAATTCAAGAACAGGATCAGATACTTAATTTCACAACTTTGGTATACACAGAAAGGATGAACACTGATGTTGTCATTAGTCGTGTTTTTCTTGTGTATCCATGAAGATGGAGCAATGGAGTAGGTGCCAACTAGCACAAACATTTGTTCAATCCTTAATTGAAGTGTGGTGGAAAAAGAGAAATTGAACTCTGACATGAGGGAACAGTGGATTTCTTCATATGTACATTTATACATACATAAGTATGTAGATAGATATGTATGGTGGTTTATTAACTATTATTTTTCAAACCTACTGTTGTAGAATTGCAAACTTTCCTGTTCTTTCGAAAGTAGTGCAGCTGTCCCCCAGGGTGCCAGAGTTTGTAAGATCAGACACCTAAGGAGAAGAGCTTACACAGTTTTGTAAGAATGAGCTGTGACAAAACATAAAAATATGTTCCAGGAGAAAAAAAGCTATAGGCATATGGACAGAAATAAAAAGGAGAGGAAGTAATTTCAGAGAAAACCTTAAGGACGACTTGAAAAAGGAGAAGGTACTTGGCAACTGGGGACAAGAAAATTTACCTCATGCAGCCACTTGGATTGAGGAGAGCAGCATGTAAAATGAAAAAAAAGTTGATTCTTACTGAGGTATTGAAAAACCTATTGAATTAAGTTTTTACTTTAAAATGCCTTGCTGGAGTTTTCTGTGTGAAAAACAATCAGTCTGCTAACTGCAGGATCCAAGTGAATATATGGGAAAAGATTTTTCTTTCTCTGATATAGGTTATACTGACATGTAGAATGGAAGTTTAATACTGTACTTTATCATTAGTCCAGTGAAATTACAGATATCAGCTCCTTTAACAAATTAAAGTTATACCACATGGAGAAAAGGATTAAACGACATACAGAATTAAGGTTATCTTCATTCTTTTCTGGCCTTAGACCATTGAAATGAAAAGAGTCGGTTTGAGAAAGTTGCTAGGAGACCATAATCACAAGTGTCAGAATAATACATTTTTATTTAAAATAGGAAATGTTGATTAATGAACAGACTTAACAGATAATGAGTAAAGGTATTGAAAGCATCTATGTTCAATCAAATTTCAGGTGAAACATTTAATTTATAAGTTGAAAAGCCGATGAGAATTGAAAGTCTTCAAGGTAAAGCCAACCAACTCATGCAGTAAAAACTGAAGGACACAACAGTTTACGAGTACTTGATTAGAAGCCCCTAGATACTAAGAAGCCAGAGAAAATGTTTCCAGGGTGCAAGTCCAATAAGACTGAAAACAAAGACCAAAAAAGGAAATTATTTCGCTATTAGTCTCATGTAGACATGTTGTTGAAACTAAGGTAAGAGAAGCCAACTGCTTCAGAAGAAATGGATTGATTTAAAGGTAAGATACTGGAGAAGACGTTGTATATGTAGCACATTAAAATTAGAGAAAACTAAACAATGAATTTAATTGATGGTAGAGAAACTTCAGCCTATATAATTATATATTAATTATACCAAATCTTTCAACAGTGTCTGCTGTGATAGCCATGTTGATTTAATTTGTGTCATGACAATTCAAACACATATTATGCCCTGAAAACACTGGCATGATATTTAGCGTGCAAGATTTATGATCCTTATGTTCTTGGAACCAGGAGTCCAAGCATGTTACATAACTAGGAATCTGAAATTGTAAGACATTGGCTCTCCTCTCTCACATTTAGATGTAAATGGTAATGCATAATAAACAGCTCACTGTGATGAACACCTCAGCTTCATGCACATATCATGGATTGTGTCCTTATTGATTCATGTCATTGTCAAGGAAACCTATCAACAAGACTGTCCATCCAAACCATATAAACTAATTTGAATGCTCTGAAGAAATTGTTTCCTATATGCCAGTAGACACCAGCAGACGACAGGAAATGAGATACTGGTCCAGTGTCTGGCTGCTGTCCACTCATCCTACTACTAACAACAAAATCTTACTGTAGATACAAATCTTCCTAAGTCTAGGGAAAAAATAAATCTGTACTAACAGAACAGGAATCACAAAACACTCTTGAAATAATGGTAGTTTAAGATACAGTTATCTTTCATTTTTAATGTGGAATAACCATAGAAGCATAACATATTTCTATGTTAGTTTTGCTTGATGGATAATAAATGTAGACGTTTCTTTTTACCAAGCTGTGACTTAGCTAATTCTGACTTAAATATGTGTAATTATTACACACTGTCTTAGTTTGAGAGAAACTAAGATGTAAGTGTTGGCTAGGAAAATAAAATAATCCCTCTCCTTAAATTTAGAGAAAAAAACCCAGAACTTTAATTAGGGAAAATATAACTATAAATCTATAAAAGGATAACAGTTCTTAATCACAATAC